>JBAIZL010000004.1:143727231-143789731 GCA_036971475.1 Prosapia bicincta | reverse complement strand
TGTGTATGTGTGTATATGCTCATCTAGCCATAAATATTGAAATATTTATCTTTAAAAATATACAATAGAAAACATTATCAAAAATATGTGTTTGTATTTTTTCAATTCAGAGAATTGTTTGAAGTACTAAGTCTTCAATAGATATGTTACAATAGTTACTTGGTTTTAGGAGTCAAATATGGCGATGCAGTAGTTTCGGATAATTGGTAATTGCTCGACAGACGAGGGCCAAGTTGTTCCAGCCACTCACATGTTATACAGCTGAACACTTTACATCCACTGACTACTTAACTCGCGAAATCATTAACTCACCCCCGCAATCATGGTACGTAAGCCAAGGGGATCTCAGGCAAAGTCTTCTGCCGCCAGCGACTGTTTCAGTTGTGTACATTAGGATGAATCAGTCAGCCAGTCAATCATTGGCGCATCAGGGGGGTGAGGGGAGGCAGACTGAACGGCAGACGCGCGATGAGTGTTTGTGAGAAAGGGGGCAAATTACTGAAAGAGAGGGAGACAAAGGGAAACGCGAGAGGGGTGAGCAAAGAGATATCGACCTTATGGGGAGATTAGAACTAGCGAGGACTTAATTTGTATCCGTGCGGGTCCCGGACAGGAAGCGAGCGTGAGCCTCGGAAAGAACTCTTAGAACGTTTCTGAAAAGCAAACAAGTTGAGGAGAATTTTGATAACGTAATTGGAAGAGGGGGAAGATTTAGTCATGCCAGACTCTTAAAATGTCCAATACCGAACTTTCAGAACACCTTCAAGGTAAAATAAGCGTTTTTCTTGCTGGAGAAATTTGTGTATTTCTGGCACATTTTCTGTTTTTACTCTAGTACCAGGATCATGTTCATAGGGTTGGGATTTTCTAGGTTTTCGGACCTCCCAGAGATACACTTTAAAATCTCTCTTGTTAATATTTAGTTATAGAATGTAGCAATTTGTTTGTAGGAAAGTTCAAACGTCTGAAAATAAAGTCTTTTTCAATTCCTTCTATTAGGTCATACTCACCGTATATATATATATATAATTCCACGTGACAACGGAAATTTCATACGCCTGGCAGTCTACTACAACACCCCGGTCAGTTGATGCTCGACAATGGAGATACTATCAATCTTTGAAAGTTAACTCGCATAAATACCAAGTAAGATTCTTGTTTAAGTACATGTAGTGAAAGTGATGAGAGAACAGAAGAAAACAATGTTGCAAAGTTAAATATATATATATATATATATATATATATATATATATATATATATATATATATATAAGCTGATTTTATGTTATAGGTTATATCGTAGTACAGCTGTTTTATCGCATAGTTTATATTACTTTATCGGTATTAATTGTAAATATTTAATAAAAAGTAAGTAAAATAAAGTTTTTCTTTGTTGACCAAAGTAGGAATATATTTGAATTTTGTGTATGTTTATATTACTTATATTTTAGTAAAAAAATATGAATATTGAATAGTGTTTAATGTGTTTGATACTTTCCGTTGCAGATCGGAAGAGCTGCAGTCCCTCTATTATCCGAGCCCTATTTTCCCCTTGGACACTCCCCTAAATTCAATCCTGGGTATGTTCCAGTCTAGCGCCGAAGAATTTTATTATGATTTCATACAAAAATGTATAAGCTAGAGGACGTATTTTGGAAATACATAAACGTAAGTAAATCATGGACATTAGGTATGGACTGATCAACCAACAGAATGTACACACCTGTAAAAGTGAATCGTGGGGAGGAATTTAGGCGACAAAAAAGTTAAATTTCTGTCAGGAATTGTTTAAACTCAGAACTACTTTGGGCCTGAGAAAATTGAATCACGATTAGCTGGACCTGTTCTATATATTTAACAATGTATTTACACTGTGTCCATTGTATTGTGGACAGCCCGCCTCTGGTTGTGGGAAAAACGGCGAAAACAATCTATTCTCGAATCGAAAAGCGTGAAGTGTATCGGAAATCGGCGAATCAACCTACTAAACCCGTTCCGAGTTGCGTCGATTTCGGACTGATGCATCCCGCGACCAACTGCAAGTAGGTTAGACACGGCAAAGGTCGTAAGCTTTGGCCCCGTCCCTTCTCTGCGTTTGCAGTTTAAATGCAGGAGACGCCAAGGTCTTCTGAACGTGACAAACAAAATTGACCTTTACGGTCTTGGTAACCGACGAGATTGTACGGTCCGCGACTTTGCGGCGCTGGTTCTTTGAGCCTCTGCAGTACAAGACTTTCTAAGTAATATATATATGGACTTATGAGTATTTTATTATATATAAATGCTCAAGTATTAGCATTAAACGGTTTCAGTGAAAAGTAATGTCGCCTAAAACTATACATTCTATTGCGAAAAATACAACAGACAGTATTGTCAGAGCCCAAATGAGGGCCTCGTTGATCCAGTAATCAGAACGTGTCTGGTTTTTCGTTTTAGACCAATATAGTCGACATTGGAGATTCGAACGAATTTGTTTACAGGAAGCTATGGTACGTTCTGAATATCTTTTGGCAGGTGCTTAACAGTAAACTTTCCTGGTTGTCCAGGGAGTCCGAGGGCTGTCTTGGGTGTCCAGGAAGGACTCGTAGATGTCCAGGGGCTGTGCTGGGTGTAAAGGGGACGTTGTGGTTGTCCGGAGGCTAACCTTGGTGTCCAGGGAGTCTGAGGGCTGTCCTGGGTGCCCGGTGAGTCTAAGGGTTGTCCTAGTTGTCCAGGGAGTCCGAGGGCTGTCCTGGGTGTCCAGGAAGGACTCGTAGATGTCCAGGGGCTGTGGTAGGTGTAAAGGGGACGTTGTGGTTGTCCAGAGGCTAACATTGGTGTCCAGGGAGTCTGAGGGCTGTCCTGGGTGCCCGGGGAGTCTAAGGGCTGTCCTAGTTTTCCAAGGAGTCCGAGGGCTGTCCTGGGTGTCCATGAAGGACACGTAGATGTCCAGGGGGCTGTGCTAGGTGACCTTGGGTCTGTTCAAGGGACTGAAGTAGGTATTCAGGGAGGTTGTACTGGGTATCTGGAGGGCTGTCATGAGTGACCGGATGTCTAATACACATGAAACCTCTCTTGTTCCTATTGAGTTGTAAAATGTAAATATTAACTCAGTATTCAGTTATCTTAAAAACTGTTATTTGCAGGAAACTAGAAAACATGAAACTACTTAGTAGCGTATTCTTAGCTTTTAAAAACTAAAAAGGAGAAACATTGAACATAGTATAACTTTTTTCATATTTTCTCCTGAAAAACGGAAGGCACCTCAGTCCTCTATTACTATGGGCCTTTTTCTAACCCCTTAATTAACCTTGGATTTCTCGAAATTCAAACTTGTATGCGTCCCTGATTCCAGTGATCAAATTCGGCACATAATACCATATGGTGGAGATTCAGTGTTACGTTTAACCTCGATAGCGCTGTGTACCGTTAGCGATGCACGCCATGCAGTGGAGATTCGGTGTTATGTCTATCTTGTATTGTTTAACGTCAGAGATGCGCGTCATATGGTTGGGGATTCGGTGCTATGTCTAGCCTTATTAGCGCTGTATATCGTCGGCAATGCGTGTCATGCGGTGGAGATTCGGTGTTATGTCTACCCTTCCTAGCATTGTGTATCGTCAGCAATGCGTGTCATACGGTTGAGATTCGTTGTTATGTCTATCTTTGCTAACATTGTTTAACGTCAGAGATGCGCGTCATATGGTGGGGATTCGGTGTTATGTCTACCCTTACTAGCGTTGTGAATCGTCAGCAATGCGTGTCATGCGGTGGAGATTCGGTGTTATGTCTATCTTGTATTGTTTAACGTCAGAGATGCGCGTCATATGGTTGGGGATTCGGTGCTATGTCTAGCCTTATTAGCGCTGTATATCGTCGGCAATGCGTGTCATGCGGTGGAGATTCGGTGTTATGTCTACCCTTCCTAGCATTGTGTATCGTCAGCAATGCGTGTCATACGGTTGAGATTCGGTGTTATGTCTACCCTTACTAGCATTGTGTATCGTCAGCAATGAGTGTCATACGGTTGAGATTCGTTGTTATGTCTATCTTTGCTAACATTGTTTAACGTCAGAGATGCGCGTCATATGGTGGGGATTCGGTGTTATGTCTACCCTTACTAGCGTTGTGAATCGTCAGCAATGCGTGTCATGCGGTGGAGATTCGGTGTTATGTCTATCTTGTATTGTTTAACGTCAGAGATGCGCGTCATATGGTTGGGGATTCGGTGCTATGTCTAGCCTTATTAGCGCTGTATATCGTCGGCAATGCGTGTCATGCGGTGGAGATTCGGTGTTATGTCTACCCTTCCTAGCATTGTGTATCGTCAGCAATGCGTGTCATACGGTTGAGATTCGGTGTTATGTCTACCCTTACTAGCATTGTGTATCGTCAGCAATGAGTGTCATACGGTTGAGATTCGGTGTTATGTCTATCTTTGCTAACATTGTTTAACGTCAGAGATGCGCGTCATATGGTGGGGATTCGGTGTTATGTCTACCCTTACTAGCGTTGTGAATCGTCAGCAATGCGTGTCATGCGGTGGAGATTCGGTGTTATGTCTATCTTGTATTGTTTAACGTCAGAGATGCGCGTCATATGGTTGGGGATTCGGTGCTATGTCTAGCCTTATTAGCGCTGTATATCGTCGGCAATGCGTGTCATGCGGTGGAGATTCGGTGTTATGTCTACCCTTACTAGCATTGTGTATCGTTAGCAATGCGTGTCATACGGTTGAGATTCGGTGTTATGTCTACCCTTACGAGCGTTGTGTATCGTTGGCAATGCGTGTCATGCGGTGGAGATTCGGTTTTATATTTAGCCTTGATAGCGCTGTGTATCGTTAAAAATGTATTGTTAGGAGATAAATAGTAGGAATACAGAAGGATTATAAAAGGAAAATAATATAACGCCTCTGGTATTGTGAGTAGGGGGGGAGGTACTCGCACGAGCAAGGACATTGTTGGAGTTGAAGAGCGTAGGCGTACTGTTATTGGGGAGAATTGGGCTACGACTTACCCTAGTGCATTAAGCTAGACGTACCATGACTGGATCTGTAGCAGACTCACTTTGTCTGATTGTCTTTGATCCGTCTTGACCAACCTCAATGCGGTTCTAGTTCACGGTTAAAGGGTTTATACTATATACTCTTATACTATAGTTTACCCTTTTCACTATTGTAAATCTGTTTTGCGAAATTACAAAGTCTTTTTGACAAATTAGTTTTACAAATTAATAAATAAAAAAAAATATTTTTTTTAATTCACATTTTTTAGTGAAGCCAATTGAAATTTTCTCTACAGCATTTGAAATAAATTTACTAATAATACAAATTTAATGCACCTTTAAAATACTTGTTGATTACTTTAAACCGCGTTCAAATAATTAGTCTCAATTACAAAAACGCATATTATTATCGATCGCAATTCTAAATTCAGTACTTGTTATCAGTGACCTAGTTAAGCTGCCGAGTGCTGATCAGCTGTCTGTTTTTTAGAGGTTATGTTATTATTCATCTGTGTCTTCCGGTCATAGAGTGCGCAGTGTTAAAGTCGGCATTCATTTGTGTATTAGCGAAACAATAAAGCGTGCAGTAAATTATTGTTTTAGTTGTTTACTTGGGGGAGGGGCAGGGAAGGGCGCGCGCAAACTAGTTTAAAGAGTATTAGTGAAGAAAATAAAAATACATTATAAATTAGTTTAGAATTAGTTACTAATTAAATCTTTCAGTACAGAATTATTTAAGAGTACACAACTGTAAAAATTGTTTTTATTAAATTATTTAGAAAAAGAATTATTTTTTAAAATCATTTGCCGAAAATTATTCTTACCTTTGGTTGGCAATTTGATTTTCGTTTGGCCGACATGGTTACTAATTTCAACGTTTATAAAGGTATTGGAAGTAAATAGTCTGTGCACACTTGGGCAATGTTACTCACTAAAAAAACTATTTAAAATATGTTTTCGTCCACTGTAACATGTTGTTTTTAAAGATATGTTACTAATAGTAATAACTGACGGGTTTATAATTAATCGTGGGGATATGAACAACTGTTTTCGCACATTTAAAACACTTGTAACCCTTTTATCAAACTGTTGCGTCCATTTATACAGACACTGTAGTTTTAAACCGTCTCACTTTACATTTTTGCACAAAGAACAACGCACAGGCCGGTTAATGGATATATCAACGCTGTTTAACGCGTGTTCGTTGAAAAAACTACGCTGTGTACATCGGAACAAACAGTACCACGATCTAGAAGCGACTGCGGGATTCGGTGGGCGGTGGACTTGACTAGTGCACCGACGGGTGGGGGGGGGGAGCTTCTGGAGGGGCGAGTAGTTGACGTCCAAATACGAGGTGATTAACGCAACCTTTTGCGAAAACTAAAAATGAAAACAATTAACTCCGGCTTGCTTTTTAAACACTTGTTAATTGCCGAGGTCGGTTCGGCGAGCGGGCACACTTGTTGCTTGTAGATAACAAACTCTTATGTTGTGCTGATTGTTGCTTGTCGTTTCTTACTGTTGTTTTACAAAGAATTTTATCTATTGTTGTCAATAATTAATTTTCTTACGAGATGCTAAGAAGTCAGTTTTGTTGACTATTTTTTCAATTCCTTAGTTCAATCTCTCTCTCTCTCTCTCTCTCTCTCTCTCTCTCTCTCTCTCTCTCTCATATATCGTTATTAAAGCACTTTTTATTAATCAATATAAGTGCAAATACATTTTTTTTTAAACTTGTAGTGGATGACAACTGATGTTAGCCTAATACAGATTTTCAATTATAGTTCATTAATTAAATTTAATGAATACATTTCAGTTTTATATGGAAGAAAAATATTCCACAAAAAGGCAAGCTTTGGAATATAGTTATTACGTCCCATTTGACTTGAAATAAGTTATATGCACCTATAGTGATACAGAAGAATATGAGGAATAGGGTACTGTGGATAACAACAAGCAATGGAGTTAACCAGAATGAATGTAGAACCACAAGAATATGAAGTATAGGATACTGTGGATAATAACGTGCGATGGAATAAACAGGAGGAATGTAGAACCAGAAGGATATGAGGCTTAGACTACTGTAGATAATAAGAAGCAATGGAGCTAACCAGGAGAAATGTAGAACCACAAGAATATGAGGTGTAGGATACTGTAGATCAGGGGTTCTCAACCTTTTAGGCTCTGAGCCCCCCTTCACACTTTGGTGTGAGGTCACGCCTCCCTTCACGGATTAAGTTAATTTAGACTTATATATGATAAATTTACTTACAATATGTTTAAGTAATAACCAGAAAAATGTTCTCTACTTTTGTAGTGCTAGTGTGAGGTCTGGCACTGTTTCTCGTTAACTATTTTTTGTATGTTTGGATGAAATTTTGACAAAGAACACCGCAGGTCACTTTCCACATCTAGTCTGGCTCGATATTTAGATTTTATATTAGCCAGGGCTGAAAATCCTGTGTCGCATAGATAATTTGATGAAAATTGTACAAGCAACTTGACTGCCTCCATTGTTACTTCTGGGTAAACAGGAAGATATAGTAGCTTGAAATCTTCGAGATCCATGTTTGGGAAATCCAATTTAGCTTTGGAATCACATTGCAAGTTAATTGTTTGTTCTTGAATGTGATCAGGAGGTATATCAATGTTGATTGGAAATGGGTCTCTTGTTAACGTGAATTCCCAGTTTTCCGAGCTTATATCTGGGAAATAGGCTCCGATGTTGTTCTTCAGAGACAACAAATGCTCAGATATTAGGTCCTTCATTTCATTTACTAGGTCTTTTGGAAGACTTTGGGTATCATCGAGGAGATTTTGGAAAGGAAGAAAAGGAGTAAAGAAATAGAGCTTTATAGATCTATTAAGCTATAAAAAATTTCAATGATTGTGTGTTTGTGTCCTACATCAAATTCAAATTTTTTTAAAATTTGTTGACGCCTCCCCTGGAATTCTTCTACGCCCCCCAGGTTGAGAACCGCTGCTGTAGATAATAACGTGAGATGGAATAAACAGGAGGAATGTAGAACCAGAAGGATATGAGGCTTAGACTACTGTAGATAATAAGAAGCAATGGAGCTAACCAGGAGAAATGTAGAACCACAAGAATATGAGGTGTAGGATACTGTAGATAATAACGTGAGATGGAATAAACAGGAGGAATGTAGAACCAGAAGGATATGAGGCTTAGACTACTGTAGATAATAAGAAGCAATGGAGCTAACCAGGAGAAATGTAGAACCACAAGAATATGAGGTGTAGGATACTGTAGATAATAACGTGAGATGGAATAAACAGGAGGAATGTAGAACCAGAAGGATATGAGGCTTAGACTACTGTAGATAATAACGTGAGATGGAATAACCAGGAGGAATGTAGAACCACAAAAATATGAGGTGTAGCCTACTAAAGATAATAACGTGAGATGGAATAACCAGGAGGAATGTAGACCAGAAGGGTATGAGGTGTAGCTTACTGGAGATAATAACGTGAGATGGAATAACCAGGAGGAATGTAGACCAGAAGGGTATGAGGTATAGGCTACTGTAGATAATAACGTGAGATGGAATAACCAGGAGGAATGTAGAACAAGAAGGGTATGAGGTGTAGCCTACTGAAGATAACAACGTGAGATGGAATAACCAGAAGGAATGTAGAACCAGAAGGGTATGAGGTGTAGCCTACTGTAGATAATAACGTGAGATGGAATAACCAGGAGGAATGTAGAACCACAAAAATATGAGGTGTAGCCTACTGAAGATAATAACGTGAGATGGAATAACCAGGAGGAATGTAGACCAGAAGGGTATGAGGTGTAGCTTACTGAAGATAATAACGTGAGATGGAATAACCAGGAGGAATGTAGACCAGAAGGGTATGAGGTATAGGCTACTGTAGATAATAACGTGAGATGGAATAACCAGGAGGAATATAGAACAAGAAGGGTATGAGGTGTAGCCTACTGTAGATAATAACGTGAGATGGAATAACCAGGAGGAATGTAGAACCAGAAGGGTATGAGGTATAGGCTACTGAAGATAATAACGTGAGATGGAATAACCAGGAGGAATGTAGAACCACAAAAATATGAGGTGTAACCTACTGAAGATAATAACGTGAGATGGAATAACCAGGAGGAATGTAGAACCACAAACATATGAGGTGTAGCCTACTGAAGATAATAACGTGAGATGGAATAACCAGGAGGAATGTAGACCAGAAGGGTATGAGGTGTAGCCTACTGAAGATAATAACGTGAGATGGAATAACCAGGAGGAATGTAGACCAGAAGGGTATGAGGTATAGGCTACTGTAGATAATAAAATGCGATGGAATAACCAGGAGGAATGTAGAACCACAAAAATATGAGGTGTAGCCTACTAAAGATAATAACGTGAGATGGAATAACCAGGAGGAATGTAGACCAGAAGGGTATGAGGTGTAGCTTACTGGAGATAATAACGTGAGATGGAATAACCAGGAGGAATGTAGACCAGAAGGGTATGAGGTATAGGCTACTGTAGATAATAACGTGAGATGGAATAACCAGGAGGAATGTAGAACAAGAAGGGTATGAGGTGTAGCCTACTGAAGATAACAACGTGAGATGGAATAACCAGAAGGAATGTAGAACCAGAAGGGTATGAGGTGTAGCCTACTGTAGATAATAACGTGAGATGGAATAACCAGGAGGAATGTAGAACCACAAAAATATGAGGTGTAGCCTACTGAAGATAATAACGTGAGATGGAATAACCAGGAGGAATGTAGACCAGAAGGGTATGAGGTGTAGCTTACTGAAGATAATAACGTGAGATGGAATAACCAGGAGGAATGTAGACCAGAAGGGTATGAGGTATAGGCTACTGTAGATAATAACGTGAGATGGAATAACCAGGAGGAATATAGAACAAGAAGGGTATGAGGTGTAGCCTACTGTAGATAATAACGTGAGATGGAATAACCAGGAGGAATGTAGAACCAGAAGGGTATGAGGTATAGGCTACTGAAGATAATAACGTGAGATGGAATAACCAGGAGGAATGTAGAACCACAAAAATATGAGGTGTAACCTACTGAAGATAATAACGTGAGATGGAATAACCAGGAGGAATGTAGAACCACAAACATATGAGGTGTAGCCTACTGAAGATAATAACGTGAGATGGAATAACCAGGAGGAATGTAGACCAGAAGGGTATGAGGTGTAGCCTACTGAAGATAATAACGTGAGATGGAATAACCAGGAGGAATGTAGACCAGAAGGGTATGAGGTATAGGCTACTGTAGATAATAAAATGCGATGGAATAACCAGGAGGAATGTAGAACCAGAAGGGTATGAGGTGTAGCCTACTGTAGATAATAACGTGAGATAGAATAACCAGGAGGAATGTAGAACCAGAAGGGTATGAGGTATAGGCTACTGAAGATAATAACGTGAGATGGAATAACCAAGAGGAATGTAGACCAGAAGGGTATGAGGTATAGGCTACTGTAGATAATAACGTGAGATGGAATAACCAGGAGGAATGTCGAACCAGAAGGGTATGAGGTATAGGCTACTGAAGATAATAACGTGAGATGGAATAACCAGGAGGAATGTAGACCAGAAGGGTATGAGGTATAGGCTACTCTAGATAATAACGTGAGATGGAATAACCAGGAGGAATGTAGAACCAGAAGGATATGAGGTATAGGATACTGTAGATAATAACGTGAGATGGAATAACCAGGAGGAATATAGACCAGAAGGGTATGAGGTATAGGCTACTGTAGATAATAACGTGAGATGGAATAACCAGGAGGAATGTAGAACCAGAAGGATATGAGGTGTAGGATACTGTAGATAATAACGTGAGATGGAATAACCAGGAGGAATGTAGACCAGAAGGGTATGAGGTGTAGCCTACTGAAGATAATAACGTGAGATGGAATAACCAGGAGGAATGTAGACCAGAAGGGTATGAGGTGTAGCCTACTGAAGATAATAACGTGAGATGGAATAACCAGGAGGAATGTAGAACCAGAAGGGTATGAGGTATAGGCTACTGTAGATAATAACGTGAGATGGAATAACCAGGAGGAATGTAGACAAGAAGGGTATGAGGTGTAGCCTACTGAAGATAATAACGTGAGTTGGAATTAATGAGGAGGAATGTAGAACCAGATGAATATGAGGTGAGGCCTACTGAAGATAATAACGAGCGATGGAATTAACCGGGAGGAATGTAGAGCCACAAGAATTTGAGGTTTGGGATACCTCGTGAGGTAATCGTGAGATGGATAATATCGTGAGATGGAATTACCCAGGATTAATCTAGAATCACAACAATATGAGTTGTAGGCTACTGTAAATAATAACAAGCAATGGAGTTAACTAGGAAGAATGTGGAATTACAAAAATATGAGGTGAAGGCTACTGTGGATTAAAACTTGCGATGGCATTAACCAGGAGTAATGAGGAATCAGAAGAATATGAGATATAAGCTACTATAGATAATAACGTGCCAAGGAATTAACCGAGAGGAATGTAGAACCATAAGAATGAGTGGTATAGGCTACTGTATATAATAAAATGTGATGGAATTATCCATGAGGAATGTAGAACCATAAGAATAAGTAGCATAGGCTACTGTAGATAATAAAATGTGATGGAATTATCCAGGAGGAATGTAGAACCATAAGAATATGGGGTATAAGCTACCGTAGATAATAAAATGCGATGGAAATAACCAGGAGGAATGTAGAGCCATAAGAATATGAGGTATAGGCTACTGTAGATAATAAAGTACTATAGAATTACCCAGGAGGAATGTAGAACCATAAGAATATAAGGTATAGGCTACTGTAGATAATAAAATGCGATGGAATTAACCAGGAGGAATGTAGAGCCATAAGAATAAGTGGTATAGGCTACTGTAGATAATAAAGTACTATAGAATTAACCAGAAGGAATGTAGAACCATAAGAAGTGGTATAGGCTACTGTAGATAATAAAATGCGATGGACTTATCCAGGAGAAATGTAGAACCATAAGAATATGGGGTATAAGCTACCGTAGATAATAAAATGCGATGGACATAACCAGGATTAATGTAGAGCCATAAGAATAAGAGGTATAGGCTACTGTAGATAATAAAGTACTATAGAATTAACCAGGAGGAATGTAGAACCATAAGAATATGAGGTATAGGATACTGTAGATAATAAAATGCGATGGAAATAACCAGGATGAATGTAGAGCAATAAGAATATGAGGCATAGGCTACTGTAGATAATAAAGTGCTATGGAATTAACCAGGAGAAATGTAGAACCATAAGAATATGAGGTATAGGCTACTGTAGATAATAAAATGCGATGGAATGAACCAGGAGGAATGTAGAACCATAAGAATATGGGGTATAAGCTACCGTAGATAATAAAATGCGATGGAAATAACCAGGAGGAATGTAGAGCCATAAGAATATGAGGTATAGGCTACTGTAGATAATAAAGTACTATAGAATTAACCAGGAGGAATGTAGAACTATAAGAATATGAGGTATAGGCTACTGTAGATAATAAAATGCGATTTAAATAACCAGGAGGAATGTAGAGCCATAAGAATATGAGGTATAGGCTACTGTAGATAATAAAGTACTATGGAATTAACCAGGAGGAATGTAGAACCATAAGAATAAGAGGTATAGGCTACTGTAGATAATACAATAGGATGGAATTAACCAGGAGGAAGGTAGAACCATAAGAATATGAGGTATAGGCTACTGTAGATAATAAAAAGCGATGTTATTAACCAGGAGGATTGTTGAACCAAAAGAATATCAGGTATAGGCTATTGTAGATAATAAAATGCGATGGAAATAACCAGGAGGAATGTAGAGCCATAGGAATATGAGGTATAGGCTACTGTAGATAATAAAGTACTATAGAATTAACCAGGAGGAATGTAGAACCATAAGAATATGAGGTATAGGATATTGTAGATAATAAAATGCGATGGAAATAACCAGGATGAATGTAGAGCAATAAGAATATGAGGTATAGGCTATTGTAGATAATAAAATGCGATGGAAATAACCAGGAGGAATGTAGAGCCATAAGAATAAGTGGTATAGGCTACTGTAGATAATAAAGTACTATAGAATTAACCAGAAGGAATGTAGAACCATAAGAAGTGGTATAGGCTACTGTAGATAATAAAATACGATGGAATTATCCAGGAGAAATGTAGAACCATAAGAATATGGGGTATAAGCTGCCGTAGATAATAAAATGCGATGGAAATAACCAGGAGGAATGTAGAGCCATAAGAATAAGAGGTATAGGCTACTGTAGATAATAAAGTACTATAGAATTAACCAGGAGGAATGTAGAACCATAAGAATATGAGGTATAGGATACTGTAGATAATAAAATGCGATGGAAATAACCGGGATGAATGTAGAGCAATAAGAATATGAGGTATAGGCTACTGTAGATAATAAAGTGCTGTGGAATTAACCAGGAGAAATGTAGAACCATAAGAATATGAGGTATAGGCTACTGTAGATAAAAAAATGCGATGGAATTAACCAGGAGGAATGTAGAACCATAAGAATATGGGGTATAAGCTACCGTAGATAATAAAGCGCGATGGAAATAACCAGGAGGAATGTAGAGCCATAAGAATATGAGGTATAGGCTACTGTAGATAATAAAGTACTATAGAATTAACCAGGAGGAATGTAGAACCATAAGAATATGAGGTATAGGATATTGTAGATAATAAAATGCGATGGAAATAACCAGGATGAATGTAGAGCAATAAGAATATGAGGTATAGGCTACTGTAGATAATAAAGTGCTATGGAATTAACCAGGAGAAATGTAGAACCATAAGAATATGATGTATAGGCTACTGTAGATAATAAAATGCGATGTTATAAACCAGGAGGATTGTTGAACCATAAGAATATGAGGTATAGGCTATTGTAGATAATAAAATGCGATGGAAATAACCAGGAGGAATGTAGAACCATAAGAATATGAGGTATAGGCTACTGTAGATAATAAAATGGGATGGAATTAACCAGGAGGAATGTAGAACCATAAGAATATGAGGTATAGGCTACTTTAGATAATAAAATGCGATGGAATTAACCAGGAGGAATGTAGAAACATAAGAATATGAGGTATAAGCTTCTGTAGAATATAAAAAGCTATGGAATTAACCAGGATTAATGTAGAACCATAAGAATATGGGGTATAAGCTACTGTAGATAATAAAATGCGATGGAAATAGCCAGGAGGAATGTAGAGCCATAAGAATATGAGGTATAGGCTACTGTAGTTAATAAAGTGCAATGGAAATTACCAGGAGGAATGTAGAACCAGAAGGACATGTGATATAAGCTACTGCAGATGATAACGTGCGATTGAATTAACCAGGAGGAATGTAGAACTATAAGAATATGATGTAAAAGCTACTGTAGAAAATAAATTGCGATGGAATTAACGAGGAGGAATTTAGAGCCATAAGTATATGAGGCATAGGCTACTGTAGATAATAACGACGATGGAATTAATCAGGAGTCATGTAGAACCATAAGAATATAATATAGAGGCTACTGTAGATAATAATGTGCATTGGAAATTACCGGCAGGAATGTAGATCGAAAAGAACATGAGGTATAGTCTACTTTAGATAATTACGTATGATGGAATAACCCAGGAGAAATGTAGAACCAGAAGGACATGAGGTGTAGGCTACCAGTGTGTATCTTATAAATCTTACTTGTATTAATCCAGGAGGAAAACTTCAGTTACCAGACTGTGCTCGGGTTTAATAATTGGAAGAAGCAAAGATTTGTTTACAAATTAAGTTATTTTAATAAAGTGGAGTGAATATAATAATTTTGAGGTAAAGAATATTATAAACAAACTAAAACGCACATGAATTTCTCGTCAATACTGTAGAATCATTGCCCAACAGTTTAAACCATTGTAAAGGAATTTGCTACATTACACCCTTAGATAATGCGTAATGAAGCATACGATTTTATTGTTTACAAATTTAATTATAGCAGTAATATGAGGGCATTATGCTAAAAAATTTGACCGTATGAATCCCCTTCACTTCCACCCCTATGTTCTACCCTTCGGATACGAGACAATCACCAGTTCGTAGGGCGGGTGAAACTCATATATCACTACGCAAGCAACAAAGTTGCATGTTAAACTGCACCCATTATCTTGATCAACCTTTTCTGCATGTGGGATATTGGAAATTAAAAACGTTTATCGAAGGGAAAAATATATCGCAAAGGTATTTCGAGGCAGTGTGATGAGGTTGTATTTTACAATTCCGTAAAATAACAGTTTTAGCTGAACTATTTATGTTATAATTTTTTTGCATAAATCAATAAGCTGTTTTACACCTCTCACCTCCCCAGATGAGATCAAGGAAACTCAGGTAGGCCGTGCTTTTCCGGAAACGACATTGCCTTCATTCTCAGTATCAGGGTATCTTTACGCCCTGTCCTCGCAGTTACCTGATTCCATCAACCCTTTTTTACCCTTACAGATAGGATACAGTAACACACGTGCTGTCATATTATCTCTCCTAAATCGTAGACCAGATGGTTTAATGTCCCTATCTTAATTCTACCTCTAGAATTTATTACTTCTTTTTACCTCTATTCCTTCCTGCTACCTCTATTTTTTTCTTCTAAGTCTATTCATTCCTTCTACCTATATTCCTTTTGTTATTCTGTAAGCTACATTGTATCCTGCTTTTTTTGAATTGGTGTGCTATTTTATTTGTGAGTTTGTTTATGTATGTCAGGGTGATGAATTTGTTTGTGTTCGTGTTTTTGTTGTTTGCATTGTTGTTACTGTTCTTGTTGAGTATTTTTCTGTGTAGTTTGTCTATTAAATAATTGTCATATCCATTGTGTGAGCTAAATATTTGATTGTGTTTAGTTCCTCTGTGTAGTTAATTGTGGACTTAGGTATCTTGTTTAGTCTGTGTAGTAAATGTTTGAATGCTGCGTGTTTATGTTGTATTGGATGGATCTATGTGTTGTGTATCAGTGTGTGTTATGGTTGGCTTGCAGTATATGTTGAATTCATGTTTGTTTTGATTTTTTTTTTGTTATGGTGATGTCTAAGAAATTCAATGTTTTGTTGTTTTCAAATTCTGCAGTGAACTGGATATTTTTGTGTATTTTGTTTATATGTGTTTGGAGTTGTTGGTATTTTCTTATGTTTCCTCGGTATAGTATTATAACGTCGTCTATGTGTTGTAGGAGTAATTATGATAGAATGCTTGGAATCGGTGAACCCATTTCAACCTTACGAAAGCTTTACGTAAAGGTTTGTAATATTAAACAGTTTTAATTTGCTTAGTAAAACGTTAGCAAGCTTTACGTAAAGATTTGTAATATGAAACAGCTTGTAATAGGCTTTGTAAAGCGTTAGCAAGCTTTACTTAAAGCTTTGTGATATGAAACAGCTTGTAATGCGCTTTGTAAAGCAATAGCAAGGTTTACGTAAAGCTTTGTAATAAGAAACAGCTTGCAATAAGCTTTGTAAAACGTTAACAAGCTTTACGTAAAGCTTTATAATAAAAAAAACAACTTGTAATACGCTTTGTAGAGCGTTAGCAGGCCTTACGTAAGGCTTTGTAATATGAAACTGCTTGTAATACGCTTTATAAAGCGTTAGCAAGCTTTTCGTAAAGATTTGTAATACGAAACAACTTGTAATAGGTTTTGTAAAGCGTTAGCAAGCTTTACGTACAGCTTTGTAATATGAAACAGCTTGTAATATGCTTTGTGAAGCAATAGCAGGTATTACGTAAAGGTTTGTAATAAAAAAACAGCTTGTAATACGCTTTGTAAAACGTTAGCAAGCTTTACGTAAAGCTTTGTAATAAAAAACAAATTGTAATACGCTTTGTAAAGCTTTAGTCAAATTTACGTAAAGCTTTGTAATATGTAACAGCTTGTAATACGGTTTGTAAATCGTTAGGAAGCTTTACGTAAAGCTTTGTAATGTGAAACAGCTTGTAACACGCTTTGTAAAGCGTTAGCAAGCTTTACGTAAAGCTTTGTATAATGAAACAGATTGTAATACGCTTTGTACAGCGTTAGCAAGCTTTACGTAAAGCGTTGTAATAGGCGGTGGATAAGAAGCTTGAGCAAAACAGAGTACCTCCCGCATTGGATGTGTAAACGCCATAGTTCAGGCCCGTCCGAATCGTACTGCTATCGTGAGGGGCGTGCTCGGAGATAAACTACCTCCCAGATAAGTTGTTAACGTTTACACCCAAGAACGCCGAAAGGCATTTCAACTTTAATATTTTTCAGTAAAGTTTAGTCTTTCAATGAGCGTAAATAGTTCCAGAGTGGCTTTGACCTCTGTCCAAAGCCAGCTTCTAAATAAGACGACCCCTCTACTTACCCACAGGTAGACATCTCTTTCATTAAGAAAATAGTAGCAAAATACTCCATTTCCTGACTTGTTTTACTCACCCAGGAGATACTTTGTAAGTGTTTTACTTAACATGTTTTTCTTATATGATTAGGCCTAGTATAATATGGATTTAAGACACGTTAAAAACTGGGCAATACGTCTTACACAATAAGATATTAATTATTATTGTTTAGTTATTGATTTATTATTGATATTTTTGTTTATTTTACTTTTGTATACAATAAACAAAATTAGATTTTTTTTTATAAGTTTTTTTAAAAATTTAATTATTTTTAAATTATTACTTTTTAGTGCATTATTAATATAATAAGTCCTATGTTACTATATCAATGATTCTTCTTATATATAGGAGGTATCTGAAGAAGTATATTATTCTACCATATTATTGTAGGTGGCAAATATGCACCTTCACACATCTATAATTTCCTCTTCTAAACAAGAGGTTGCAAGTCAGTACCTCTGTAGGTAACTATTCTCCCCTCTCTCTCCCAAATTTACTGAAGACTCTCCTAACCGAGAGAAAATGAGGGTCTGATCACACAGCATGGACAGAATTAATCAGGTGGAGTATTGAGGTGGGCGTTTAGAAGGTTCTACAGGTTAGTTCTGGAAAAGCGGGGGAAGCCGTAGTGTCTGGTTGGAGTATCGTCTTGTCCCAGGGGCGTTCACCAATCCGGCCTATACCAAGGGTCGTGCACCAAGTCCCCGTGTCTCGGGTTTGAAGCTTGTAGAAGCTGGATTCATGGGGTTAATTCACATGCTAGACTGTAGCGTCTCAATACCATTAACAACTACCTTTGTGTTCTTTGGATGAAGAGATGAGAGTCCATAGCCAAAGGTGTGCTTTTATTTTTTAAAACTCTTCTCAAACAAACTGGCGATTGTAATGAGGGTCTATGTCTGTACAAGTGGATCATGTGCCACGCCAGGAGATGTTCATAGACGGCTTTGATTCTAGGTACTTACCATATCCTTCTTACATCCTTTGGATGAGATAAGTCTTCCTCTTATATCTTCCCCAGTTTTTGTAGAAAAAAGTGAGGAGGTGACATTTCATCTCAAACCTCTTTTAGGTTTGATATATATATATATATATATATATATATATATATATATATATATATAATACATATATATTTTTAATATAATTATATTATATATAGTTTTAATTATTTATACAGGTTTTAATATATATATATTGTTTAAAATATATATTAAAAAATTATATGTATTTGAAGAGCTCGATCCTGCTAAAGGGTAGCTCTAACTCTAAGATGCGATGCATAACTCAAACTACCAAGGGATTATTCCTTTCATTTTTATTAGTGTTACGCAGTATCGCAGCCACAAGATCCCTCTAGGAAGTGCGTTGGTATAGACATTCTGACGCTAAGCTAATATGCACCTCCAAGCAAACTTTTGAAAATTAAATGTCATTTCAATGCTTAAAGTGAGACACAATCAGTGAAGACTGTAATAACGTCTTAAAAGCAATTTTTAATTTTTCATTCTCACTAACTAAAATTCTACAAAAAATATTGAATCTATGAGGATTCTTGAAAATTTTGTTAAAACATCTTATGTTTTATAGGCTTTTAATGAGTTTTTTTCTGAAATACGCGGCCAAACTAAGTTACTCACATTTAAGTATTATGTGGACACGGTATTTGAATATTTACTAACAGTTCTAAAGTTATATGAGACCCCATCACGTGTCACATATTTAGCCTCAGTCTATAACCTAACCAGTCCTGACCTAACCGTAACCTAACACAGCTTAACCTAACTTCCTAAACGTGTTAACATTAATGTAAATGCAAATTTGAAAGTTTCCTTATAAGTAAATAGAAGCTCTTATATCATAAAAACTTTTTATTTATGTCCTGATGTAAATGTCGATTACAGGCAATTCCCTTCAGAGGAAATTACAAGACTATTGTAGACTAGGCCTACAGTCTTATAGTAATATCCTCTGAATGTGATCGAAATGTACTCGGGACATAGTCTAAATAAATTGTTTTGGGGATTTAAGAGGTTTTCTTGATTTATAATTACAAAAACACCACAGTTGCTCCAAGTTATTACAACTAATCCGGCCTAAACCAGTTGTAATAAGAACCTAACCTAGTCTAACGTAACCTAACCTAACGTAACCTAGCCTAGTAGCCTAATCTAGTTAGTGACCTAACCTAGTTAGTAACCTAACCTAAAAAGAAGCGTATTGTATCGTCATATCCTTTTGCAACGGTAATAGTTTAAACGGCTGATCAAACTGAAATACAAGACAAAATAAACTAGGCCTTAAATAAAACAATTGATCTTTCACTGATATTTCTGAAAGCAATGTGATAATAATAAACCTGACTTGACCTTAACCTAACTTATTCTAACACAACCCAGCACAACCTAACCTAAGAAGAAACGTATTTTATCATCATATCCTTCTGCAACGATAATAGTATAAAGGGCTGATCAAACTGAAATACAAGAAAAATAGACTGGCCGTAGATAAAACAAGTGATCTTTCACTGATATTTCTGAAAGCATTCTGATAATAATAATAATCACAAGCTATAGCCTAACTTGACTTGACCTTAACCTAACCTAGCCTAACCCAGCCCAGCACAATCTAACCTAAGAAGAAACTTATTGTATTGTCATATCCTCCTGCAACGATAATAGTGTAAAGGGCTGATCGAACTGAAATACGAGACAAAATAAACTAAGCCTTAGATAAAAAAATTGATTATTCACTGATATTTATGAAAGCAATGTGATAATAATAATCACAAGCTATAGCCTAACCTGACTTGACCTTAACCTAACCTAGTCTAACCCAGCCCAGCACCATCTAACCTAAAAAGAAACTTATTGTATTGTCATATCCTCCTGCAACGATAATAGTATAGATCGAACTGAAATACGAGACAAAATAAACTAAGCCTTAGATAAAAAAATTGATCATTCACTGATATTTATGAAAGCAATGTGATAATAATAATCACAAGCTATAGCCTAACCTGACTTGACCTTAACCTAACCTAGTCTAACCCAGCCCATCACAATCTAACGTAAAAAGAAACTTATTGTACTGTCATATCCTCCTGCAACGATAATAGTATGGATCGAACTGAAATACAAGAAAAATAAACTAAGCCTTAGATAAAAAAATTGATTATTCACTGATATTTATGAAAGCAATGTGATAATTTATGAAAGCAATGTGATAATTTATGAAAGCAATGTGATAATAATAATCACAAGCTATAGCCTAACCTGACTTGACCTTAACCTAACCTAGTCTAACCCAGCCCAGCACCATCTAACCTAAAGAGAAACTTATTGTATTGTCATATCCTCCTGCAACGATAATAGTATAGATCGAACTGAAATACGAGACAAAATAAACTAAGCCTTAGATAAAAAAATTGATCATTCACTGATATTTATGAAAGCAATGTGATAATAATAATCACAAGCTATAGCCTAACCTGACGTGACCTTAACCTAACCTAGTCTAACCCAGCCCAGCACCATCTAACCTAAAAAGAAACTTATTGTATTGTCATATCCTCCTGCAACGATAATAGTATAGATCGAACTGAAATACGAGACAAAATAAACTAAGCCTTAGATAAAAAAATTGATCATTCACTGATATTTATGAAAGCAATGTGATAATAATAATCACAAGCTATAGCCTAACTGACTTGACCTTAACCTAACCTAGTCTAACCCAGCCCAGCACCATCTAACCTAAAAAGAAACTTATTGTATTGTCATATCCTCCTGCAACGATAATAGTATAGATCGAACTGAAATACAAGAAAAATAAACTAAGCCTTAGATAAAAAAATTGATCATTCACTGATATTTATGAAAGCAATGTGATAATAATAATCACAAGCTATAGCCTAACTGACTTGACCTTAACCTAACCTAGTCTAACCCAGCCCATCACAATCTAACGTAAAAAGAAACTTATTGTACTGTCATATCCTCCTGCAACGATAATAGTATGGATCGAACTGAAATACAAGAAAAATAAACTAAGCCTTAGATTAAAAAAATTGATCATTCACTGATATTTATGAAAGCAATGTGATAATAATAATCACAAGCTATAGCCTAACCTGACTTGACCTTAACCTAACCTAGTCTAACCCAGCCCAGCACCATCTAACCTAAAAAGAAACTTATTGTATTGTCATATCCTCCTGCAACGATAATAGTATAGATCGAACTGAAATACGAGACAAAATAAACTAAGCCTTAGATAAAAAAATTGATCATTCACTGATATGTATGAAAGCAATGTGATAATAATAATCACAAGCTATAGCCTAACCTAACTTGACCTTAACCTAACCTAGTCTAACCCAGCCCAGCACCATCTAACCTAAAAAGAAACTTATTGTATTGTCATATCCTCCTGCAACGATAATAGTATAGATCGAACTGAAATACAAGAAAAATAAACTAAGCCTTAGATGAAAAAATTGATCATTCACTGATATTTATGAAAGCAATGTGATAATAATAATCACAAGCTATAGCCTAACTGACTTGACCTTAACCTAACCTAGTCTAACCCAGCCCAGCACCATCTAACCTAAAAAGAAACTTATTGTATTGTCATATCCTCCTGCAACGATAATAGTATAGATCGAACTGAAATACAAGAAAAATAAACTAAGCCTTAGATAAAAAAATTGATCATTCACTGATATTTATGAAAGCAATGTGATAATAATAATCACAAGCTATAGCCTAACCTGACTTGACCTTAACCTAACCTAGTCTAACCCAGCCCAGCACCATCTAACCTAAAAAGAAACTTATTGCATTGTCATATCCTCCTGCAACGATAATAGTATAGTTCGAACTGAAATACGAGACAAAATAAACTAAGCCTTAGATAAAAAAATTGATCATTCACTGATATTTATGAAAGCAATGTGATAATAATAATCACAAGCTATAGCCTAACTGACTTGACCTTAACCTAACCTAGTCTAACCCAGCCCAGCACCATCTAACCTAAAAAGAAACTTATTGTATTGTCATATCCTCCTGCAACGATAATAGTATAGATCGAACTGAAATACGAGACAAAATAAACTAAGCCTTAGATAAAAAAATTGATCATTCACTGATATGTATGAAAGCAATGTGATAATAATAATCACAAGCTATAGCCTAACCTAACTTGACCTTAACCTAACCTAGTCTAACCCAGCCCAGCACCATCTAACCTAAAAAGAAACTTATTGTATTGTCATATCCTCCTGCAACGATAATAGTATAGATCGAACTGAAATACAAGAAAAATAAACTAAGCCTTAGATGAAAAAATTGATCATTCACTGATATTTATGAAAGCAATGTGATAATAATAATCACAAGCTATAGCCTAACTGACTTGACCTTAACCTAACCTAGTCTAACCCAGCCCAGCACCATCTAACCTAAAAAGAAACTTATTGTATTGTCATATCCTCCTGCAACGATAATAGTATAGATCGAACTGAAATACAAGAAAAATAAACTAAGCCTTAGATAAAAAAATTGATCATTCACTGATATTTATGAAAGCAATGTGATAATAATAATCACAAGCTATAGCCTAACCTGACTTGACCTTAACCTAACCTAGTCTAACCCAGCCCAGCACCATCTAACCTAAAAAGAAACTTATTGCATTGTCATATCCTCCTGCAACGATAATAGTATAGTTCGAACTGAAATACGAGACAAAATAAACTAAGCCTTAGATAAAAAAATTGATCATTCACTGATATTTATGAAAGCAATGTGATAATAATAATCACAAGCTATAGCCTAACTGACTTGACCTTAACCTAACCTAGTCTAACCCAGCCCAGCACCATCTAACCTAAAAAGAAACTTATTGTACTGTCATATCCTCCTGCAACGATAATAGTATAGATCGAACTGAAATACAAGAAAAATAAACTAAGCCTTAGATAAAAAAATTGATTATTCACTGATATTTATGAAAGCAATGTGATAATAATAATCATCAGCTATAGCCTAACCTGACTTGACCTTAACCTAACCTAGTCTAACCCAGCCCATCACAATCTAACGTAAAAAGAAACTTATTGTACTGTCATATCCTCCTGCAATGATAATAGTATGGATCGAACTGAAATACAAGAAAAATAAACTAAGCCTTAGATAAAAAAAATTGATCATTCACTGATATTTATGAAAGCAATGTGATAATAATAATCACAAGCTATAGCCTAACCTGACTTGACCTTAACCTAACCTAGTCTAACCCAGCCCAGCACCATCTAACCTAAAAAGAAACTTATTGTACTGTCATATCCTCCTGCAACGATAATAGTATAGATCGAACTGAAATACAAGAAAAATAAACTAAGCCTTAGATAAAAAAATTGATTATTCACTGATATTTATGAAAGCAATGTGATAATAATAATCATCAGCTATAGCCTAACCTGACTTGACCTTAACCTAACCTAGTCTAACCCAGCCCATCACAATCTAACGTAAAAAGAAACTTATTGTACTGTCATATCCTCCTGCAATGATAATAGTATGGATCGAACTGAAATACAAGAAAAATAAACTAAGCCTTAGATAAAAAAAATTGATCATTCACTGATATTTATGAAAGCAATGTGATAATAATAATCACAAGCTATAGCCTAACCTGACTTGACCTTAACCTAACCTAGTCTAACCCAGCCCAGCACCATCTAACCTAAAAAGAAACTTATTGTACTGTCATAACCTCCTGCAACGATAATAGTATGGATCGAACTGAAATACAAGAAAAATAAACTAAGCCTTAGATAAAAAAATTGATCATTCACTGATATTTATAAAAGCAATGTGATAATAATAATCACAAGCTATAGCCTAACCTGACTTGACCTTAACCTAACCAAGTCTAACCCAGCCCAGCTAACCTAACCTAAGAACAAACGTATTTTACCGTCATATCGTTCTGCAAAGATAATAGTATAAAGGGCTGATCGAACTAAAATACAAGAAAAATAGACTGACCCTAGATAAAACAAGTGATCTTTCACTGATATTTATGAAAGCATTCTGATAACAGTAATAAAAAGCTACAATTTAACCTAACTTAGTCTAACCTAGCCCAGCCTAGTACAGCCTAACCTAAGAGGGAGGTATTGTATCGTCATATTTTTCTGCAACTATAATAGTTAAAATGACTTATTAAAAGTATACAAGAAAAAATAAACTAGCCCTTAGATAAAACAATTGATCTATCACTGATATTTATGAAAGCAATCTGATAACAATAATAAAAAGTTATAACCTAACCTGACAACCTTAACCTAACTTAGTCTAACCTAGCCCAGCATATTTTAGTATTGTATCGCCATATTTTTCTGCAACAATAATATTTAACATGACTTATTGAAAGTATACAAGACAAAGTAAAATGACCCTAGATAAAACATTTGATACATCACTGATATTTATGAGACTTATAATAGTAATCACATTTTATTTATGTTTAGTTCACAACAGCCCAAAAGCTAAGAACATTATAGTTTCAGTATTGTGTATTCTGTTTTCTGCATTAACAGCGTAGCATCGCCCGAGTACAGGCTAGAGGTTGCGAAATATACTACTAGAGAACTAGTCTGGGACGTGTTTAAAACTAGCAGAAATGAAGTTAGCATTGCGAGGGAAGGCCGCGCTTGCATGTCTAATTAAAGGTTTTTTCTTCGTCAATGTTGGTAACAAGTACATCTGATACGACGAGGCCTTGCCAGGGCTTTGTTGAAGATTTAGAAACTTTTACATGTTTATTGTAACAGAGAGAAAGCACAGTAGGTGTGGGAACGTCTTTGCTCGTTTATAGAAGTGTCGATGTTTGAACTCCGTAAAAATAGCAGGAGGTAGCATAGTCGTCGGGTTTAATCTTGTAACGTGGTTAATTAGTTGTTATTAACTTGAATACCTCTTTTAGGGCACTTGGCAAAATCTTTTACTCGGTGTCACACTAAATTCACTTGTATGTGCTGTATACAACTAACTTTAAATTAAGTGATAACATATGATTTCATACAACAGCTGATTTAAGCTTATAGGCTATGTTGTAGAACAGATGTTTAACACGTAGGTTGTGCTACTTTATTTATTATACATTATTAATATATGTACATTAATTTATTTAATAATAAAGGCTATTATTAAGTACTTTTTATTATTTAATAATACAATAATTTATATTTCAATACATCTTACTACAATTATTTCAATATAACGATAGGCTATGTATTGAAAGAAACTACTTGAACAAATATTAGTATGTTACATTAGTATCAGTAGTATTACAAGTATATCAGTATTACAGTAGTATCATAAGTATAGTAGAACATACTTTTTGATTATTGAAGACGGCAGTTTCGGGAGATGTGTCCCATTGTTATGCACAGAATGGAGCATATCTCTCGACAAGCATGTCCTCAATAATCAAAAAGTAAGTGCTACTACAAGTAAGCGTTAAATACTAATATATGTTCAACTGTCTTTCGTGAAAAACTAGTAGTTCAAGTGAAGTTGGAATAACAATGAATGTTTTTTTTCATATTTTTTATGATCTCTGGTATTTTTGAGCGTCTGGCACCTTATAATAATGGATTTCTAATAGCCGATTAAATCATGTCCTAAAATGACTAAATATCATCTGCGATGAAAAAGTAATATAAATGTTTTAAGTCAATTCCAAAAATTGTATCTTAGTATCTTTTCATTTCATAACTACAGCTAATATAAATATGTATATACGTATGTCAGAATAATAATATTAAGTGGCAAAACAGAAAGCAAATTTAGTTGCAATTTACGATTTTCCTTTCTTTGTATGGTGTTGGACTATTATTTTTGTTTGTTACTATTTATACGCTTACATTTTTTCGTCGCTTGCATTGGTTTGCAGTTTCTATTCGCTTTCGTTTCGCTTTGTCTGTTTGTGAAGCAAGGCTCGATACCGTTAGTCCAGTTTATTTGTTTATTTTATTCTTTACATTCATTTTTAATCCTTGAGCGTTATTTATGATATTGTGTGGTAACCATGCAACAATTTAAGGGTGTACAATAGAGGCTTCGACGACAACCAGGTGGTGGGAAACAAAAGTCATATGTATCTTTCAGAAATACATTTCTAGTTATCGGAAACTTGGTTTAGTTATTTGAAAAAATTGTATTAACATCAATTGTTATCCCCTATAGGTTAAAAAATGTATTTGAACTTAATTGGTTGAATAAAAACGTCTTTTATTAGAAGTTAAAAATTTGTACAAGATATATATATATATATATATATATATATATATATATATATATATATATATCACTTTCACTTATGTACTTAAACAAGAATCTTACTTGGTATTTAAGCGAACTAACTTTCAACGGCTGGCTGTGCCGTCGTCCTCAGGCATACTGAACAGGGTTCTAGACTGCGAGCTGAGTGGATTTCCCGTTCAGTTCGCTGTCTACAACCCTGTTCAGTATGCCTGAGTACGACGGCACAGCCAGCCGTTGAATGTTAGCTCGCATAAATACCAAGTAAGATTCTTGTTTAAGTACATAAATGAAGGTGATAAGTGTATACAAAAAAACAGTGTTGCATAATCTACAAAAAAAAAAAAAAAAAAAAAAAAAAATATATATATATATATATATATATATATATATATATATATAATTAATAAATTAAAAATATTTCAAAAACAAGAATACTTTTAATGAATATATTTATTCCCGATAAAATAGTACCAGCATCTTCAGGAAAATAATTATCTAATAAAATCCAAAAAGATTATTTTATCGGCGAAAAGCTTTGAATAAATATATTCATTAAAAGTATTCTTGTTTTTGAAATATTTTTAATTTATTAACTATATTACAAGAAAACATATCACCATATTTAATATATATATATATATATATATATATATATATATATATATATATATATATTTCTAGGTTTTGCAACACTGTTTTCTTGTATTCACTTATCACTTTCACTATATGTACTTAAACAAGAATCTTACTTGGTATTTATCCGTGTTAACTTTCAAAGATTGGTAGTATCTCCATCATCGTGTAAATTACCTCGCATAAATACCAAGTAAGATCCTTGTTTAAGTACATATAGTGAAAGCGATATATATCAGGAGAGTGTGAGCTAATAGAATGAATTTAATAATGAATGCAAAACGACAGAACCAAGGTTATGGGAATAAAATATAATATGCAAATAAGGTTAAGAGAAATTCGACAATTGAATTATGTATGTTCGGGTTGTGATTTAAATAGCTACAAAAGCTGGGAATATAATGTAAACATTACTAGGGGAAATGAAGAAGTTATCTAACAAAATATAAAATGTTTATTATTTGGAAAAAATATTGCAATCAGTGCCTTTATCGAGCGTTAAATATGGAAAAAATGTTGAAAAACGTTAAATTTTTAGAAAAATAAAGAATCATAAATAGCATTTATTTAAAAAATGTTTAAACAGAATGGCTAATGTGGCAATTATTGTCTAAGAAGGGTAGGAATAGATCGTGGATTACTAAAGAATATGGTAGGTACACGGACGCCCATATCCAGATGCAAGGGTAGTCACAGCTCCTAGCTTAACCTCTGCTTTAAAAAACAGTATAAATATCCGACCTTCATATGTACATCAATACATTTTTTCGAAAAATTATTTTAAAAACTGGTGAATTGTGGGACATGAGTTGGGACTAAAATATCCATATTAAAAATATATGTGTTTTCCTTGGATATTTAAATATTATGGTTTAATTGTTACACATCATTTAAATATTTACATATTATTAATGAAATCAAAAGATGTTCTTCCTGCTAGTTTATGTACGTCACATCGTTTCTATAAAAAGTACGAGTAAATTAGATTAATGTTTTCCGTTATATATTCAATAGTAATATGTTAACCTGTTCATTGTGTTTTTAGTAGACCTTCCAGTAATCCGGCATTTCAGTAATCCGAGATTTCCATAATCCGGTAAAATATCAGTTTAATATCTGCCGGATTAGTGAGAGTTTACTGTAATATGTTTGTCTTCTCCATGCAATAAGTACCGTGACATAGCCAATTTTGTAAGCAGTAATAGGTTAAACAAGTAAAAATTTGAATTTTTTAACTGCTTAGTATTTTATACGCAATACTTTCACGTCCAGCTGCCCTACAAACTTTCAAATGGGTGCCCATGGGTAGAAGGATATAAACCATTAGTTAGTGGATGGAATCAGGTAGGGCTAAGGAAAGACGTAATGTTCTCTTGGTACTGAGTAGGGCAGATTGCCTCAAGCAGACCTGTTCTCGATGGAATCAGGTAGGGCTAAGGAAAGACGTAATGTTCTCTTGGTACTGAGTAGGGCAGATTGCCTCAAGCAGACCTGTTCTCGATGGAATCAGGTAGGGCTAAGGAAAGACGTAATGTTCTCTTGGTACTAAGTAGGGCAGATTGCCTCAAGCAGACCTGTTCTCGATGGAATCAGGTAGGGCTAAGGAAAGACGTAATGTTCTCTTCGTACTGAGTAGGGCAGATTGCCTCAAGCAGACCTGTTCTCGATGGAATCAGGTAGGGCTAAGGAAAGACGTAATGTTCTCTTGGTACTGAGTAGGGCAGATTGCCTCAAGCAGACCTGTTCTCGATGGAATCAGGTAGGGCTAAGGAAAGACGTAATGTTCTCTTGGTACTGAGTAGGGCAGATTGCCTCAAGCAGATTTGTTCTCGATGGAATCAGGTAGGGCTAAGGAAAGACGTAATGTTCTCTTCGTACTGAGTAGGGCAGATTGCCTCAAGCAGACCTGTTCTCGATGGAATCAGGTAGGGCTAAGGAAAGACGTAATGTTCTCGTGGTACTGAGTAGGGCAGATTGCCTCAAGCAGATTTGTTCTCGATGGAAACGAAGGTAAGCGTTTACCTACTACTCGGCCAAAAGCACTGAAAATTAGGAAAATGAAAGCTTTAGGACGTGCTACTGACAGAGGGGAAGGGACACGCCAGGCGAATCAAAGTTGACACACGAAAGATCATTCTCGAAATAAATAAGCAGAAATGTTCCTTAACCTTTTATAAAATATTCAAACCTTTTTGTTCGCTTTTTTAAATCCATTCAAATTACGGAGAAAGGTGCATAGTTGTCAACGTTCGCGCGTTCTTTGCAATGTCTTAAATTTTTCAAGTGGTCCGAATAAGGATTCCCTTTAATTTCACTTTTATCACGAAACCCTCATGAGATTTTGTTTTAACTCATTTTCCCACTCTTTTTTTATATCGTGGTTAAAAATCCAAACTGTTTGTGGCAGCCATAGTTTTTTTCAAAATTGGTATAATATTTATACAAATTCAACAAAACATTTGCTCTAAGTGTTTCTCCTGCATTCATTGTCAGAAACTTCAAGGGCTATTCAACAATTACTCAATATGTTAACTAACTCTTGAGATTGTTCACAATGTATGGCGAAAAAATTGTAACAGTTTATTTAAAAATTATTCTTGTTATGAAATGTTGTTGTTATTATTGTGTGTATGTGTGTGTGTGTGTGTGTGTGTGTGTGTGTGTGTGTGTGTGTGTGTGTGTGTGTGTGTGTGTGTGTGTGTGTGTGTGTGTGTGTGTGTGTGTTGTGTGTACATTGTACTTACACACATTGTGCTTAGAATCCACTCACAAGAAGACACCTGCTATGGTTGTTTTGTATTTAAGAAATTTTCTTAATTACGTAGAATGTTTTGGTTTTAATGTCTAATGAGCCAAAATAAACAGTACTGAAACAGCTGTGAGATTTTATTTTATTTACATAGTTTTCTCCGCAGTAGTTAACACAATGTCAAAAACTAACCTCAAATGAAATACGTCAACTCTAATACGCGGCAACAATCAAAAGTCAACTGCGGCAACGCGGCAACTACAGCTGATTCAGTTTCAGTACTGTTTATTTTGGCGCATTCGGTATTTGAACCGCGTTTATAAAGTCGGAGCCTTCGTAAATGTACAAGTAGTAAGCTCGACATAGGTCCGCGAGCGCTTGTTTGTGTGGCAATACCATATTTGGGATTGACCGATGATTCAGAAACAACAACCACTGCCATTAATATTTCATAGTTTTGTGTGTTTTCAGAATAGTTTTCGCAGTGTCGGGTTTTCAACAGTGGGGATAGCATTAATTTTTCTTGTAACTTTATTTTGGTTTAACTTAACTAGGCCTAAGTATACGGTCATATTGTATATTTACGCCTACCATATTGCAAATGCGTTTTATTAGTGACACACAACCTTGAAACATATAAGAAATATTTTGTAAGTACAAATATGCTATTTTTAATGTATGTATAATGAGCAAGTATGATTCAATATGGGGGAGTATGCTTGTAGGTGAGATTTTATGAAATCAAATTGCTAGACAGTTAATGGAATTAGGAATAACCTGAATTTTCAAGAAAACGCGTATTTACCAAAGCACAAAATATCATACAATTAATATCACCTTATTTTACGGTTAGTAATAAAAAGTTTAAAAGCTGTATGAAATTAAATATCGCGAAGACTATTATAAATAAATAAAAACTCTTAAACCACAAAAACGTTTTATTTGTGTAATTATGAACGTTTCGATTTCCAAGCAATCACTTTCAGAGTATAATACTACAAGAGATTACTATAGAAGTCTTTAATAATTCGTTTGCAATCGCAATGTACATCCGAACATAAATAAAAAGATTTTGTGGTTTTAGATGTTTTATTTATTTATAATGCAAAACTTACACTACAGTTGCTGCAAGCTATTAACCTGAAGAATAAATGCATTTCCCAAATCTGAGAAAAAATACATAATAAAGTGAGTTATGTATTTAATACAACTCACGGACCTTCTATATTTTTTATTTCCTTATTACTGTATTATTATCCTAAAGAATATACACATTTCCTTTAAGGTTTTCCATGAGTAAAATACATAATAAAGTGAGTTATGTATTTAATACAACTCACGGACCTTCTATATTTTTTATTTCCTTATTACTGTATTATTATCCTAAAGAATATACACATTTCCTTAAAGGTTTTCCATGAGTAAAATACATAATAAAGGGAGTTATGTATTTAATACAACTCACGTACCTCCTATATTTTTTATTTCCTTATTACTGTATTATTATCCTAAAGAATATATACATTTCCTTTAAGGTTTTCCATGAGTAAAATACATAATAAAGTGAGTTATGTATTTAATACAACTCACGGACCTTCTATATTTTTTATTTCCTTATTACTGTATTATTATCCTAAAGAATATACACATTTCCTTAAAGGTTTTCCATGAGTAAAATACATAATAAAGGGAGTTATGTATTTAATACAACTCACGTACCTCCTATATTTTTTATTTCCTTATTACTGTATTATTATCCTAAAGAATAGACACATTTCCTTAAAGGTTTTCCATGAGTAAAATACATAATAAAGTGAGTTATGTATTTAATACAACTCACGCACCTCCTATATTTTTTATTTCCTTATTACTGTATTATTATCCTAAAGAATAGACACATTTCCTTAAAGGTTTTCCATGAGTAAAATACATAATAAAGTGAGTTATGTATTTAATACAACTCACGCACCTTCTATATTTTTTATTTCCTTATTACTGTATTATTATCCTAAAGAATAGACACATTTCCTTAAAGGTTTTCCATGAGTAAAATACATAATAAAGTGAGTTATGTATTTAATACAACTCACGTACCTTCTATTTTTTTATTTCCTTATTACTGTATTATTATCCTAAAGAATAGACAAATTTCCTTAAAGGTTTTCCATGAGTAAAATACAGAATAAAGTGAGCTATGTATTTAATATAACGCACGTACCTCCTATATTCATGTTTCCTTATTACAGTATTATTTACAGTATAAGTAATTTTTTATCTAGTTTTGCCTAACGAAATAATTAACATATTTCATTTTACAACTGTTATCCTTCACCTACTTAATGAAACTGTACAGGACATTACGAAGAAAACTTCTGGAGATTTGAACGCAACAAAATATAGTTGTAACAAGGCCAGGGGGTGGAAGGGTGTGTGGTGCAAAGTTGGAGGCTAAACCCTTTGAATGATTACCCCTAGAGCGCGTCTCTCAACACCGTGATAGCAAGCAGAAGAAGAACCCTCTCCCCTCCCGACCCCAAAAAGCAACCCAAATGGGCCACTCTATCATTGAACCTATCCCACCCCTCGAGTGCTTCGCCTTTATTCCTTCTCTCTCTCGCTCTCTTCTATCTTTCACCTACTTTATCTGATCCTACACTGTACAGTAAGAGGCTTGGTCTCTCAGCCAAAGTATGCACAAATACGTTGCGGTTATTGAAATTTTAAGACACGTTCTCAAAACACGAAACAACTAAGGCCGACGAGAACGTGTCGTTTGGACGCTCGTTTTCATCGTGAAGTGCATTGCTTTTGTGGCAATTTGAGAAGTGTGGCAATTTAAGTGTTTTGCAGATATCCGTCAGTGGTTGCTGATTGCTTAAGCTAATCTTTGCAGAAAATGTTATACCTCACTTTCAATGAGCGCAGTGTTTGAAAAGTGTAAACTAAGTATAGCTGACAATTTTCAAATAGGTACTTTTTATTTTTTCAATTCCTTCTATTAGCTCACACTCTCCTTATATCTTGTTCAAATTTTCGAAAGTTAATAAAATACTTTTTATTCATCCACTCAAGTACAAATATATTCTTTAAAACTTATAGTAGATGACACTTGATCTTAATAGATTTTATTCAAATATTTATTCTTGAATAAATTAAATTAATTAATTTTAGTTTTACATGGGAGAGAAACGTTCACCAAAGGGGCAAGGTATGCAATATAGTTATTTCGTTCCGTTTGGCTTAAAATAAGTGATAACATACGATTGCCTAAAACACCTGATTTTATGTTATAGGTTATGTGGTAGAACAGCTGTTTTAATGTATAGGTTATATGGCTTTACTCACTTTATTTGTAATGATTTAATCAAATGTAATTAAAATAAAATGTTTCTATGTTTACTTAACTAGGAATGGACTTGTTTGTTTATATTTCTGGTTTTTTAAACTCCTTACTCCAAAAGATTACTTGAACAAAATCTAGTGTGACCTGGATTATCCGAAATAATGTGGTTCACCCGGATAATAGAAAACTCTGTAAAAAATCTAATAAACGTGCGGGTCAGTGGTAAATGAATGAAAACATGATGGAAGATGTGAAAAAAATGAATCTACTGGATATCAAATGACACAAATAAAAACGACTCATATAGTTCTAGATAAGAAATTCATAACTATCTTTACGTAGTTATTAGTGGAACAACGTGTTTCTAGATCGTTACTCTACGAATATGTTGAAAACCAAAACGCATGTACGTTTTTTTATTACCCTGGTTAACTTTGTTATCGGTTAATAGGGGCTCGGATAGTCATGGTTCTGCTGTAAATAGTTTTTTTTTTTTAATCACAATAATTAGGTAATCGGGTCAACACATTTATATTTCTTCTAAATCAAGGTGAATATCACACACCCTGTTGTCGTAACGAATCATACTGCAGGGATTTTTACGTATGTAATTCCTAATGAAGCAAAATTAAGGATATTAGGAAGTGCCACACATGTGTGCAAAAAAGATATGAAATAAAATAGGTGGAACAGACAGGACCGGGAAATGGAATTGCTACTTCCCTTGTACTATGAGTATACGGGGCACATTTACTTTATTGGGCGTGGTCAGGCTTCACTTTGTCGGGTCTAGTCAGATTTTAATTGACTGAAAAGGTCCTGCGCATTCCCCAAGACTTTCCTCCTTTCTCAGATTAAGAGACGTTCGTTGATATATAGTGCAACCACGTAACCGTGTACTTGGCCCTGAGAGATCGGACGAGATTGTTCGTGAACTACTCCTTTTGAAAACATGGTACATATTCAGTTTATTCTATACATCAAAGGTTGCTGCATACGATATGTCTACATATATTTTAAGATTGTTTGTTATTTCACACCGAAGCTAATTTATCAACGAAATTATCTAATATCGACTGTCTCATGCAAGTCAGTGTTTTGACAGCCCTTATCAGGTTTGTAGGAAAGTATTTATACTGACCCTCTACCTCCCGTCTCGCCTATTGCGATCTCTCAAGGCCAAGTGCAAGGTTTCGTGTGACTTGTCTTAATCGTACACATTCGTCATGTTCCTCCTTTATCAGACATTTATAGCATAAATGGTTGCTGCCATTAATCAGTGATTGGATCAGTGTAAACTACAACTTCATTAAATGTTTTTAAAACTTACTTTATAACGAATATTCTATATTTTTAAAATGTTTATAATTAGTTTAAATGTGTATGAGTTAGATCAGAGTTTTTATAATTTTAAAATTATTATAACTTCGTTAAAATAATTAAAACTTACTGTAAAACAATTTGTTCACTTTCAAAATTGTTATAAGATAGTTCAATTGATTATAGCTGAGTTTATTGATTCTAAGCCTATAATCATTAAATAATTTAAATTAATATAACTTAGTTTAATATGATTATAATTTTAAAACTTTTACAATTTCTTTCAAATAATTTTAACAATTTTTAATGACTTTTTTCTAGTTTTAAAATGAATATAACTTAGATTAAAGGATTAAAACTGAGTTTAAATGTCTATAGCTCAGTTTACATATTTATAATGTAGTTTTAGTAATTACAAGTTATTTTAAATAGTTAAAAGTTCATTTTGAACGGCTATAACATGTTAAAAGTAATCAAAACCTAGTTTAAACGACTACTACACAGTTCCAAGACTTTATGCCTTAATAGACTAGAACCTACCAAAAGTAATCGATTGATTTTGAGTCATCACTCGCCATTTGAGATATCGGTTTGATTCCTGTTTGTAAACATTGTCTATACAAATGTCTAAAACCTAATTTATGGGTTTTTTAATCATTCAATTCTTTCTATTAATTCAAACTCTCATTATATAGGCCTATATCTTCTTCAAAATTTCAATCGTTAATAAAATACTTTTTATTCATTCACTCAATTTTAAATACATTTTTTAAAGCTTATAATGGATGACACTTGGTGTTAACACAGTTTTTTCAAATATGAATTTAATAATTTATTTTATTAATTAATTTCGCGTTTTATTTTGCCATTTAATATTGTAATTCAGTCGTATGTATATACATATTTATACTAATTGTAATTATTTAATAAAAAGTAACTAAAATTTAAAATAAATTTTGCTGACGTAAAGGAATTGACACTAATTTTTCTTTATATTACTTGTTAATTTTTAATTTGTGAAGATTGGTAAAAAGTTCGGGGTTTTCGTTTGACACGCTAACATTACCCAAAACAATCCTCCCCCGTCTCCTAGTGAAATGCCCTTAAGAAAGATAGAGGCTGGAAGAGGATAGGGTAAGATTTACAGAACCTACTCTAACTTAACCTATCCCTGTGATTTTAGCTTCATATTATACTGCCTAGAAAACAGCTTTTTAAAATGTTTTAATGTTCTGAACTGAAAAGTTAAAATGTTCTTCTGAAATTTACACATTTTATTGTTACCGAATCGTATTTCTTTAAATCTATGCCCTTACTTATAAAATAAATGTATAACCTATTCTTGAAAGCTCATTCTTAAGATAATTGATAAAAAACTAATTCTTAAAAGGTTATTTTTATTTCTGACGAAAACAGCATTAACTCTCAATCTTTTCCCAAAGCAAGTGAACATAAATTTCGCAAACCATAATAATGGTAAATAAAATGAATGGAGTTACGTCTCCCCAAATATGTAAACACCAAGTGTTGAACCATTGTAATGCAGTATATGTAGACGTATGAACGCCATCGGGCCAGGCATGACACTTGAGTAATCCACGACAATCCTATGCTAGGCTTACGGTAAGTGATTACGGAAGCGGTCTGGGACGCGATAAGGTCTGGCACGATGATAACCGAATGGCCTCGGTCATTAACGCAGTCTGCCGATCAATTCCGATTTGACAAATAACACCCTGACCTCCGTTATCAGCCGTGGGATGCAGTTTGCATCATTATCTTCGGATAGGCCTATTACTTTGTGCCTAGTGAAAGTTGTCTCTTCTAACCCTCTTTGGCGCAATCAGCACACGTTATTGAGTAACGGAATTACTGTATTTTGGTAGTTGTAGAGTAAAATTAATTTTTGAATATTGGTTAAATACAATATCGTACATATCACACAGACACACACACACACACACACACACACACACTCCCACACATACTCACACACACACACACACACACACACTCCCACACATACACACACACATACACACACACACACGCGCGCGCGCGCGCGCACACACACACACACACACACACACCCAAAACTAATTTTTCAATAGAATCAATTTAGGTTTTTAAGAACTTGCAGCAACTTAACAGCGTGGTATACAAATAATTCCTGTAAATACAGAGAGTTTCAAGTATTCTGGTGAAACCAAGGTGGCATAAAGGGGAGGTGCCCTGCCAATACTAGATTGGCAATTGTGTTATATCAAAATAAGTGGATATTTTAAGGTTTACATTTTCTTATAAAGAAGGAGATGATTGTTTAAGAGAAGTCATATTTTCGGAATATAACTGCATTTCGTTATATTTTAATATTGTTGTCATAACTAACCGCCACGCCACTCTTTATGTATAACACAACAAGAACTGTTACACAACAGTTCCTCCAGGATTAAATTCTGAACTCGTCGCTAGTTTCAAAGGTTACAATGTTGACCTATGTCCGTTTGGCCATTTTCTCACCTATATTTATTCACCAAGGAACTTAGATGATATTCAATAACAAATTTATTCACAAATAAATTTATTAGTTAATACAATTTAATTATAATATTTTAAAATAATGTATATATCAAAGTGTAAGTTTATGAGAGAAGATAGTCTAACAATGTTTTTGTCGTAGTTTTTGTTTTAAGATGAAATCATTATCTTATTTTCTAAAGAAATATAAACAGAAAACTATAAACTTCCTTTAATTAAATTATTGGTGTTCCAATTTTTTCAATTGTTAATGCTATTTTTAGACATCATTTTAGTGTTTTGTTTGTACTTATATTGTAAATGTACGTAGTAGTTTTGTTTGTTGAATAAGCATTATTAGAATATTTTAGGAATTTAAAGCAATTGAAAAATTAAAAGATTGTGATTTAAATGCTTCAGTTTTTATTTCTATCGAGTGGTAAGCAACGCTTTTCTGTGTTTTGCTTGACTTTAGGAAGTGATATTTTCATATTTGTATATTTAGTTTAGTTTTCAGTTTCAATCCAGGTTGAGTAGGGTTTAGTTTTTACTATTATTTCCTTTTTCACTACATTCTATATCTTCTTGTTTACAGGTATGACGAATATTTGAAGTGGAGTGTGGGTGAACAATTCAAAATTTCGCCCCGTGTTCAATAGACTTCGCAAACGACAAGAAATCTAAGGTAAAACAGTCTGATATTCACTAAGGCCGCAAATGATTATTATTCTACATGTGTTTTGTATAAAGGGAAATTTCAAGTTACCTAGGACTTTTTACAATGATTTTAGATAATTCATAATTTTTTTGTGAACTTCAATTGTATTACCGTGTTTGGCAAGCCCACCATTCAGGCCGATTGCGTGTTGATTGCTGTGGCGATTGCGTGGTCAGCGGGCCTCGGGGAACCTAGCGACCACACAGAAACACCTGCCCTCTTATACTCATCCTGAATACATTAAATACCGTAGGATGAAACTATACGCACTACTTATGCGGGTAGTCTCCTACACTGTTACGTTTGAGGTTTTAAAAATTTTGAAATCCACATGCTATCTAGCGCTACACAAAAATATACTTCATTTTCATTTTATTATGTTATCTTTTATTTCCCTTAGGTTTATCATGTACAAATTGAGTATAATGCATTTCTCTTTCATTGTATTGCCAAATTATTATTTGCCGAAGCGTTTCGGATTTCCTCCATCTATAAGAGCTTTAAAGCTAATCTATGAGAAGAAAACATATAGAAATGAGTCTAACTATTGGTCTGATAGATGGAGGATCTCTGAGACGCGTCAGCAAATAGTATTTGCCAATGCAATCAGAGAGAAATGCATTATACTCTATTTTTAAGTAATAAACCTAGGGGAAATATAGGATATTTTAACAAAATGATCCTGCCTAATCATAATGGGGAAGTATTATTCGCTAATGCGTTTTGGAGTTTCTCCATCTATATGAGTTATAAAGCTACTCATGAGAAAGAAACGTATACAAATATGAAGGTTTTCGAAATGCGTTAGGAAATAGTAATTTGGCAATGCAATCAGACAGAATTAGACTGTATTTAATTATTGTAGGTTACTGTTAAAACTCATGAAACCAACAAAATCAATATTATTTAATTACTATTATTAATTTATTACAAATTAATTTACACAAAATTAGGTTTGTAAATGATATGATGGTGAAATGTGATGACTGCCGTTTCCGAGGATGTGTTCTATTTTCAATTTGATTGAGAAAACATTCAAGGATCATTGTCCTCATACGTCATACGAGTGGTTATTGTTTAAGTTAAAATTGAAATATTTAGAAGCTCAAAATGAAGATTAACTAAAAAAGTATAACTTACAAATATTTCTCTTTGGATTTTATTTTATAATATAATGTTTGGTTGTTTCCATTTCCTGTTATTAAACTTCCCGTTTTTTTTATTTGTGTTAATTCCATCATCATTTGATATTTCTCTCCCTCCCCAAACATTTCTTGGAACAGATTTTCTTTCGAAACAAAACATTTCCCAGTCCTATATTTTCATTTGATCGTTTTCTTAATTTTCCTTTCTCCCCTTTTCCTTGTTATTTTGTAATTTCCCTTTTACGAAAATCATTTCCTTTAAAATAAATACTATAGTTGAGTTTTCAATAATTTTAATGAAATAAAAGTAAAGAGTCGAATTGGAATCCAAAGATGGTTATCTAACCTGTTGGTTGACGGTCGATAAGATAGTTATGTAAGAACTTGCGTGAACTTTTCAATCTTGAAATTATTATATGCGATCGCCGTAGTGAATAGTTTATAACGTTATGATACAGATTTATGAACTTTATGAATCTTCTTGATTTTAAAAACTTAAGCTGTAATGAGAGAATTACAGCGCAACTGTTAAAAAATTCACAATCTAAACCCAAGGGCGAGTTCCCTTTATTTCCCGTTAACACTAATCGAACACTACCCTAATTAACGGCGTTTTAATTGCATCCCTTTCCCATCCAATATTTTTCCTTTATATAAACCTTGCAAGGAAGAGAGAGGAGTTGTATGTTTTTGAACTCGGCGTAGAGACGGCGAAGAGACTCCCTTAAGCCTGTTTCCCCTCCCCCGCCTCTTCCTCATGGGGGTTAGTCGCTTGGTCTCTTTGACAACACACCCCATCCCATTTCATTCCCGTCCCACACCACCCCTCCCTTAGAACACTAATTTTACCTCCCTCGGCAACTCTTCGCACCGAAACTAAAATACCTCCAGCTACGGGGAAAAAGTAGATAGCAAGTTTTAGAAATCCGAAGGGGCGAATTTTATTTAGGGATGAAGAGGCGGAAAACACAGGTGACTAAAAATAGCTCACCTAAATCGATAGGCTGGGTTTGGCAGACGTTTTATATTTATAGGATGTACATTTTCTTGGAATCTAGTTATTTAAGGAAATGGGGATTCATTATTTTTAAAAAAATACTACCTTTTTTAGTTCTGTTTAAATTTAAAACAAGTAATATAGAAAACAACTCCTACTTGGGTCAAAAAAACCTTCTATTTGAGTTACTTTTTATTAAATGATTACAGTTATTATAGACATGTATAAACATATGACAGAATCACAATATTAGAAAGCGAAACTAATTAATGAAATTATTTATTTAATATCAATTATTTATCATTTGAAAAAATTGTATTACCATAAGTGTAATCCTCTACAAGCTTCAAAAAATGTATTCGAACTTGAGTGGATGAATAAAAAGTATTTTATCAACGATTGAAAATTTAAACAACATAGGCCTATATATAAATATAAATATAAATAAATTATATATCTATAATACATTATAATAATATTATCTATAATATATATATATATATATATATATATATATATATGAAGTTAATATATATATGAAGTATATAAGTATATATATGGATAACGTTAAATATCAAGAATATATATATATATAAGAGAGTTTAAGCTAATAGTAGGGATTGAAACAAGAACTTAATTAAGACTTTTGTATACAGTTTTATATATCAAAGCAGAAAAAAGTTGGAGGAAAGACTGTAAAGGCATCTTGGATTTAAGTTATCTAAATTTACAACAAATCAATTATTGGTTGTATTACTCTTAGGAGATGAAGAGTTATGTTCTATTGAATGTTTCTTGTAATACAAACAGCAGTTTTCAAAGTTTCTTCTCTTGTATTCTTTCTACGGTTGTAAATTATACATAATTTGAAAAATACATAAGTATTTATTACATTAAATGTTTTAAAAATATTTTATCAAAAATCTGTGACTCTAATTTTCCATGTTTAAGTAACTGCAAGCCTCACTTGTGTCACAAATTAGAGTCACATAAAACGTATCAAATGTGTGACATTTTGTGTAATTATTTAAAATGGTCATATTTGTGTAACAAAACTTTTTACATTAATTTATTTAAATCACTCTCGTTACCAGTTACCAAAATACCGGGACTGACGTTAAATTGCCTACTCAGCGCCTTGTCTTGTATGTTTGAGTCTGCGGTGTATGTATACATGATCTTCCACGTTTGCTATTAAATTTGTGTATAAATATTGATTTTCTGGTACTAAATTCTCGCATAATAAACTTAAGGGTAAACTTGGCGGAACATGTATACATACACTGCAGGCTCAAACAACCAAACACGGGGCTTTGTAGGCAATCTAACGACACTGGTAACGAAAGTAAGTTAAGGAAAAACAGACAAAAAGACAGTCGTTCGAGCTATCTAATTTCTTCTGTATTGTAACTGTTTACACTTAGCAACACTAACGATGATGGAGAACTGAAATTACTTGCATTTCCAGTTCCTCCATCTTTCTTGTTACCATTACTTAAAACGTAAAAAGGAAGAACTTAAATACGTTGCAATGGCGTAAAGAGTTTGTCTACGTCCGGTAAGCAAGTCTCTCATTTCTACCTCCCATCCATAATAAAGTCTATATGCTATATGTCCTTCAATAATCCCAAACTATAGTGACGCAGTAAATACCTCTTTTAAGAAGGTTGTCGAGGTCTTAGATCACTATAGAGAGCATGCCTACTCTAGGGAAGATAACGCACTTCCCTACACACCAAATATCAAAACATTGCATATATAACTCTAATTCTTTCTAAGCTATTCCACATCACATATGATAGAGCATCATAACCCTTTTAACCTTTAGAATCCTTTAGTCAAGTTTTATTTGCACATGTCGCAATTGTTTTAACTTCAAATGACGTCACAGAAGCCACGCAGTACAACAGGTGGTATGTTCTACTTGTGCATTTTAATTTATTTACAATCGACAATATTTTACAAACGATGAACGATTACAAATTTCTCTTTTGTTTACTATTTATTTTTCTGTACACGTTTGGTTTTAAATGTAACCGTCCTGTGGCGTTTTTGAACACTCAATCGCTTCTCAGAACGCGTTAGAATTCTTTCATAAAAAGGGTTGTAACAGACTTTTTAATAATCCCCCTATGAAATCGTAAACATAATATTATTATACCATAAACTAAAAACAGTTCAAAATAACATACGAATGAAAATAAATTAAACAAATCTCCCTTTGATATGTGGGTAGTACATTCCGAATATAGATTTTTAAAAATAAATTCACCGAATGTATACTTATATACGTAAAACTATAAAACCACAAAAATGTTTAAAATATTTTCGTACAGGTTTATTTGTTTAATGAAACAGAATTGCCTTCATAAGGAACACATTGATAGGTAGAGTAGATGAGTGTAGAAAACAGGTAGAGAGAGGAAGACATGAAGAGAAAGATAGATAGAGAGAGAGAGAGAGAGAGAGAGAGAGAGAGAGAGAGAGAGAGAGAGAGAGAGAGAGAGAGAGAGCTAATAAAAAAGAAGAGAATGTTGGCGAGAGACAGAAAACATGTGAAAATGAACAGAAAGTATTTATAATCAACATCTGTGAATGGTTCAGAGTTAAAACCTGTTTCATTTAGAGTTTTTATTCTTTTAAATTAGGACAGAAAATAGAAAATGCTGAGAAAAAATAGGATTTTTAGTGGTATAATAATTAAAAGTGCAAGTCAGTTTTAAATAAAGTTAGCTTAACTTCGTGAATTGTCAATTTGTAAAGCATTAGAGCAAAGTTGTTTGAAGGAGAAGTGCACAGGAAAGCAAGGAGGGTTTGGGTATTGATTGCGTACCCGTGAGAAGTGAGAGGAAGACGGACGGGTTGAGATGTTTGAGAAACAGGACCTCGGTACGAATCGTAGCAGCTATAACGTACGGGTTCTGTTCGGTCTGGATTCTGGGAAGACCGTTTTAAATGTAGTGTTTAGGTGAGAAAAAACCATTAAGTACGAGCAAAGAGTATATAGTGTCATAAAGAAATTGATAGTCCGAGATATTAGAGTGAAAAGAGCGTAAAGAGAGTCAAAAGTAAAAAAATACTTCACCCCTGACTTCAACGCTATAGTCAAAAATTTTTTTTTGACATAAGAGCTAAACGTAAGAAAATTGTAAGGTATATTACTCAACAGACTTGTGTGCGCCCCTGACATCTATAAGCTTTTTCTGTTATTATAAAAAAAAGTTTAAATGTTCAAAAGTATTCTAAAGTAGTAGGTGAAAAGTAGAAAAATTTATGATTTCTCTGCCTAAAAATATTTTTCTTAATTTACTTTGCGTAGATTTTTCTTAAACTCTATGTTCTTCCGATAAGATACAGACAACTGTTTATGACTTCGGCGGTCAGCGAGATACAATCTGTGACACAGTCTCTTTTGAGGGAATTTATCTACCCGACTATTTCTACTAAGACAAGTCATCTGGTCCGCTGTCTGTACTCAGAGAACCATATGACCCACTACTCAAGGAACCATATAACTCACTGTTTCTACTCAAGCAACCATGTGACCTGCTATACATACTCAGGAAAGCCGAATGTTTTTACTCAGGGAACCATATTACCCATTGTCTCTACTCAGGTAACCATCTGACCTAATGTTTCTACTCAGGTAACCATCTGACCTAATGTCTCTACTCAAGTAACCATCTGACCGACTGTCTCTACTCAGGTAACCATCTTATCTGCTCTATATACTCAGAAAAGCCACCTGTCTTACTCAGGAAAATATATGAGTATTTTCACTGTCTCCACTCAGGGAATCCATCTGAATCACAGGCTCTTCTCAAGTAACCAGCTGACCCATTATGTCTACTGAAGTAACCAGCTGATTCATTGTGTATATTCAAGTAACCAGCTGACTCATTGTGTCTACTCAAGTAATCAGCTGACTCATTGTGTCTACTCAAGTAACCAGCTGACTCATTGTGTCTACTCATGTAACCATCTGAATAACCTACTCAGATAACAGTCTGACCTAATGTCTCTACTCAGGTAACCATTTGTCACACTGCCTCTACTCAGGGAACCAAATAACCCACTGTACCTACTCATGGAATCATCTGACCTCCTCTGTATACTCAGAAAAGCCATCTGTATTTACTCAGGGAAATATATTAACTACTGCCTTTACTCGGAAAATCCATCTGAATCACAGGCTCTACTCAAGTAACCAGCTGACTCATTGTGTCTACTCAATTAACCAGCTGATTCATTGTGACTACTCACGTAACCATCTGAACAACTATCTCTACTCAGATAACCATCTAACCTAATGTCTCTACTCAGGAAACCATCTGATCTAATGTCTCTACTCAGGTAACCATCTGTCCCACTGTCTCTACTCAGGTAACCAATAATCCACTGAGTCTACTCAGGTAGCGATTTCACCTACTGTATCTACTTGGTAACCAACCGACATACTGCCTGTACTTTGTAACCAGCCGACCTACTGTCTCTATTCAGGTAACCATCTAACCCACTGTTTCTATTCAGGTAACCATCTAAGCCACTGTCTCTATTCAGGTAACCATATAACCCACTGTCTCTATTCAGGTAACCATCTAACCCACTGTCTCTATTCAGGTAACCATCTAACCGACTGTCTCTATTCAGGTAACCATCTAACCCACTGTCTCTATTCAGGTAACCATCTAACCCACTGTCTCTATTCAGGTAACCATAACCGACTGTCTCTATTCAGGTAACCATCTAACCCACTGTCTCTATTCAGGTAACCAACTAACCCACTATCGGGTGCTAATTACTTAATTCTTCCCACTGATATCCAAAGTCATAGAAAGTCCTCTGTTATCGCTTGAACATGAGTTAGGGAGAGATCCACCCAAAGTAGTCGGGTTTAGTTACCTTTGATGACAAATCCTCTTTGACTTACGGCCCTACAGTAAGATAAAGGAACTGCAGTACTTACTCTATTTAATGACGTAGAATGCCTCGCAATCAGTCTGCACTAGGTAATGGACAAGCTTGATGATAATGATGCAAACTATTTCCCGCGCATGTCAAGCCTGCTATTTGTCACTTAGAAATGATTGACAAACGTCGTTAATCCTCGGGAACGTTCGGTTGTAATCGTCGTTGCCCTTATCGCCTCTCCGGTAATCGAATTACTGAGTGTGATGTAAATTGCTTACACGCTATGAAAGATTTAGTCATGTGTAATTGATCGAAAGTAAACACTATTTATTTTAATTAATTAATTAATTTAAAGTTTAGTATTTTTTAAACTTACACAAAGTTAATTTAGGTTAATTTATTTAGGTTATGTTTATAAATCTCACCAGTATAGACGAATTGAAAAGAAATTGAGACAGAGTAATCTGATCAATGTAGTTGAAACGTGTTGATACGAGAGATATTCAGACCGAGCCTTACAAATTCCAAAACTCTACTGATGTATTTCTAAAATTACCTTAGAATCTGATAGTTAAAATTTCTAATAAGAGAGAGAGGGGCGTACACAGAATTTAATTTCGGAGGTTGTTTAGCGGGGCAATTTGGAGGTTTTTAATCGACTGAGAGCCCTTTCGGTCACTAGGGAAAACTTGGACAAATATATACTCTGTTCAGTGTTGTACTTATAAACTAAACCATATAACCTAAAAAACAGAACAGATGTAAAAGTACAGAAAAATCTTTTTGGTGTGAATGCAAAAAAGGTTAAGAGCAGATATCTCCTTATGTCTTCGACGTCTATACTACGCGCGTGAGCTATGTTACCCTGTTAGAGCTTCATGTTGCTGCCTTTATAATTAAGGATTCTTTCTGCATCCCTCAAAGAGGTAACAAAATACTCACGTCCCTTGCTTTTTAGTGACTTTACAAGTACATAATACGACAAAACCAGTGCCTATTAAATTTATACACATTAATTTATACAATCCGTTAATTATTCTTTAAAAAAATTTGTGGAATTTGATACAATACCAAACCTAACATGTTTCCAATCGTATTTTAATTTGAAAGCAAAGAAATATGTTCTATAAATATTGAAGAACCGAAGTATAAAGCCATGGGGTTAAAATAAATCATAAAACTTGAAATTATTTATCGGCGTTGAATTTTCAAAGACGAGAAACCTTGTTAATTACGGAAAAATGTTTACCACCTTATAAACTGCAAAGTGTTGGCCGGTTTTCCTTAAGAAAATGTCTGTCTTGTTCGTTGAAAGTTCGTTGACGGAAGATCAATACGGTATTAAACCACAGGAGACTATAACCTTAGAGAATAGTCCAGTCTTTTGAACGGGAACAAATAAAAAGAGGGGCCAAGAGGAGGGGTGGGTTGTTTGGATGTTACATTGGTGTCCTGAATAACGCGGGTTTATCTGTTTTTAATGCGTTCTGTGCGCCGCGTATGTTAATTTGTCGCGAGTCTAGGAGAAAGTGTCGCCCAATTGGGCGTATTTCTAATTTGAGTTTTGAGAATAAATTTCTACTGAAACGTTTAATTTTCGATAGTACTATTTAGCGTAGTCTGCTGTATAGTCAAGTGCTCTATTCTCTTGACCACGCAGCCACCTTAACCAGAAAGTTAATCTTATTAAATTTGGAGCGAAACAAAATATGTGGCGTTGTTAATTTCGGTTTTAATTGAACTATCAAAAGTTGACATGTGAAATTGATACTTTGTAGACATTTTAAAATTGTTGCTGTCACTTTTATTAGGTGACGTATATATATATGTGTGTGTGTAATGTACACATTACACATTCGTACTTAATAATATGAGGAATGTACTTACCTGATGAGTATAGATAGCCAAGAGATATACTGTAATGGTCAACTCACCTGAAATCAAACGAAATAGTTTAAGTTTAGAAGATTAGCAAGTAATACAAAAATTTCCTACTTAGGTAAAAAAAAAAAATTATTTTACTTACTTTTTTTGTAATTAAATAATTAAAAAAACCACTACTAATATTGTATATTATATATTTTGTTCAAAATTTCAATCGTTAATAAAATACATTTTTATCATATCAAGTGCAAATAATTTGTTTCAAACTTGTATTCAACAACTGCTGGATTTTGAACATGTAGTCAGTCATTCAATTCGAATCTAACCTATAGACATCAATACTTTTAGTTCCTTTTTATAATAGAATTACAATTACTATATATATATATATATATATATATATATATATATATATATATATATATATATATATATCGCCATATGCATTCTTGTGTATTAATAAAGAACTAAGTCAAAATACAAATACTAGAATTATAATTGAATTTACAATTCAAAGATTTTCGTTGGCTAACAGTACCAACATCATCAGGAATATTAAATAATTGTTGATATTCCTGATGATGTTGGTACTGTTAGCCAACGAAAAGTTTTGAATATAAATTAATAAATATTCTTGTATTTGAATAACCTATGTTGTTATATATATATATATATATATATATATAGGGAGAGTGTGGACTAATACTAGGAATTGAAAAAGAACAACAAAAAATGTCTTGCAAATCAATAACAAACAGCCAGAACTCTAGTGAACTGGGAGTCACTATAATTTAGTAACTGGTTACTTTGCCCTTGATTTTTTGGGATTGATAATATAATTAGTAGTTTTTAGTCCTGATAATAGTAACACGAGTAGCAGGAACTCTAACAAGAAAAGCAGAACTAGATATAAAATGTTTGTTGCCTTGCAAGATGTAAGAGTCTGGATCATATGTTTGAAAAACACGTTATTAACAAAGTTCTGATGATAAATATCTGGCTTTGTTAGGTTTGGTTACTCTTTAACGAATTCACCCTTAGATTTCACCCCCTATTTTTATTTCATACACTTCAACAACGGTTGTTAACAAGGCTTTCAGAAAAATAAAATGGATAAGAAGAAACTGTTAAAAAAACATAAAAACAACTATAGAGTGAACCCAAGCAGAATGAAATTGGAAAGCTGAATAATTACAGGGGTGAATTTTGCGTTTTTGACGAGTTGGCATACGATGAGTTTTGTCATTGGGATTTAATTACACTTCAGGTTATAATAAACAAAACGTAATTTTCATTTTTACACCAATAAAAACTGTCATTATATTTTGACTTTATATTTGATATTTGACCTATATGACTTTAAGTTTCCAAAAAGGGCAAACCCACATCTCAGAAGACACTGCACGTATCATTGCAGTAGATACTTTACTAAACAAGAAGTATATTTCTACCTCACTTTTCCCAAAGTTCACCGCTTTTCTGTCAAGTGCGATTCCAGGACCTCGTCTACTCACGGGACTTTACTCCCTTTCTTCGTTAGTTATCTGCAAGCGTCAGTTGACCAAGAGGGGACAGAACAATACTTTGGCTCCCTATTTGCTGAAACCTTTATTCTCTGTGGCGAAGAGTTCTGAATTTAACAAATCCCCTCCTATTACCGCTCCGTATGAAATTACGACGTTGTTACTTATTGAAAGGGTCTTCAGTGGTAACGCAATCATTAACCATTTCACAACCATGAAAATTAAACAGTACATCTTGGTTTAACCTTCCTACATCGAAATCAGTAATTAACGAGAAAGGGGATTTCAGAGATTCTGCCTTAACGCTCATGGCTCTCCTTACTTCCCAATAGAAGACAGATATATAGGGACTGCCCTTAATTCAGGATTTACCTTCTTCGCCCCTGTATTGAAAATGTAAAAATATACGTTCATTTGTTACTTCAGTAGAGGCCAGTTCTTTTCAACAAAGTAAGCATTCTGGATATTATTCTTGTAATACAGGAGAAGTTTGTATCTACCCTAAGTCTAACGTTTTAGTAGAAAACTAGGAGATATTCCTGTTCCTCTTTGTCTCTTCTTTAACATAGATTTCTTCAGAGTTCTGTAATGAACTTTTACCATGTTACTTCACCTTCACCATTGCAGACATCTTCTTGTTTTGGTATTCTTAAATCACAATATAAGATAAGATTTGGTACAGGAATTGTTAAATAAGAGTGTTGGACGACATCTGAACGAGATCGGACGTACGTATTGATAAAGTAGACTGTCGTAGATATTGTCAGTTTATGTGTGTAAAGCTAGATAGAGAAGAGGACATTTTTGCTAATGAATGAAGATGTGTTAGCAGTGAATTAAGGACAGAAAACAATTGACCTTGTGAAAAAGACGTAGACGAGGGAATGTGAAAGCGAATTAGAAGCGAATGAAAGGAGGGAGCGAAGTATTTTTCCAGTAGTATTGATTGGAAGAATGCTGAGGTTTAGCAGTGCATAGACCGAAGGTGCTAGTACGTAGTAAATATAAAGATGCTGTGGAGTAGTAGCGAATGAAAGGAGGGAGCGAAGTATTTCTGCAGTAGTATTGATTGGAAGAATGCTGAGGAGTAGCAGTGCATAGACCGAAGGTGCTAGTACGTAGTAAATATAAAGATGCGGTGGAGTAGTAGCGAATGAGAGGAGGGAGCAAAGTATTTCTGCAGTAGTATTGATTGGAAGAATGCTGAGGAGTAGCAGTGCATAGACCGAAGGTGCTAGTACGTAGTAAATATAAAGATGCTGTGGAGTAGTAGCGAATGAAAGGAGGGAGCGAAGTATTTTTCCAGTAGTATTGATTGGAAGAATGCTGAGGAGTAGCAGTGCATAGACCGAAGGTGCTAGTACGTAGTAAATATAAAGATGCTGTGGAGTAGTAGCGAATGAAAGGAGGGAGCGAAGTATTTCTGCAGTAGTATTGATTGGAAGAATGCTGAGGAGTAGCAGTGCATAGACCGAAGGTGCTAGTACGTAGTAAATATAAAGATTCTGTGGAGTAGTAGCGAATGAAAGGAGGGAGCGAAGTATTTTTCCAGTAGTATTGATTGGAAGAATGCTGAGGAGTAGCAGTGCATAGACCGAGGGTGCTAGTACGTAGTAAATATAAAGATTCTGTGGAGTAGTAGCGAATGAAAGGAGGGAGCGAAGTATTTTTCCAGTAGTATTGATTGGAAGAATGCTGAGGAGTAGCAGTGCATAGACCGAAGGTGCTAGTACGTAGTAAATATAAAGATGCTGTGGAGTAGTAGCGAATGAAAGGAGGGAGCGAAGTATTTTTGCAGTAGTATTGATTGGAGGAATGCTGAGGAGTAGCAGTGCATAGACCGAAGGTGCTAGTACGTAGTAAATATAAAGATTCTGTGGAGTAGTAGCGAATGAAAGGAGGGAGCGAAGTATTTTTGCAGTAGTATTGATTGGAAGAATGCTGAGGAGTAGCAGTGCATAGACCGAAGGTGCTAGTACGTAGTAAATATAAAGATGCTGTGGAGTAGTAGCGAATGAAAGGAGGGAGCGAAGTATTTTTGCAGTAGTATTGATTGGAAGAATGCTGAGGAGTAGCAGTGCATAGACCGAAGGTGCTAGTACGTAGTAAATATAAAGATGCTGTGGAGTAGTAGCGAATGAAAGGAGGGAGCGAAGTATTTTTGCAGTAGTATTGATTGGAAGAATGCTGAGGAGTAGCAGTGCATAGACCGAAGGTGCTAGTACGTAGTAAATATAAAGATTCTGTGGAATAGTAGCGAATGAAAGGAGGGAGCGAAGTATTTTTGCAGTAGTATTGATTGGAAGAATGCTGAGGAGTAGCAGTGCATAGACCGAAGGTGCTAGTACGTAGTAAATATAAAGACGCTGTGGAGTAGTAGCGAATGAAAGGAGGGAGCGAAGTATTTTTCCAGTAGTATTGATTGGAAGAATGCTGAGGAGTAGCAGTGCATAGACCGAAGGTGCTAGTACGTAGTAAATATAAAGATTCTGTGGAGTAGTAGCGAATGAAAGGAGGGAGCGAAGTATTTTTGCAGTAGTATTGATTGGAAGAATGCTGAGGAGTAGCAGTGCATAGACCGAAGGTGCTAGTACGTAGTAAATATAAAGATTCTGTGGAGTAGTAGCGAATGAAAGGAGGGAGCGAAGTATTTTTCCAGTAGTATTGATTGGAAGAATGCTGAGGAGTAGCAGTGCATAGACCGAAGGTGCTAGTACGTACTAAATATAAAGATGCTGTGGAGTAGTAGCGAATGAAAGGAGGGAGCGAAGTACTTCTGCAGTAGTATTGATTGGAAGAATGGTGAGGAGTAGCAGTGCATAGACCGAAGGTGCTAGTACGTAGTAAATATAAAGATTCTGTGGAGTAGTAGCGAATGAAAGGAGGGAGCGAAGTATTTTTCTAGTAGTATTGATTGGAAGAATGCTGAGGAGTAGCAGTGCATAGACCGAAGGTGCTAGTACGTAGTAAATATAAAGATTCTGTGGAGTAGTAGCGAATGAAAGGAGGGAGCGAAGTATTTTTGCAGTATTATTGATTGGAAGAATGCTGAGGAGTAGCAGTGCATAGACCGAAGGTGCTAGTACGTAGTAAATATAAAGATGCTGTGGAGTAGTAGCGAATGAAAGGAGGGAGCGAAGTATTTTTCCAGTAGTATTGATTGGAAGAATGCTGAGGAGTAGCAGTGCATAGACCGAAGGTGCTAGTACGTAGTAAATATAAAGATGCTGTGGAGTAGTAGCGAATGAAAGGAGGGAGCGAAGTATTTTTCCAGTAGTATTGATTGGAAGAATGCTGAGGAGTAGCAGTGCATAGACCGAAGGTGCTAGTACGTAGTAAATATAAAGATTCTGTGGAGTAGTAGCGAATGAAAGGAGGGAGCGAAGTATTTTTCCAGTAGTATTGATTGGAAGAATGCTGAGGAGTAGCAGTGGATAGACCGAAGGTGCTAGTACGTAGTAAATATAAAGATGCTGTGGAGTAGTAGCGAATGAAAGGATTGAGCGAAGTATTTTTCCAGTAGTATTGATTGGAAGAATGCTGAGGTGTAGCAGTGCATAGACCGAAGGTGCTAGTACGTAGTAAATATAAAGATGCTGTGGAGTAGTAGCGAATGAAAGGAGGAAGCGAAGTATTTTTCCAGTAGTATTGATTGGAAGAATGCTGAGGAGTAGCAGTGCATAGACCGAAGGTGCTAGTACGTAGTAAATATAAAGATGCTGTGGAGTAGTAGCGAATGAAAGGATTGAGCGAAGTATTTTTCCAGTAGTATTGATTGGAAGAATGCTGAGGAGTAGCAGTGCATAGACCGAAGGTGCTAGTACGTAGTAAATATAAAGATGCTGTGGAGTAGTAGCGAATGAAAGGAGGAAGCGAAGTATTTTTCCAGTAGTATTGATTGGAAGAATGCTGAGGAGTAGCAGTGCATAGACCGAAGGTGCTAGTACGTAGTAAATATAAAGATGCTGTGGAGTAGTAGCGAATGAAAGGATTGAGCGAAGTATTTTTCCAGTAGTATTGATTGGAAGAATGCTGAGGAGTAGCAGTGCATAGACCGAAGGTGCTAGTACGTAGTAAATATAAAGATGCTGTGGAGTAGTAGCGAATGAAAGGAGGGAGCGAAGTATTTTTCCAGTAGTATTGATTGGAAGAATGCTGAGGAGTAGCAGTGCATAGACCGAAGGTGCTAGTACGTAGTAAATATAAAGATTCTGTGGAGTAGTAGCGAATGAAAGGAGGGAGCGAAGTATTTTTCCAGTAGTATTGATTGGAAGAATGCTGAGGAGTAGCAGTGCATAGACCGAAGGTGCTAGTACGTAGTAAATATAAAGATGCTGTGGAGTAGTAGCGAATGAAAGGATTGAGCGAAGTATTTTTCCAGTAGTATTGATTGGAAGAATGCTGAGGAGTAGCAGTGCATAGACCGAAGGTGCTAGTACGTAGTAAATATAAAGATGCTGTGGAGTAGTAGCGAATGAAAGGAGGGAGCGAAGTATTTTTCCAGTAGTATTGATTGGAAGAATGCTGAGGAGTAGCAGTGCATAGACCGAAGGTGCTAGTACGTAGTAAATATAAAGATGCTGTGGAGTAGTAGCGAATGAAAGGAGGGAGCGAAGTATTTTTGCAGTAGTATTGATTGGAAGAATGCTGAGGAGTAGCAGTGCATAGACCGAAGGTGCTAGTACGTAGTAAATATAAAGATTCTGTGGAATAGTAGCGAATGAAAGGAGGGAGCGAAGTATTTTTGCAGTAGTATTGATTGGAAGAATGCTGAGGAGTAGCAGTGCATAGACCGAAGGAGCTAGTACGTAGTAAATATAAAGATGCTGTGGAGTAGTAGCGAATGAAAGGAGGGAGCGAAGTATTTTTCCAGTAGTATTGATTGGAAGAATGCTGAGGAGTAGCAGTGCATAGACCGAAGGTGCTAGTACGTAGTAAATATAAAGATGCTGTGGAGTAGTAGCGAATGAAAGGAGGGAGCGAAGTATTTTTGCAGTAGTATTGATTGGAAGAATGCTGAGGAGTAGCAGTGCACAGACCGAAGGTGCTAGTACGTAGTAAATATAAAGATGCTGTGGAGTAGTAGCGAATGAAAGGAGGGAGCGAAGTATTTTTGCAGTAGTATTGATTGGAAGAATGCTGAGGAGTAGCAGTGCATAGACCGAAGGTGCTAGTACGTAGTAAATATAAAGATGCTGTGGAGTAGTAGCGAATGGAGGGAAAGTGTAGTGAGGTGTTTAATTGAAGGAAGATGTAGAGAAGTGATAAATTGGAAGGCGGGTATGGATTAATAGTGAATGGAAGATGGCGTGGAGTGTTATTGAAGTGGTGATGTAATGATGATTGGAATGATTATAAGGAATAATAAATAAAAGGATGCTGTGTAGTTGTGCATGGTTTGAAGGTGCTAGTTGGTAGTAACTATAAAGATACTGTGGAGTAGTGTTGAATGAAAACAAAAATAAGAAGGAGTGGCTGGAATGAAGAGGATTAATGGTAAATGGGCGAAAGTTGCAAAGTAGTGGTAGATAGAATTAGAATTTTCGGTTGTTAATCCTTTAAGAAGCTGTTATCATCAATGAAAGAAATATACGAGTGGTCGACAATAATAAAAATACCGTTGTGTACGAAGGCTCTCATCATTCACGTTTGAGCTATTCTTTTATGAAGGTCAACAGAATTTACCCATCAATCGTACTCTAATAAGAGAGACAGATTTATGTCTAATTCCTTTGTTAGGGACGAAATTAAAATGTAGTTGTGAAAAGAAATGTTGAACATTGGTACTAGGAGTAGAATTTCACAGTTTGAACAATATTACCTTTGCAGAGAACCGTGAGTCATCAATATTCTTGCGCCTACGTAAATCGTAACTAGTTCCATTTTAAATTTACTCAACGATCACTATTAACCTTTTTGCCACTGTATCTGTGTGTTTCACCTGGCTGCATACCAGCGGTTCGTTGGTAGCGGATCAATTGCCAATGCCTTCAACTTTGGAGATATATTCCACTGCTCTACAATAACATATCCAAACAAGTCAGGTGTTTAGATGTTGTGGTGCTTACACACTGCCATAAAGCCGAGTGGCTGCTAGTCCTTGCTGAAGCTATTGCGGCTATGTGCAGTACAGTTCCAAAAACCGTGAATAACTATAGAAACGAATTCCTACAATTTATTCTGGCATTGTTCTTGTAACTGTTTCAATATTAAAAGGGCTTTGGATCTATTAATTATATCTTTTACAAAAATATCGGTGCTCGATTTTTTAAGATAACATTTTTAAGACCTTAAACTAATACCTGTTAATGACTATATATTTGGTTATGAGCACACTTACACTGGAGTTTTCGCTCCTTCCACAAACTCTCTCCTGCACAATGTGAGTTTATATCGAGAAGCCCCTCCCTTTGCCACCCCGGGCGAGCAGTTTAAAGCATCGCATAAACGAGTTAGCTGTGCATTCTGTAGAATAACCTAAGCACGAACGTGTCGCAAAGACTAACCAATATGTTATGGCAAAGTGTTTTCCTTTTGTTGGGTATACAGCTTGCAACCGAAAATTCTATCACGCCTTAGTAACGGCTGTTGTTGTTGACGAACGGTTGCTAGGCGACAAAACTTTATTGTCGCCATGAATTAGATTGGGTTTCAAAGCCTTTAGGTACGGGGTATACAAATATGGGAATTTCCTCAGACAAATTGCGAGTAAAATGACTTTAGATAACAAAAGCCTTGGGAAGCGTTTACATAAATCCGTTTACTGGTGTGGTGCTCCATAAATTTCTTCATATATTAGTATGAACGTTGTGCAGAGCGTTATTTGGCGAGCTCATGTGTAACAACATGGGCTGGATCTATACCATTACTTCATCAACCCGACAAAGTTACACTATTTCAAGCCTAGAACTCTCGTATGTTCTTTATTTCAAGTAATCTTTCAGGTAACCAAAGTTTAAATATATTTTCACCCGTAAAACAATAGTTTAGAATATTTATAATGTTAGAACTGTAATATGAGAACCCTAAAGTCATTTGCATCTGTTTTGATGGTATAAATTTAAAGATATATATATATATATATATATATATATATATATATATTTATATTTTTAAGATCAAATAATATACACAAATACAGGAATATTTAATTTATTGAACAATGTGAGTGAAATTGAATTGTTCAATAAATTAAATATTCCTGTATTTGTGTATATTATTTGATCTTAAAAATATTCTAACAGGAAAACACATTTGATATTCTATATATATATATATATATATATATATATATATATATATATATATATATATATATATATATATATATATATATATATAAAGAACTAAGTCAAAATACAAATACAATAATTATAATGGAATTTACAATTGTAAATTCAATTATAATTCTTGTATTTGTATTTTGACTTAGTTCTTTATTAATACACAAGAATACATATTGCGATATATATATATATATATATATATATATATATATATATATATATATATATATATACACCAACGCGCGCGCGCGCTCACGAGCACAAACACGAACACGTACACACACACACATACACACACACACACACACACACACACACATATATATATATATATATATATATATATATTAGTAAGTGTGTATGTTTGTGTGTATACATCTTATTTATTCATGGGGATATATGGTGAAAGTATTCACTATCAGATAGTCTGCTTTTATGCATGAAACATAATAGTAAACCTGGGCGATCATTTATATATACGCTGCACACTCGAACAGAAGACACGGCACTGTTTAGACAATTTACATTCGCGTATTAGTGGATCAGGTAACAAGTAATGTTTAAAGAAAAGTATGTACATAAATATTTATATTGTATTTTATTAATTATTGTTTAAAATATATTTGAGCAAAAATACCACTTACATTACCATATATTAAACGTTTTACGATAAGTGATATGAGATAAGTTATGACTCTCGTGTGGAGGAAGACGTCCTGGTCTTTAAATGTTCAAGTATTAGGCCCCTAAATGATCGCAATTTTACGAGACCTTTTGGATCCAGTCTTGTATGTAAATATATATATATATATATATATATATATATATATATATATATATATATATATATACATACACATACATGTGTGTGTGTGTGAGTACGTGCGTGCCTGTGTGTGCTCGTGCGCGTGTGCGTGTTTATCCTTCAATTAAAGAATGAGATAAAGTTAATATCCGAATTAAGCTATACATGCTTAACTAATTCGTGGGAACAATATGTTGAACAGAAGGTCTGATTTATAAGAAATATAAATAATAGCTGGTCTACAGACTAGGAATGTTTGAACAATGACCGCCATCGATCATTGATTTTTTCTGACATTGTTTGGAACATCTGTTTTCCTTGTTGCCATAGAAACCGAGTTCTATCTTTTTTCATTCGATAATACTTTCTTCCTCGCACTACATAAAAATAAAAATGTTGTAGTCGGACGTCTTCCAGTGGAAGTTATTTTTGTTATTTTCAAACTCTTCTTAGGATCATGGTAGGAGTATCAAAAACAGCGTTTTGGTGAGTTGCGTCCAACAAGCAAGTTTTTTGGTTACCACCAGAATTAATAACCTTTCTTTAGTATTGGATATACGGAGGCTATTTTTTGATTATTATTTAGGGATACGAATGTAAAACCATATGTGTAGTAAGAGGGAAGATCTGAGAAAAAGTTTCCTTGGTTCTGGGATTGGAGAATAAAGACAGCTGACTTGTGGTATTTTATAGGAATGCCGAACCTTGAGTCTTTACTTTGAAGTACTGTTGTAAAATGCAATTCTTCTGAAAAATCTGTCACTTGTTTGTGAATCTTCCGAAATCCTATGAAAAATAAAATTATTTATGTTTGCAAAATAACTCAAGAAAACATCTTGAAGTTTTCTTCAAATATACTGTTTTGGGAAGGAAGAGGTTAAGATCCATAGATAGAGCACGTTGTCAACGAATGCGAGTGTCCCATCTCCACTTTTGATAGTTGAGAAAAAGAAAAATCAAAGTATGGCCCTAAATAAAAAAACCTATTGTAACCAAATGCCATTAGCTGGCAACATGGCTTTTGTCAGGTTTTTCTAAATAATAATTAATGGCTTCTTGTAATTTACGTTGTAAGTATGAGATCCAACTGGAGATTTAGGAGCTGTTTGGGGTGCTACTCTTCTAACTCCAAACTTGCAGCGGTTTTTGTTGGAGTTTCAAAGGAATGACACAATAATTTTGCTACTCCTAATAATGAAATAATTAGTTATAAACAAATATTATTATTTTTAAAAAACTCAGATTTAATACGAAACTTGAATTTAAATCGCTAAATTTATTAATACGAATTAAAAATCAATCATTTCATTTTAAAATAAAATACAGTAGTATTTTGTAACAACGCATTGTTAGAAGCTTCTTATGCAAACGAGAGAGACGAGCATCTTAAAAACAAACAAGTATTAGGAAAACAAAAATTAAAATGTGTGTAGTCTAAACACATGGCTATAAGATAAATACGTTATGATTTTGCCATGCCTCTCAAATCATTGACCTAAACTCACCTAAAGTTTAGACTTAATTACTTTGTTAAAATTTTTTTAACAAAATCAATAGAGGGACTCCTTTATTGATTTTGTTAAAAAATTTTTTTAGAAACTGTGTCTCAGGAATGAGACTCTCCTTAGTAAGATTATAAAATTTGTACAAATTTTAGTGAAATTTTGTAGTTTTAGATATAATTGTAGTTGAAATAAATCTAACATGAAAGAACGCTATCTCGATATAGCGTTAAACGCTTACTGAGGTATGAATGCGTCGCATAAATGGTTGCATGCGAAAGTTAGATTTGTCATTGGAAATCAGCGCTGATGTAACTCGATCTTAAAATCGTAAAACAGTGATGGCGCCTATTACCCAACCTCGCGTCTCCACCAGCTGATTACGTTAGCTCATGCCGTCATGAACCTGTCCAGCGCAGCCGCCAGAACTGCTTTTTGCAGTCTTCCTGCATCAAAGACTTTGCGCTGGCACGACGTCGTCTACAGTCTAGCTTTCGTGATTTGTTCTTCTGTTTATATTTGCGGTTTTATTATTATTGTGGATGGATTCCATGTATTTCAACATGACGATCCGTAGTATTTAACAGTTTTTGTAGATCAATTTAATTCTTGAAACTGATTAACCTATTTATTTATTAAAAAGAAAAAATAACCCCACTCTACAGTACTAACAAGCTTGCGTGGGTGATGTGTAGGTGTGTGTGTGTGTGTGTGAGTGGGTAAAAAGTGAAGCTCTAACCGTTCGAGCGATGACTATTTTCTATGATTCAGTAATAAAGAAGATTCATTATCATACATTTATAAACCTAAGAAATATTCCAACCCTTTCTTCCAACGATCGTATAGTTTAAATCAAGTTCACAATAACAAAAATGTCCTTTTTCCCTCTCTCTCTTACAAACACACACACACACACACACACACACATACATACATTCATACATACATATATATATATATATATACGAGTATATATATATATATATATATATATATATAAATATATATATATATATATATATATATATATATATATATATATATAGTATATGTGCACTCGCCGTCACTCTCTCTCTCTCTCTCTTTCTCTCTCTCTCTCTCTCTCTCTCTCTCTCTCTATATATATATATATATATATATATATATATATATATATATATATATATATAGTATATGTACTTACTACAGAGGGAAAGGCACATAGTCTATCGCCTCTTATTTCCACAAAATATTCCGATTCTGGCAAAGTTACGCCCTTTATTAAAATACCAAACAGGTAAAGCATGCATCTTTATTGGGCTTTAATCCTGAGTAAGGAGCAAGAGTTGGTGAAGTAAAGAGCTAAGGAAGGAATATAGTACCTCAGTAGTAAGGGAAGAAACTAGGAGCAAGGACTTGGGTGTCTGAATTTGCCTTATTTCTACCAGAGTCTACCAGAGGAGGATGCTAGCATGTAGGGAAAATTAATCCAGTCATAATACTGGACTTGGGAAGGGTGAGAAAACATGGCTCACGTGTGCAGGGTCGCATCCTTGACGCAGATGTTCTCGACTGAACATAAACGTTTTTGAGCTTACTCACAACAATTCTGTTAGTGGAAATGTTATTTCAAGACACGGATTATCGGAGACAAAGTCCGGCAGTGCTAATGAACACCAACATTGTATTAACGCCGTAATCAACGTTTCAAAAAGTTCTTTAAATCTGTTACAAACAATAAGTGCCTATAGATTTTCTCATAACCTTAAACGAAATATTCTGTCGCGGAACGAATCAGAGGCGTTCATGTAACTGGTAGACTGTAGAGGTCGATTTGATTTACTACTTCTCAGAAGTTAGCGATAAAATTAGGCGCAAGTGATGCGATTAGTGAGATTGCAAAGTTTTTGGTGTAAAATTACATTACACGATGTAAAGTGCTTGCAATTTCAATGCCTGCATTACCTCAGGATATACCTCAGGTAGTTCCAAATGAAAATTTAATGGTGGTTAAATTCATTAATATTTTAAAGATAATTAGATTTAACAAGTTTGGTCCTGTCACTCGAGATTAGCCGTATCTCTTTCTTTCTCTCTCTCTCCCCACTATTTTTTATCTATCTATATATCTATCTACACTCTCCCACTCTTTAAGAGTATGCTTGAAGGGAACCTACGAGACAACCCTTTAACTTCTTCGTCCGAAAGAATAGGAAGTAGATGCATTTTTAGTTGAGAATATACAGTCCAGTATCTGAAATCATACTCCCAAAATCGAGATTCCCGACCGGGTAACTAGCGTTAGGAGACGCGTAGGGGCTTGACCGAGTCTGTAACAACCCAAAGGCTAACAAATAGTCCTAACTATAATGCCTGGGCTTGTGACCGGGCCGCCCCTGGGACGAGAGGAGTCCCCCTGACTAAAACCAGACATTATGGTTTCGCCCGCTACTCCAGATCTCCTTCTGACAAGTAGATCATCCTTAAAGGCCAGGTTTTCCGTACTTTCAATACTACACCCTATTACGTACCTCGGTAATAAGTAAATATTTAGTTATTTGTCGGTTTGAAAGTAATAAATAGAAACAGTTTGACGATTAAGTTAACTGTTGCAAGTCAAGTAGATGTGGTATGCTTATTATACAGCTGGCCTGCTTATCACTCATGCTACTATCTGTCTCATTTACATAAACACCTCGTCTGGCCACTTCCCTCGGAGAGGGGACGTCCTGTCACAAATTTTCCCACTTCGGTCCAACAATTGATCGCTTAGCAAAAGTTATCGCAAACGGATTAGCAAATAATTAATAGTACCGCCACAATATTTGATTAAAAACCGTTGCCCGTGTTACGAATAGAGTGGGGCACTGGAAGGGCGGTGATGTATCGATGTTGTCAGGGGTTGGGGTGGGAGTGCTGACCCTCTCCCTCTCCCTATTCCACCCTGGGCTTCCCGAAATAATATAGAATGTCGCTTTTACCCACGCAACCTAGGCGAGTGCTATACCTAGCTGCTGTACAATATGTATGAACCCAGTTCGATAGAGTACAAAACGTCATATCGATGCGGTATTTCGCCAGACGTTAGAGACCTGGCAAGGTTTTACAGGCACCATTACTTGCTCGTTACAACGTTATTAATATGGGTTTAGAGCAAAAACTGGATTAATATCAATTCACTAGATTTAAGAGACTTTAATTCTAACTTTGGCAAGTACGTAATGTGCCCATTTAGATTTTTTTTAAACGTTTTGGGGCTTTCTTTAAATTAATAAAACTATATCAGATTTACAAGAAATATATCAGTAAATACGGTTATCACAATTATATAAAACACGCAGCATTTAGCCGTTTAGAAATGTGTTTTCTTTCAATCTAGTCCTGAAATAAATTATAATAAACAAATTAACACTCCTATCTTAAACGATTTTTAAAATGTATTTTACTGAAAATACGTTTCAAAAATATGGTAGAATATTCAGGTCGATAAATGTGTGGGTGGCACTTAATTAAATTGCATTTGATAAGTTATATATTTAAAGCTATGCATATTAATTTTATTTAAAATATTTGCATTTTCTTATGCATGATATTAACTATATTTGCATATAGATTCTTTAACTGTATTTCCAGAGAAAAATCTGTATTTATAACAAAGCCCTGTCATGTATTATGCACTGCAGACTCAAACAAAACATGATGCAGGTTAGGCAATAATAGTTATTGGCTGAGAACCGATAAAGAATGAGAGCTAAAGGAAATGTGACGGTGAAGATGAAGATAAAGAAAAACAATAATAGGAAAAAATCAAAAGAAGGGGAAAAAGAAGACGAAGTTGAGTAAGAAGAGGAACAACAAAACCAAGACTAAAAGAAGACAAAGAAAATTATGAAGAAGAAGATAAAGAAGAAGACTAACGTAAAGAAAATGAAGATGTTGATGAATAAGAAGAAAAAAGTATACAACAAAGACGAAGAAGGTAACGTAGAAGAACAAATAGACAAAGATGAAAATACAGTCTGAGACAAGAAAGGCAAAGGACGAGACAACGACCTCACAGTTGCTTTTTAGTTGCTCTTCAGTAGGAAACTACGCAAAATGGTTTAGTTTCGATCGAAGCGGAAACAACGGGTGTACAAATAATCCTACAAAAATTCATCGTGAATTTTTTAAAGTCTTTCCATAATATAATGAAGAATTATATTAAACATATTACTAACTTGATCATGGTGTGTTATTTATCCCACCAAATTCAATAACCGGTATATCCAAAAAATTGTTTAAAAAAGTTACACTTGGTTTTGGTTTTTTTGGAATATTGATCATAAAAAAAAATTAATAACTGTACACAAACGCATTGTTATAAACACACTATTCTCATACG
>JBAIZL010000004.1:143657231-143722231 GCA_036971475.1 Prosapia bicincta | reverse complement strand
CACACACACACACACACACACACACACACACACACACACACACACACACACACACACACACACACACACACACACACACACACACACACACACACACACACACACACACACACACACACACACACACACACACACACACACACACACACACACACACACACACACACACACACACACACACACACACACACACACACACACACACATATATATATATATATATATATATATATATATACATATATACATATATATATATATATATATATATATATATATATATATATATATATATGTGTGTGTGTGTGTGTGTGTGTATGTATAAATATATATATATATATATATATATATATATATATATATATATATATATATATATATACTTTTGATAAATAGGCCTAAGAATTGACTTAATTTTTTTTTATATTACTTGCTTGGAAAGAAACATTTAGCACTTACTTACTTATCATTTACTTTAATTTATATGATATTGTTGTCATTTAATCACTTATCTTGGTTTCACAAAACATATGTTTGTCACTTTCCTTTCTCTTTCTATTTCTTTGTAGTCAAAATATCTGGTTCCTTTGTCTTTTAGGATGCCCCTTTTTCTTTTCCTTTTGGTCTCCATTTCCAAGGTTTCGGTAGTATCAATGTTACATTCATCCATTTCAAATTTAAATAGCATATTAGTTTTCGTTTTTCTATTTCTACATTTACTGTGTCTTTTACATTCGTTTCGTATGTTTTCATTTCGTACCCTATCACTTAACGTTATCCAGCATCATTAACATAGCATTTATTCGTCGTGAACTCTTGTTGAATCAACCTCAAAGTCTAAGATTGATTCAAAATTATTCACAATACATTCCACGGTTAAAGTGATAAATTGGTCAATAACGGATTTTTTCCCTTTCCCTTGACATATTCTATGCTTTTCAAAGTGTTTTACTTCATCTTATTATATTAAATTTCATTGTTGTAAATATGTTGAAAAAACCTCAATTTTACAATTTTTCTAAGGAAGAAATATTTCTAAATTTAAAAGTAAGATTTCTATAATTCAAGCTCTACGTAAAAATGTATCCTGTGTCAGAGGGTGCTGATATATTTTAGGGGTGAAAACTACCTTTTACTGCAAACAATTATAAAATTTTGGACTGTAACATCTAATTAGTAGAAATACTGTATAAATAACGTATTTTTGTATTCCATGATATCCTCGAACATGATTTATGATGCGTTACAAAGTTTCAACCCTTATAAATCCTCACCCGGAGCTAGTGATTTATAATTTTAAAAAGATTTTTTAGAACTCAAAAATATTAAAACCTGTATTTAAAATTAAAATTTAATAATTTATTTGTTACAAAGCTTCAATCTTTATAAAAGGTAGTATATTTTATACAGAAAATCTTTAACTTCAGAAGTCGTGTCGACCACGTGCTTTGGCGTTGTTCTGAAGTGCGTACTTAATAACCAACTGGACTTGGACGTGTTCAGATGTTTTAATTTGAATAAAAAATGTTGTTGCAGATATATTCATTAACTTGGTTCTAGCCAAGGGCAAACCGTACTTCTACAACTCCGCTCAGGATGTTCGTTTCTTGTTAACATATGATCACGCTATCACAATGCCATCTGTATAATTTGTTTTTTTCCCCAGTTCGTTATTAACACATTATTAACTGATACATTACAAACCTATCTGTCTTATTAAATCTTGTTTCTAGCTTTAATATTTTCCTTAAGTAATAACGAGATATATTACTTATACGATTATGTATTATGTATAGACACACCTCTTCATATTGAACGTCCATAGATCAGATTTTATACAAAACTAATTTAGTTATAAACAAGTAACATACAAAAACTATAAAAAGGTAATTCCCACTTTAATAAACAAAGAAAAAATTAGTAAAACAAATATTTTATTTAATATAAATATTAATTGTAATTATAAAATATATATTCGGTCATTGTATACATATGACAGAATAACAATATTAAGTGGCAAAATAAAAAGCTAATTTCCTTCTAATTTACTATTTTACTTTCTATGTATGGTGTTGGACTATTATTTTTGTTTGTTACTATTTATATGCTTTTTTCGACGCTAGCATTGTCTTGTAATTTCTTTTTACATTTCTTTCATATTGTCCGTTTATGAAGAAAGGTCGATACCAGTTCTTTTATTTTATCCTTTTCATTCGTTTTTAATCCCAGAGCAATTTTTATGATATTGTGTGGTAACCATGGCAACAATTTAAGGTTGTGCAATGGAGGTTTCGACAACAACCAGATGGGGGTAGAAAAAAAATTCATTTACATCTTTGAGAGGAATATCTCTAGCAATGGGAAGGTTGGCACCGTGTGAAAGCGCTAGATTTTGAACATGTAGATACTAACTTCGAATCCGACCTAGATCCTATCAATTTTTGTAATTTAATTAATATTTTAAATAACTGTATTAACATCAATTGTCATCCACTACAGATTAATAAAATGTATTTCAACTAGATTGGATGAATTAACACGTATTTAATTAACGACTGAATATTTGTTCAAGATATATATGAGGAGAGTGTGAGCTAATAGAAGGAATTGGATGATTAAAATTATGTTTAGAGGTGTTTATATTATTGTGACCGTCCTATCGCGGTGCTTATGACTGTAGAGTGTTTCTGAAAACATTTTTTGCTAAACTAATTATAATTAAAATGTTCATTTAAATATTTAAAATAGAGCGGGTTTAGGTAACAGCATTTGTGGCTAAATTTGTAATACAAGCCATAACACAGTAACCTAATGCTTACGGATAAATTCAAATTAATTGTATGTGGTTTATTAAGATAATATTATACTTAAGACCGAACTATTGACAATTGTAAAGATGCTCTTTTTATATTGATTTACATCAGAAATTATGCTAGCTGGCAAGTCAACAGTTTCTATGATAGTAGTGTAGGTGTAAAAGATACATGAACTTGAATATTATAGATAGATTGTTGTCTAAAATAATTTAAATATAGTAAAATTTAGAATCATTAAATATCAATTCCATTAATAATCAGTGAGTTTTTTTAATAATCCTTCACTAATTTAAATTTATTAAAAATATACAATTGGCCCCACTACAAATGAGTTTAATATTATAAGTTTAAATGAATTTTCAATAAATATAGACACTACGAACAATTTGTGCTACATTAATTTATTATTGTTTGTTTTAAATAGCTTATTTTGTAACACACGACTTCTTTAAATGACACTATATTATGCATATATATATATATATATATATATATATATATATATATATCACTCATTAACAAAGTAACAAAAATATATTGATAAAACTATAGAGTTATGATCGAAGCTTTTCATTAATGGGACGAATTGATTGTTTCTAGAGCCTCTTGCACCACCAGCAGTTGAAACAATACTTTTGTACTCCTACTCATCCATTGTTTGATTTCATGAGAAACAAGTGTCACTAGCTGAATGTGTTTTTTTAAGTTATATGAAATTGGTTATTATTTTTAAAGATGTTTCGTAGTATTTGAAAATTATAAATTCACAAGTTGTAACAATAAAAAAGGTACTGAATGTTAAAGTATATAGAAGGTAAGTTACTCGAACAGGCTCCTTGGGGGGGGGGGGAGGAATTAAGGTTCATTACTTTTTAAATATATGTAAATGTGTGTGAGTGTAAAGTACAACCCCCTTCATATATTGAATAAAATATTGTAAAATCCGATTATTCTAAAAGTAAAGCTTTTAAATATACAATAAATAATCAAATTAATTTAGTATTTAGTTGGATTTAAAAAAAAAATTTAATTTATTTTTTAATACGTATATTTAATAAAAGTTTAACATTATCTTTCAGCTACTCGACTTTCAGTTTATTATTTATTTTGTTTAAAAACTTTTTCTAAGTATGAAATTAGTATACGGTTTATAATAATATAAAAGGTTTAATTGTCAATTTAAAGGCATGTCTTGCTTATGGAATGTAAGATATTATAACCGTGCAATCAATGAATCAATGAAGTAAAGTATGTGAAAGAAAATAAGCTCATGGCCAGCTGAAACTCGAGCTGTATTTGTAGGTCTTCAACCCATCTTGAAGCCCCAAAGTGACCCCACTCACCCCTGCTTCCATATATCTCTGTCTCTCTTTACACCCTTACAATCTGTTGGGGTCGTCTTTCTACCCTATCGCTACCCACCCTCTACACTAACCACACCCTTCCTACTGTTTTATCAATTTCAGCTTTTGTCACGTACAAAGTATAAAGGGAAACGAGAAATTTCGGTTTAAAACTAACCTCAACGTGCTCGACCCAACGTGGAAATTAGGTGAAAGCTCTTTCAATATTTGCGGCTGCTGATATGTTTTCAATCGGGCGTTAACGACACGTTTTGCATTATGAAGCGACTGTTTGCACGGTTCCTTCTTTTCGGATTCTTTGAATATTGACCTCGGCGAATCTAGACTTTATGAATTACATTGTATGAAAGAAGTATTTATTAGATTAAAATTAGTTGGAAATTTGTAATTTCTAATATATTAACTGTGCAACACTGTTTTCTTGTAAACACTTGTCACTTACACTATAAAGTACTTAATCAAGAATCTCACTTGTTTGCGAGTCGACTTTCGAGAATTATTAATTAGGTGCTCTCATTATCAAGCTTTTTAGAAGACTCTAAAAACTTTGAATATAACAGCACGTAATTATTAATTCTCGATAGTCGACTCGCAGATATACAAGTAAGATTACTGTTTAAGTACATTAAAGTGATATATATATATATATATATATATATATATATATATATATATATATATATATATATATACATATATTAAATATGGTGATATGTTTTCTGTTTTCTTGTAATATAGTTAATAAATTAAAAATATTTCCAAAACAAGAATACTTTTAATGAATATATTTATTCGAAGCTTTTCGCCGATAAAATAGTACCAGCATCTTCAGGAAAATAATTATCTAATAAAATATTTTTACAAAATTCTGAATTTTTTGAAAATATTTGTTTAGATAATTATTTTCCTGAAGATGCTGGTACTATTTTATTGGCGAAAAGCTTTGAATAAATATATTCATTAAAACTATTCTTGTTGTTGAAATATTTTTAATTTATTATATATATATATATATATATATATATATATATATATATATATATATATATATATATATATATATATATATATATATGTGTGTGTGTGTGTGTGTGTGTGTGTATAATATTTTTCTATTATAATTAAATAATAATGGGCTTATTTCAAATAGAGGTATAATTTATTCGAACAATCAGGCCAAAGCTTCTTTTAGCTGACAGATAGTTTTGACATTTCAAGAACAAAATTGAGACACAGGCGATGTATATTTAATATACATTGTTGTCAAATTCCTTTCATTGCTGCTGAGACACCTTATATAGAACTGTACTTTGATTGTATTTGTACTTATTTATTAATTAATTGGGGCTAATTAATTGTTAAATAAGACCATCTGGTGCAGCGATCTAAATGTGATCTGTGTATTTAGCTGCGTGAAACTTATTGTTGTACGCTGTACGCGTGCGTGCGTGCTTGTAGCGCGTGCGTGTTTGTGTGTGTGTGTTACTGTAGTCTAGAAGTAACATGAAAGCAAAATAAAAATATTTTAAATAATAATAATATAATAATAATTTCGTGCTGGATGTTGAAATGTGTGTGTGTGACAAATTTTGAAAAATATTATCACAATAATTAGCCAATATACTCGTACATTCATACACACTTTCGTGCGTATACATTCTATATTTATTTATAGGATATCTGGTAAAATTATCTGTGTAGTATCTTTACTAGTTTCTAAGATAATGGGACAAACATAGCTGCTACATAACATGGTATTGTATAGGGACGTACATCTCCCCTTTTTAGCGGAATACCGTTGTAAGGAGATTTTTTAACATTTGAAAATTGATTAAAGTGGTATTACGTAAAATATTTATGGCAGGAATTATCTTATACATTTAAAACACAATTTCAGATATGAAATTCTTTTAAGTAACACTATAACTACACTATATAATTAAAAGGAATAAAAAATTAAACGTTAGGAAGCAATAGTAATACAGCAATAATAATAATAATAATAATAGGTCTGATAATAAACAAAAATGTACGGCAAATAACAACACTACGTCGGCGGAACACCATCAACATTATCACATTATGACATAAGTCGCTCCAGCTGACTACTTGCTACACGAGTAAGAAGACAAACGAACAGTGTATAATTACGGACTGAGAAGCGGAATCAACGATTTCGCTATGCTCGTACGCTGCCAATTCTACTTCACCAACATGCTTTACTTATTAGAATAAAATACAGTAAATCGTTATTATGATTGCATACTTCAAAGTACTTTCTTTATATGATACCCTTTAGCTTTGTCATTTTTATATTATGTGACACGTTATTGGACCGCCCACCTAAATGGCATTGTTGTGCACTCTTTAAGTACGTTGTCTTTCTTAGTATATCAAGAGATGCACACGTGCCGTGTCAAGGTATATTTGAATGTTAGAATTTGATTACAGAAGTTGTGTATTTACTCAACGCATACACTGATTACTAGTGAGAAAAAAGTAATATTATATTTGTGTGCGGTGGTAATTGTAATTATAATATAAAATATTAAATTTTAAACACTTTGTTCGCAGGTCTAACGGAATAGTAGAGCTTTACACAGATAGAAACAGTTGGTGCAACCCATGTTTAAGATGAGTAAGTAATTCTACTCAGTGTTCGAAATAGAGCTTAGGCAAATTTAGCAGCTTGTTACACACATCTTAAGTACATAATATAGAAAAATTCCTAGTGGCTGCCGCGATCCACAGGTTCCAATTGCTTTTTTTTAAATTGGGTTTAAAATACGCTGTCACTTGGCAACAAACTAAATATTTCCAAAAGACATCGAGATTTAGAGTTCTTTAGGCTTGTAATACTTGCAAGTAGAATTAAAATTTTATAAAAAACTGCAAAAGCAAACATTTATATGAATTTTTTAAAAATCAAAGCATATCATAAGAAATTTGTGAAGATCTTCCACAATAAATTTGGTTCGATATCGTTTCTAAATAGGAATATGTAGGAGTATGCTGGTAATATTTGACGGTCCACTGATGAAGACAATATTTAATCGAAACTTATATGGCTATTATTAATTTTTTTATGTGATAATAAATTTATTTATGATTTAAATCATATTTTACTTTTATTAAATTGCAAATTATAAAACATCATTAGTATGCAAATAGTAGACTAAGTGATAGAAATTGATGAAGACACTATTTAGTCGAAACTATATAATGGAAGAGCTATTAATGAACTCTATCTGTGTGATTATAAGTTTAATTTGTATGATTAAATCATACTTTGTAAGAAAATACCCTTTTTAATAACATACTTAGATTACTGCGTAAATAAAAAAAAAGTGTAGAGTTTAAAACTCACCTCAGTTTCGATTCTTAACGAGTCTTCATCACTGTACCCCAAAATACGCATATGCTTCAAGTATGCTGACATGATCGTGGGATCACAATCTTTCACGTCCAGCTTTCTAATCTTCGGATGCAAAAAGGGCCTGGTCTTGTCGTAGTAGATGCCGTAGTCGGTTTGATGCAACGGGACGGGTATCGTTTCGAAGGTGGTCGGGTGTATGGTGAACAGTTTCTTTGGGAACGGCTTTGGAAAGCTTTGGGAGTCGCTCTCGATCGGTGAGATTTCCAGAGCGGAGCTGTTGTCAGAGGACTTGCTGATGGTGCTCGTGGATTCGCTGGTGCTGGATTTGTTTCGAACGTGTTCGGGCGTTGACGTGCACAACCGCGAGTTGTCTCCTACGAACCTGAGTTTCCCACCTTGATCTGTTTCAAGCGTGTTTAAACTGTTGACGTTTTTGAAAGGTAATTTTCTCAAGTTGAAAACTCTTTCTAGTTTGGGTACTTTTAAAGTCAATCTGTGACTCGAAACTGCCAGATTAATCGGAACGTGGGACGTTTTCGGTGTATCAGTCGGACTTTCCAGACTCGACGATGCTTTTTCGGAGTTTTTATTTCTCATAAGACATTCGCTCTCTGTGCAAGTCTTTTCGATACTGTAGCCGTCATTCACGTCGCAGTTCTCCTGGTAGATTTGTACGTCCGTTGTGTTTACAGTTTCTTTTATATTCGGAGATGGCACTTTTAAAACATATTTGGATTTGCAATCAAGAAAGGGGACGTCAACCTCCAATCTCTTCTGGCAGTCCACGCAGAAGAGCAGGTATTTTGTCACTGCTTCGCGCGGCAAGAAGGCGAAACTCTCTGTGATCTGGAACAAAGACGAATACTAGATTAAAGGAATAAATTAACACTCCTTGCGGACATGTTTAGAAAATAAATCAGTTCTTAAACTTGTTCTTATACGCCGAGCGCAATAATAATAGTAATTCTAGCTTACTAGTTTATTTCACGTCGCAGTACGCGTGTCATTAGTTTCTTTCCTTATGACAAGTCTGTTTAATGTACATCATTGCTTGCGTGGATACCTTCTTGCTTGTACTCTTAAATGTAGGTGATAGGATAGAGGATAATAGAGCATAATCTGCATGTTACTAGTTTTTTCCTTGTGAAAAGTCTGTTTAATGTAACCAGGTACTTCATTGCTTGCGTGGATAGCGTCGGATTCTTGCTTGTTCTTTTAGATGTAGGAGATAGGATAGAAGATAAAAGAGCGCAATCTGGATGTTATTAGTTTGTTTCCTTGTGAAAAGTATGTTTAATGTAACCAGGTACATCATTGCTTGCGTGGATAGCGTCGGATTCTTGCTTGTTCTTTTAGATGTAGGAGATAGGATAGAAGATAAAAGAGCGCAATCTGGATGTTATTAGTTTGTTTCCTTGTGAAAAGTCTGTTTAATGTAACCAGGTACATCATTGCTTGCGTAAATAACGCCGCTTTCATACTTGCACTTCTGGATGTAGACGCAGAGATGTAGAAGAAGCTTATGTAGAATTATTTCTGATTTTATTAGATACTAGCAGAGTACCCGTCCTTCATTGGTGGATAACGTTTATTTATTTTGATTTAATTTGTATTTGTATTTGGGTTGAATTTAATTTACTAAAATGAAATCCCAATAAATATATCAAACTATAGTTTATAAACTTACCGATTATTGTTTTCAAAAAACAAGAGAAGGAAAAGTTTCTGCTTGTAACATGACATTTGTAAAGTATAACTAACCTTGAAAGATGAATATGAAAAAACATTTGCTATCAACTTTCTAATTGTGTTTAAAAGTAACTTTTACAGGTGATTACAAACACATTTAATATCAGCTGATTAGGCCAAGTATATAATGGAATATAGATAGTTGAGAGATAAGGGAGTTTTCAAGGCTAGTGGGTCGATGCCTGATGGAATTTCTAAATAAAAATAGGTCTATATGTTAACCGGTACCCTAAGCCATGTAAAATTTAAGCTCAATGGGTCCAGTAGTTTTTACGTGATTGAGTAACACACACACACACACACACACACACACACACACACACACACACACACACACACACACACACACACACACACACACACACACACATGCACACACATATACACACTCCATTAGATTTTTATATAATAGTATAGATTAAGATTTAACTGGATAATTTGTAGCTATATTGAAATGTAGTACGACAGAGATTTTATTAAAATATAGCCGAATTGATTTTAAATATTTTTTGTGTATTTGGGAAGTGAAGCTATTCTTGTCTCTTTTGAATTATTCGAATTAAATGTTTGAGGTGTTTTTAAGTTTTGTGTATCCCTAGGTACATCTATTATGCCAATATCGGAGGTGTTTTTAAGTTTTTTGTGTATCCCTAGGTACATCTATTATGCCAATATCGGAGGTGTTTTTAAGTTTTTGTGTATCCCTAGGTACATCTATTATGCCAATATCGGAGGTGTTTTTAAGTTTTTGTGTATCCCTAGGTACATCTATTATGCCAATATCGGAGGTGTTTTTAAGTTTTTGTGTATCCCTAGGTACATCTATTATGCCAATATCGATCACTAGTAGAAGTAAATAAAAACTAATATTGTAATTTTTATTTTCATGGATTTTAATTCACGAATTAGTGTGGGAAACTTTATTTATATCTTAAAATGAAAAACTCAAATCTGTTTCATAAAGGTCGCATCAAATTTAAACAGAAAACGTCCTCCGCGTATGCCATTCGCAAACAAAAGAGGCTTAACCTAACTAACTTATAACCTAACCTAACTTATACAAGTGTCGAACAGAACCCATTTCGCACTGGATATTATATATTGTATCCTATATATTGTTGAACACTCGGGTTCCATAAGTAATCAAGAAATAGTAAAATATTTTGTAATAAATATATAACTCGACTGGTTATAAAGCCAATATCCTCCGCCTGATTTTTTAATAAATTGATTCGCTTTGTTTCGCCAAAGAAATGCTGCAATATAACAGATTAACGCAGTTCTGGGAACTTTTCGATTAGTACAATCGATTTGCCGTATTTTCAGTTCCCCTCACGGGTCAGGAGACAAGGTCTAGGCCATGTTGCAGCCGTGCGAGGTTACAGTATGTTCCTTTAACCTCCCATATCGCGCGCACTCTTAAAGTTTGTTATAACAACAGGAATCAATGCAAAACACAGAGGTTGAGGTCAGAATGCATTATCAAACCGATTTTCCGGCATTGCCTAATATTATTTTAGATTCAAATATCTTTGTTCTTTATACAAAAAAAAAATGTAGTGCTATATTTTTTTGCCGTGTAGTAGAATAACAATAAATAATTGTGTAAGATACATCAATGTAACCAATGTAATTTCCCATATGAATACTAACATTTGGAGATGTTAATAATATTCCAGACGCTAGAGAATGCTGGAAGTTGTGGTTTGAACTGACTTCAAGGAGAGTGGAAGAGAAAGAGTTATTCTTTGAAGAAGAAAAAGATGAAGAGCCGAAGGTCACTTAGACGATCGCCACTTATCCCTTCGTCAAAAGAACACAAAGGTAGAAGCTAACGTTAAGAACAATCTAAAGTCCATCATGGGATTCCATGCCTCTACGACCTAACCTCAAACTCGTGACTCCCGACCAGGTGACCACCCCTGGGGCAAGACGATATTCTAACAAGACGCTACGGTTTCGCCCGCTATTCCAGCACTAACCAGTGAACCTTCTTAGCCGTCAGATTTTACGTCCCTTCAATTCCCCATCTGAATAATTTTGTTCATGTAGCGTAATCGAACCCTTATTTTCTCTCGGTGAAGAGAATCTTCACTAAATTTGAGAGAAAGAGAGAGAGAGAGAGAGAGAGAGAGGAGGGAGAGAGAGAGAGAAAGAGGGGGAGGGAGAGAGAGAGAGGAGTGGAGAATCGTTACCTACAGAGGTGCTGTCTTGCAGCCCCTTGTTTAGAAGAGGGAATTATAGATGTTGGAAGGTGCATATTTACCGCCTTCAATATAAAGGAAGAATAATATACGACGATGTATTTATTGGATACTTTCTATTTGTAAGAAGATTCATTGGCACACTAACATATTATATATGAACAAAACACAAAGAAATACATAAGAAATAATATATTTAGAACAAATAAAAATACAAACAAAATTATTTCATAACATACATTTTTTCTACTGTATAAAAAAGTAAAGAAACAACAAATTAACAATAATGAATTTATAAATCTTATTGTTCAAAAAAATCGGCTAGTTCCTAATGTTAGTATGAAATTTATACATTATTAATTATATAAGCTACACTTACTTGCGTATTAACCATAACCTAAAAATTCTTAAAATCAACTGAAAAATACATCTCGAAACACTAGAATAATATGAAATTTACAAATACACCAAAACACAAAACAAAAAGGTGTTAATTGACAGAAAGAAGTTAAATTTATATCTAAAAACATATATAAAATATTGTTTTAAGTTCTCAAAAAAAGCTTCATAGGTTCAATATCGCAAATGAGTGGACGTCGATAAACATTTTTTTTTTAAACTAGTCATTCAAGTTTCTTTTGCTGTTCATCAGAGTCGTTATTTTGCATCACAATATAGAGAAACAATTTATATGAAAGAAAAAATTTTCACAAAAGGGGCAAAGTAAGCAATATAATTATTTAGTCTCATTTGGCTTAAAGTAATTGATAACATAAATTTCATAAAACAGCTGATTTTATGTCATAGGTTATGTGGTAGAACAGCTGTTTTAACACAGGTAATGTCACTTTGTTTATATTAATTGTAATTAATTAATGAAGATAACTAAAATATTTTTTTTGTTGACTCAAGTAGGAATTGGCTTTAAAAAAATTGTTGTTTATATTACTTGTTAAGTGTGATAATATTGGGCACAGTATTGTTACTTATAAACGAGGTAAACATTGAGTAAATAGGGTCAGGTTCATAGGGCACTTACAGCCTTGTATGTCCGTTTCTGTCCTGCGTGCCTGCCTCCTCGGCCTTCCAGTTCCACGTGCACGCTATAGATTATGTCGAAAAACCTCTCGACCACTGCCACGCGCTTGTACCTTTCATCGCCGCTACCCTGCAACATCCAACGGCATCACTTAGTTTAGAATATAAGTGCATTTTACTTCTAATAATGTCGTTATAGGCGCATTTCTATTTAATCTTACTAAAGTCAAACTATAACGTTCCGTTTCAAGGTAATAACTTAATAAAAGGTTAATCTATACTATTGTATACAATATAATGTGTGTGTGTGTGTGTGTGTGTGTGTGTGTGTGTGTGTGTGTGTGTGTGTGTGTGATTGTCTGTGTTACTCAATAAAGTAAAAAACTACTGGATCCACTGAGCTGAAACTGTACATGGACATTCATAGGGCCCCTGATTAATAAATATGTTTTTTTTATTTAAACATTCCATCAGGGTATCTCTCAAGTGCCCTTGAAAACACCCTTAACACTCAATTATCTATACTCCATTATATATTTTTGTTAATCAGCTGATAGTAAATGTGTTTTTAGTCACCTGTAAAAGGTCCTTTTAAACATAATTATACATATATAATATACACAATGAACTATTGTTTGATATATTTATTTAATTTCAGTAACTTAAATTCATCCCAAAAATAAATTAAATGAATACAAATATACACCAACCCCGTAAGAAGGACGGGTACTCTGTTAGTATAAAATAATTTTTGACCAACAAATATTTGTGAGTTGATGAAATTTTTTGAATCCATGACAGAGTTTGGAAGTTATATGAAAATGAAGTTTTGTTATTGGTTAAACGTGTCTCTAATATGAATCATATAGTAGACGTTTGAGGCACACACACACACACACACACACACACACACACACACACACACACACACACACACACACACACACACACACACACACACACACACACACACACACACACACACACACACACACACACACACACACACACACACACATACATACATACATACATTATTTCTAATAATCTAGTTTCTCAATTTTGAAAAGAAATTATCAGAGTAAAGTTTGAGTAAATGTTACCACTTTATTTAAAGTAGACATATCAAGCGGCGTTGGTCTTGAAATGAGGCTGATGAGTGGGAGTTTTTTGTACATCTCTTAATAAGTTTCTATGTGTACGACAGACGTCGAAGCGATAGTCTATTTCTTGCCACGTGCGCTGGAGCATGTCCGGCGCGATAGGAGCATTAGTCCTTTTTCTGAGACGTACCGAGTCACATTTGTTTTCACTATAAACAATGTTCTAGTTGTATCCCCACAAAAAAAAGTCCATTGGAATGATATCTGGGGTTCTAGATGGTCAGGAAATGGAACCACCTCTACCAACCTAAACATTTACAAACTGTGCTTCCAAGGCTGCGTGTTATAACGTGGTGGCCCCTCTTGCATATCCGGTAACCATTTTCCCTTTTAATTTGCTCTATTTGAGGGAAAATAAACAACCGCAACACATCTAAATAAACGTCTCCAGCTATTGTTATTTCAATAAAAAAGAAGGGCCCAATATTCCAGTTACACATTATCGCTCTCCAAACATTCACTTCGGGACTGTTACGAATTTACTCGACAATAATCTTTGGTGGTTCGGATTCCCTAGTTCTGCAAATGTGGCGGTTGACATACCCGTTAATGTGAACAGTGGCTTTATCTGTGAAGAGTATTCGTTTCCTGTCCATCACTGAGTATCATCGATGTTCATTTCCTGTATCAGCAAATCGACGAGTTCAGCTCGTTTTAGAGCTACTTAACAAAGATCTTTTGCTCTTCACCTTTATTTTAACTAAATATGGCTATTCTAATCAAAGTTATAAATTTTTTTAATAAGGGAGTTTTTTTCATGTCCCTTACGAACACACTTTTCTACCAAGATACCACTAAAAATTTAATAAATAAAAATCAAGCTGTTGCCAATAAAGCATTTAGTAAAAGTGCGATAGAACAGTTTTCAATTTCGAAAAACGCAAAGTTTCCTGATAGTGCTCACGAGGCACAGGGTTTTAGATTGCCCCGTCGCGTCCCCAGACGCTGTCAAGATGTGTCCTTCGGGACAGCTTCCGGTATAGTTGCTGCTCCGCTATGGCCTCTGCTGTGACGTCACAAATCCTTAGTGATGGCTGACTTGTGTTGCCTCAGGGTTGAAATCCCTTCAGGGGAGCTGGCAGACGTCTTACTGTTTGCGAAACTTCCCCTTTGTCCCACGCAAAGTAATTTAAAGTTTTGCGCAGACAATTTTCGTCGTAATTCCAGTATAATTTGATGTCTAGCCGAGGTTACGCTGCTAGGATTATAGCCTATTATATAGATATATTTAAAACGTTTCTTTATAAAAAGGGTAGAAGTAAAGAAACGAGGATGTCTAGCCGAGGTTACGCTGCTAGGATTATAGCCTATTATATAGATATATTTAAAACGTTTCTTTATAAAAAGGGTAGAAGTAAAGAAACACGAGTTAGGTGGAGGTTAGCGATTAAACTATATAGGTTAGTGTAAAATCTATGATAGAAATATACGACAATCGTGGTCAACAAAAATAATTTCAAAAAATATTTGTGTAAATCACGCCGATTTAATATACAGTAGTAAGTTCAATGAGACATTTTTAATTTACTGATTTTCACTTCCGTTTGCAAAGATACACTCGAGTACATTTTTCTACCTTTAATAACATTTTCTTTTTACAATTTGAAATTACTTGCAACCAGACATTCTACTAATATAAATTGTTGACTTACACTTGAAGGTAACGTTTTTGTCAAACGACTTCTTCAGTCTCACCTTCTTCAAAACGTTACCTCCAGGTGTAAGTTAATCAATATATAAACTTATAATAATAGAATGTCTGGTCGTAAGTAATTTCAAAGTGATTAACAACCAGCTCGTGATGAACAACAACAAAATTTCGAAAACTTCAACAGCCACGTCAGAAGTTTAGAATTCAGAGAAACCTTTAGTTTTGCGTAGTGAGAAATTACCTAAACATTTGTTATGAGACGCGCCTAACATTGATTTCATTTCAAAAATTAAATTAAAAATACATTTACTTATTATTATCGTTATATTGAATTAGGCATATATATATATATTGAGATTTATCAAAATATAAATAAATCAATATATTTATTAACCGAATAAAACTAATTAAAAATAATAGCATTTTTCCTTAACAATGTTAAAAGAGTTGTTTTACAACATGAATTTTATAACATAAAATTAGCTGTTGCATGAAATCATATGCTATCAATTAATTCACGTTGAGGTGACTGACGGAACTTATACTGACGCTATTAATCTTATACAGACGCTAAATTATAGTAAATATAAAAAGTTCTTTCTTTAGGCCATAAATTTAGTAATGGCCATAAGTTTAGTAAGGGACAACAAATTAGTCGTAGAAACGTGGTAATATTAAGTAGGCCTAATTATTCTCGTTGAAACCACCGGCTTTTTTGTTGTAAATCATTAAAAAAATTTTTAACAATATTATGACAACAATATTAACAAAGGGTAACTTACGGTAAACAAATGCTATTTATCCTACCAATAATTTTTGTAATTAAATGTCAATGTTTTGCTTCGTTTTCACGGGCATACGATTATGTATTAACTAAAGAGATTAACAAAGCTTTCCAACGATCGCTATCGTGTATTTATGGATCATCATAAATGACACAAATATATATTTGTATTTGTGTATCATTAGTGATCCATACAAAGTTTGTTGGAATTGTGCGTGAAAATACTCTCATAATAATTAAAAAAAATTAGTGGAATAGAAAAAATTGAGTTCCTTTGCATTAGACAGTAATATATAAATTCTAACTTCGTCGAAGTACTAACATTTCAATACGTTTTAATCTCTTTCATCAACATTTATTTATTACAAATCAAAACATTTCCGGAAGTATTCTGAGGAAGGCATTATCTAAGATGTTTTCGAAATACAAATTTTGTTTGCAGATCGCCAAAAGTATTTTGTAAAGTGTTTTAACGTATAATTAGGACAAACCGTCGCAGGTGACGACGCACGAACGGATATTACTGGAAATTTTGCTTCATTCTTTTCCACATCGAAAAGAAAGGATTTCGCTCGGCTATCGATCTAAGGGGATGGGTTGGGGTGGCCCCTCTGGAGGGTTACTTTGGGACTTTACTGGGGTGCGGGTGCGGGGGTTCAACCCTCCCCATACACGCAAGCACACAATTTTCGTCATACAAAAAAACATGCTATCCGTAACAACGCTATCAACTGAGTGAAAAAAGGGGTTGGGAATATAAAGGCGAGGGTGGGGTAACGGAGGTGAAATCTCTGAGCTTAGCGTTCATGTACAATGTAGGATGAAGTTGGGTGGTTAAAAATGAATGATTTAGGTGGGGCAGGGGGTTGGCGGGACTTACTGATAAATTTGAGTATGCACTGTATCAGCTTCCCCCGCTCGTATGTTTAATGCAAGCCTCACACCTTTCGTGCGTGTCCTCGCAGGTATACCAACCTACCAGGACAACTCTCCTTACACCGTTCATTAACCTGAATATATTATATTTACAATTTTAGCTAAGGACCACTTTAATGTATATTTATTCTTTTGCTTCGTTCTGTAATTCGTTTATTTTCTGTTTCCACAATCTCTTCCGTTCTACTCACTTCTTATCTTTGGTTCTATTTTCTCTATCTTTTGTGATCTGTTTCCTTCATCTCCTCTTTTGTTTTCCCTGCACCTCTTCTGTTCGGTTTTCCCCCATTACTTCTGTTCTCTTCCTACATCTCTGACATTCTATTTTCTCCATCTCTTCTGTTATTTTTTCACCTCTTTTGTTTCCTCTACTTTTTTCCGATTCTTTCCATCTTTATTCTGTTCCCTCTACATCGTCAGTTACGTTCCCGCCATCTGTCTGATTTCCTTTCTGTTTTCTGTTCTGCCCTCCATTACTTCTATTATGATTTTTTCATATTCTCTGTTATGTTCTTCCCTCTCTTCTATTAGGCATTCGGGAAGCAACTCCGAGTTTTGGACTACTATTAAAGGTCCGTATTTGTGACCCTTTGAGTCGGATTTCACCTTTTCAATAAGATGTTCGAGATTGGGGTTTTGGCTTTACGCGAAAGGGCGTGGCGCTGGAAATGCTAAGAGCCCCATTCCGACAAACGAGTCGTTATACCTGACTGACGATGTAATGTGTTTTTAAATGTGTATCATAAATAGTTATCATAAATGTTGAAAATGTAAATAATATTGGCCCGAGCTATAGTTTTAACTGGAAACAGTATGCAAAAATCGAATAGGGAGCAAATCTCACAGCTTGCTCTCGAGTCAGTACGTAGCGTTACGTTGTAGTAGCCGGGGAGAAGTTATCAAACAGGTTAGGCTGCTTCCTATCCTTTAGCACAATAAATCTGATTCGACCTTCGACTAACTAGTTTTGCTAACATCGTAATGGTCACCAGCATACGTTAGTAAATGGATTACGCACAATGACCTACTTTTCAATGTTGTGCTTTTGCCAGTAAAATCTGCACAATTATTGCGCAAACATCGGTGATATTAAAGTAACGTCTTTTCATTGCATCTTCTAAACAAGGTTTAGCTTCGTAAGTACTTCAGAAGTTATGTAAGCTAATATGTATGTGTGTAACGTGTATTTTGGGTACTTCAGACTTCTAAAATCAAAAACAGTTGTCTATTGATATCTGAAATAGGTATTTAAAAAGGGTTTTATATATAAGAAGGTAATTAAGTGTTTGGTTGGAAAACAAGGAAAAATTCAGGACTGATTCTCGATGTCGCCCCAAGTAAGGCTCTTGCTAGCAACCTAGTAATGCATATTCAGTATAGTCCTTTATTACAGAAAATAAACAATATATCAATTTATATTAAATCTTGGACTAGCACTTCGAATAAAGAAAAACGCGATGGTAATTGCAAAAATGTTGTTTTCAAGTCCTGTTTTTGTATCTTCTATACAGTTATTTTCAAACCTTATTTTAAACATTTTTTGTATATATTTTGTTGTATAAATTAGGTTACTTAATATTTTCGATTTGTTTTTATTATTTCAATTTTTCCATGTGCATTTGACTCCAGATCTCTGACAAAAACAATATACCTTAAAACCATAAGCTATATAATTTAAGCCAAAACTTAGGTGTTGTGTTAACATTTTGAACATGTTTTCGTCAGGATTGTCTATTTAAAATAATTGTTCGACTTGTATCAGATTAGATAGTAGCTTAGTTTGTGTTTAGCATAGTGTGGTATTCATTGTAGTTTTCTGATGACGAACGGCAGGATCCAATACGTATGCGTCAGACTTCACTTGCCAACCACAGTTTCAAGACTGGAAAGAGGAAATAAGTTGGAAGTATGCAATTTTTAAACTGTGACTCGTCCCAAGGCCACACCGCACATGCTCTGTAATTGTGTACTGCTAACTGCAATTATTTCGGCGTTGGGTAAACATATTTCTCCATAGAAGTTGCAACACGGTTCGTGTTGCACACAGATGTAGCACGTGAAGACACTTCGACATACGGTGAGCTCAACATTATGTAAAGGGATACAAACCATCAACTGTGATTCGAAAACTCCATAAGAAATAAATTTTTAAAAATTTTGGGAATTACTTATTAAGGAAGAGCTCTTAGAAACGCGTAGTAATTAGTGGGAAAACGTCGAAGAAACTATAGAAAAACACACACATACACCATAACCATCATTACCACAACTCCCCCCACAACACCACCTTCGCAGCCACGATTACCTCATGAACCACTACCACAACTCTTACCACCACCTCCACTACCACAAACACAGCTACAACCACCACAACCATAATCACCGTCTCAGCCCCACCCCCCACAACCCCTACTAGAATCACACAACAACCACCTCAATTATCAATAAAAAATTCAGCCCAACCATCAAAAGAAACCACCAACACAACCAAAAGCAACAACACCACGATCACAACTAACACCACCAGCACCATAACCAATGCCATAATTTGTATCATAACCACCACTAGAACCACCACCCCTAAAACCCCCAACAACAATACCATGACAACCACTAACACAACCATCAGTAAAACTACCACTACAGCCAACATCATCACAACTAACACAGCCACATCAAACAGCGCCATAACCACAAACATTGCTATCAACAAAACCAACACCACCACAACCATCACAACCACAACCAACAACATCACAACCAACACAATGACAACGAATAAACCACAATCAACAACATCACAACCAACACCACATTAACAACCACAAACCACTACCACCCATACTAAAATGGATAGAGTACACCGATTATCACAGTAAAGGACACTATCCTGTAAACACTTCATGAGAAAACGGTCGTAAAATGGACGAACAAATAAATTACCTATTATCGAATACGGAATTAATCTTTCAAACTTAATAACATTCTAAACAAGAAGTCCTTATTTGGAATCTTTTCATAAAGCAATATCAAAGGCACTGGATTAATTAACGTTTAGTGAAGACGTCAGACTTCCTGCAGAGATAAGGCTGTGTACACTTGTTCCACTACTCAGACGCAATTACATAAGGCGTGTAACACGCAGCCCAGGCCTACAACTGTCGTAAGTAAACTAGGATACTGTTTGCTTTCCTTTAGATCCACTTACAGATTGAAACAAACACTTGAAAAAGGTGTACTTGTTTTTAAACATTAAAATATTTTAAAACGCGTCATAGGACAAAACGTTGCAAGTGATATCAAATTCACGTTTCCTTGTGAAATAATGACATTTTCTATTTGGGATTTATTTTTTTGTGTTTAATTAAAGATAGATTTTAATGGAATGTTTAAAAAAGATTTGAACGTTTATGAATTTTATTTTACATGGTATTGTAGCGTTGAAAGTGTTTCAGATGGTTAAATATGAATGAAAATAAATAAAGGAGCGATTCGCAAGTTCTTTAAAAAGGATTTTGATATTCTTACAAACTGTGACAATATTTCTTAACAGAAAGACAAATAGATTCTGTAAAAGGTAGCCATGTTGTAAATCTTGGTTCTGGATTATTGTATATACCACAACCATAACAAAATTTAGGTAAAAATGTGATATTTAATATGGTCACTAGAGATGTTTGATTGTGAAGTAGAAAAGAAAGTATAAGATGTAAATATCCAGTGTGAAATAAGTCTGTCCAACGTGTTATGAAGACATGGCTAAATAAAATATGCGTGAGGCAGAAGAAACAAGCTAACGGCTAGAAGTGGGACTTGTCCATGGGGTACTTTGTAAGCAAAATTTCTGGACAGTAGGTCTGTGAATATTCGTCATCATTTCTTCAAGCTCTTGAGACTTCGAGAAGTTGGCACCTGTTGTGTTAACAAATGATAAGCCTGTTGAGTATCGAGTCAAAAGTTAATTTATTTAGTGCAACGTTTCGACAACTAATTTGTTGCCCTTATCAAGCCTGAAAACAATTTTTACATTACAATGTAAATAAGCGTAGAACTACAAGTACAGTCACAACAACAATTTTTAAACTTTAAAAAATTTTCAATGAAATTTTATTTAAAACATTTTAATAAAATAAACCCACCTATGACGAGAGTCATAAATATTTGTTTTATACACAATATCAAGAGCACAGTGGTACAATATATTACAATGAAAATATTGGAAAGAATCCCAATACCACAAAAATAATACAAAATAACAAATAAAACAAGTTACTTAAGATTAAACCCTAGTAAGAGCTTATGTTCTTTCCAATATTTTCATTGTAATATTTGTTTTATGACAAATATGTCAAAAATATAAATTATTTTTTTGAGTGTAATTGTATTTTTATGCTTATTAATAAAGTAATATAAAAATTGTTTCAGGCTTGATGAGGGCAACAAAACAGTTGCCGAAACGTCGCAATAAATAAATAAACTTTTAACTCAATATTCAACCGGCTTATCATTTGTTCAGTAATTATGTAGAGTGCTCAAATAAACGAGAATGGGTATATTTTATGTAGGTAGACCACATGAGCCAATTATCTCTTCTGTTCACCTTATCAAGGCAGTATTGCTCTCTTCATTAATGTTACTATTCTTTACAATTTTTTTTTTGTCTCCTTCGTTGGAGTGTAGCACCTTTCTCTATGACCTTGAAAAAAGTAAAAGAGTATATCTGTTTCAGAAAAGCGATCCTGAAGGCCCAGGTTTAAGTACCTAGCTAACCTTTGCACAATTTATTCTTCATCTTTTATTGGCGTTAATAGACAACTCTCTTACACATCTTAAGATACACACGTTTATATATTGACTCTCCTTTACCGTACATTTCCTCTTGCATTTATCCCTTTAGTCACATTTATATAATACTAAGGCATTTTGCTTTCATTGACAAAATGCCTTACGTCTGAAATTATTCTTATTTTAAATGCTCCATTAACCTGTCCTCCATTAACCTGTTAATGAATGGAATATGGCTGCGTTATTTTCCATTCTACTATTCTTAACGCTTCCATATTTACTTATACATAAACTTGGGTTTTCTGTAGATTTTATTAATCAAGAATGTAAATCTATAAACGCACGTTAATATGATTGTATAGCGTACAGTTTTTTACAATTTGGTCAACTTTATTCGCTTAGAATTCGTTAAATAATTTTAAAACTAATTTTTCCTTCCGTATTTGTCAATTTTCATGAATAAAATACTATATTTGTATGACTGTAATGTACGACGTTTATGTTTGGAAAGTTGGTAGCCGCGGTCAGTTGAACAAAGACAAGTAGATGTCAAGCAGACAAACTAGTAGAATGGCTCAGGATTTTTCGGAGAACGTATTTGTTTGGAAGTCGTTCTCTCCTGATGCCGTATATTTTTGCGCCCACTAAACATATCAAACATTGATTCATTCGTTGCCCAGTGAAGCATGAAGCCCCTTGTAGCCGCATCCCCTAGTGTTTGGTAATGATGTAAGCGAAGGCTTCCTTTAGGCGCGGGAATCTATATTTTACTGAGACGAACGATTTTTGTCGTGACGTCAGAGCTTTCCAGTTGGTTCAGTTTAGAAGCAACCGGCGGAAGGAGGGAACATTAATGTGTGTTCTGTTTGGTTTCAAAGAGCAAACATATAGTGTTAAATCGTTTGGCATTTAAAGATTAGGGATAAAAGAGGTCAAGAGAATCTTGATTCGGGCGGAAGGACGCTTTCAGGCAATGCGCCTGTTATTGCCAGGAACGCACCCCGGGTTAAATTTCGGGAGAGTCCCATGAGGGGGGACTTTTGGGTCTGAAATAGGCTCATCACTAGTAAGGGAGGGGTTGAGACCTTCAGTGTCTGGGGTAAATATTAAAAAAATATACTTTATTCAATACTTGTGAGTTTTAGTAGAAAAATTAACGAGGAAAAATGCCTTTAAGTTATTATTTTCAGTTGTTTTTCAGTTTCCTACAAATAAATCAAGAAAATAGTAACAAGTTAAAATATATACTATATTTTTTTGTAGTTACAGTTTTTAGATATTTGATACTTGTATGGAATTACTTGATATGCTTCATCTGTCACATTGTTGTTATAATACGTCATTTTATTACTAAATAAGTACAATATAGATTTTAATGTTTATGTGTATTCAAAATAGCACGAGCCTAGAAATGTCAGGGGGTGTTGCCTAGAATACAGGACATCACTTTGAGCACGTCTTAGTCTAACGTGGTCATCTTTTAAAACATTTTATTTAAACAATATATCCGTCAAAGATCATCTAGTACGATCGAAAACGTTTGGGCTTATTATATTTTACATAAATTTACTTAAATTTTTATGCGTAAAAATCGTTTATTAGCTTAGTTATAACGTTTACGTCTTAGCAATAGTCACGGACGATAAAATCCATGACGTTTATCTCAAATGCCGTTTTGCCACAGACTAGACGCCTTGTCTTCCTATATTCTTCAACAAGAGAAGATGAAACGTAGAATATTCTTAAGATCTTGAATCAAATTTTGAATAATGCCATAAAAAATTTGTAAGTATATATAACTCACCATGTAAGTTATGCAGGGGAGAAGTTTGTGGAGGTAGAACGCAAGGCAGCTGTCTACCATTCTCTTACATCTAGGCACAGTGGTGAACAAAATACAGCGGTTGTTGGACCAACACGTCTAACAGCGAGTTTCGACAAAAACTGTGTAGGCGGAATCTCTTTCTATTCGAAATGTCAAGTAGGCCACAGCGGATTATATGGCCAGGTCTCTTGCTACATCTCGCGACATTATTTCTACGTTAGGGTGACATGTGAATTCATTCTTTACTTTAATGGAAGTTGTTAATTCTAATATCAATTTCCCGTCAGTTCAAGAATTTAAATTGTAAACAAAAACTGTTTACTGCTGTTTAAAATACTTTCCGGGAAAGTAACGTTACTATAAAGTAATTTTTGCTTTATTTCATTATTTATTAACGAATAATTATAGTTTTTCAAAAACTAATATATATATATTTTATAAACTGTTATTATTTTTATTTCATTTCTAAATTTTACAGATAAAGAAAAAAATAAACAATTAATCTCTTGTGCACTACACATTTTGTTACGTTTGCAGGTTTTCGAGATTTGCTTATAGTGGCTACCAAATTGAGATTGATGTCTGGAACGTAGCACAGTGTCAAGATTTCACCTCGCCACGTAAGTAGAAACTATGAAACCTTGTGTATAATTGAGGAGGCCGTATATCATTACCCTTTCATTGTTATAGATTATTTTATGCCTTTATGATGACTGCCTCAACCTGTTGATTTACGACAGTACATAGTAAGGTTAACCAGTGTGTTGCTTGTTACATGCTCACGACCACCTGTGTAAAGAGTAGCGTTTTGGTATATAGGGTACACACATACATACATACATACATACATACATACATATATATATATATATATATGTGTGTGTGTGTGTGTGTGTGTGTGTGTGTTAGCGCGCGTTTGTGCGTCCCTGAGCGTTACAACAACGAAACGCAACGACGAAGAAGGGTTATGAGGAATTACCAGAGAATTTGGTACACCAACAAATTAGGTAACCTATGTATTTTAACGTATACAGTTTGAGGTTGAAATACAGACTAAGGTGGATATAAACTTGGAAACTATTACATTGTTATTCATGCATAAGTACCATTCTCTCAGGAATGACAACATTAAACAATGATTTCTGAGAACTGCTTTAGTTTGAGCTATTAAGTGTTAGAACCACGAAACGTAATAATTAAACCAAGAAGTACAATTCGTAACGAATGGACATTTAACGTCTCTTGCTTAGCAACCAAATCTGGTTTACAAAGGAAAACGTATAAGAGTATACAAGAGCTACGTATAAGGCAGGGCACGTTCTAGAGCTTGATATTACTGGAGGCAGAATCTGTCTAGCCAAACTTTCTACAAATATTTTAAATAAAGTATAAATCACGAGACAACCAAGAGACTTTTTTTGTTGTAAAGTACTTTATTTGGAGTGCCAGGGAAGTCCGCTTACTAAGTGTTTTTCTAACCTCGCAGCTATAAGTATCGCAAATACTGTGTTTTGTTCACCACTATACCTAGATTCGATAGAAGGGTGAACAGCTGCAAGGCCATTCACCTCTAGACGGCAACTCTAAAATATTTTGCTATGACTCTTAAGTTATAGTATTTAGTAGGTATATTTGTACTTAAAAACCTATCTATGCTGTATTTATATATTTGGTCGGTTTCATTATATAATGCGTTTTATTTCATAGTTTGCCAGAACAGGATGCATGGCACTTGTGTATAACCGCACTACTAGCCTTACTACTAACATTATTTTGCATGTCAATCGAACTATGTTATTAAAAATCATTGCTTTATTCATATTGTCAATTTTTGATTAATCAAATTACCTTTTTAAATTAGAGTACACTTCTAATTAAAATGGATAATAAGGGCTAATACTTTAATCCGACGTTTCAATGACCCGAATTTACAAGCCCCTTTAACATTTAAAACAAAACAAGGTACACTTAAACTTTTACAAGGTGAAGCAATGTTAAACAAACGTTTATTTTTAGCATAATAGGTTTATTAAAATCTAGACCTAAATACAGTCTTTTTATTTTCCCTTTTAAATTATTTAGAAAATTTTCCAATGTAGGAACTTACCCAAAACACGAAATTGTCTACTTTTGAATATATTTTCTATAGTATACATTATTTATAACAGGGAAAAATAATTCATATTTCTAATACAAGATATTTTCAGTTTGCATAGTAGCACAGGAAACTCTCAAACGTCAATTACTACAAATAAATTGGGAACGGAAATAGTGCAAGTAAACAAATTTTGCTTCTGTAAATGATGATTTTAAACGTCACACTTTTTATGCATTGAAATAAAAGTGGTTTACATTTTTACTTAAACCTCATAATACACATTACAAGAGACCAAATTTTTTTCACTTAAATGAAGTTCGCTAATTAGATGAGAGAGCCTTGCGAGTCCACGCATGTCAGCTGCTCTTCTTTGATTGACAAGGGCAACAAGTATTTGTACCAGTTTTCGCAGATGGCGCTCTGTTGCTCATCGAAATTATAATGGTTGGTATTCTGGTATTTTACCCCTTCAGCAGTCGCACAGTTGGTTTAGTGTACCAATAATGACTGTTATCCTCAGCTGTTCGGTATGTTTTGTCGTGTTAGTTGTTATTTTATACAAAAACGATGATTTTGTTTTCTGCCCACATTGTACTTGTTTTATTTGCGCGTCTTTCTGGAAAAATCTCTTTAATTAATAAAATACTTACTCGCAATTCAGAATATATTGCTACTTTTTGTAGGCCACTGTTTAATTACATAAATTATCATAATAAAAAAATTGCCAAAAATCCCAAGGCCACAAAAATAATAAAAAAATAACTAGTATTACAAGTTACCTAAGATTAAACCCTTATGTACATTTCGATAACCATGTCATCATCATGAGAGGGTACGATTAGAAAATTACAATCTAAAATACACTAATTTCCGAATTAGATTGACCTTTAATATATTCTAGTTTATTATTATATATTCTTGTACATCTTGTTCAAATTTTCAATCCTTAATAAAATACTATTATTCATCCACTGAAGTTCAAATACATAATTTAAAACTTGTGGATGCCACTTGATGGTAATACAGTTTTTCAAATAATAATTTGATAATTAAATTTAGTTTGAGTTTTATATTGGAGAAAACGTTTTCGCAACATAATTATTTCATCCCATTTTGCTTAAAATAAGTGATAACATATGATTTCATAAAAAAGCAGATTTAGTGTTTAGGTTATGTAGTAGAACAGCTGTTTAAACGCATCGGTTATGTAACTTTATTTATAATAATTGTAATGATTTAGTAAAAAGGAACTAAAATAAATTTTTTCTTTCTTGACCCAACTAGAAATTGACTTGAAATATGTTTCTTCAAATGACTTGTTTATAGATAGTTTTAAAATGTTCAGTGTATTTTTTTGTTTCAATGTTTTAAAATTGTGCTTTCATTAATTCAATTTACATTATAGCTTGAAGTTTAGGCCTTCTATATTTTTTCTTGAGTGATTTCAAGAATAGCTGGCGGAGGTGAGGTAGGCCTATAGCTTTAGATTCAGTTTTAAACTCATGGCGCGATTGATATGTTAATGTTGGATAGCATATATTGTGGCGCAGTTAGGTAGAGCCCGTCATGAAGACCAAGGAAGTAAAATATTTATTATGTTCCCCACTCTTCATAAAAGTTTAAAAATATAAAAATCTCAAAAATTAAAGTTAGGATAAAATAAACAAATCTATATTTTAGGAAGTGAAAATAAATCTCGTTTTCTGATTTGACAAGACCTCCTTGAATATAGTCGGGACCATTTAACCGTGCACTAGACCTTGAGAGATAGCAATAGACGAGACGGGAAGTGGAGGGTCAGTATAAATACTTTTCTACAAACATGATAAGGACTGTCAAAACACTAATGGTTAGTAAAGCGATTTGGTGAACTGTATAAGATGACTTGTAAGAGTCGGTATTAGATAAATTCGATAATAAATTAGCTTCGGTATGAAATAAGAAACAATCTTGAAATATATGTAGATATATCGGATGTAGAAGCTGTTGATGTATAGAACATTTTGAAAATGTAAAATGTTTTCAGAAGTGGTAGTACACAAGAAAGTGGAAATGAGCAAATCCACGGTTAGCCGGACGTACTATACGTCTCGTTGGTGAAGGGATATGGATACAAACAAAAATCAGCAACTATGAATTAGGTTCTACCCAAAGCGTAGATACTAAGGGAAAGTGCAAAGTCACAGAAAAATATTGTTACATTGGTATGTGACCTCATTTTGCGAATCACTTCTGTTATTATTTCTTCCCGTTCGCAATACCATCGGAAATGCCAAGTAGACATCTTCCCGCTTCGTTGGTAGGAAATGAGACCCTAAAAATGAATAAATTAAGTAACTCATCACCACATTTGTCGAGTAGAGCTCGCGTGATCGCCCACCCTACGTCTGCTGTCCGTCGGACCTAGCTACACAGTAGCGCAGTCTGTCGGCAAGTGTTTTCTGTGATCACGTTTGGAACGTCTGTGGCAGACCATGCGTTAACCATTCTTGTTGATCTGTGAGCAGAGTAGTCAATCTCTTTTTACAATATAGCAATTTTTAAATTTTAAACTCAACATCGATTTCGTTAAACTTTCACCTTTGAGTTATGTACAAAGTAGGAGATTTTCACTTCGGGTAATGAACTAAGGAGGACCAATGAAAAGTCATTCGAAACCGTCAAAGAAGAACTTTAGTAAGAGTTTGGAGCAACTGTGATGTAACGTTTTGTTTGAAATAAACAAAACCTCCTAACCACAAATTGCTTTTATCTAAATTCCTTTGTATAATTCGATTGCAAAGCAATCATCTTCAGAAAAAAATATTACAAGAATATCAAAATTTTTCCAAGTTACATTTAATATATACAGTACATGGTTAACGCCCTCGCCACGTCTCTTACACAATCTAATGATTACCTCTGAAGATGATTCCTTTACAATCGAAATGTAAATTAGGGTTTAAATAAAAGCGTTTTTGTGGTTAAGAGGTTTTATTTATTTAATACAATTTTAAAAAAGGACTTGATTGTTTATTATATTGCATTTTCCCTTAGGCTGCAGAAGACAGGTAGTAAATATGGTAGCTAGGGCAATTCAACTTTATTATTTAATAATAATCTTGCAACGAAAATTTAGAGCTTGAAAAATAAATGATATTGATAAACGCCTTTTTTCTTATACTGAAGTTTGTTAATATCTTTTTCAGACTCTTCTATGAGTTAAAAGAAGACTTATATATATATATATATATATATATATATATATATATATATATATATATATATATGTATATATTTATGTATATATATATATATATACATATATACATATATATATATATATATATATATATATATATATATATACATATATACATATATATTATAACTTAACTTTTGTTATAATTAAATTTATATTTTAATGTTATTTATTTACCTTACCTTTCTAATGTCCCACCTTCAGGTTTATAAAGAATTAACAATCTTATAAATTTTTACACATCACTTGCATTTATTCTCGTCAATTAACTCTACACATTATTCCAAATTTATATTAATATTTTGCAGTGACAGGATTGATATCTTAACTAATATTACAATGATAAATGGTGGACTTCTGAGGCTTTAGATTTCTAATAAAAAAACATAACAAAAAAAACAGTATTAAAATTTTATTTTTGCTCTCGGGTCGTTATTACAGGAACTTTGCTTTAAATTAGAAATGGTGAAACTAGAATAATTTTTATAAATTTTGATGAAATTAAAATTTGTTATGAACTAAAAGATAGATGTCTATTGGCTACACTTGTATTCAAATAATAGACTACTTATTGTTCTGAAGAGTCCCTGGAATCCTGGCCTTTGTTACCTTCTGCCTTTACACTTGACACACAAAAAAAACTTACTTTTATATTTCTAAAAAAAAACTTTTACGTCGCACTTTTTAAAATTTACTTATAAAACTCTTTACTTAATTTAACAATTTATTCTTTTTACAACACTCCCATCCTTGTCCCCACCAATCCGTCTGCCTTCTTTCCGAGTTCCCTTCAAAACTTCCTCACGTCTCCCGATCATCTAGTTTTTATTGAAATCCCTAATCTATCCCACTACCAATGTGTTCTCTGTAAGTTCCTATCGTTTCCACAATTAGCCATCTAACAATACACGGTTATTTTCCCAGGCTATATCGATCGCTGTATTTTCCCGTCTTAATAACTTTGGACCCTCTCTATTGTCTATATTTGCCGCACGCAGCTTATAGCTTTCCCGGAAAAGGATAATGGATGGTACCTGCTTTGTCGGCACTTTACAAAACTATGTGTGTCTTTCTTTGCTAAACCATATAGATAATTATTTTAGCAACTAACTGAATTTACTCTAAAGCCTCGTACTGTATGTTATAATATATATATATATATATATATATATATATATATATATATATATATATATATATATATATTGTTAAAATTTTCAATCGCTGATAAAATACTTTTTATTCTTCCACTTAAGTTCAAATTCTTTTTTCGAAAACTTGTAGTGGACGACACGTGATCTTGATACATTTATTTCTTATATTATTTCATTAATTAAATTTAATAAACTAATTTTAGTTTTATATAGGAGAAAAACTTTTCCCAAAAGGGCAAGTTATGCAATACAGTATTTTTTGTTCCATTTGGCTTAAAATGAACAATAACATATGATTTCATAAAACAGATGATTTTATGTTATAGGTTATGTGATAGAACAGTTGTTTTACGTGTAGGTTAGGTTACTTTATTTATATTTATTGTAATTATTCAATAAAAAGTAACTAAAATAAAAAATTTCTTTGTTGACCTAAGTAAGAAATTACTTAATTTTTTTTTTAAATATTTGTTTGACTTATAATAATATATTTATCAAAGCAGGATATATACTTGGTTTATGTAGGCTATAAAGTTTAGTAGACATATAATAATATTATTATTATTACTAAAACTCGGAGGGACCTTATCGGTGTAGAGCACTTAGCTGCAGCCTTTGTACTCTCTTCCCATCCCTACCACAGGACTAGCTTAGTGGATACCTACCTCTTTGCAGAAATTAAGTACCCACCTGAGACATATAATAAGATATATATATAATTTCAGAACCTCTACGTACATATACAGCCTATACTTAGTAAATATACATATCTTGTGATATGTAATCGTAAGATTTAGTTTGTATGCCCTTCATAATTTGTCAACACTTAGAGTAAGCTTCAGTTAAACTAATGATTTCCACAGCCAGACACCTAAATTGGACACAGTACAAGTTCAGCAACACTATATAACTGTCGGCGATTTTCACCCAACTCTGACTCACAGAAATACTGTTCCCGGTAACTCGAATTTCATTTAGTCGAAATATTCGATTCATCGAAATTTTCTACCGTGCGTCAGAGTTCATGTCAGTGAATCTGAACTCTGTTAATATCATTTGTGATGGATGTCAAAGGCAGAAAGGTTGTTTTATAGTACAAAAATGGAATTGTAAACGGCACTGTACGATTTTGAAACGTTTTCATGAAATTAAATGCTGAATTTCTACGAACGCTTTTGCGGTCTGATAGGAACAGTGTTTTCCACTCGTTTTAAATTAAAAAAAGACTGGTAGTGGTTATTGAAAAAAAACATATTTACACGTCATTCTGAAATATACTAGAGCGACTTAGATTTATGGCTGTGATGATGCTACCGTTGGTTTTGTATTGTAAGCGTGTAACGTACATTTGCAAAAACAGGTTGGTTTGGGAAAACGTGCATTCGCCCCTACGCCCCGTTTCTATGGATTAACCCGCCTCGCTGTTGCGTGTAAGGGGTGTGTTATGGGGTGGGAGGCTCATGAACTATTTCCCTAGTGTTACTAGTTTCTCTCTCGCTCTTCCTCCCCTCTGTTAGACGCACCTCTTTACGGCTTTATTTCCCTGCTGGACGTGTTGTAACGCGGCGCTAGGTAGCCTGTATACAAGTTTACATAACTGCAGCCGGATAGACGTCTGGATATCGCACGCGGGCAATAACGCCCCTTCAAGTGTTATTAGTTCTGAAATGAGTAAACGTAATTTGCTTTCAAGTTGAACTTTTTACAAGTAATATAAATATTTATAGCGACACATTTCTTTTATTACTTATCACTTACATTTTATTGTACTTAAACAATAATTTTATATGATATTTGTTATCTTTAAGAGTTATTTTACAGTAATCTCACTTTGGAGCATTAAAATACTGTAATACAGCTCTCGAAAGCCGGCCCAAAAATGTTTCAAGTAATACTCTTGTTACGTAAAGTAAATCTAAATGATATATACATACTTATATAAATACACACACACACACACACACACACTTACACACACACACACACACACACACACACACACACACACACACACACACACACATACACACAGGCACACACTTTGTAGAGTTAATCATACTTTTGAAAAGAAAGAAATATCGAAGGAAAAATTAATGTAAAATTTTAAAACAATAAAGCTGTAATAACTACAGAGTAAGCTTTTTAATTAACAATAATTGTCTGCTTGAGCTTGAGTTGGAAGTATTGTGCAAGTTTTACTATAATTGGCGAACAGATATAAATTATCTTTAACAACCTTGCTTAGCTTCGTTTGAACTGAATTTTGTTTTGGCTTGTATATGCTGCGTTTTTATCAGAATTCAATTTCTCTCCTCGTTCATGCTCAAGTAAAACCGAAATACGTCTGACGACATGTACGCAGGCGCAAAGTTCGGTCAATCGTTGCAACGGTATTGCGGTGAGGTCATAGCACCAAGCAGGATGGGGTCACGGCACGAAAATATTCCCCGCGGAGGGCAGCGGATGCGGTCCACCGGTCAGCGACTGTAACCTGCTACTATGCATTCTTACGTAGCCATTGTCACACGGGTAGTATTTGTGCCATGCAACAGGAAAGTGGCCCGAACTCAACCATTTAGTGCCAGTTTCCTGTTCACCTTGAAATATTAGTAGGTGAACGAATTAAAAATTATTACCATCATATTACCTTAAAAAATATTAAATATTATATGTTACAGGCAAAGATTTTATAATGAAGTATATAATGAGATTTTATTCTATCGTGTGTGATCTCGCAGAAAAGCCCTTGCATTATGGGTAGGACTAAGAACTTAAAGCTTCCCTTGTGTGCAAAATGGAAAGAATAGTTACATAAGCGTGAAAGGTTGTATATATCTTCTTCGTGGAGATATATATCTTCCTTATGGAGGTGTTGTTTAATGTTGCGCCTCAGTGTAGGGATGGAACTAAGATACTTTGGATGAACAAAAGCTTTCCGAGATCGGAGATGGAAACATGCGTGTGTGAAAGTCTGTATCACTCTCTATCAAGGTCGTAGGGCATTGTGGCCTACATGATACAGCACAGTGTATTGTAAGACATAAAGGAGGCGGGTTGAAATAGAAGTGTTCCACGTACTGGTGATGAAAACGAAAAAATATTTCCATGTGAAAAAACTCTCTATCATGGTCATATAAAGGTATAGGCTTGGCTTCAGCGTAGGGATAGAGATAAAGGAGGCGGGTTGAACAAATAGTTTTCCTGACACGGAGGAAAGCATATCACATATGAATGGAAGATCTATTGAAGTAAACACGAAAATATTTCAATTGGAAGAGTAAATTTGTTTGCAGTACGTAAACAATTTTTTGTTTTGTTTTTAGTGCTTTAATGCTAAAAGTACATTTATCGATCTATACAAAAGTAACTTTTGTAGTATACTCTTTAATAAAAGAACTGCTGTTTCGGGAGATGTATGCCTTTATCAAAGTTCTATTTTGATAATGACATAATTTCTCAAAAAGGCTGTCCTATGTATGGCATTATAGTAATTTTTATTATAAGCAATTCTCATTTTATATACTTTAACTTATAACAATTGGCTATATTTACCGAAACAAAAAATCATCATATCTAATGAAAGTTTTAAAAAGTGAGATAAAATTTTTAAACTAAAGTATGATTAGTTTCAGATATATTTTGTGATTAATAAACTATAAATAAAAATTCTAGTTTTAGATTTTCTTCTTTAAACTTTATCAAAGCTCCCATCTCCTGGAAATACTGAAACTTGTGATAAATGTTCCTATTTGTCTCATTGCGTTGCTGTGGAAAAACGTGTCTATAGAACTAAAACTTCAAAACACTACTATAAAAGGCCTGAACGGTAGCTTATAGGTAGCGATACGAGTGACGAAACTCTCTCTGAATATGGAAGGGGAGGTAGCACTTTGAGAGAAACCTTCAGCCGAAGTGTTTAGGCTACTGTTGTAGGCCTACTATTCAAACATCGAATACCAATCCTTTCCTCGAATAATTTTACAGCCCTGGCTGCGGATCACTTTTCTATTAACAGACTTACTTGCTGAGGTGTTAAGGCTATGCGGATAAGGCTCAGATATCCTGAAGTCAACAACGTTGTAACGCTGAAATGTTTTAGGAAATACAACTGTACAAACAACACGGGCCGAGACATAAAACTAACTGAGACTTTTTGTTAGTCCGAGCAGTTATTCCGCAAAACAAAACAACAAACTTTCTCTTTGATCCTCTCGTTTTTAAGAGAGTTTCATCACTCACCTCACAAGCTATACCTGATAGCCCAGCGTTATAAAAACCAAATACAGTGAGGACCATTTAACCGTGGACTTGGCCTTGAGAGATCGCAGTAAGCGAGAAGAGAGGTAAAGGGTGAGTATAAATATTTTCCTACAGACATAATAAAGGAGTGTCAAAACACTGACTTGCATGAGATGGTCGATATTAGATAAATTAGCTTTGGTATGAATTAGCAAACAATCTTGAAATATGTGTAGAAACATCGGATGCAGAAGCTGTTGATGTATAGAACATCCTGTATATGTACCATGTTATAATCAGTGGTAGTACACAAGAAATCTCGTGCGACCTCTAAAGGCTAACTGCAATGTTACGTGTACAGCATTATATATACAGCCTCGATTAGCCGAGGTAAAGTAAAAAAAAAATTGGGAAAGACGTATTCTGTTAAAAATCGAGTTGTAAAAGTATGGTAAACAGGTTAGAGGATTGAAAACATAGATAAATATGGGAAAAAAGAAAAGCATCTCTGCATTATTAATCAGACGTACACATCAAACTAAAGTTTAAAAAAAATGAAAAACGTTTACAAATTGTAAAACGTATGGCATACTCGGTACGTCGTTGTTTTGTGTAACTCGATAGCAAAAACGTAGCTTGTATACATACTGTATATTTTTTTATAATCGAGACTCGGATAATTGAGGGTCTATATTGTAACATGTAGGCTATCAGTTACTTTATAAATGCTCACTTTTTCTTTTTGGTTTAAAGAGGGAAGTCTAAATTAATTTTTTTTTAAATCTGAATATTTGTTGAAAGCAAGTGAATTTTGCAACCTATTAATGATAAAGAATGTCCTGTGTGTCATCGTGAAGTAGCTATAGTTTTGTGTACCGTAGGCGTTGAATGACAATGAACGTGCTCGTGTGTCTGTGGCCGTGTGATATTGCTTCATTGTTTGACTACGGCATTACGAGCTGTGCCAGCCTACAACCGTAGGTGGAGCTAGTTTTCAATAACTTGCTGTATTCATAATTACCTCCGTAAGGACTGTATATTAGAGAGAGAGGGGGGAGAGAGAGGGGGGGAGAGAGAGAGAGTGAATGAGGGAGAGAGTATCTTTAGGAACTCGTGTAAAAAAGAGTGGTAGTAAAATTAGACAATACTGTTTGGTCTCGAAGACCCGCGGATTTTTGGTCTAGTAGACCAGGTCTTCTTCTCGTTCCTACTGTGTATTTTGGAACTCATCACCGCTATTTTTACTACTTTATATCTACGGCTTCTAACAGTTCTCCAGAGCCCTACACTTTGAAATTCCGCGACCAGGAAACTCTACATCCAATAGCACTCGTTACTAGACCTTTCCTATCGTCGAAATGCAGTAGTTAGTTTTTGTCTCTCATTTTGTTACCTAGGTATTCTAATTTTAGCTTTTTCATAGTTGCTATTAATTCAAGGTTCTTTCTTCATTTTTTTCCAAATACCATCTCTTTTGTTAGAATTCATGGTCATTTCCACATTCTCTTATAACAGTATTCTCGGGTTTGACGTTTTTCTGATTTAAAGTCCAGATAAACTTAGCTCTTTACTGGGGTAATCCTGGTATAAAACAAACAAGTCAGTCGGATCTGTGTTTTGCATTAAAAGAGCTCAGAATACTAACACCTTACATCCGTCCCTACCAGAGAGTATCCCTTCCACATTGGAAAAACTACTTCCCCTTAATCCTAGTCGTCATAGCAAACTTCCTACCGACAGCCGCTGCGCATCAACGGACGTCTCCTTCTTACTTCTCTGACTCATTGACAAGTGTTTCAATTTTTTTTAAAAGAAATCGAATATATATTTCAAATTTTTCTGATTTTTTGAGAACGTTATACTATTAAGAAATTCGAACCAACAAGCTTATTTATTTCAGCCATAATTAAATTATGAATTAATTTTAATTTTATATGGAAGAAAATTTTACACAAAAGGGGACACGGAATGCAATATAGTTATTACATCCCATTTGGCTTAAAATAAGAAATAACATATGACGTCATAAAACAGCTGATTTTATGTTGTAGTTTATGTGGTAGAACAGCTGTTTTAACGTTATGTTACTTTATTTATATTATTTGTAATTATTAATTAAAAAGTAACTAACAAAAATGTTTTCTTTGGTGGCTTTGATTAGAAAATTGAAAAAATTATTATAAAAAAATTATTATGAAAAATTGAAAATAGAAAAATTATTTTTGGTTTATATGGCTTTGGATTACTTCATAATGAAAGGTTTTAAAAAAATTCTTCTATATTACTCTTTGTAAAATGTAATTAATATGTATGGTCATACAAAAGTTTATTTTCAACAAAGTCAACTCTTGTCAAAGATATATTTTAGCCAAATGTTACACAAATTACTTATTTTTTGCAATAAAAATGAGTAAACTCTCCTTTTCAACGTGTTTTTATGATCGATTTATGTGCTGACATCGAAGATGGATGACTACTTGAAATTTCAACTTAATTGGACAAGGGAAGTAGGCGCAAAGTTGATTACAAGATTTGACCTATATTAATTGTAACGAGTTAATTCATTGATTAACCGATGAGTTAATTCATTAATTAATGTAAGTTTATTATGATTGATTCATGTATTGTCCTCGAACATGGATGACTTAGCGTAAGTTAGGCTTAATTGAACGTTGGGAAGGGAGGGTGAAGTCTGTTGTAAGATTTGCCCCAAACGGACCGAGCTAATTATTTATAGCGAGTGTATTTAGCAAACTTTTATTTAAAGGATTTAAAAACTGCTAAAACAAAACCTCTTACAGTCTAAGCACAGTGCAGACGTTTCGTGACGCGACCAAATTGACATCGATTTTGCCCGCTGCTTCTCTACACAATCTCGCATCGCATCTCGATTATAAATAATCGAATTCACGTCTATACTCATACTTTATCGCCAACTCTATCACCCACAGTGGCAAACACCTGACGCCATGTCCTCGGGCGCATAACGGATCACTGATCTAAAGGATTTCTGAAAAAAAACCTGTGCGCGTTATTGAAACCCCGATCTCTTTGTTCTTGTTTGTGGAGCTGGTAGGTGACTGAACATAGGCAAGTGCGAGGGGGGACTATTATGTCGTGCTGTTGGAACAAGAAGGGGAGACTTTAAAAAGAAGAGAGGGTGAGAGGGTGCGCTGATTGCTACCAAGGGGGGTGGGAGTGGAAGGGGTAGGGACCTTTGCGCTCTGTTCACGAGAGACAGTCTAGGCTGCGTTATTTCTATCTTGGAAAATTTATCGAAAAACGAACAGTTTTTCCTATTATAAAATGAAGAAAAAATCTACGTCGATATTTCGTGGCTCAACAAGTTAAAAGTGTTTTGTGGTTATAAATTAGTATACATTATTTTTCAAATTGTTTTTAATCTCTCACCACTAACCAGCTAAGCGAAAAACCAAAAATGGTTATCTACGTCTGCCCGAAATAAACTAGTCTAAAACTTAAGTAACCGAATCTAAATATTTAAATTCTAACTCCAAAAATTCACCAACTTCTATAAACTTAAGGACGACACACTAAACATAGTCAATTTAAAACAAAAGTTAACTTAATAGTAACATTAACTCTAAATACAAACTAAACATGTGTGTGTGTTTTTGTTTGTTTGTGTGTGTGTGTGTGTGTGAGTGCGTGCGTGTTTACGAGCGCTCGTGTGTCTGTGTGAGAGATAAAATGTGTGTGTTTGATTGAATGAGTGTGTATGTGTGTGTGTGTGTGTGTGTGTGTGTGTGTGTGTGAGAGAGAGAGAGAGAGAGAGAGAGAGAGATAAATAGAGTGTCTATTTTAATGTCATATTCTCCCCTATTCGCAATACTTTCCTTATTTACTTCCAACTCGTAGGCTACTCTGCATACGTAGGGGCTAATGCCTAAGTTAAGGCTAAAACTAACAAAAAAAAACTTTGATTTGCTACTCAGAAATAACTGAAGTAAGGAGGAAGCCACTTGTCTAATGGGATAGCGGTAGGCCTATGCATCCTCTTCTCGAATATCGTTAACTTGATAACCCTTCCACCCTCATAATGGTGAAATAAGACGATTGTTGTGTTTCACCATTTTTTGGCGACAAAATTTTGTTCGAAATTACAAAGAAAATCATGAATATAGAAATCAGCAAGGTTTCTATTCAACAATCAAAACATTGATTCTTCGAAGAAGGGTGAATATAAGTCTTTCTCTTGTACCGTATGCGCCAAAATAAACAGTATGCAACTGAACCAGCTGTAGGCGAATGACCGATATAGGGGTCATTCTTGCTTGTTTTATAGGAGACCTCGGTAGATTTTGTTGTACCCAATTGAACCATAATGGTTCCAGCAAGATAGCGCAACCAGCCACACTAACTTAGAAAACATTGCTTTCCTTCAAGAAAATTTTGGCAACCTCATCTCCCTTAGAGCAAACTTTCCTTACCAATCCCCCCCCGCCGATCTTACACCACCCTGACGCCTACGTCTAGGAAATGATGAGGGAAAAGATTTTCCGTGATGATCCACCTACCACTATCGTCCAATTATAAGAAAAAATAACCGTGTGTATAACGAGCATAAAACAACTCCTCTTCACCAAAATGATGCAAAGCCTTCATGAACGATTGTTGTCATACAGCATGAGGTCATGTAGAATATATGTATACCCGAGTCTAATCGATTTAGCTTCTTAGGTTTGTAAAACCATGTAAATAAAACAAAATGAAATCAAATAAATTCTTACACTGTTTCAGTACTGTTTATTTTGGCGCATACGGTTGTTAGATATATGACCTAAACTATAGCTGATTACGGAGCCCATTTTATCCTCACATATGAGCGTTTAATTAACCGATACCCATAACTTGGAGTTTAAATATTAAATGCACTCTCGAAGGCGGCCTCATCTCTCAAACTGTGTGCCTAACCTAACCTAACTCGAAGTACCCACAACCTTGTGTGCGCGCGAGAGAGACAGTTGCTCGAAGGTCGACCGCATCAAGTGCATTTCACGGAAAATGCAGCATTCACTCCGACCAGCATTTCAAGCTGCAACAGCCCTATAACAGTTTCGGTGAAAGATGAACCGGTCGGACGCTTGTAATGAACAACCCGCGGGAATCAATTCGTTTTAAACAGGCTGTACCTTTAATATTTAATGAATCTATTTATGCACTGAGAACACAGATGTCAGAAGTACAGTCAGTAAACGAATATGTCTACGAAGCTTACAATACGCACTAATTAAGTTCAGACAAATTTGTCAATTTCTTCTATTAGCTCTCTCTCTCGCTCTCTCTCTCTCTCTCTCTCTCTCTCTCTCTCTCTCTCTCTCTCTCTATATATATATATATATATATATATATATATACCCTGTTCAAATTATGGATCGTTAATAAAATACTTCTTATTCATCAACTCAAGTTCAAACACATTTTTTAAAACTTGTAATGTTTTTCAAATATTGATGGGTTAATTAAATTTAGAGAATTCATTTTAGTTTTTATATTGAAGAAACACTTTTTACAAAAGGAGCCAATTATGCAATATAGTTATTTCGTCCCATTTGGCTTAAAATAAGTGATAACATATTAATACACAACACAGCTGATTTTATGTTATAGGTTATGTGGTAGAAGAGCTCTTTTAATGCATACTTTATGTATATTGACTGTAGTTATTTGACGAAAAAGCTGCTAATATGAACATAATTTAATGACTAAAGTAGGAATTGTTTTTTTATATTACTTGTTTAAAAGAAATATGTACATTTTCTCATCATGTAAACAGTAGCTTCAGTGGAAACCGGTTTATTTCAGGGATAGAACACTTAGCAGCCGGCTCGTTACTTTTAATAATCACCTATCCTTGTCTTACAATTACAACCAATTTTCACACACCATTCCCGAAACTATATCGAGGTCTCTAATTTACACCGGTATCCTTTAGAGAAACGATACTTTAGACTCGATCAATGACTTCAAGCATCTGTACGTCTAAGTACGGACATATTTACAAATTATTGCTATATTACTATCACTATATTGGTTACGTATATACTGTACTCCTCTCTTCTTCCCGGTTGAGTCGTCTGCCAGTACCAAGGAATTATTGCTATACTACTATCACTATATTGGTTACGTGTTTGTTGTACTCCTTTCTTCTATCCGGTTGAGTCTCCTGCCAGTACCAAGAAATCATTTTATATAATTCAATCACTATTCTGGTTACGTGTTTACTGTACTTCTCTCTTCTATTTGGTTGAATCGCCTGCCAGTACCAAGGAATCATTGCTATATTACTATCACTATATTGGTTACGTGTATACTGTACGCCACTCTTTTATCCGATTGAGTCTTCTGACAGTACCAAGGAATCATTGTTATATTACTAATACTACACTGATTACGTGTATACTGTACGCCACTCTTTTATCCGATTGAGTCTCCTGACAGTACCAAGGAATCATTGTTATATTACTAATACTACACTGATTACGTGTATACTGTACGCCACTCTTTTATCCGATTGAGTCTCCTGACAGTACCAAGGAATCATTGTTATATTACTAATACTACACTGATTACGTGTATACTGTACGCCACTCTTTTATCCGATTGAGTCTCCTGCCAGTACTAAGGAATCATTGCTATATTACTAATACTACACTGATTACGTGTATACTGTACGCCACTCTTTTATCCGATTGAGTCTCCTGCCAGTACTAAGGAATCATTGCTATATTACTAATACTACACTGATTACGTGTATACTGTACGCCACTCTTTTATCCGATTGAGTCTCCTGCCAGTACTAAGGAATCATTGCTATATTACTAATACTCTACTGGCTACGTGTATACTGTACGCCACTCTTTTATCCGGTTGAGTCTCCTGCCAATACTAAGGAATCGTTGTTGTATTACTAATAGGCCTACTACATGGGTTACGTGTATACTGTACGCCACTCTTTTATCCGGTTGAGTCTCCTGCCTGTACTAAGGAATCATTGTTATATTACTAATACTCTACTGGCTACGTGTATACTGTACGCCACTCTTTTATCCGGTTAAGTCTCCTGCCAGTACTAAGGAATCATTGTTGTATTACTAATAGGCCTACTATATTGGTTACGTGTATACCGTACGCCACTCTTTTATCCGGTTGAGTCTCCTGCCAGTACTAAGGAATCATTGTTATATTACTAATACTCTACTGGCTACGTGTATACTGTACGCCACTCTTTTATCCGGTTGAGTCTCCTGCCAGTACTAAGGAATCATTATTGTATTACTAATAGGCCTACTATATTGGTTACGTGTATACTGTACGCCACTCTTTTATCCGGTTGAGTCTCCTGCCAGTACTAAGGAATCATTATTATATTACTAATACTCTACTGGCTACGTGTATACTGTACGCCACTCTTTTATCTGGTTGAGTCTCCTACCAGTACTAAGGAATCATTGTTGTATTACACTAATAGACCTACTATATTGGTTACGTGTATACTGTACTCCACTCTTTTATCCGGTTGAGTCTCCTGCCTGTACTAAGGAATCATTGTTATATTACTAATACTCTACTGGCTACGTGTATACTGTACGCCACTCTTTTATCCGGTGAAGTCTCCTGCCAGTACTAAGGAATCATTGTTGTATTACTAATAGGCCTACTATATTGGTTACGTGTATACTGTACGCCACTCTTTTATCCGGTTGAGTCTCCTGCCAGTACTAAGGAATCATTGTTATATTACTAATACTCTACTGGCTACGTGTATACTGTACGCCACTCTTTTATCCGGTGAAGTCTCCTGCCAGTACTAAGGAATCATTGTTATATTACTAATACTCTACTGGCTACGTGTATACTGTACTCTCTTCCATCTGGGTGAGACAGATGCCAGTACCCAAGAATCGATGTTTCACCTTAGTTCCACCTTTCTTATACCTTAGTTCTACTATTCGTATCTCATCACGTGTTCGTGTAACAAGTAGACACATTTTAATCGGTAGAGAGTAGCTTCCTAGAGAGGAAACGTCATAACTTTCTTAAAACCCGTACTAATCCTACCCTTATTTACAATCCTTTCCTATTCTTAATTTTCCACTGGCTAAAAACTTGAAAACCAGTCATATAAAAAAAAACATTTAAGGTAAATTCCTACTTGGGTCAACAAAGAAAAGTTTATTTGAGTTACTTGTTAATAATATAAATAATTGCAATTAATATAAATAAATGAACATAACCTATGCATTGTTACAGTTGTTCTACCACATAACCTATAACATAAAATCAGCTGTTTTATGAAATCGTATGGTATCACTCATTTTAACCCAATTAGGATGAAATAACTATATTCCATATTTATATCCATATTTTTCCATCTTTGTGAAAAGTTTTCTCCCATGTCAAACTAAAATTAATTGATTAATTTCATTTATTTAATGAATTAGTATTTGAAAATACTGTATTAACATCGTGTCATCCACTGCAAATTTATTGAAATTTATTTGAATTTGAATAAAATAAAAAGTGTTTTATCAACGACTCAACGACTGAAAATTTGAACAAGGATATATAAAGAGAATGGGAACTAATAGAGGGAATTAAACAGAAAACTTAAAACGTAAAATTGAGTTTGCGTTTAGACCTTTCAAGTAGTCTTCTCGAAACCAAAACTGTCTGGTGGTCACTTTGTCATCTGACCTAATAAGTTTTGGGGGTGAAAATAATATTACAATTGAATTAATATTAAATAGGTTTTGGACTTGTTTCTGCTTTCGCCAAATCATAACCGGGCTCAGTGCACCAGCTACCAATTGCTAGTCTCCTGTTAGATGTGATCGGGGCAACGACAGCGACACTGACAAAGTTGGCAACGCCACGCAACTGCCCTCTCTCTCTAGATGTACACTCCTTTTGAATTTTGTTAAGTTTCAAGACGATCAGGGCAGTATGACTATTATAGGCTTATTAGGAATATAAAATCAATGTAAACATCTTTAAAGGATATATATATATATATATATATATATATATATATATATATATATATATATATATATATGTATGTATGTATATATATATAGAACAAAAGTCAAAATACAAATACAAGAATTATAATTGAATTTACAATTAGTAGGTTTTAATTGATGATGTTGGTACTGTTAGCCAACGAAAAGCTTTGAATTGTAAATTCAATTATAATTCTTGTATTTGTATTTTGACTTTTGTTCTTTATTAATACACAAGAAAACATATTGCGATATATATATATATATATATATATATATATATATATATATAATACAATACAATAACATGTAACATATATACAATAATATATTACAATATGTAATATGTATGTTTATAAATAATAATATTTATGTAACCTATGGTATAGTTTTTTTATAGTCGCCTTGGTTAAGAGTAAGCACATTTCAGGTAAGCGATACCGAAATTTACCCTATCGCATTACCAGGAGCTCATTATTTTTTCCCTAACTTATTCTACTTACCTTCATCTCACATATATAGCAACCAGACTCTTAATGCCCCTGTAAAGTTAGATCTATTTCAAGAACGCACCCTCAAACATTATCCCTCTTATATTCTACATGGTGTTTTCTCCCCTTAACTCTTGTCTATATTACCCTCTTCCTATCAATCGTAATCTACCATAGTCACGCTGTTCGATCGCTGTAAAACTACAAAAATCCCTCCCCATTCTGCACCTGCTATAAAATCTACATCCAGTAACCCTTGTGTTTTTGCGGAGGTAAATTTTCCTTTAAAATCTTAAAAACCCTAATCATTAAATTCCTTCTATTAGCTCACACTCTTCTGACATACATCTTTTACAAATTTTCAATCGTTATTAAAATACTTTTCTATTCAATCAATCAAGTTCAAATACATTTATTTATTTTAACCTGTATTGGATGAGAATTGGTGTTATTAGAGTTTTTTCAAATAGTTATCCAATAATTAAACTATACAAATTTGGGGAGTCTAGGCGGATTCAATCTGAGTATCTTAATGTTCGAAGTCTAGCGCTTTGGCACTGAGCCAACTATCCTATAGCTAGATGTGTATTTTTCAATTTTTTTTGCTCCCATCTGGTTGTCGTCGAAACCGCCATTGTACAACCTTAAATTGTTGCCATGGTCACCACACAATATCATAAATAAAGCTCAAGGATTAAAAATGAATGAATAAAATAAAATAAACAAACAAACTGGATTAACGGTATCAAACTTGCTTCTCAAACGGACGCCGGACGATACGAAAGGAGACCGAAAAGAAACTATAACACAATGCAATCGATAAAAAAAAAGAAATTGTATAAATAGTTACAAACAAAAATTTTAATCCAACACCATGCATAGAAAGAAAAGTAGAAAATTGCAAGGAATTCGCTTTCTATTTTTCCTCTTAATATTGTTATTCTGACACATACATATTTATATTAACTGTAATTATAAAATAAAAAGAAACTAAAATAACAATTTTTTTTTCACTTAGGTAGGAATTGACTTTAAAAAAGGTTTACATTACTGGTTTTTAAGGTTAGTTTGGCCGTAACCCAAGTTGAAAATTGATTTTCTATTTACTTTTAAAACCGACCACCAACAGTTTTATTGACTTCTCTTGCTCCAGCATGGGTTAGGTGACCAAAATTTGGAAGGTCTCATGTATACGTGGTTTTCAACTCTTTACAGCAATAAGAGTTTACATCTGTTACTTCTTTCTTAGACCTGGCGATGGCAACATATTAATGTTTTTCCTGAGACGAAAGTACTTATATTTTAATAGCGCGTGAAAAAAATCTTATACATTAACTCAGTGGTTCCCAATCTTTATCAGCTGTCGACCCACCTCTATAGGATTATCTCCACGGCCCAACGATCCATGGTGGAGTAAAAAACCATATTTGTATCGTATGCCTTCTTTATATGTGTATCTAGACCATATATTGTATGTTGTCACGTGACATGTTTTAAATGTTATTTGTGCGTTTTATTGTTAATTGCTTTACGAAACTATGGCTTATAAATACTATTGAAATACAATTAGATTTGTTTCGATATTTCTGATCTGTTCTGGTTATTTTTCTGATAGGTTTAGTAGATACTTGCGACCCATCTGAAACCCTTCCGTGACCCACTAATGGATCGCGACCCAGTGTCTCTTAGTTTTGACAAGATGTTACGATGTCCTTTAAAATACCTCCAATCACATTTGGCCTAGTAGCCCATAGCCATATTTAAATATTTATTTATATGGTACTTCACAAATAAACTTACTTCTGTCACACTATCCAAGCTTTGGATAAAATGACAAAAGTGAATTTTCGTTTTTTAGGAGTCTTCAAAATTAAGTTTATAAGCATTGTTATCGTTTTAATTATCGAACTTTGTAACTATTAATTTTTCGAAATTCCAATAGCCATAAGATACTATTGAGCGTTAACTCAAGTTTTAGTCCTCAACTCAGGCTTTTGGAATAACGGTTTTTATTTCAAACATTTTTCTTTGGACTTACAGCAACTCAACATAGGCGACATTTTCATATATTGTAATGGTGCTTATCACTGGTACCCTCTTAGTAGTGAGGCCTTATAACCGGTACATATCCTAGTAGTGAGGCCTAAATAGCTCATTGTTAGCTGAGTTTATTTGAAATTAAAAAAATAATCACCTTCGAAGAAAAAAGAAGATATCTGGCAACGATTCGTAAAAAGGAAATTATTTCCATTTCTACAGAATATTACTACAAACATAATTAAAAAACATATTACAGTATAAACCTATGTGTAGATAAAATGTACATGCTGTTTCGTAGCAGAAAATTTACATCTGACCTTTATTAGGAAAATGCAAAATCAAGAGTCAAAATACTTTGGCCTCCTAATCTGATTATTAAGAAAATTTATTTATAACATCTTTGTAAGTGTTATCACAGCAATGGGTAATTTACTTATTACTTAACAGTCGTTTAAATTAAAGTGCAAGTCAGTGATTCAAGTATCTTCAGTGTCAATTTGTAGGTAACTTCCTAAAATATTCTGCTCTCCTGATACTCAACTGACGGTTCTTGGTGCGCGATGTTTCCATAGTTCTCCGTGTAAAAAAAAAAACAGCGCGAAGGAACGGCCCCTCTACACTCCCATTTAGCGATACGTACCATTTGTAAAGCTTTACGCTTTCTGGCGGAGAAAGTGTAAACTATGAATGTCGTGTGTGAACAACGTAGTAAGTTACAATAGGTATATTTCGTTAAAATAATTATTTTATTTATGCATATAGGTAATGTTGTTAGGGAAAATACTAACTTTTGTTCCTTTTAAGGACTTAAAATTAATACAGCTCACTTTGGGGAATTATTTCAAAGTTTTTAGAATCACAAAATGTACTGTAGTTATTTACAGAAAACATAGTTACTTTTTCACAGGTAAACATATAAAATTATGGAATAAAACAAGTAATATAGAAAAAAATTTCTAAAATCAATTCCTACTGAGGTCGACAAAGAATATTTTTATTTAAGTTATTTTTTATTTTATAACAATTAATATGTATATAAGTTTCTTGATGTAATCATCTTGAAGTATCATGTAATGTAATCATTCTCTCTCTCTCTCTCTCTCTCTCTCTCTTTATATATATATATATATATATATATATATATATATATATATATATATCTTTATATATCTCTCTCTCTATCTAATTTATATATATATATATATATATATATATATATATATATATAAAGAACATAAATCAAAATACAAATACAAGAATTATAATTGAATTTACAAAAAGAATTGTATATAAAAAGAGTTATATATAAAAGAATTGTAATTTCAATTATAATTCTTGTATTTGTATTTTGACTTAAGTTCTTTATTAATACACAAAAATACATATTGCGATATATATATATGATCATAATATTAATATCAAAATATTAATCATAATATTAAGGCCCAAAATATAAAGCGAATTTCCTTGCAATTTTCCTATTTTTCTCTTTACACAACATATAGTGTTGGACTTTGATTTTTTGTATTACTATTTATTTGCCTTTTATTCCTTTCTAATTTAAAAAGTAAATTTTAGCTCTGGGTAAGTTAGCTCAGTGCTAAGAGTGAAGATTTTCAAACATTTAAATCTTCAGTTCAAAACCGACCCGGCCATCAAATTTTTAAATTTAAATTATGAATAAATATTTGAAAAAACGGTATTAACATCAATTGTCGTCCCCAACAGGTTTAAAAAAATTTATTTGAACTTTATTGGATGAATAAAAACTTATTTTATTAATGACTGAAAATTTGCACTATATATATATATAAAGAGAATGTAAGCTAATAGAAAGAATTTAAAAAAAAATCTGCATGGATCCACTGAAGAGTAGGTCTGGGTTACCTGGGCATCTCACGAAGGTTAAAGATCTATGCAATTTAATACTCATAAAAACAGTAAAATCAATCTTTATATGATTTAGTAAAAAATATGGTAAGTTAGTATTGACAATCTAAAATCTGTATAAAGGCCTAAAGTAAAAATTTGTATTTTAACCTGCTATTACTGTTCATTTATTTGTAGGAAACCAAACAAATGTGAAAATAAATACTTACTGGTATATTTGTTAAGGTTATTTTCTATTCAAAACATTGAACAAAGTAAGTTATCTAAATTTCTTTTCAATTTTTACTCTAATCCGTTCTTACTAAGGAAGGGGGGGTAGTTTTTCTTTGGAACCCAAATTCCAGCCTAGGATACCCTCCAAATTTAATCCTGGTATTTTCCCGAATAAGCAATTCACAAATTGTTTAACAAGGAAAATTAATCTTAGAATTGAGCTACAACAGAAACGTACTTATGTGGCCAAATAAGTTTTTGATATATTTGGACACAAATGAATTGTGTTTTTGTCATGGACAAGACAACAACAGTAAACTTCTGGCCAAGGACATAAAACTCTCTCAAAGGTTATAGGCATTAGAGCATGCAGTCTACTTCAGTCCTTCCATCTCCAGGGAAGATTCATATCCTTGTCTTGAATCTATTTTAAGTTTAATAAACATCTCGTCTGTTTTCTTTGCCCTGTTTTTCAAATATGCTTTATATAATTCTTCCTAATGTTGTATATAATTCTTATATTCAACATATTCCTTAGGTTATTATTCCTTATAGTGTAACCATTCGCAGTTTGTTTTACGCTTTAATTTCATATATTTTTCAAGTCGACTTGTTTTTCCACAAGAAAATGATTCTGTTAGTTTTTCATTTATGTATCTTAATGGTCACTATTCACGTCATATTTTTATGAGACCAATAATTTTTTTTCAATATTTTTGTTTAAAAGTCCATAGAGTTTATTATTTGCTTAAATGCTATCTTTGCCTTACTCTCTCTATAATCACGACAAAAGTAAATACCCATAGTGTGTTCCAGGTATTTTGAAATTTCTACTTTTTTTAACTGTTACATCCTAATTGTCTACATTTCATGTTTATGTAGATAAAGTAATTAAATTTATCTTGAGTTATAAATTATTAATAAGATACAAGAGCGAATGTTTCATCCCAGATTACAACCCCATTGATTCCAGCTTTATAAATCCATTATTTCACTCTGTGAGAATGATATATTGTTATTTTGTATTCACTTAAACATTTTAAACAAGATAAACATAGCTATAAATAATAAATTAAATCAAAATAAATGTTTTATTATTAAAATAAAAAACATCATCAAGCTTAGTATTCTTAGCCATAACGTTCAGCATATAAACTATTAATCTGGATATTACACTCACTAGGTTTAAATTTGTGGAAACAAAACAACTGGTTTTTGAGTCAAGCATTGATTTAGTGGGAACATTTCAAGCAATATATATATTCGTTCCCATCTTCAGTCAATTTTCCAATCAAGTTAATCTTATCTTTATAGAGCTTAGGCCTGAAGCCATACATGAATATATTTCACTGTGTTTCATTGCTGCTTATAAACTATAATAGGCAGTTTATTTATTTCTCCATATTATGTGTTTTTATAATACAAGGATGCAATAAGTTGACATCTTTTTATAAACCTAATAAATTTTTACTTAATGTTTTTAAAACCGGACATAGCAACACTATATGTTTATATATGCCAAACTAGAGCATTTTATGTTTCTGCCCTAATTCTATCTGACGTTCAAAATTCATTTGCAATTATTAATGACTTATAATATTATACATTGAATATTATTGCCTTAAAGCAAAACAAACAAATTGCAATATAGAGTGGGATATTTTAGGGTCTTAGGCTTGTGTGTGTAACATAATCAAGCAAGTCGGTTGCTGGAAAAGCATGTCAAGGAAAAAGTTCTAGTGGGCAATATAAGTTAATATTGTAATTTTTTTAAATTATTAATTTAACTAAGTCTAACAATTATATTGTTATATGCAAAAATACAATGTAATTTTTTTTAAATAAACAATTTTTATGCCATCAAAACATAAAAACATAGCTTTTTTATAACATTGGGATTTTTAATACAGAATTCGTTTTTTAATTATAATTGTTTATTTAGGAATTGTAGTTGAATTAAAATCAATTATTTATAATAGAAATTCTCTTATTTTTAAATGATCTTTAAATGTTTTCACTTCCTAACTTTTATTTAAGAATTATTCATTTTAGAACCATGGCTTCAGGGAAATATATGACCTCACTATGATGGTTGTAAAGTTAGCGAAGAACCTAATAAATTAAAGTCACTGTAAGGATGTTCACTTTTGATTTAAACCTCCTTAAAAGGCAATTGTAGTACCTAATCCAAAAGTGTTGAAGAGAGAGTTATCCTTTTATAGGTTGCAATAATTCTATAGAAGCATAAGTTTTTAAAATATTAAACAAGTTATTTGTAAGTAGATGTATTATATACCTTAAAATACTATCCATATAGAATACATAGTCTTATATTAAAGTGATGTTTGATTTGTAGTTAACATTATGCATTTATAAAATAAATTAAACAAAGTCTTGTTTAAATAACATATTTGTAAAATCCTTATTTAAGGACTGATTTTATTAAAAACACAATGAGGATTATTAAAAAACTAAAAGTTGTCTTATTAAATTGTAAAAAATACTAAACACTTTAAAATGTTTATAAACTTGCCTGTAGTAACACTTATATTTGTTGATGACGGCCGTTTCGGGAGATGTGTCCCATTGTCAACTCAGACCGTAACTCTGAGTTAAATATGGGATACATCTCCCGAAACGGCCGTCCTCAACAAATATAAGTAAGTGTTACTATAGGCATGTTCATAAACATTTAAAAGTGTTTAGTGATAACTAGTAGCTCACGTGAAGATGGAATCAACAAATATTAAAAAATACTTCATAGGACTTGGAATTATTTCTTTGTGGTAAAATTAGAAACCTTTATTTATTTATTGAACTCTTGAACTTCGTAGCATTGTGTTCAGTGTAAAAGTAATTAGTTATTAAACTAATAACTCAAAGTTGTTTAAAAGGACCTGTTTACTCGTGCTAGAACATTTAAATTATAATAGATCATTACTATAGCAAAAATGTTGTCTTGAATAAAAGTAAAATTAATTTTATGTATAGTAATGTTATAAGAACATATAATCTGCTTTAACCCTTAAATAAAATTATAAAACTAAAACTAATAAAGTATTCCAATTGATATTAGGAAGTGAAATTAATTCTAATTCACTGCCTATAATTTTTCATAAAATTATACTAACAAATTATCAACCATTTATTAATCATATGTTTAGGATTATTATATGTCTACCTAATTTAAATAGTCCAAAATTTATTACTGTTTAACATTTTTTTATCATTTCTTAAAATATTTTAATAGTCCATAAATTTTTCTCAAAAGTAATAAAATTCAATTTGTTTTCAGTACTATCTAGCGGAATTATTTGGTATCACTTCACTTCACGGAATGTGCTGCTACCTGGAAGTGGTAAATGTAAGTAGACACCTTTTTACATTTTACTTTTCTTAAAGTTGCAGAATCTAAATTTTCTTGACTTAAACTTATATTGACAAAATATGTTCGTAATAAGAGGGATAACTTTTGAACTAAATTGCAATAAATTGATTTTTTGAAGTGAAATATTGTTAAAAAAAATTAAAATAAACCACAAGAAATACATTTACTTAACATGAGGAAAAAGGTCTTGCAATATTTAAATTATGATTAAAAAAAACAAAAGGATGTTTTGAATCACATTTATAGTTTTAATCTTAAAAACAATAGACTGGGAATTATAAATTAGACACTAACTCACCGAGTTTTATTTCAATCTCAACCACATTCTCGCAACAAAATATGAAGAACAGTTTTTGTTAATATTTGTGTTGGAATAAAACTGAGATTCGATTTTGTACGGATAGCATTTCAATGTTTTATGTATAACTGATGCTATTTTCTTCTTATTAAAAAAATATTAATTCTTTAGGATAGTAATAGTTCTTGAAGATGGTCAGTGATTAACTGAAACGGGTTTCAACTTGCATAGGCTTGCAAAAAATTGTAAGAAGTGTGCAGGTATAAGTTAGTAGCTTTTCAATTCCTAATATTAGTTCACATTCTCTCTCTAAAAATTTCGTCCAAACCTTCAATCGTTAATACAATACTTGTTGTTCATTCGCTCAAGTTCAAATACATTTTTTAATACTTGTAATGGATGACAGTTGATGTTATTTCAGGTTTTTCAAATTTTAATTCAATAATTAAATTTAATAATGAACTAATTTTAGTTTTATGTGGGAGAAAACGATTCACAAATTGGGCAAGGTATGCAATATAATTATTTTGTCCTATTTGTCTTAACATAAGGAATGACATAATATGTCATCTCATTATTATATCATCATTTTATGATTTCATTAAAAAGATTATTTCATGTTACAAATTATGTAGTAGAGCAGCTGTTTTAACGAATAGGCTATGTTACTTTATTTAAGTTAATTGTAATTATCTATTAAAAAGTAGCTGATATAAATTTTTCTTTCTTGACCTAAGTAGGAATCGACTTAATTATATTTTGTTTATATTACTTGATAGTTATAAATTTACTTAAAACTCTCCTAGTAATTGTTACACATAATTTTATAATAGTATTAGAATTCTTATATTAATATTGTTATTAAGAGTTTTTTAAGATGAAGTTTTTTTGTATTATTACTTTATAGATTATTTTTATTGCCCTATTAATATTATTAGTTGCCATTTATAATTACCGAACATATAAATGTTATGGTTAAACAATTTAACTACTTGTCGAACATATAAAGTAAGTAGATTCTTGAAAAGCGTACGGAAACTAAACCTCTTTTTTACTTTAACACAGGCAATACAATTTTTCTTCGTTAATCTAAGTAGGAGTTGACTTTAAACATATTTTGCTAATATTATTTGTTTTAAGTGAACACACTAAAACTTTCTGTAAACAAACATGGTTAGTTCTGGAATTGCCATTGCATAATAGTCAGATTTCTGCTAGAGTTAGGAAGTGAATCAAATAAATTGGTTCCTTCTATCTTCTTGCATCGAGATTATTGTAGGCAAGGATAGCAACGATGCCATAACCTGTATTCCACAGAGGGATGCAGGTCTGGCCGGGAAGATATGCTGGTCCAGTCCCGTGTAACAAGATCTTTGCACAAACCTGTATTCCACAGAGGGATGCAGGTTTGGCCGGGAAGATGGGTCCAGTCCCGTATAACAAGATCTATGCACAAACCTGTATTCCACAGAGGGATGCTGGTCTGGCCGGGAGATGCTGATCTCGCTTCCAGTTACAAGTATAACAAGAACATGGTCCCACTGTACCGCACCAGGTCATGTCGCGGTTCCTTCGTGAATTACCTGGGCGTGTTTAATGTGTTCAGAGAGTTAGAATGAAATGTTCGGCGATCACATTCAGTATCGTGCTTTGAGCGAAGTATTTTTATAATTACCTGCGTATAAAAATAATCGTAAGAGAAGCTATTACCGAACGTTCAGAGAGTAGCGCCTCTTTCACTACTTGCAAAACAAGTAATATAAACAAAAATTCTTTAAAGTCAATTCCTACTTTAGTAAGCCAAGGAAAAGTTCATATTAGTTAATTTTTATTACATAATTACAATTATTATAAATAATGTAACACAACCTATGCGTTAAACCAGCTGTTCTATCACATAACCTGTAACATAACAACAGTTCCCGGATAAACTCATGAGAAAACGAGTGCCTAGGGTTGAGCATAACGTAACAATGAGTGTAGCCTAGGGCACTGCTAAATTTACATTTTACACCCACTATTTAACTTTCACACAAGCCTTTTAATCAAACCAACTCAAAAGCGTTTAATTGATCTCATAATTATAATCACACACACACACACACACACACACACACACACACACACACACACACACACACACACACACACACACACACACACACACACACACACACACACACACACACACACACACACACACACACACACACACACACACACACACACACACACACACACACACACACACACACACACACACACACACACACACACACACACACACACAGACCCCCCCCACACACACACACACAGACACACACACACACACACACACATACACACACACACACACACACACACACACACACACACACACACACACACACACACACACACACACACACACACACACACACACACACACATTAATATATATATATTAATATTTCTTATATATATTAAGAAATTTCTACATAGGTCAACCTTTTATTTTAGTTACTTTTAATAAATAATTACAATTAATTATAATTAATAATAATAATTTGTATATACACATGATAATCACAATATTATATGGCAAAATTAAATGCAACAAAAATTAAATATAACTAATTAAATGTAATAAATGAATTATTATTTTAAATAACTGTATTATAATCAAGTGTCATCCACTACGTAAAAAAAGATGAATAAATAGTATTTTAATAACTATTGAAATGTTGAGCAAGACAAGTAAATAAATAAATAAATAAATAAATAAATAAATATATATATATATATATATATATATATATATATATGTACAAAGTTATATACCTGACTCGGTATATATATATTAAATATGGTGATACCTTTTCTTGTAATGTAGTTAATGAATAAAAATATTTCAAATACAAGGTTAGCTTTAATTTATATAATATGGAGAGTGTGAACTAATAGTAGAATACAAGCTCATTAGATTTCATTGTACTCCAACTCGTTATAAGCCTATTTATATTACAAATACGTTATAAATACAAATTATAGTATTCAATTATAATAATAAATTAAACATAATATTGTAAAACATTTTATCCTATATTCTGTTCAGCATTTTAGGCGTATAAGATATAAACATACATACATACATTAATTTTTATGTACATAGTTAGTGTGATCAACATTTTTTTTAATAAATAAAATTTTAAATAGGTATAAACATACTAAAAATTTAATTTGTTTGGTTTTGGGTCCCTTAATGGACCCCAACACATTGCCCAAGGGCCCGCACAAACTAAAATCCCGTGCAGTGTCCTGGTTACATTACTTGAATACAGCATTACAATCCTGAATACAGCATGTGCCTCGTAAGGTAGCTCACCAAGTCTCTCTTAGGCTATAAAAGGAGTTATGGTTATATAAGCGAAAGGTCTCCCTTGAAAGTTAGCATTATGTTTAGGTAGTATAATATTCAAGTCAGGCTACAAAGAATAATAAAGAGAGAAGAGTTAAAACGTCGTAATATTTCATTGTACGTGTGTTTGTGTCGTATTCATGAGATATAAGTGTGAGGCGTAACAATGAAAGGTGATATATTTTAAAAATAAAACAATCAGTAAGAAGGAGAAAGACGACTAGCAGAGGAAAGGTTTGAAAGCCGTCAAGTTGGTGATGTCTACACTAGGCTACTTAGTTTATAACACGAGAAATGATAAATATGAGGTCCTCCAGTTAATAGTTAAAGAAAAGAGGAGACACCAAAGGAGATATTGGTTAGAGCATGTAAGAAATCAACGCGAGTGGAGATGTGTATATCTCTTTGGAAGGCACGCTTTCTGAGAGGTAAATCGATCACTATGATGGCCATCCTTCTAAGGCAATATGTCTAAATAAAAGCTACAGAAAAGTACACGTTATACACATTAACTGGGAAGGTATCGAACTTTCGACGACTATTCTCAAAATGGGAAGGTTTCGATCTCTTGACGACTATCCTCAAGGTGGTAAGGTTTCGAACACTTGACGACTATACTATAGGTGGGAAGGTTTCGAACTTTTGACGACTATTTTCCAGATAGGAAGTTTCGAAATCTTGACGACTATCCTCAACGTGTGTGTAAGTTGAATAATTGTCCATATACTGTTCATTTGCCAATTAGGAATCTATTGCTGGTAACGTTTTGTCCGGCAGAGGTGAAAAGAGTTAGTTAGTTTTTCTGTAACTAAGCGATTCTTTTTCTTAGTAACACTTGCTATAGAATGTTATTTTGGCAACGAACTGTTTAAATGTTGAGTTCGTCCATCCCCGACCTCACCTCCAGAGGCAAAGTTATAAGGGCAGACAATAAATAGTGCATAACTTTCCACGCAATATATATATATATATATATATATATATATATATATATATATATATATATATATATATATATATATGCTGGTACGCATTCCTTCACGGATGGAAAAATATGATGAATAGTTACTATCTGGAGGACATCCGTTCATTCTGCAGTCCATAAATTCGCAGTTCCGACGTTTCGCTAGAATCTCATCCAGCATTGATGAGGTGAACCCAACAACAGTAGACTCGCTCTTCTACTCCAGATAGTAACTATTCATCATCATCATATATATATATATATATATATATATATATATATATATATATATATATATATATAAATATCACAGTATGTTTTCTTGTGTATTAATAAAGAACAAAAGTCTAAATACAAATACAAGAATTATAATTGAATTTACAATTCAAAGCTTTTCGTTGGCTAACAGTACCAACATCATCAGGAATATCAATTATTTAATATTCCTGATGATGTTGGTACTGTTAGCCAACGAAAAGCTTTGAATTGTAAATTCAATTATAATTCTTGTATTTGTATTTAGACTTTTGTTCTTTATATGCATATATATATATATATATATATATATATATATATATATATATATATATATATATATATATATATATATATATATATATATATATATAACTGTTATATTTTCCTAACCAATAACTTGTTTGTCACTGAATATTACAAATACGAAATTAAATTACGCTTAATCATATCTGACAAAGTTAGCGTCTTACCTTAGATGAGACTACGAACAAATCTTCTCCGTTACTGTCCAGTTTGAATCCTTTGGATCGAATCCAGAAGCGAAACTTTGAGTTTTCCGCCACGTTTGGTATCAGTCCTTTCAGAGTGCGCACAATCCTGTCATACTTCTTCATCGTTATAGTCTTCGCCTTGGTCAGATCACCATAGTTCTGTATCACCCACGGCTGGTACTTGGCGAACATCTCCTCTCGAGCATCCCCTCGCGTCGACGTCGCCTCCACGGACGTCTCCAGCTCTTCCTTGACGCAGTCCAATCTGTGGTCCAACGTCTCGGAATCGGTGTCGAACGACTCGTCGGGGGCGGCGTCGTCGCGGAGGGTGAACTCTTCGTCGGCGTTCTTGTAGTTGTTGTTGGTCGATTCGGCGGCTTCCGTTTCGAACAGTGGCTCTGCTTCCAATTTCTGGGGCTTTTTACGTTTTATTTCTTCCGGAATTGACGGGGCTTCGGATTTACGTTTAAGATTTAACGCGGGGAGGGCGGAATTATCCATTTTTAGATTTTTTTATAAATTATTATTTTTTGAATAAAAATATAAAATCGACAGGAAGTTGCATTTAATAAGCAATTTTACTGGATTAAAAAAGTGCTTATTGTTTTTAAACAATTAAACTTAAAACAATCAATAACAAGGCAATAAATTCCAATAAAGTTATACTTTATCGTTAAATATATTTAAATAGTTTATTAGTTTAAAGTAGTTACAGAAATACGTTTAGTGTATTACTACACGAAAAATTAAATACATTCCAAAAATCCTACAAGCAGTTAATAAATATTAATTGAATTAGTTAATCTTCAGTTAATGTTTTTAAAATTTTAGCTGCTAAATAATATATTTTTTATAATAAAAAGTAAATTGTTTTAAATTTAGTTCGAGACTGTTAATTAATTCACTATTATGGAAAGTTTTTGGTAAAATTATATATAAGAAGCTAGTAAATTAAATATTTTTTCTAAAACATTTAAATATTTATAGGAATTATTGATGGATGTGCTAAATTAATAATTACTTTATTTTTGTCAGAATTTACTTAATAGAACTATTTCTTCTTTTGTTATTTTTAACAGTTAATTTTTTATAATTTTCAGTTTGGTTCAATTTTCTACAGATATTTAAAGAATTGTTAAAACATATTTTAAATAATTAATGTTATGTAGGCTAAATTATATTTAATGCCATTGTTTTATGATAAGCAACTTTAATTAAAAATTTAATAACAGGAAACCAGTATCGTTTAATTGTTAACAATTTTATCTAACAATGTATAGGTATCCTAAACAGATAATTCTCTGTTTCAATAAATAAAAAATTTAATATAAAAATAAATATGACTTATTGTGAGTACGAACAAGTAATAACAATATTTACATTTTAAAGATTAAAAAAAAAATTAACTTCGTAAATTATTTTCCTTAAGCTATATTTACAGATTAACTGGGGTGTATTTAACGTTAAATAGGTGAAAGGTGATTTAATGGTTTGTACTCGAAGTGTTTGGCCAAGAGCGATTGTTTACTACGGGTAAATGTTTACATATTTGTACGAGATGTGGTATTAGTGCCTTTAACTAATGTAAACAAACTTTTAACAAGTGAAAAAATTAGTTTTGTTAAAACAGAAATAAAAATTCAAATAAAAGTAAAAGCAATTTTGTACTGTATAAAGTATGAATAAAATTATATTATTTTTTTCTTATTGAAAACCTCAAATAAAATATTAAAATATAATAAAACAAGTAAATTAATTATAAATTACTAGGTCCAGACCAGTAAATATTTTAAATACCTATAAAAAATTAAAAATATTCAACATAATGGTTTGTTAAATAAGTAGTAGTTTATTTAAATAAAAATTTCCATCGTAAGGTTAACGAAGTGAAAAAATATTGAAGACAAATGTTTGCTAGAACAAATATAAAAGAGCGGGACTAAATAAACACAAACGGAGTGAAAATATATTGTTTAAATTGTTATAAAAAAGGATTTATTTATTTAATTTCTTTGCTTGTTTATATTGTGTAACAAGCAACGAAGGCAAGAAGAATTTCAACTGTTTTTGTTTACTTAGTTAATGATATGTTAATGGCCTAGAGACAAAATTAAGGAAGTGTTTAATTGGAAGTCACAAAGCCACAATAAGAAACGCAAAATAAAAGAAATGTCACACACAACACAAAACTTAACTTGAACAGTTTATAACAACTTGCGTAAAGACCGTCTTCAGACTGAATTAATTTTCGTATCAAAAATTGCTCGGATGATATCAAAGGGGTGCAGTATCCCCCACTCTTGAAGATGGACCGGTCATTGGTCCGGTGGCTGTAGGAACTTACTCGGTGGGAATTGGAAGGGCAATGCATAAATTAATCAAAGAGGGAATGCAATCGGAAGGGTGGGTCACATTTATTTGAATTTTAAGACTACAGTATTTCTGTTCGTGAAAAATGAGGCAAAATGTTTCTCCCATGGGGGCGGAAAATAGTAGGTTGAGGTATTTTTGGTTGAATCTTTTTTAAAAAAATGTTAAAATCAAATCTATGGCATCCCAAACAAATAATTGTTTTCCAGCAATCTCGCTAACGTTACCTGTTCTTTATTCTGTTACTATCCCAAATTTGGGATTTTATATTATTGACTTCTTTTATAACATTACAGATTTTAGGAGAGACGGATACCTTACGGTGTGTACGAAGGGTAATGTGGCTATCATAAGAGACGGGGATCTTACGGTGTTCATGGGAGGTAAAGTAGCTGACATAAGAAATGGGGACTTTCCTTCGGACCTTACGGTGCTCATCTGAGGTAATGTAGCTAGCAAAGGAGGTGGGAACCTTCCTCCGGACCTTACGGTGTTCATGGGTGGTAAAGTAGCTGACATAAGAAATGGGGACTTTCCTTCGGACCTTACGGTGCTCATCTGAGGTAATATAGGTAGCAAAAGAGGCGGGGACCTTCCTTCGGATCAGCATAACAGGCGGTGACCTTACGTCTCCCCTTACAGTGTTCATGATATGTAATGTAGATAGCATAAGAGGCGGGGACCATATGTAAGCTATTATAGTGCTCATGGGAGGTAATGTAGCTTGCAAAGGAGATGGGGACTTTCCTTCGGACCTTAAGGTGCTCATGGGATGTAATGTAGCTAGCATAAGAGTTGGGGACCTACCTTCGAACCTTACGATTTTCATGGAAGGTAATGTAGCTAGCATAAGAGACGAGGACCTTACTTAAGCCTTTACGGTGTTCATGGAAGCCAATGTCACTAGCATAAAAGATGGGGACCTTCTTTTTGACCTTAGGCTGTTCATGGAAGGTAATATTGCTAGTTTAAGAGACGGAGATTTTACTTCGGAACTTGCAGTGTTCATGGAAAATAATTTTGTTAGCATAAGAGTTGGGAGGGAGGGATGTAAAGAGAGATAGAGAGGGAGGGGTGTGGAAGAGGGAAAGAGTTAGGGGGGAGAGATAAAGATATGTAGAGACAGATATATAGAGAGGGATAGTAAGGATACTGGTTATATCATCACTTGGTATTGACGTGGTTACAGGTATTATAAAGGTTTACGAGTGAGGTAGGCTCAGTATGATGCTCCAAAGATTGTGCCTAAGAGCTATATGTTTCGCTAGCTATAAATAGCCATCTAAAGCTCATTCTAGATACAGATTGTAATGTTCATCTTGTATGTCTTAGAATAAAATGATATAACAACGAATAAACCTTTCATTCCTAATGAGATTCCTTTCAACCTAAAGAGCAAGTATTATTCTCTGGTACTATTTTGTTGAAAGGAGGGAGATAGATAGATAGATATAGATATAGTCAAACAGATAGAAACAAAGGAAGACATGTCCAATATATATATTGTGAGAAAGACAGAGAGAGAGAGAGAGAGAGAGAGAGAGAGAGAGAGAGAGAGAGAGAGAGAGAGAGAGAGAAAGGGAGGGAGGGAGGAAGAGAGGGAGATAGAGAGAGAGAGAGACAGACAGACAGACAGAGAGAGAGAGAGAGCAGAGCAGAGGGATAGGCAGACAGACAGAGAGATAGCCTACAGACAGCCAGATAGATAAACAATTGGGGTAAGGAAACCACTTATATCATCGTTCGGTAAAGACAATAGAAAGCTGGAAGAAGGGAGAAGTTGAGAGACAGAAGACCAGTAGAGGACTCAGGCGTGCAAACTAGTATCCTTGAAGTAGGCGCGCACCTTACCAGCTTTTCTCTCTTCCTTCTATCCGGGCGAGAACATTCAGCGAAGCTTCCAACCAGAACTCAATATTTTAAAATCAATCAAGTACATTGTAGTACAGGAAACTTCAATTGTTTACCCGTTACAGCTTAAGGAGAACAGATGGAATCAGGTAGGATTAATTAAAGGACAAAATCCACCACTCTTTCTGCGGTAGGGGAAAATTATGATGGTGCATAGGCAGTTTTACTTACCTGAAATAGATCTACTCTGTAGAGAGATGAAGACGCGCATCTACAAGTTACTCTTTGTGGAAATTGAATAAAAGTTTTTTGGGGTAAAGTAAAAATTCAAAAATAAACAAACAAATTGTAATAGCGTAAAGCCGAGTATTGATGAAACCAAAATACAAAGAGAACTCTGTATGTACGAGAATGGTTATAGTTGTTCCTGTTTATAGAACTTTGTCCTTACTCTTAGACACTCTTCAGAATCAAACCCCTACACTTTGGTTATAATAATTCGGAGCAACGGTGGTGTAATTAATAATTATAAATAAATACAACCTCTTAAACAACAAAACCCTTCTATTTTTGTCCTTTTCTACATTTCGATTACAAAGCGATCATCTTCAGAGGAAATTACTTCAAGACTAACTCTACCCCTATACCTTGTTATAATAAGTACTCATATTTTCAAGTAACCAATACAGAGTAGATATACTATGCGTAAGTGACCCAAAAAGCTTCAAGGATAAAAACTGCAAGGATTTATATTCGTAATATTTATAAACCTTTACTGATAATTGGTATTACAATAAAAACTCCGATGAAGCAACTCCATACCACAAAAATAATTAAAATAACTGATAACACAAGTTACCTAAAAATAAAGATTTAAATTACCATACATACATTTTTATGACCATGTCATCATCATCAGAGGGTCTTATTACAAAAATACAATCTGGAAAACAATAAGTTGCAAAATAGACTGACTGAAAGAACCACAAGGAAAACAGTATTACATCCGTCCAAACGTTAACCAAACAGATAGTGACCTGCTTTATGGTGTATCACGTTAAATACTAAAAAGGCTCATGCGTTATAATGATGTTTACATTGTCTTGTCTATTATTTTACAGTTTTATAATCTCTTAAATTGAAACAATAAATGCTTTTTAAAACCTTTTTTTACGATAAGTGTGATAAATATAAAATAGGATTTTCATTTTATTGTTAAATTATACTGTTTGACTGTAATTAAAGTGATAAGACCTCTCTCAAACAATAAATCGTTTCAATTTAAACACACCCTTATCTACGCTCTCCCTCTATTCCGCCCAGATTCAATTACTGACTTATTGAATAAAATTCTTGACCTGTAAATTTGCCGTAATTACTGATATAGAAAAACCGCCATTTATTGCAAAAGGGGATTCAGAGGTTGTGTACATAGAGGTAACCGGTTTAAAGCCGTAAGTTAGAATGAGTCAACAAAATTTATTCTTTAACCGTGTCCTTTTTAACCTAACAGTGTCATTCCTAACCTAATAGTGTCACTTCTAACCTAACTTTTGCATTTCTAATCTAACCGTGTAATTGCTAGCCTAACAGTGTAATTCGCAAAATAACCGTGCTATTCCTTAACCTCAATGTGCCTTTCTTAACCTAAACGTATTACTTCTAACCTAACTTTACTATTCCCTATCTAACTGTGTCATACCTAACCTAACTCTGTCTTTCCGAACCAAAACGTGTCACTTTTAATTTAACTTTGTTATCCCTAACTTAACTGTGTTCTTCCCAACCTAACCGTGTCATCCCTAACCTAACCGCGTCATTCCTAATCTAACAGTGTCACTTCTAACCTAAACGTGTCATTCCTAACCTGACCGTGCATTTCCAACGCTAACCTTGTCAATTCTAACATAAATGTGCCATTCCTAATGTAACCGTATAATTTCTAAATTACACATTGACATCCCCAACCTAACCGTGTCATTCCTAACCTAACCGTGTCATTTATAACCTAATAGTGCCATCACCAACCTAACCGAGTCATTCCTAACCTCACTGTGCCTTCCCAAACCTAACCGTGTCATTCCTAACCTATCGGTGTCATCCCTAACCTACCCGTGCCATTCCATACCTCACTGTGCCTTTCCAAACCTAACCTTGTCACTTCTAAAATAATTGTGCTATTCCTACCTAACCATATAATTTCTAACCTAACAGTGTCATCCCCAATCTAACCGTACCATTCCTAACCAAGCCGTATTATTCCTAACCTAAACCTGTCATTCCTAACCTAACCGTTTCACTTCTGACATAACCTTGTTACTCCTAACCTAACAGTGTCTTCCCTAACCTAACAATGTCATTCCTAACCTTATAACGTCACTTCTAACATAACTGTGCCCATTTCTAACCTAACCGAATAATTCCTAACCTAACGTTGTTACTTTTAACATAACTGTGCCATTCATAACGTAACTGTATAATTTCTAACCCAACAGTATCATCACCAACTTTACCGTGTCATTCCTAACCTCACTGTGCCTTTCCAAATTTAACCCTGTCATTCCTAAACCTAACCGTCTCATTCCTAACCTAACCATGTCATTTGTAACCCAACTGTCATTTTTAACTCCACTGTGTATTTCCCAAGCTAACTGTATCATTCCTAACCTAACAATGTCTTTCCCAACCTAACCGTGTCATCCCCAACCTAACCGTGTCATTCTAACCTAACCGTGTCTTTCCTAACCTAACCGTGACATTCCTATCCTAACCGTATGATTTCTAACCTAACAGTGTCATCACCAACCCAACCGTGTTATTCCTAACCAAATTATGCCTTTTTAAACATAACCGTGTCATTCCTAACCATACTATGCCTTTCCAAACCTAACCGTGTCATTCCCAACCTTGCCGTGTAATTTCTAACCTAACCATGTCATTCCTTACCTAATCGTGCTATTCCCAACCTAACCGTCTCACTTCTGACCTAACGTTATTATTACTAACTTAAATGTGTTATTTCTAACCTAACCTTGTGACTTCTAACATAACTGTGTCATTCCTAACCATATTGGGCCTTTCCAAACTTTACCACATTATTTCTAACCTAACCGTGTCATTCCTAACCTCATTGTACCTTCCCAAACCCTACAGGGTCATTCCAAACCTAATCTTGTCATTTCTAACCTATGTCATTCCTAACCTAACCGTGTCATTCATAACCTAACCGTGATACTTCTAACCTAATGTTATTATCCCTAACCTAAAAGTGTTATTCCTAACCTAACCGTGTCACTTCTAACATATCTTTGTAACTCCTAACCTAACTGTGTCATGCCTAACCAAACTATGCTTTTCCAAACCTAACCATGTCATTCTTAACCTAACCGTATCATTTCCAACCTAACAGTGTTATCCCCAACCTAACCGTCTCATTCTTAACCTAACCGTATCACTTCCAACTTTATAGTGTCATCCCCAACCTAACCCGTGTCATTCCTAATCTAACCGTGTCACTGATAACGTAACTATGCCATTCCTAACCTAACCATATATTTTCTATCCTAACAGTGTCATCCCCAACTTAACCGTGTCATTCCTAACCTCACTGTGCCTTTCCAAAACTAACTGCGTCATTCCGTACCAAACAGTTTCATTCCTAACCTAACCGTGTCATTCCAAATCTAACCGTGTCGTTCCTAACCTAACCGTGTCATTCCCAACCTAGCCGTGTCACTTCTAACCTAACGTTATTATCCCTAACCTAAATGTGTTATTCCTAACATAACCGTGTCACTTTCAACGGAACTTTGTTACTCCTAACCTAACCGTACCATTTTTAACCTAAAAGTGTCATTCCCAATATAACCGTGTCATTCCTAACCTAACTTCGTTATCCCT
>JBAIZL010000004.1:143597231-143652231 GCA_036971475.1 Prosapia bicincta | reverse complement strand
TATTGACTTAACCGTCATTGCATTGTTCGTAACTTGACTGTAATTATTTTGGTCTTGATTAAACTGTCACGCTTCAGTATTGACTTAACCGTCATTGCATCGTTCGTAAGTAGACTGTAATTATTTTGGTCTTGCTTTAACCGTCTCCGCTTCTATCTTGATTTAACTGTCATTGTGTTGCTCGTAATTTGACTGTATTATTTTAGTCTTTATTTAACTGTCACCACTTCAGTGTTGACTTAACTGTCATTGCGTTCTTCGTAACTAGACTGTAATTATTTTGGTCTTGATTTAACCGTTTCCGTTTCTATCTTGATTTAACTGTCATTGTGTTGCTCGTAATTTGACTGTATTATTTTAGTCTTTATTTAACTGTCACCACTCCAGTGTTGACTTAACCGTCATTGTGTTGCTCGTAATTTGACTGTAATTATTTTGGTCTTGATTTAACCGTCTCCGTTTCTATCTTGATTTAACTGTCATTGTGTTGCTCGTAATTTGACTGTATTATTTTAGTCTTTTTTTAACTGTCACCACTTCAGTGTTGACTTAACCGTCATTGCGTTGTTCGTAATTTGACTGTAATTATTTTGGTCTTGATTTAACCGTCTCCGCTTCTATCTTGATTTAACTGTCATTGTGTTGCTCGTAATTTGACTGTAATTATTTTGGTCTTGATTTAACCTTCTCCGCTTCTATCTTGATTTAACTGTCATTGTGTTGCTCGTAATTTGACTGTAAATATTTTGGTCTTGATTTAACTGTCACCGTTCTAGTATTGACTTAACTGTCATTGTGTTGCTCGTAAATTGACTGTATTATTTTGGTCGTTATTTAACTGTCACCACTTCAGTGTTGACTCAACTATCATTGCGTTCTTCGTAACTAGACTGTAATTATTTTGGTCTTGGTTTAACCGTCTCCGCTTCTATCTTGATTTAACTGTCATTGTGTTGCTCGTAATTTGACTGTAATTATTTTGGTCTTGATTTAACCGTCACCGCTCTAGTATTGACTTAACTGTCATTGTGTTGCTCGTAAATTGACTGTATTATTTATGGTCGTTATTTAACTGTCACCACTTCAGTTTTGACTCAACTGTCATTGCGTTCTTCGTAACTAGACTGTAATTATTTTGGTCTTGGTTTAACCGTCTCCGCTTCTATCTTGATTTAACTGTCATTGTGTTGCTCGTAATTTGACTGTAAATATTTTGGTCTTGATTTAACTGTCACCGTTCTAGTATTGACTTAACTGTCATTGTGTTGCTCGTAAATTGACTGTATTATTTTGGTCGTTATTTAACTGTCACCACTTCAGTGTTGACTCAACTGTCATTGCGTTCTTCGTAACTAGACTGTAATTATTTTGGTCTTGGTTTAACCGTCTCCGCTTCTATCTTGATTTAACTGTCATTGTGTTGCTCGTAATTTGACTGTAAATATTTTGGTCTTGATTTAACTGTCACCGTTCTAGTATTGACTTAACTGTCATTGTGTTGCTCGTAAATTGACTGTATTATTTTGGTCGTTATTTAACTGTCACCACTTCAGTGTTGACTCAACTGTCATTGCGTTCTTCGTAACTAGACTGTAATTATTTTGGTCTTGATTTAACCGTCTCCGCTTCTATCTTGATTTAACTGTCATTGTGTTGCTCGTAATTTGACTGTAAATATTTTGGTCTTGATTTAACTGTCACCGTTCTAGTATTGACTTAACTGTCATTGTGTTGCTCGTAAATTGACTGTATTATTTTGGTCGTTATTTAACTGTCACCACTTCAGTGTTGACTCAACTGTCATTGCGTTCTTCGTAACTAGACTGTAATTATTTTGGTCTTGGTTTAACCGTCTCCGCTTCTATCTTGATTTAACTGTCATTGTGTTGCTCGTAATTTGACTGTAATTATTTTGGTCTTGATTTAACCGTCACCGCTCTAGTATTGACATAACTGTCATTGTGTTGCTCGTAAATTGACTGAATTATTTTGGTCGTTATTTAACTGTCACCACTTCAGTTTTGACTCAACTGTCATTGCGTTCTTCGTAACTAGACTGTAATTATTTTGGTCTTGGTTTAACCGTCTCCGCTTCTATCTTGATTTAACTGTCATTGTGTTGCTCGTAATTTGACTGTATTATTTTGGTCTTTATTTAACTGTCACCACTTCAGTGTTGACTCAACTGTCATTGTTCGTAAATTGACTGTAATTATTTTGATCTTGATATAACTGCCACCGCTTTAGTATTGACTTAATTGTCATTGTGTTGCTTGTAATTTGACTGTAATTATTTTGGTCTTGATTTAACTGTCACCGCTCTAGTATTGACTTAACTGTCATTGTGTTGCTCGTAAATTGACTGTATTATTTTGGTCGTTATTTAACTGTCACCACTTCATTGTTGATTCAACTGTCATTGCGTTCTTTGTAACTAGACTGTAATTATTTTGATCTTGATTTAACTGTCACCGCTTCAGTATTGACCTAACCATCATTGCGTTGTTCGTAGCTTGACTGTAATTATTTTGGTCTTGATTTAACTGTCACCGCTTTAGTATTGACTTAACTGTCATTGCGTTGTTCGTAGCTTTGACTGTTTTATTTTGGTCTTGATTTAACTGTAACCGCTTCAGTATTGACTTAACCGTCATTGCGTTCTTCATAACTAGACTGTAATTATTTTGGTCTTGATTTAACTGTCATCGCTTCAGTACTGACGTAACCGTCATTGCGTTGTTCGTAGCTAGACTATAATTATTTTGGTCTTGATTTAACTGTTACCACCTCGGTCTGGACCTTAATGTTACCGCTTTTACTTCACTGTCATTGCGTTGGTTTTACTTTAACTGTCACCGCATCGATCTTAACTTCACTGACATAGCGTCGTTAGTAACTTCACTGTTATTGCGTTGGTCTTGATTTAACAGTCACCGCTTCGGTCTTGACTTAACTCCCCCTACTTCGTGTCTACTGTCATGCTATTGGTTTGATTTAATTCTCATTTAATTGGTTTTGATTTAACTGTTGTTGCGTTGATTTTGATTCAACTATCATTGCATGGGTTTCGATTAAACTGTTACCTCGTTGGTCTTGATTTAACAGTCTCTGCGTCAGTATTGACGCAACTGTCAATGCAAAAGACACCTCCCATTGCTCCAGTAGAGAATAAGCCCATTTCTCTAAACCACGTCATTCATGTGGTCCATGATAATATATAGCCTTACTATAATGTACACACAGTACAAATTCTGTACGCACACTCTTTTCCTTCTTTTAATATCCGAGAGTAGCGAAAAGATTCATCGCTTATCAAGAACAATTGTAAATAAGTAAGGGTTGCTAAGGAAAACCTTTTTCTGATTATATTTTTTGCAATACAATTTTTTATAGAGAAATTTTGTTAAAAATATTTTTTTAAAATTAAATTTGTATAAAATGACGTAGTATGACGTTTCTCAGCTTTATCCTAAAGCGTAACGGTTCCGATACCTTTTCTCATGCTGAGGTCAACATTGTCTTGATGGAAGAATACGTTGGGTTGGGGCCATTACAGCATCTTCCCGGGTCGTCCTGTTGCTCTTTGCATATGAATAAACCACGACGGGAATGGCCCGTCGGATAATACCGCAAGGGACCGGTTTCACAAGATGGCGCTCAACCTCTATAACCGACCAATCGCAGACCGGGCTAGCCCGTGAGGAGCTAGCTCTATTGTTTGGTTATACGTTATTCTCATTATATTACGGGGACAAATATTTAATTCGCAAGTCCTGTTGAATATCACTCCTGAAACCTAAAGAAAGTTTTGATTGTGCTGTAGTTTGTTCTTTGGCTATTTTGTCATTCTCTTGTTATTGTATTGTTTACGTTAGTTTCAAATGAGCTGTTGCCAAGATTTATCAATCATTCTTAGAGGTTAAGAGTCCGAACGCTTCTGTGATCGTCATTCAATCCAAACTTTTACCCATCATTCACTAGGTATGAGTTAACCTTATTGTTTACTTGAGAGAGATGGTAGAATATAAAGGTTACTGTAGAGCGCAATATGGAGATTAAGAAAAAAATCAGTATATATAGCAGAATTTAGATAAATAAAGGCCTAAATTGATACTACGAAGTAAGTACCCGACATAGGGAGAGAGCGAGATAGCTTGGTATCGAAGTGTGGAGGGAAGCAGCTGTGATGAAGTTCAGTGCAACACAATGTCAAAGGTCACTTAGACGCGGAAGATTGAGAAGTAGGTCAATAGGCTATATGTGTCAAACTTTTGTTTCTTCTTTTTTCCCTTGTCTTCATTCACTTTTTTTTGTTTGTCTCTTATTCTTACAAATAATTCTCTTTTTTCAAAATTTTCTTGACTTCTTTCTTCTTAATACAAGTATGTATCTCTTTCTCTCCGGTTTGTGGTCAAGTTTGTCACATCTTCGTTCTCTCTCTCTCTCTTTTCATTTTACTTAAGAACATGTTTACTTTAAATAGTACTATACTAAATAGTAGTATACTTTACAAGAATACGTATCCATAATTTTTCCTATTATCATCACCAAGGGGTTATTATGTTCGTTCTTTCTATTTCGTACCTAATTCGATCTATCCCTTTTCCCGTTTTCTTTACAAGGGGTTGTATCGGGTGTACACACATTTATGAGCCCAGTAGATAGGTGTACTTGAGTTTACGACTCAGCATAGGCGATGCCATTATCTCCGCTATATCCTATACTAGAAGGATCTATCCCCTTACTTTAATCATACTTATACACAATCTTTTCGTATCCTTGAAAATGCTGAACACCTTGAAAGTAGAGTACACAAACTGGAAAAAATACAATTTTATTCTTATCCTTAGACATTTCTTCTTGTTATTGTGGCGTGTCCTATCAAACGTTGGAAACTATCAGCTATTTCTGAACCTTGTCCATTTCATACCATGTTGGCTCCATACCATTATAGCCTAAGTTCTTCAGCCAAGATGAACTGCAACGGCCCGGACCTCTTGTGCCATCAATTCTACCTTGTGACACCATCACAATCAGTCATATACTGGTAGATTGTGGTGGCTTTAAGATCCTCGCGACAGTTTTAATTTACAAGGCAGTTTAAAGGTGGTGTTAAAGGACGATGCCGCGACCGTCGGCCGTGTCATCGCATTCCTTCGTCACCTAAATATACATCTAAAATTTAATATTTGAATAATTAAAATTTAAAATGTATAATTTACAATTTTTTTATTTATTATAGTATTGAGATATTCCTGTTAGTTTGTGTTTAGAGTTTAATTATTGTTAACCTATTTATTTTCTACATTGTGTTATTTGTTATTGTTTTGGTTTTAATTGTGATGTTGTTTTGTTGTTTATTGTTATGTTTATTCTTATGGCTATGTATTTATTGCTACATATATATTTTTATATTATTACCGTAATGTTTAAATTGTGTTTGAGTTTTAAAATTTGTTGTGTTATTTAAAAAATAATTTAATATATTATTTTACTTTGTTTTGCCTTTTTTTTGTTGCTTATTGGCGGTGATAACAATAAAACTGGTTTCTCGCCACGAATAAAGAAAAACTAGCTTGCGGAATAAGCTGAAGTAGTTGATATTTTGTGTTTCGTAAAATAAGTCCGAAATATTCTAATTTTATCTTTTTGATAGTCTGTATGATTTCTGTTTGTTTAGCTGTGCACTGCAGTGTTTCCAACTTTGTCAACCCACTAAATACACAGCAACGCTGGTAGCTCCACATTTAGAAAGCTTTCAGTCTCTTACACTTGGCATCTGTGAGTGTCTAAGCGTCAGCTCCATGCATTAGTAGACTGAACACATAACATCTAAGAATACAAATCCTTAAGGATTGATGGGTATCACGGCTGCATAGCACGGCCTTCAGGCGCATCGGCTTGACTTTGTGTGGTGCCAGAGACTACTTACCCATAGACTACTTATGCATTAAATTCTTCGTTTTCTATAAAATTCCCCCCATATCCAAATCTAAAACCCATGTTTAGATTTATTAAACCCGTATATTAAAAAATACGAGTTTGTACTTGTGCTAAATTCCACCCAAAGGTATGTTACTAGCTTGGGTATATTTTGCAAGTCGTGTTTCATCCACAAATGTGCAATAATCAGATCGTGTTACAAGTGACGCTACGCACAGCGTGACTACACGGACTGCATTGGCTTTATTTACCTTTACAGGTAAGTACTAAAGCAGCCCGCATCACTGTTCATATATTGACTAATAGCTACAGTCCCACTCCACTCTCGAGTTAAACCCTGCTCTGAGTACACCTGAGTACGTCGTTTGTCTCCCTGAGCCTGGGTTTACTGCCATGCGGTTACTGCATACAGCAATTACAACGCGTTGCCAACTTAATAACAACCCGTTAAATATACCTGTTTCATTTTTTATTGGCCGTTTTCGTTAATTGACGTTTATCGTAATTTGAACTCACCACGTATATGGATGTTATACACATCCTTTTCTATCCCACTAAATCTGTCACTCGGAGTCACATTTCACTTCTGTATGTCACATACAGTACATACTGTATTTTGCAAACATTTTATATTGGGAATATTTATTTTAACCTTTTGGTGTATTTATTTGTATCGGGTCAGTTCCAGATGTTTCGTTTTTTAAAGTGGCAACTTCTATAGCGACAGCTATAAAAACATAAACATAGAATTTCGCGTCATTGTAATTTCCGTCAGAATAATAGCGTCACTATAAATTCTATCAGAGTACGCTATGAGTCTCCTCAAAATGAATGAAATGATAACATATGATATCAACTGTTTTAACACGTAGGTTATGTTATATTATTTATTGAACATTGTTAACGGAAAAGGTTATTATTAAATAGTTTAAATCAGTTAATATGTATTAATTAATTTAAACTTTAATAATTCCCAATACAAGTAATTCAATATAAGGATTATAAGTTAAGTATAGTTGATCAATTATTTTAAATGAAAACATTCTTAGGCATATCTGCTATTTTTTAACTACTGATTTCAATTTAATTCGTAAACAAATTGTATTCAATCTGCATCTAATACATGTATTTGCTGCCTCATTATTTTATTATTAACTACAATAAATATCAGTCTTTATTAAATATATTTCTCAAATAAATATATAAAAATTGATTAAAAAAAGTATAAATTCATATTTTCAGAGATTTTCGATGAAAATTTTACAAAATTATTACCTCTAGTTTGTTATTTATAGTTTAAATTTTTTTTGTCAATGTACAAAATCCGTATTATTGTTTTTTTTACTATAAGATATGTTTAGGTAGTTTCTCATTACAGAAAGTTAATTGGTTTTCTCAATTCAAAATCTCTGTAGACGTCGATACAAAAGTTTTCACTTCTGTCGGTGTTTACGCGAGTACCAGAACCAAAATGTTGTTACTCGTTATTCGTTAGTTGAGGTTTAATGTAAAATTAAACTGACCACGTTTATGAGCCGGGTTTGTGTTTATTATACGCACCCCTTTCTGTCCTACCATATCTGTCACTCGCAGTCATATTTCCCTTCTGCGTGTCACATAGACTACATGCTCTGCAAACATTACACTTATATTAGAATATATGGGCTTTTGATTTATTTTCGGAAGCAACACGCTTTGCACTATATAACACCATCCATGCCCACATGAACCGGCAACTAACGTATTTGTCCAAAGCCTGGAATGTGCCTCAAGCATGAGTGCCATCTTAGATCTACATTTTGCTATCGTTAAAAAACCGACCATTGAAACGAGCGACAAGCGAAATAAGCGACCATTTCAGAAATATAAATGCTCTGAGTATTCCAAACCCTTCGTAAGTTTTTTTTTACATATTGTTTTCTGATTTCCATCTCACTTCAACTCGGTCTTGGACTGGCTAAATGATAATAAATCAATTTAAAATCAGCCTTAAGAAACTTCTTCAATGATGTTTTTTATGTTTATGTTTTATACTTTTTGTAACATGTTATAGCATTTTTTTTTAGAGTAATATAATTACCTGCTGTTCCCAGCATCCGAAGAGTTCATAAAAAGTTCTGACAGATGGAGATCCTCCGAAACGCGTCAACGGGGAGTGCAACAGTGCTGGGAATGGCATGTAGTTATGACACTCTAAATAAGAATATATATCCCAGCGGAAAAGTAAAAAGTTATCAAAAATGTTATAATGTTTTATAATACCTGTATTAAAAAAAAAAATATTTAGGCCTACATAAGTTTATATTTATTTCTATATTTTGGTTTGTTTCTCTTTCTTTTTATCGTAAACTAAATACAGGCTCTGAAGGTAGGAGAGAGTATATATACAAGCCTATGTGAATATTTTCTCCATATTTCTCCAGTGCTGAATCCACTTTCTTATACCTCAGCTTTCTTCGTTTACCTTCCAAGTTTCACTGTAATGGGTAGCGGATAGGTAGCTTGATCGCTTATTTCGCGTATCCTGGATTCGATATCCCTTGGTTGAATGACCTTGGGTGGGTCCGTCCGCACTACCCTTGTTAGTTTGGCCGCTTATTTGGCGCATCCTGGATTCGGTATCCCTTGGTTGAATGACCTTGGGTGCGGAAGGGGTAGTATGGCCGCTTATTTCGCACATTCCGTGATTGTCGCTTATTTCACTGGTCACTTTTTCCTTACATTCACATTTTCCCATCTTCCTTCATCCCTTACGCAGGTGTGTAAAGTGCGCCTCCTGCTAAGACTCTGGGTGAGTATCCTTCAGTAATTTACCCTACATAAGAGGTCGTTCCAAAGCAGATAAAGAGTTTTCTCTAATAACAGTAATATGGCACTTTTTAAATTAAGGAAACAAATATTTTTTTTTCGTATAATAGAACATGGGTAAACTGATTTGTAAAACCAACGCTGTACTCTCTGAAGTACAGAGAAAATTGATGAGCGTTTCAATGATATTCAAAACGTTGTTGCATATTTATATATAAGCGTGTTAAAAGATTGCAGAATATGGACCTAATGATATATTTACGTACAACCTAAATAAAAATAATTTAATATTACATTATAAACGCGTTTTATTTAATGTAAGTAGGAAATAAATTCATATCTTGTAAATTTATATTTCATATTCAGCGCGTATTAAAAAGTTACAGACTTGAAATTTGATACGGAAGTTAGGTTTAAAAAAGTCTCATATTTAAAATAACCTGATCATAAACATGTAGTATAAACAAGAATTTTAAAGTCAATTCCTACTTGGGTCACTTATGAAAAAATTAATTTAGTTACTTTGCTATTAAATAATTACAATTAATATAAATAAAGTAACATAATATATGGATTAAAATAGCTGTCACATAAACTATAATACATTATTGATAGCCGCATTACCTACAACATAAAAATAGATAAAATCATACTATGTAATCAGTTATTTTAAGCCAAAAGGACGAAATAAATATCATGCAAAATTTTCCCCTTATGTGAAAAGTCTTTCTCCCATATAAAAGTAAAATGATTTTATTAAATTTAATTAATGAACTATTATTTTAAAAAACTGTATTAACATCAAGTGCCATCCACTATACATTTTAATAAATGTATTTGAACTTGAGTAGATGAATAATAGGTATTTTATTAAAGATTGAAAATCCAAACAATTTGTATTTATATATATATATATATATATATATATATATATATATATATATATGTGTGTGTGTGTGTGTGTGTGTGTGTGTGTGTGTGTGTGTGTGTGTGTGTGTGTGTGTGTGTGTGTGTGTGTGTGTGTGCGAGAGAGAGAGAGAGAGAGAGAGAGAGAGAAAGACTGAACTAATAAAAGTAATTGAATAATAATATAAAAAGCATAGGTGGATTGATTTTTAAAATATAAAAGTTTTTATGACATAAATTTTTTTAAATTCCTTTTTTAAGATGTCTACGTCGCCGTATCCAGTCAATATTTGCTGTCAGTATTTCTCACACTATTAAAGAGTTTTGCCTATACAGGTGGATGTATTTCCTGTACGTGTGCGGGAATCTCCAGTAATGATTCCACTTTAACGGGGTGAATCTGTGTTGGCAGTGTTCCAAAAAGCGAGACAAAATGTCATGTCAGGGGTTTTAAGTAGGGTTGTAACTGGATCTTGTTAAGGGAACGAACTCCAAAGTAGAAAGTTATAGGCGAGCGTTAGTGAGTGCTGTGACCAGTAGAAGAGCTTGTTTTAGAAAAGCCTATAAGTTATTAGTGCTAGGAAGTAACAGAGCTTTGGTAACAGAACAATATTTGGAAATAATACTGATAGATTGAAAGCAGTAAAAATTTGCGCTCGGTATTTTGGAAACTTATAAATCGTCTCTACGGGAATCAGTGGGACGACTGGCCATAATAATTGAATACTTTATTAAACTCCTTATGTTAGCTTTCACTCTCCTGATATATATCTTTTACAAATTTTCAATCCTTAATAAAATACATTTTTCTTCATCCAATCACGTTCAAATACATTTTTTTAATCTATAGACAATGACAATTGATGTTAACACGGGGTTTTCAAATATATATTCAATAATTGAATTATAAAAATTTGGGGATCTAGGCCGGATTCAAACTAAGTATTTTCATGTTCAAAGCATTGCGCTATATTCACTGAACATACTTTGCCATAGCTAAAAGTGTGTTTCCCATAAAATATATGCATTTTTTTCTGCCCTATCTGGTTGTCATCGAAACCATTGCACAACCTTAAATTGTTGCCACGGCTATCAAACAATATCATAATGCTCTAGGATTAAAAATGAATAAAAAGAATAAAATAAACAAACCAACTGGATTAACGGTATCGAACCTTGCTTCACAAATGGACAATGCGAAAGGAAAGCGTACAGAGACTACAACATAATCAAAGCAACAAAAAAAGAAAAAAACCTTGCTTCACAAACGGACAATGCGAAAGGAAAGCGTACAGAGACTACAACATAATCAAAGCAACAAAAAAAGAAAAAGTACGAATAGTAACAAACAAAAATAATAGTCCAACTCCATACATGGAAGAATGGGAAAAATTGCAAGGAAATTCGGTTTTTATTTTGACACTTAATATTGTTTTTCCGACATATGTATTTAGATAAAAGAATCTAAAATAAAATTTCGTTTGTTGACTTGAATGGGAATTAACTTTTAATTTAAATTTTTTTAATATTACTTGTTTTTAGAATTTAGTAAATGGAAGATCTAGTTATTGTAGCTAATAATAAAAAATATAGTAATGAAACATCCGAAGCCCTTTATGTTAAGAATTTATGAAATACAATTTTTATTTAACTAATTTAATTAAAATCAGATCTTAAATATTGTCAGCTACGTCTATGAAAATTTTGATTACAAAAATGTTTTGTTTGTTGTTTTCATGTGTATTGAAAACAAGTAGTCCTAAAACGTTTGGGGAATCTGCATACACCTAGAATACCTCCCCCCGTGTGTAAGTCCGTGGCTTAGAAGTTGAATGAAAAACAAAATAAATTGTAGGTCATATTTAGAACCACGTTTAGTTTGTGTATATGTTTTTTCATCGTCTTATTCTTTTAGAATTATTTACATAATTATAAAGCCTATTATATAACTTTAAACCATTATTAGTGTGTTTGCATAACTGTGATTATCTCGATAGAAACATATTGTATAAATATACTCGAAAAAATTGTCTAAGAAGTTATACAAGTAAGAAATAAAAAAATAACTATTGTCTTGTCAAGTTGATTGTACCGATAGCGTGCGATCTGTCCCTTACGAGCTAGGTTTCTTGTAAGGGTAAGTTAGACCCCTTCCAGACCTTTGACACTCCAACGGAACACAACTAGTTTCCTGCCGGATGATGCCCATTTGGTCCATACAACCTGTATTCGTTTAAGGGATGATGCGCAAGGATCTTGTTTCTATCTTGTTTGTTGCCCGAGAACTAGAATTGTATCCCACGGTACCTAATTATTGTGGCAACCTAAATCTGCTTTAGCAACCAAAGCTGTCTAGGAAGAGATGTGTGCATTTATTTTTCAAACGTCACTTCTGGTGAAATTTTATTCACATTTTATCGATGCGCATTCTTGGTATAGGCCTAAAACCCAATGCATCTAAAATCTATTCACAAAACAATAATTTAGGCGCGATTAATAATTAATTGACGTCATAACTTGGTTTTGAGCTTCGCTCTGACAATACATATACCATTAATTTCTTGCTACAAAATGTTTAATCCCATCAAAATTGTTTCGGCAACAGCGTAACCATCAGTGAATACTATACACGATAGTAGACTCAGCTAACCAGCTATAAATCTTAACCCATTACCTGCTAAATTTTAAACACGAATTTTTCATTTCACTAAATTCCCAAATTGACTAAAACGAATTTTTCATCTTAAACACTTTCTAATACCTTTAAGAATTTCCAGAAAAATATTAAAAAATTTTTTTTGCAAATTTAGTTGCTTTAGGTTTGTTTTAAATAAAAGTCCCAAATGGGAATCATGGCTTATAGGGGGGGAAATATTTGAAGATGCCGTCAAGTCAAATTTTTTGTTTGTTTCACAAGTCAAAATATAGTTTAACTTGTATAATATATATTTAACACAAAAAGTGTATATTTAAAAAAAAAGACTATATTTATAGAAAAAACGTGGTGTTAATTAAAAGGACTTGATAGGACTTCATTGTACTGTCTCCTACTGTCCCGGAGGCACAAATACCGTCAGAAATTTTATCAAGTCAAAACTTGTAAATAAGTTTAAAAACATGGTTTTGGGGAGTATTAGGCTCAGAAACTTAGAACATAATAATGGATGAGTCTACAGAGATTGTTTTAGCATTGGATATCTATACTTTTCCCCTCACAGTAGCTCGTTTCTCCACAACGTAATAACCACTGTTTGAAGCCAAATGTGAGAGGTTTGCTACGTATAAATTACTTCAAGACATAGTGGCCGTATTAAAGAACCACTCAGGTTTGTAGAAAACAAAGTATAGTATCATCTACAATATTTTCATCGATCTCCTCTAGGTCAGAAATATTATCAACACTGTCCGGTGACAATGGAACGATATGTATTTCACAGTCATCATTATGAGAATCCAAAAATGTTTCCTCATTAATAAGTTATACTAGTTGGTTTAGACACAAGAACTCCCGTTCAGCCATTCCTGCAATGTGAAGAAAAAACACTAGAATTATGGGCCTAGGTAAAATACACCGGATATGCCATGATCCCCAAATGGGTATAACTATTAAAACGTCCGTAATTTGTAAATGTTGGTAAAAATAAAATAACCGACTATATTACTGGGTTATAGAAATGTTAGCCATTGTTATGATATAAAAAATGTTTACATACTGGAAAATGTATAAAGAAAACATATACATATATCTAAAGTGCTCACCTGTATCAAGATGTGTAACTCAATACAAATGCCACAAAAGTACGCCATTCCTACCACTGTAATGCATGGACATAACCTCAATGAACCTATGAATGCCTCAATACAGGTGTTAAGCATTAACAACGTAAGTGCTGAATACCTAGCTCTGTTTAAACACTAAATCCCCATTTGGGGATTATGGCTGGGAATGGGTTAATTAGCCGTCTAGGGCTTAGCTAGCTAGGTTAATAGTGTAGGACACACTTAGAACACCAGTTCTCAATTCTCGATACTAATTGTTTAGTCTCATCAAAACTGTTTCGGCAAGTACGTAGCCATCATCAGTAACTAGTATACGCAATAATAGGTTCAGCTCGCTAGACCTGAGTGGCATCTTATAATTTGGTTCTGGGTCTAGCTTGTCAGGTCTATTTAGTAGGATACACTTAAAACTCCAATACTAAATTCTCGCTACAAAAGGTTTCATCTCGCAAATCTCATCAAAACTGTTTCAGTAACCATGTAGCCATCATCAGTGAGTATACACCATAATAGGTTCAGCTCACTAGACTTGAGTGTCATCTTATAATTTGGTCCCAGGCGTTGCTGATAAAATGACGAAACGTTCAAAATACAAATCTAATTGTATAACTGATACGACTCACTAGAGTAATGTATGCATCTATGAGTAGTCATCTTCCCTACATCCCACACCAGGGATGTCCTTACCTTAATATATCCGTACAGAATCTTTTCTTTATATCATGGGCGGCAATGAGTGATGGCCTTAAACACAATGACCTTCTAAAGAGATTTGAACGTCCGATAGGAACATGAACTGGTTATGTAAGCAACAGGCCCGCTGGAGCTGAACCGACAATAGAGTCGTGGGGTGTATTGAACGGGTTTTGCAAATAAGGGTGGAGATATGTCAGAGGTCAAGCCGAGGGGTTCCTAGTGTTGGGATGCTGTATTCCGGCTTGAGCCTGCGAGGGTGGAAATATGCATAAAAACCAAAACTATATCGCAATTCGTGGGAACGTGCGTTTACGAAGGGATGTGTTTGTCTGTTAGTTCGTTCTGATATCTTATAAATACTATGAATGGACAGGCGTTTCAAACAGTGGCGTTTAAATGAACATGTATTATGAGAATAATTTATCCCTCTTTACTCTAATATGATGGCTTAGGAGAGGCAATAGCGTAAACTCGGGCAGGTTGTAATTTTACCTGGACCTAAATTGAAAGAAGGGCAATCTGAAGAATGGGCTGAATCTGGCAAAATTGAAAAAAGTGTTAGATGTTTGTTAAACTGTTAATTACTCTAACTACTTCTAATCTGTTTCTAACTACTCCTTTGATTAAAATGGAGCTGAAACTGCACCACGAAGAGAATCGTTTGAGACGTGGAGCTATAGACGAGGAGTGAAGATAAACTGGTTGAAGAGGATGATTAAAATGGAGCTCAAACTGCACCACGAAGAGAATCTTTGGAGACGTGGAGCTATAGACAAGGGGTGACGATGTACTGGTTGAAGAGGATGATTAAAATGGAGTTCAAACTACACCACGAAGAGAATCGTTTGAGACGTGGAGCTATAGACCAGGAGTGACGATGTACTGGTTGAAGAGGATGATTAAAATGGAGCTCAAACTACACCACGAAGAGAATCTTTTGAGATGTGGAGCTATAGACGAGGGGTGACGATGTACTGGTTGAAGAGGATGATTAAAATGGAGCTCAAACTTCACCACGAAGAGAATCGTTTGAGACGTGGAGCTATAGACGAGGAGTGACGATGTACTGGTTGAAGAGGATGATTAAAATGGAGCTCAAACTACACCACGAAGAGAATCTTTTGAGACGTGGAGCTATAGACCAGGAGTGACGATGTACTGGTTGAAGAGGATGATTAAAATGGAGCTCAAACTTCACCACGAAGAGAATCGTTTGAGACGTGGAGCTATAGACGAGGAGTGACGATGTACTGGTTGAAGAGGATGATTAAAATGGAGCTCAAACTTCACCACGAAGAGAATCGTTTGAGACGTGGAGCTATAGACGAGGAGTGACGATGTACTGGTTGAAGAGGATGATTAAAATGGAGCTCAAACTTCACCACGAAGAGAATCTTTTGAGACGTGGAGCTATAGACCAGGAGTGACGATGTACTGGTTGAAGAGGATGATTAAAATGGAGCTCAAACTACACCACGAAGAGAATCTTTTGAGACGTGGAGCTATAGACCAGGAGTGACGATGTACTGGTTGAAGAGGATGATTAAAATGGAGCTCAAACTACACCACGAAGAGAATCTTTTGAGACGTGGAGCTATAGACGAGGGGTGACGATGTACTGGTTGAAGAGGATGATTAAAAAGAGGTAGAATATAAAAAGGAGATGAAATTTAAAATAGAAAATATAATACCACGCTCGTGTGATGTTAGGGATATATATGAAATGGTTTAGCCAATAACTAATGATAAGGTCTTGGAGCAGCGCCGGCCTTAGGCTTTAGCATTTAGTCGGGCATGAGTTCTTTCGAGGGGTAAAGTAATTAATATAGGTTTATCGTTAATGAAAAGTATATTCAACTGCCAAAATTTTACCAAACAGTTAGTTTCAAACCTGGTTTTACAAATTTATGATTAGTTGGACATCTTCAGTAGAAAAAACACTAATATACATGATTATAACTTTTATAACAGAATCTACATATAAACAAGTTATATAAAATTGTTTTGAAAAGTCAATTCTCAAAGTAGAAATATTTTTAAAAATTTTATTACTTTTTATATTATAATTACAACTAATATAAATAAATAAATATATATACATATATATATATATATATATATATATATATATATATATATATATATATATATATCAGAACAATATTAAGTGGCAAAATAGAAAGCGAATTTCTTTTCAATTTTCCATTTTCCTTCTTATGTATAGTGTTGGATTATTATTTTTGTTTGTTACTATTTATACACTTTCTTTTTTTTGTCGCTTTCAGTAGTTCTTTTCGCTTTCCTTTCGCGTTGTCCTCTTGTAAAGCAAGGTTCGATACCGTTAATCCAGTTTGTATATCTATTTCATAATTTTTATTAATTTTTAATCCTTTAAAATATTGTGTGGTAACCACGGCAACAATTTAAGATTGTACAATGGAGGTTTTTTCCTGGCGAGAAACCAATTGTGGTTATCATCGCCATGGAGGTTTGAACGAGAACCTGATGGGAGCAAAGGAAAAATTTTATACTTCTTTTAGAAACTGTCAAGCCATGGGAAAGTTGATTCAGTACCAACAGCGCCTTACTTTGAACATGATACTCAGTTTGAATCTGACTAAGACCACCAAATTTTTATAATTTATTATTGAATAAATATTTGAAAAAACTGTATTAACATCAATTGTCATCTACTATAGATTTAAAAATGTATATGAACTTGATTGGATAAATAAAAACATATTTTATTAACGATTGAAAATTTGTACAAAATATATATCAGGAGAGTGTGAGCTAATAGAAAGAATTTAAGAATAATTAAATTTTTTTAACTCTGTGCGTAAAAGTCATGTTCTGCTTACACCTCGTATTTTTAAATCGCTTTTACGCTCATCGTTGTGACAAATGTTTGTTATCCTAATGTAAAGTATTTTGCTTCTCGTATGATTGCCATCCCTAGCTCCATGGCAAAACTCTTTTACGCGCTTGTATCACTATTAAGGAACAAGGTAATGATAAAATTTTTTTTCTTATTTTGTAACTTATTTCACTGCTTTTAATGAAACGAAAATCTTTCAATGGATTAGTTTTTCTTTCGTTAGATTCTGATGCGAGTCTAATCACTGGATGCAATAGACTCTAGGAAAAATAAATTTTATTAGACCTCAAACAAATGTAAAAGAAAAAAAAGTGTTCAAAGTTCAAATTTTTACATAGTTTTTTTTAGTTTCGCAATAAAATAGTTTTACCTGAGGAAATGAGAAAATCGGTAACCGCCAATAGGGAAGGAGGAGATTTTGTGTGGAAGATCTACGAGACTGGTGCGAAAGGATCTTTCTAGGGATTGTGCTTCCAGAGGCCTTTATGCTTACCAAACTCCCGAAGGAGACGGTATAGACGGAAGAAGAAGAAAGAGAAGACATAAGAACCAAACCGATTTCGTAAGAGAAAAAGTTCAAGCTCAAATAGCTTTGAGATAAACCGAACGGATTAAAAAAATAATCTTGAAAAGATTGAATATTTAATCGAACAAGTCAATTAAAATAAGAAACATCTGCTGTCATCGAAAGGGATCTTAAATGATGATATAAGGTTTTCCAGGCTACAAGTACAATCACGCAACAGCTACTGTAACTCTCTTGCTATAAATGTTTTCCACATTTGTTGCAGTATAAAATCTGAGACTGCAGTGTTGAAAATTTAATAAGCATTTCAAAGTTCTTGAGCCTGAAGACAGGCTTTGTACGCTTGCGTGTGCCTGCATTGTTTTTATTAGTGTGACATCTGTGTTGTCGTCGGACGCGGCGTGCGAGCACGGGCGGCTGACAATTAGTACCTCTTTACTGGAGTACCGTCGAGGACTTGCAGAGTGCGCTGTTATCGATTTCTTGTGTCTAATTTTATAAAAAATAATTTGTAAAAAAGTGAATTGGAAACAGAGCAGAACTGGTTGTCTCATCGGGTTTGTCGTTTTTGTATTTTGGTTGGAATTTGTTTTTTGTTTTTTTAATTCAGTTAGAAATAAGAAAACTGCTTTATTGGGTTTGAATATTATTGTAAATAAAGCACACAAAAGTTGTCACTTGTTTAATGTAATTACTTTCATCCAATAACTTTTAAAATTAATTAAAATTATATTTTATCAGCAAAGAAAATAAATAATACATAAACTTTCTAAAATAAGAAAATGGGAGGAAAACTCCTTAGTGAGTTTGTTATAATTTATTAGGTTTATTTGTGGTATTTATATAGTTTTCGTTGTTGGTTTACCTTATATCACTTTTCGGTTTTGAAAAGCTATTATTTTTTAATAGTTGCATACCTAGGATTTAGTACAGAAAAGTAATTCCCGAGATCACAAAATGCTGGACAAGTTATATTTTAATAAATTCCAATAAAATTTTATTTTTCAAGGTAAATGTTCAGTTTAAAGATTTATGATTTTAAAAAACATGCAGTTATAAAAAAATTGTTTTACTCAACACAATTTAACCTTTATTGCATATAATTTGTTGAATTAATGCAGAAACAACATTATATAACAAGATTATTGTATAAGCAGATATAACAAGCTTATATTTATACATTGTTAAGCAAAACATTACCATAACACACAAAGTATTGGGTTTTATAAATACTTTTAAAAACGGACATCATTAAATTGAATTTAGGACAAGAATTGTAAGAAGTATCACTAAATAATATTAGTATATCACTAAAAACTATATTAGTTTTTAAAATTATATTGTTCTATGTTTATAGACAAAAAATTTGTTTTTCTACAAATTATTTTGTAAATTTACATTAGTAGTCAACAAAGAGTATATAATCGTAGTTTAATCGTTTTTGGGTTTAGGAGGGTTTAAGTACCAACAAATGTACCGATTCATAGGTAAATGAAATGCATAAACAAATTGTTTTATGGTAGATAATTTAGATTAGGTTTGGGTGGTAATATAAAATAAGGTTTAATTCATTTAAATTCTCCGTGTTGTTTGTTTAAATTGTTTAGAGAGATTTTTTTTTAATTTGGCTCTTTCCTTTCTATTTTTTAAATTCTTCTATTAGTTCACCTTCTTCTTATATAAATCTCGTTTCAAATTTTTAAACGTTTTAAAATAATTTTTATTCATCCACTTAAGTTCAGATAATATTTTAAAAACTTGTAGTGGATCACACTTGAGGGTAATACAGTTTTTTCAAATAATAATTCATTAATGAAATGTTATTAATATATTTTATTTTTATATAGAGGGAGAAGTAATAACATATGATTTCATAAAACAGCTGATTTTACGTTATAGGTTATGCAGTAGGCTATAACAGCTGTTTTAACGCATAGGTTATATTACTTGTTACTTATACTTTATGTTAAATGGTAATTATTTAATAAAAATTAACTAAAATAATTTATCCTTAGTTAACCTAAGTAGGGTATGATTTTAAAACAATGTCTTTAAGCCAATGTCTAGAATAGTTAGGTTTGACAAACTAGAATATAGGCAAAAAGTGAATCATTACGATAGTTTATAAGAGTTATTTTCAGATGGCAGGCCTTGACTGAGTTACTATTGTTTGAGGTAAATGCAGCAATCCTTCGCGCAACTTTATATCTCCTCTTTGTTCATCGGTTAATGAGTTGACTAGTGTGTACGTCTAGGGTGACTGAAGGTCTGCTATAAGCGATCCTGGACACTCCGTCCCATTCGATATTCTCTATCGCGAGATTTATGTCCGCACTCAAATTCCGAGCCTGTTCTAGCACACCTATATTCCAAGCTAGCTTAATGTTACCTATATTGCAGGCCTATTGAAAGTTACCTATATTCCAGTATTGCTTAAGGTTACCTATATTCCAAGCCTGATCAAAGTTACCTATATTCCAAGCCTTTCCAATGTTACTTTTATTCCAAGCTTGCTTAAGATTACCTGAATGCAAAGCCTGCTCAAGGCTACCTATATTCCAGCTCTGTTTAACGTTACCTATATTCCAGGTCTGTTTAACGTTACCTATATTCCAAGCTTGCTTAAGGTTAGTTATATGCCAATCATACTCAAAGTTACCTATTTTCCAAGCCTGTTTAAGCTTACCTATATTCAAAGCCTGTTTAAGGTTACCTAAATTCCAAGCTTGCTTAAGGTTACCTATATGCTAAGCCAGCTCAAATTTACCTAGATTCCAAGCTTGCTCAAGGTTACCTATATTGCAAGCTTGCTTAAGGTAACCTATCTGTCACGCCTGTTTAAGCCTGAGGTTAAGCCTGTTACATTTATTCCAATCCTATTTAATGTTATCTATATTCGAAGCCTGTTTAAGGCTTCTATATTCCAAGCTTGCTTAAGGTAACCTATATGCTAAGCCAGTTCAAAGTTACCTTTATTCCAAGACTATTTTAGGTTACCTATATTCTAAGCCTGTTTAAGGTTACCTATATTCCAAGCCTGTTTAAGGTTCCTATATCCCAAGCTTGCTTAAGGTATCCTATATGCTAAGCCAGTTCAAAGTTACCTTTATTCCAAGACTATTTTAGGTTACCTATATTCTAAGCCTGTTTAAGGTTACCTATATTCCAAGCCTGTTTAAGGTTCCTATATCCCAAGCTTGCTTAAGGTAACCTATATGCTAAGCCAGTTCAAAGTTACCTTTATTCCAAGACTATTTTAGGTTACCTATATTCTAAGCCTGTTTAAGGTTACCTATATTCCAAGCCTGTTTAAGGTTCCTATATCCCAAGCTTGCTTAAGGTAACCTATATGCTAAGCCAGTTTAAAGTTACCTTTATTCCAAGTTTGCTCAAGTTTACCTATATGCCAAGATGACTCAATGTTATCTATATTTCAATCTTGATTAAGACTACCTATATACCATTCTTGCTTAAGATTACCTATATTTCAAGCCTGTTTAAACTGACCTATATTCTAAGCATGCCTAAAGTTACCATTATTTCAAGCCTGTTTAAGGTAACCGATATTTCAAGCTTGCTCAAAGTTACCTATATCCCAAGCCTTTTCAAGGGTTACTTATATTAGAAGCTCGTTCAGGGTTACCTATATTGCAAGCCTGCTCAATGCTATCTATATTTAAAGCCTGTTCAACGCTACCTATCTTCCAAGGGTTTTCAAGGTTATCTATATTGCAATCTTGTTCATGGTTACCTATATTGCAAGCCTACCTAAAATTATTTATATTCCAAGCCTGCCTATGGTTACCTAGTTTCCAAGCGTGCATAAGGTTATCTATATTTTAATCCTGCTAAGGATTAACGTATATTCCAAGCCGGCTAAAGTTTACCTGCATATTCCGAGGTTGCTCAAGGTTACCTTTATTTTAAGCCAGTTCAAGGTTACCAATATTGCAAGCCTACTTAAGTTTGCCTATATTCCGAACCTGCTCAAGATTACCAATATGCCAAGCCTGCTTGAGCCTATCTATCGTCCAAGCCTGCTTAGGGTTACCTATATTGCAAGCCTGTTCATGGTTACCTATATTGCAAGCCCACTCAAAATTACTTACATTCCAAGCTGGCTCATGGTTACCTTTTTTTAAGCCTGCTTAAGGTTACCTATATTCCTATTTGCTCATGGTTACCCTTATTTAAAGCCTGCTAAGGCTACCTATATTCCAAGTCTGATCTACCAATATTCCAATCCTGCTCAAGTTTACCTATATTCCAAGCCAGTTTAAGAGAATCTATATACCAAGCCTTCTCCAGGTCTCTATATTCCAAGCCTGTTCAAGGTTACTTTTATTCTGAACCTGCTCAAGGTTACCTATATTCCAAGCTTGATTGAGGCTACCTATATTCCAAGCCTGATGTAAACTATCTATATTCCAGGCCTGCTCATGGTTACCTATATTGCAAGGCTGTTCATTGTTACCTACAATGCAAGCCTACTAAAAATTATATTCCAAGCATGGTCATGGCTATCTTTATTCCAACCCTGCTCAAGGTTACATATATTCCAAGTCTTCTCAATGTCCCATATTCCAAGCCTGCTCAAGTTTACCTATATTCCAAGCCTGATGTACAGCAAGTATTACCTCTCTACGTCCATTATCCTTTTTCTTATAAGAGACTGTAACGGGTGGACAGACGACAACTCTATTAGAGAATAGATCTACTTCAGGTAGTGTAGGTGTTCGCGTGATGAAATGATATCTCCCTTGTATATTGTACTAGACATTTTCATCTCCCTAATGTAGCCATGATCTCCCCTATATGCTATACCCCAGGGCTGTAAGTCCCGAATTTAATCACTCCCAAATTCACAATACTTTCCCATCACTCGTGAGGTATGATACCTATACAGGCTAAAGGGTTTAAAACTATGAGAGTGATGAAAATAAAATCTCTATTTCCTGCTTACATTGTTTGTAAAATCAATACAAGGGGTAAGTCACCTTTCTGTGTGTATTAATCTCGAGAAAGTATTTCCCCTGGCAATGTGTGTAGTTACTGGGTACATCTTGTGGTGCCCTTTAATCTTTAATGCCTCGAGACCTCTAGACCGCATGAAATATGCAGAATGCTTGTGTGAGTTTATACACCGACTTGTCTTGCATATCAATGCCACGGCTTCATTTCAGGAAATCCCCTGTCTTTGAAGGCGATGATAGGGAACTTAGAGTACCGCGGGGTACTCAAATTAGTTACAAATTTGAACTCACGCAATTTCTCAAATATTATTTTAACGCTGAACGTAATTCTTGTTCATAGGGGGAGGCTTCAGCATTCATATTTCGGATATGAAAAACTTAGAAAAGTTGTTACTATCCGGGGGGGGGGGGGTGTTAGCACCCTCCCCAGAAATTGTTTAAAATTTAAATGGCGTGTTTGAGGGAATTTTTGCTTTTAGGGCAAGTAGATATAAGAAGCTACACAAAAGGGCGATTATTTGCTACCTTATTGTTTCTTGGTGATTTCTCAATTTCGCTGTAATAATATGAGCATTTCTTTTGATCTTAAAAATGTAACATTTATAGTTTCAAACTTTTTAAAATTAAAGATTTAAAAAAATAGGTATAAAAAAGTTGGGTAGAGCCTGGGAAGTTGGGAAGACATACTGAAGCTACTGCTTGATCTTAGGATTTGTTATACTTTTGTATAGTTTCTTTTTGTTTTAATTCCTTCTATTAGTTCGCTCTCTCCCTATATATAGCTTGTTCAAATTTTCAATCGTCATTAAAATACTTTTTATCCTACTCAAGCTGAAATACATTTTTTTAACCTTTTAGTGGATGACAATTGATATTAACACAGGGTTTTCAAAAAATAATTCATCATTTAAACATTAATAATTAATTTTAGTGTTTTATGGAAGAAATGCGTTACACTAAAGGGGCAATTATACTATACAATTACTTCGTCACTTTTGTCTTCAAATAACTTAAAACGTAAAACTTCCTAAAACAGCTGATTTAACGTTATAGGTTATGTTTCTTTATTTATAGTATGTGTAATTATTTATTAAAAAGTAATTAAAATAAAATTTATCTTTTTTAACTTGAGTTGAATTGCCTTAAATAGTTTTTGATTTTAAAATCATTTGTGTATATATATTTTTTGTAGGTTATTTAAGTTTATGTTTGACTTGCTTTCAGTAATTTAACCTCATTAAATTACAAAATATAAAACAGCTGATCGCTTATACGGGTCAATAACTACAGGTGTTGTATGGCAAAATAGAAAAGAAAAAACACACCTTTAAATTAAAGTTACAAAGTCCCTTCTCATCACAAAGGTTTTACAAACATTTTAAGTATGTTTAGTTTACGTCTGTTATAGTTTAAGCTACGAGTTGATTAGGAATCAGTCATTCAGGGCACTTTTTATTATAAATAAGGAGAAAGCATTAATAAACCAGCATTGAAATTTAATGAGGAGCAATTTTGAGAGTAAATTTGAAACCAAGTAAAAATACATATTAATTATTATTAAATAATAAGCTATTATTTGGTATATATCGTTTCTGTATCATGAACAATATAATTTTAAGAAATATCTTTATTAAAACAAGTAATATAAAGAAACATTAAAGCTTAACAACATTTTAAAAGTAATTACTACTTATGTTGAAAAAATATTTTAGATTTTATTACTTTTTACTAAATAATTACATATATTATAAATAAAGTAACATAATCAATGCGTTAAAAGAGTTGTTCTATCATGTTAAATATAACATCAAATCAGCTGTTTTATAGAATCATATGTTACCCCTTATGTTTAGCAAAATGAGAATAATAACTATATTGCTTACCTTGCCCCTTTAGTGAAAAAATACTCTCTCAAATAAAACTAAATTTAATTAATGAATTATTATTTGAACAACCGTTTTAATTACATGAAGTGCCAATCATTACAAGTTTAAAACAATATATTTGAACCTGAGTGGATGAATAAAAAGTATTTTATTAACGACTGAAAATTTGAACGAATACACACACACACACAAACACACACACACACACACACACACACACACACACACACACACACACACACACACACACACACACACACACACACACACACACACACACACACACACACATACACAAACACAAAAAACAGACACACACAAACACAAAAAACAGACACACACATACAAACAATCACAAACACATACACACACACACACACACACACACGCACGCACACACACACACATATAAATAAATAAATATATATATATATGTGTGTGTGTGTGTGTGTGTGTGTGTGTGTATAGGGAGAGTTGGATTAAATAAAAGGTAATGAGGAAAAAGTATAAGAAATATTTAATAAAGTTAAGCTATAATATCAAACCCAAATAAAGCGAAGTTAGTTGATGTGATAGTTTTAAAGTTTTCGTTTTCTTTTGATGTGTAGATTGTGTCGTTCGGTTTCGGTAAGGCTGTACCAAGAATGGCAGTTGCCTATGGTGACCAAACTAGTAGCCAACATTATTAGGAGTAGAAGTGGTTAAGGCAATATCGCCAAAGACGATTGCTTAAGCAGTAATATGAACTCCGTGAGTAGCACAGGCGCCGGCAACAGAAAGGCATCACAGTATGACGTCGACGAGGTAATCACATTGCATTAAGTTTGTAGTGTTGTTTGGAAATAATAATATAGCTTTTGTAGAATATATATTCAATTATTATTAAAATAGTTTGTATAAAGTTTTCTAGAAAATTACATACAATTTTAACAACGTGTCTTCTTCGGAGGCGTTTAATCTAAAAATGCAATTATATACGTATTACATTATTAAAAAAAAAAACTATTATAATACAAATGTACATACACAATATTAAATTAGCTAAGAAAGGTTTTTTTCTAACATTAAGAATGAATGTATAAGTTCTTTTTGTAAGTTTCGGTTTAAAAATATTGTTTTGGTTTTTTTAAAAAAATATTTTAATATAGTTAAATAAATTGACCCGAAGAAGGCATTGATTATATGTTGTGGAGTGAAGTTTAAATGCTAAATTTGTCTGTGATTTAATTAAACCCTTTTTATTTGAAATATAAATTTTTAAATGTTGTAAAATTAAAATCATCATCAACAGTTAATCAATATCAATGCTTAAAAAGAGAAGAGAAACAGAATAAAGGTCATTTTCGCTATGAAAACTGAATATTGTTGACTTGTTATCACCAAAGTTTATATAAACAACAATGACCATAATTATATTTATATACGTTGTGGCGATTTATTTGAAAAAAAATTATATATATATATATAGACTATATATATAAATTTTTTTCACTATTTTACTCTTAATATGCGTAGCGTCGAAATTCTTAATATACAAATCTTCATTTCTGTTAGAAATATTTCTAAGGGTTTGAGTACAGTTTTCTGAATTTCCTAACTTTACAATGTTTTCTCTGTTGACGCCTTTCGGAGTGACTCCATTTTCAAATCTTAAATCGTACTCCAAGTGTATATATATATATATATATATATATATATATATATATATATATATATATATATATGTACACACACACACACACACACACATATATATATATATATATATATATATATATATATGTACACACACACACACACACACCCACACACACACACACATATATATATATATATATATATATATATATATATATATATAGCGTTGGTTACTGCATATATTATTTGGTTGTAACATTTCCATCTGTAGAAATCTTTCCTAACGATTAGTGAATTCTTGTAGTTTTTATCAGTAATATTATATATAGGTGATTTTATACACGTCATTGAGGGTATTTGAGCAACATATACCGATCTGATTAATAAGATTATAATATGCGACTGTAAGAAGGGGTTTGTAAACGATGCAATTGGTTGATCAATATATAAGATTGGGAGTTGAATCGGGAGTGGTAAGTGAGTTTTATATTAGTGAAAGCTATTGATTTGGCAATATATAGAGGTTGCATTGATGGAACGGTTAAAGTAGATCTGCAGAGTTTTTTCTAGTTACACTTTAAACTCTGATTGCAAATATAATCTTAATTTCTTTGAACTGGATATTTTTTTTTATTTCAGAAATTGCGTGTTTATTAGTTCAAACGTTTTCCTAACATTATTATCATATATTATTGGGAAGGTGGAAGATATGGAATGGGGAAACCTATTCAGCACGTGACTTCGTGGTTCGGCCATGTGACCGGAAGTGGTCAACATTGATGAAACACGTAGAGCTTGATTGGTTTCAAGATGGCGCACAGGTTCAGACTATATAATGAATATTTGTACCTCTGTTGTCCTTTGACATGTATTTTGAAATACTGAATTCAAAGTCTCGTGTTTTTAAAGAGTTCTATATTTTGGGAATGGGATCAATATTTGAAATATGTTTTTATGTTTTAACTTACCAATAGTAATTTAATTTATGTGTTTGGTGAGATACAGTGTACTGTATCACAATGTGTAATACAGTAGAACCTCTCTAATTCGTCATCCTCGAATTCCTCAACTTCTGTGATTCGTCACAGGAATAACAAACATAGTCTGCACTGTCACTTAGTATAGGAAAATACAGATATTTAAAAAACTAAAACCTAAATACATTTAATACACCGTATTCGTCACAGGAATAACAAACATAGTCTGCACTGTCACTTAGTATAGGAAAATACAGATATTTAAAAAACTAAAACTTAAATACATTTAATACACCGTATTCGTCACAGGAATAACAAACATAGTCTGCACTGTCACTTAGTATAGGAAAATACAGATATTTAAAAAACTAAAACTTAAATACATTTAATACACCGTATTCGTCACAGGAATAACAAACATAGTCTGCACTGTCACTTAGTATAGGAAAATACAGATATTTAAAAAAAATAAAACATAAATAGATTTAATACACCGTATTCGTTACAGGAATAACAAACATAGTCTGCACTGTCACTTAGTATAGGAAAATTACAGATATTTAGAAGAACTAAAACGTAAATAGATTTAATACACCGTTGTCATTACAGAAATAACAAACATCGTCTGCACTATTCCTTAGTATAGGAAAATTACAGATATTTAGAAGAACTAAAACATAAATAGATTTAATACACCGTTGTCATTACAGAAATAACAAACATCGTCTGCACTATTCCTTAGTATAGGAAAATTACAGATATTTAGAAGAACTAAAACATAAATAGATTTAATACACCGTTGTCATTACAGAAATAACAAACATCGTCTGCACTATTCCTTAGTATAGGAAAATTACAGATATTTAGAAGAACTAAAACATAAATAGATTTAATACACCGTTGTCATTACAGAAATAACAAACATCGTCTGCACTGTCACTTAGTATAGGAAAATTACAGATATTTAGAAGAACTAAAACGTAAATAGATTTAATACACCGTTGTCATTACAGAAATAACAAACATCGTCTGCACTGTCACTTAGTATAGGAAAATTACAGATATTTAGAAGAACTAAAACGTAAATAGATTTAATACACCGTTGTCATTACAGAAATAACAAACATCGTCTGCACTGTCACTTAGTATAGGAAAATTACAGATATTTAGAAGAACTAAAACGTAAATAGATTTAATACACCGTTGTCATTACAGAAATAACAAACATCGTCTGCACTATTCCTTAGTATAGGAAAATTACAGATATTTAGAAGAACTAAAACATAAATAGATTTAATACACCGTTGTCATTACAGAAATAACAAACATCGTCTGCACTATTCCTTAGTATAGGAAAATTACAGATATTTAGAAGAACTAAAACATAAATAGATTTAATACACCGTTGTCATTACAGAAATAACAAACATCGTCTGCACTGTCACTTAGTATAGGAAAATTACAGATATTTAGAAGAACTAAAACGTAAATAGATTTAATACACCGTTGTCATTACAGAAATAACAAACATCGTCTGCACTGTCACTTAGTATAGGAAAATTACAGATATTTAGAAGAACTAAAACGTAAATAGATTTAATACACCGTTGTCATTACAGAAATAACAAACATCGTCTGCACTGTCACTTAGTATAGGAAAATTACAGATATTTAGAAGAACTAAAACGTAAATAGATTTAATACACCGTTGTCATTACAGAAATAACAAACATCGTCTGCACTGTCACTTAGTATAGGAAAATTACAGATATTTAGAAGAACTAAAACGTAAATAGATTTAATATATCTTTTTTGCACTGTTATTTTTTTGAAGGTAATGTATTGTGTTTTTATGTCTTTTGAAATTAGAGTAACGTGCTGTATTTGTTACTACGAACAATACTGCAGACTACTTATAGGCCTGGTTTGTAATAGTGTTGTTGAGATTTACTGGCGACATAAATAATTTAAGTACTCCATTATTTACATTACATACCTATTTACGTATTTATGTTTTATGTTTAACACAGTTAAATGTTAATTTCATGACTTCCGTAATACGTCTTTTTCTCGAATTTATCATCCCCTTGGTTCCAATCGAGACGAATTAGAGAGGTTCTACTGCATTTTATTTTATTAAATTTAATCAGAAGATACCATATCTTCTAACAAGAAATTTTCAACGTAATATTCAGATCCTTCCATTAGTTCACACTCTCCTTTTACATATATCTTGTTCATATTATGAAATAAAATATTTTTTATTCATCCACTTGAGTTATAATAATTTTTTAAAACTTGTAGTAGATTACACTTAATGTTAATACAGTTTAAAAAATATTAATTAATTAGTTAGATGAATTTTTTAATTTTTATATGGAAGACAAAATTCTCACAAAAGAGGCAAGGTATGGAATATAGTTATTTCGTCCCATTTGGCTTAAAATAAGTGATAACCTTTGGTTTCGGAAACAGCTGATTTTAAGTTATAGGGTTTCTGATAGAACAGCTGTTTTAACGCATAGGTTAAGTTAATCTATTTATTTTAATTGTAATTGTCATAAAAGGTTACTAAAATAAATATTTTTTCTCTTGACCTAAGTTGGAAAAGATTAGAAATTTTTTTCTTTATATTACTTGTTAACACTCTTATTTAACACAAAATTTCAGTTATACAAAATGTTTTGATATTTAACGCGGTTTTTGATGACGAAGTTTGTATCTCGTCTAAGCGCAATAAACCATGTCGTTCCGCTCTTTACCCAAACCGGAGCACATGTCGCGGCGCAGAATTTTACCCACACTACTTACTGGAAAATTGAAATCCTACCTCAACGTCGGCAAATATTGATTCCCACTGAAATCCTCGTCGAAGACGCCGGTAAATGGGTTATCCGCTATCAATGCACGGTAGCGTGTCGTGTTAGCAACGTACGGATATATCGATGTAAATTGGCAATTTTACACGTTATCGTACAGTGGTTAAAGCCGATTCTAGCGCCGCCGGTGGCAATCATTAAATATAGCTGGATTAATTAATTTTTTTTACATTTTATGAAAGTCAGTTTCGCCTGGAGCATCCTTCTCATGTGATGATATCCCTTCGCAAAAATGCCAAATATTAAAGTATGACAAGGCGTCGTACCACATTTGACTCCCAACTTGCAGCAATAAGGAGGTCTCGATAGAGGGTAGGCGAGTCCTCCAAGATGTTTTTGCAAACACGTCATCAGATTTATGGACATCATCTCTCTCTCTCTCTCTGTCTGTCTCTCTCTCTCTCTCTCTCTCTCTCTCTCTCTCTCTATATATATATATATATATATATATATATATATATATATATATATATATATATATATATATATACCTATGTAATGTCAGTTTTAAAGCGTCTGTCCGATTTCTAAACTTTGCCTCAACGCTTTCCTATTGAAAGTATAAGTTCTTTTCACTTGTGCATTTATTGATGGTTTCTCCCTATGGTTATCTGGGTCTCCATTTCCTTCTTCTCTCGGTGTACGTTTTATAATGTGGGGAATGTGTGTTTGTTTTTTATGGCGTGTGTGGCTACACAAAAAGTAACGGTAACACAAAAGTGGTAAAAAAGTACAAAAAGGCCTCAAAATGACAATCTGGGAACAACTAGAACTTTATAAAAATAAAAATAATATCATACACGAACAAATACAAATAAAATCAAAAAACGATAAATTATTCAACCTAATAGACAATATTAACCCCAAACAAACTTTAAAAATTCGCACAGTGCAGTGAATCTAAAAATAGAACATAACTGTACACCAAGCTCAACGGAAATTCCACGCAGCTTGCAGCCTACTACAACTTTGTTCAGTATGCCCAATGATAATGACAAAGCCAGTCGTTGAAAGTTAACTCGCACAAATAACAAGTAAGATTCTTGTTTAAGTACATAAGTGAATACAAGAAAACAGTGTTGCATATTTACAAATATATATATATATATATATATATATATATATATATATATATGTATATATATATATATATAAGGACAAGTTAAACACCTTATAAATAATTACCTCAGTACAAATCGTAAACTGTAAAATACGCGTTTCCCAATGAAATGAGTATCATTCTCTCTCGCCAAGCAGAAGTGACGTCACACGGCGTAGGTAAACAAATAACTTTCAGACTTGTGTACGTTCGCAACGTTTATTTCTTCAGGTTTCTGCGGCTACAGGCTTAAACATAAATCTGGCAACGCCGCAGCAAAAACAATCAGTGACTAATTGCGTGAGCTGCGGAAATAACTTGTATACGTTGGAGCAGCGGCGGCTACGGTTTGTTTTAACAGAAAAACAGGTAGCCCTTTGATGTTAATTTACTGTGTGTAAACTCTGGTAATAATCGCTGAAGTGATTTTATAGATAGTCGTATATACAGAGTGGGAGAGAAGTGAGGGACGAGTAGATGTTTGAAGATCGACTCAATATTTAGATCAATGGTCCAATTTTGTTTGTTTCTATTCCTTCTATCAGTTCACACTTCATATATATATATATATATATATATATATATATATATATATATATATATATATATATATCGTGAACAAATTTTCAATCGTTAACAAAAATTTCATCCATTCCCTCAAGTTCAAATACATTTTAAAAAACGTTTAGTGGATGGCACTTAATGTTAATACAGCTTTAGAAATATTAATTCGTGAATTTAATTTAATTTTAATTTCATATGGGAGCAAACGTTTTCACGAAAGAGGCAAGGTATGCAATATAGTTATTTCGTTCCATTTGGCTAAGACTAAGTGATAACATATGATTCAAAAATAGCTGATTTTATGTTAAAGGTTATGCGGGTAAGACAGCTGTTTTAACACAAAAGTTATATTAATTTATTTATAATAATTGTTAATATTTATTAAAAAATAAATGAAATAATTTCTTTGTTGACCTACGTAGGTTGACGTCTTTGTTGACTTTTTTGTTTATATTACTTGTTAATTACAAAATGCTAAATTGTTGATTAAAGCATTTAATTGTGCAAGGGACCACAGAACGGAACGTAATTCATTGTTGAACGTTTTGATATAATCTGTCCAGATTGTCTTTGAATTAGTAACAACATAACCCAAGGAAATGTGCATTTAATATCTCATACGTCTAAACACTCATACTCATATCTCATACTAAGTATGTAGGTAGAATTCGTTATATACTCAAAGCTCATTAACGTGAGAACGGATAGAGTTTCCATTGTTTTAAATACTAAAATTGCATAAACAAACCTATTTGAGAGCAGTTCTGGAGAAACTTTAATATTATTAGAACTTATTCCCACTTTTGTTTAACACGTTCTCTGAGGCAGTCCATTCACGTATGTTATACTTATAAACTGAAGAATTATTATTGAATTAGTTAGACACTACATCTCATGTTTATTTGACGTTTGTTCCATAATGAAGGACAAAATCTCTTTTAATGTAATGAGGCATTAAAATCTCATGTAATTTAATTTTATAACGTAGTCTTAGGTCAGCGTCTTACGATCTGTACAAGGCAAGACACTAAAATTTGTAAACTAACATTCAGTTCCATAAATACTTGTCAAATATCATGTAAGACCAATGAATAATTTTAACGCCAGATAAAAAAACGCGTTTGTGGTTTTTATAAAACAAAAAGGATTTACACCGAGTGTATCACGTGATAAAGATGGAGGACGTTCAAGATTAACGTTACCACTTCCCTTGGTATCTAAAACAGATTAAGAACTAAAATGACTCTCAAACTATTTTCCACGGTTATCTTAATTAAAATAGCCAACTCTAAATCTCACCATATATTAGTTTAACAAAAACAAACACACTAGTTCATAACATAATTAGACTAGTTTCGTTATTTACCGTTGTTAATAGTTCTCTAAGCTCTAATCAACTAAATATAAGATATAAATGTAGTGCAATATATAAACAAATCTATACTATTAAATAAATAAACTAATGGAGTGTGTGTGAGTTCAGACGGCCAAAACCGTCTCAAAAATAAGGCAAAATCGGCAAAATTAATTAAATAAAGGTTTATAAACACAATAGTGAAGGTGAAAGTAGCGGGCCAAACCTGATCCGTTATCAGAAAACCTAAACAAAGCAGGTCCAAAGGGCGGGTTTTGGCTAACGAAACGAAAGAGTGGGGACCCCGTTTGATGAGAAAGGAGCCGTAAATCAGTGCTAGGACAAGATGGACGTTTCCTTTTGGACATCCTCAACCATGGACGGTCAGATGCCGTTCCAAAGCTAAGCCTTAAACCATAGCCCAAGATGGAAGTGGAGATGATCACCTCTTGAAACGCATGATTTGAAATATAAACTTTTTTAAATGTAATGAATCAGTATAAAAGACGGCATTAAAATCGTTCATTTGCGTTCGCTAGAACTTTCCAGACTCCTGGGAAAAAACCTTGGGAGAAGAGAAGCGAAGTGCAGTGAGGATCTTTGGGGCATGTCAAAATTTTAATAATAAAATAACCATTTATTAATATAAATACAAATTTCAAAATTATAAATACAGATTTCGTTAAATACAAAATTATTATCAAATTGTATTTTAATTAGAATAAAAAATATATAAACAAATGACTTTTATTGGAAAAAGTATCTAAATTGTGGAGATTAAAAATAAATTATTCAAATTTAAATGACTAACATCAAGATTAAAGTTTATCAAGTTATCAAATTTAATGAGTTAAGACAAAGAAAATCCAAAGTCGGTAATAAAATTATATATTTAAATTCAATAATAAAAAATCGAATGAGATTTCCAATAAGGAAAATAAAAATAAAAATCACTTTAACTTGGTTAATATTTATTTTATGTCCATTAAAATTACACCATACAACCAAAAATATGTTACAACGAAAATACGATAAACACGTTGTACGAATGTTTTAGATTTATATTTGGGAGCACAAATGTAAATTGAAAATTAAATGATTTGCAAGTAAACTTGCGCTTACTTCCAAAATAAAATAATGGACAGAAATAAAACCAGTTAGTATAAATATTTCTTATATTCTATTTAAAGTTGTAAATTTATATAAATTTGTTTTAGAAGAATAATTTTGTACTTTAATCAAAACTACAAGAACATTTGATACCGATTAGAAGCTATTTGAATTTATTCAAATAAAAATGCTTTTATTAGGAGAAAATAAGATACATCTTTGAGATAAAATTATCAAAAGTGAATTTTAATAATGTATTGTTTAAATTTCAATTTAATTAAAAATAAAGTTGAAAATACATAATGTTCATAAATATTATTATTAACCTGTGGTAAATCAGTGAAAATGTCGAGAATTGTTTCAACCATTTTATAGAATAAAACCATACATTTAAAATCAAGTTGGAGAAAAAGAATTATAGTAAATATTTATGCAATAGAAAATAATTAGATCCATTTTAATATTGATAAAATAATAATAATGAACTTAAAATGTAACTAAATGAGATAGAGCATTATGGTTGCTTTTATAATTGACGTCCAAGGATTTATCTACTGGCAGATCACGCTTGATGCACAACAAGTCGCGTGGGATCATGTTTTTACCGCTGCTGAACTGACGCGTTTCGGCTCAACATCCGTATCATCAGTAAGTCAAAATAGAGCGTAAAATATACGCGGCTGAGAGTGTTGTAGCAGGGGCTGAACGCGAGATTAGCGGCAGGCATTAGGTTTTGGCCGCGGCAGTGTGTATGTGTGTGTGTGTGTGTGTGTGTGTGTGTGTGTGTGTGTGTGTGTGTGTGTGTGTGTGTGTGTGTGTGTGTGTGTGTGTGTGTGTGTGTGTGTGTGTGTGTGTGTGAGTGTGAGTGTGTGTGTGTGTGTGTGAGTGTGTGTGTGTTTTTGAGTGTGAGTGTGTGTGTGTGTGTGTTTTACTCAATCACGTAAAAACTACTGGACCCATTGAGCTGAAAGTTTACATGGACATTCTTTGGGTCCCTGGTTAACCCATAGGTTTATTGTTTTAGTTATTCCATCAGGACATCGAACCAGTGGCCTTGGAAGCTCCTTTAACATTCAATTATCTACCCGCCATTATATACGTGGCTTAGTCAGCTTATAGTAAATGTGTTTGTAATCACCTGTCAAAGTTAATTTTAAACCCAATTAAACATATGATAATAAATGTTGTTGCTAGTCACCTTTCAAGGTTAGTTATACTTTACAAATACCCTGTTACAAGCAGAAGCTTTTCCTTCTCTTGCTTTTTCAAGACAGTAATCGATTTTAAGTGTATAATAATTAAGAGATTAAGTTTATAAGCTATAATATGATATATTTAATAGAATTTAATATATGTACCTTAAAGGAAACCGAAATACAAATACGAATATAATAACCAATAATAATATATGACAACCCCTTCGAATTACGGGTATTCTACTATTAAACAAAATATGCACTAAAATACTATTTTCCTTTAAACGTATTCACTAATCTTACAAACTTATAAATAACAGCCTTGCTTAACAATAGGTTGCTCGACTATCCCTGGAAACGGGCACAAACAGGAAATATTCCTGTCTAATAGCTCAACACAAATTGTAATAATAACAATGTCAATATATTCCACTGGGAACCTAATGACCCGCAGGGAATGTATTATTAACCCAATACCGGATGTGTTCTACATAGTAACCTCTAATCATGGACATTGATATCTACCTTAACAATGCAATAAGTTTAATTAACTGTTTGCATTTACACTATAACTGTAGCAGCGTTTAATGGGTTGCTGATACGAGTGACACCCCGCTTGTGAACTGCCGCTTTCGGTAGCTGTATTATTATTTTATTTCTTCTGGGAGAATAAAAACACCCAGATAGTAAAATTTCTTCCTATTCTTTTTTGATGATTATTTTGTAATACGTAATCTAAAATAGGGCCCACATATTGCCTGAGATGTTCTGTTGCTGAAGTTAATAATAGTTTAGTAAAATTGAAGCTGTCCAAAACGCGTCCAATAATATTAATATGTAGAACCGGAAATGTTTAATCATAGTACGGTGATATACGTATACGTTCCTTTTAGTGCATATGTAACAACATCAAATTTATTATCTTAATACCCTCAAAAATAAATATTAATAATAATTTAATTTATTGTTTTCATTTTTGAGCTATTCCTTTAATTATTTCATACTGCCCATATATATATATATATATATATATATATATATATATATATATATATATATATATATATATATATATATAGTTATTTATATATAATATATTTAACTTTGTAACACTGTTTTCTTGTATTCACTTATCAATATCATTATAAGTACTTCAACAAGAATCAACTGCAGTTGATGCTCGACATTGAAGATACTATCAATCTTTGAAAGTTAACTCACATAAATTAAAAGTAAGATTTTTGTTTAAGTACATATAGTGCAAGTGATATATATATATATATATATATATATATATATATATATATATATATATATATGTTGTTCAAATTTTCAACACTTTATACAATAATTGTTTTCATCCTCTCAAGTTCTAACACATTTTTTAAATTTTGTAATGTATGACCCCTGATTTAATTACAGTTTATTCAAATAATAATTAATTCATTAAACCTAATTAATTAATTTAATTTTTTTATGGGAGAACAAATTTTCACAAAAGGGCAAGGTATGCAATACAGTTATTTCGTCCCATTTTGCACAAAATAAGGGAAAACGTGTATTTTCATAAAATAGCTGCTTTTATGTCATAGTTTATGTGGCAGAACAGATGATTTAACGCATAGGTTACGTGTTACTTTATTTCAATTTTATTGTAATTATTTAATAAAAAGTATCTAAATTAAAAATATCCTTTGTTGCCCTAAGTAGGATTTGGCTAAAAAGTGTTTGTTTATATTACTTGTTTACATCTGTAATGTTCTAAACCCCAGCGATAAACAAAGCTTTGCAATACCAACATTTCGCTTTGTTTATTCAAGCGTGAGTTTTAAACTCAACTCAACTCGAAATTGGTAATCCCGCTGGTTCTATTGAATGCGCTATTCCCTATTGTGTCAACTCTGTGAACTTATTTCCCTGTCGCACAATGTAATATTTAAATGTTTGTATAGGTTTGCAGTAGGGTAATGTTTGGTGTTTTTATATAGTCTAACTTTATAGACTCTGGTTAACTGGGTCAGCTTAATCTAGAGGTCGTAACTAGTGAAACGTTAACGCTTCCGGTCTTGTGAAATAGTCAGCTCGGATCCTCATCATCGCGGAAGAGAAGAGTAAAAGCAATTTAACTACTTATAACAAGTTAAAAATTAAAAACAAATAATGAAAGAAACATTTGTTAGTCTGTTATTACTTACGCCCACAAAAAAAAATTTACTTTAGTTACTTTTCATTAAATACTTATAAATAGTATAAATAAAATAACATAACCTAAGCTGTTCGATCAGCTGTTCTATCACGTTAACTATAACATAATATCAGCTGTTTTATGAAATTATATGTTCTCTCATATTTTAATCCACATAATAACCGTATTACATACCTTGGGCCTTTCGTGAAATGTTTTTCTCCCATATGAAACTAAAAGTAAATTTATTTTATGAATTCATATTTCTAAAGGTGTATGAACATAAAAGGTTATGCACTACAAGTTAAAAAATGTTTTACAACTTGAGGCGGCGAATAAAAATATTTTAATAACGATTGAAAATTTTATTTCATCTACATTTTATTCATAATTACAATTAATATGAATATGCATATACATATGACATATCACAACAATAAATAGCAAAATAGAAAGTAAAATTAATTAATAAAATTCATTAAATAAATTTAAATAATGAAATACTGTTTAAAAACTGCCTGAGCTAACAACGTCCAGTACAAGCTACAAATTAAACAATAAGTGAATGAATAAAAGATATTTTAATAGCGATAGAAATTTTAAACAAAATGTTTATAAGGAGAGTGTGAACTAATAAAAAGAAATGAATAATATTGTAATAAAAGAATATCCTTATCATCGCAATGAGGGAACAAATTTCTTACCCAATCTCCCTGACCTTGGGCCAGGATTATGATTCTCACATTCCTTCTAAATCCTTACTATACATGTTGTGTTAAAATTTTAAAAGGAAATGTCTTTAAAAACCTCTCGTTTTTCTGTCGCACCATACTCACAAATCCAAGAAAACTTACGATACTGTAAAAGCCTTCATATTGGTAAATCGTTGGATTTTCCAGAGAACCCAAATACATAAATTTTTAAAAGTTATGGTTAAAGTCCGAAATTTTAGAGATCATCATTCATTTCGAGCTTTTATCATGATACTCTCGGCAAATGTTAGACTATACCTAAAAATCATGGTAAATGTAGGGAAATAGAAATGCCTTGGACATCAGGTTATATTGACACGTCTTTTTGCTAGCAAGAAAAATGATTATATTTCCAAAACAAACCGTTATACAAACCCGTATAACCCATTCCCCAATCTCTGGAAAGCCCGAAAAATCATCCCTCATTTTCTTTAAAACTATTATACTTTTATATACTTATTATTATTATTATATATATATATATATATATATATATATTATATATATTATATTATTATTATTATTATTATATTATTATACTTATTATTACCAAGACATTTAGGAAGTCCTAAGGTTTCTTGTAAAATTTGAGATCCACCAAAACACAAACTTTTACAGTAACAGATAGAATAAATATTATCAAACCACAACTATTATAGTTGTACGAGACTATTGATAAACCTTGTTGTTGGTTCACAGTTTGGAATAAGTATACCAAATGTAAACACACCGTGTGTACCTCGATTGCCTAACCGCATGTTACCCGGCGCGCCTCAAAATTAGCATAGATCAGTAACGTGTTCAATCTCATTACACTGATCTGGCTGTAAAGTCAAATACTAGCTTTGTGTGTAAAGATTTAAAGGCATAAACTAATTGTTCTTTACTAGTGTGCTACAGAGATACTTATCATTTGGGGGTTTCTCTGGACAGTTTATCGTTACACTTTATTGTTGGCGTTATTGGTGTCGTAGCCCACTAGTCTCTCTCCTTACCCAACCTCATATCCTCCACCTGAATCTTTGTTATATTTTCTTCCGCAAAATGTTCTCAAGTAATTGAAATTTTACAAAGAAAAAGTAAATCACAAATAAAATTGTGTATTTGAATCTCACTTTATTTTTCCTGTTTCTCATTTGTAAAAGTCAGGAGAGAGTTAAACACTTGATCACACCCAGGAACAAGTGTGCACCCATATGTTATTTATTTGGTCTTATGTGGTATTATTTGTTTGAGCATTTAGGCCTATCCCATATTTTCGTCATTCGTTACAACGGGGTTCTGTCGCTGGAAAGCAGGGAAGGGCAAGGCATGATTATTATAGGTTCAAAATATCTTCTTGCTAGGTGACTAGCATCAGTTTAGAGACAAAAGGGGGTGTGGTGCACGACATGAGGTAAAAGTATGTAACAACCCGAAAGCCTTACCGACCCTCCCGTAGGAGACTACACTTCAACGCGACACTACGATTTCAACCGCTTTCGAGAATTATTCGGTACTAGTAGAAATTTCGGAACTGCTAAATGTCCCGTATCTCTGGAACACTCATGATTAATTTGTAACCGAAACTTAATTCGCTCTTGATTGGCCTCCCTTCAGAATGCGGAAATGGTTGAGTGGGGATAGTCGCTTAACCCTTGAGAGCCAACAATCAGCTCGTAGAAACAACATATAGTACGCGTTTCCTATATTACTAAGAGATTCTTTTATATTTCAATGGGATAAATAAATTTGTCGTCACTGAAGGATAACAAAACATTGTAACAACTCTAGGTAAACATTTTATACTTATGCCCTACTGGTCACGTGCAGGGTCGTAGCAACACTTTATCGGACTACCTTTTACCTCAAGATGAAGGGAGAAACATTATAAGGGATGGAAATAACAAAGGAAGGACAAAGAACGGGGAATAAACATAACATGGGATAAACTGTCGGTTTGCTTATAGAAAGTGAGTTTGGTTTTTACTAGGGGTCCTGAATAGTTTGTTGGGATACAATCTTTGACTTGACGACACGCTTTATATATTCGCACCGAACAGGAATACAACTATTTTAGCTTAAAATAAGTGATAACATATGATTCCATACAGATGATTTTATTTTACAGAATATGTTGCAGAGCAGCTGTTTTAATTCGTAGGTTAAGTTTATTTATTGTACATTATTAAGTTAAAATACAACTATTCAATGTTCTTGAAGTGAAAACTTTTATAACGATACCTACAATAACTTCAGTCTCCTTAAAGTGATTTAAATGATAACATATAATTTCATATACATGATTTTGTGATACATCTTATGTTCTAAAACAACTGTTTCAACACGTAGGTTGTGTTACATTATTCATTGAGCATTTTAAAGGAAAAAAGTTATTTTTAAATAATTTTGATCAGTAAAAAAAATTAACTTAATAAAATTTTAATAGTTCTGAATAGAAATAATTCAATATAACGATAGTAACAAGCTATGATTTTTTTTGTCCAATTTTTAAAATGAAAATGTTCTTAGGTGTGTCTAATAAAAAATGTTTATCTAATTTCTCATTACGGATAATTAAATGTTTTTTTAATTCAAAATTTCTTTGTACGTATTTTCCATACTTTTGCTTGAATGTTTAGTGTCCATGAGGTGATTTGCGAAGGAGGATTCAATAGTAGTGTGTAGTGCTCTTTTGTGTTCTTTATATCTTTCGGCGAAAGATATGCCTGTTTGTCCAATATAGAACTTATTGCAGTTGTTGAATTTTAGTTTGTATACTCCTGGGTTATTGTATGTGTTGGTATTGTTATTAATGATGTGTCTGATAGCCTTTTGGCTTGTATTTGTTGTTTTGTAAGCTACATTGTATCCTGCGTTTTTGAATTGGTGTGTTATTTCATTTGTGAGTTTGTTTATGTACGTGAGGGTGATGAATTTGATTTTGTTAGTGTTTTTGTTGTTTGTGTTATTGTTAATGTTCTTGTTGAGTATTTTTCTGTGTAGCTTGTCTATTAAATAATGATCATATCCATTTTTGTGTGCTAAATATTTGATTGTATTTAGTTCTTCTGTGTAGTTAGTTGTGGACATAGGTATTTTATTTAGTCTGTGTAGTAAATGTTTGAATGCTGCGTGTTTATGTTGTATTGAGTGGTTCGATGAATTGTGTATCGGTGTATCTGTCATGGTTGGCTTGCTGTAAATGTTGAATTCATTTTTGTTTTGATTTCCATAACAAAAACATAAATTAAAAACACTAGAACAGTATAAAATATATAGACATAGCAACACACATAAAAATTACATCCTAAATGAACAACACGCCAAGGATCACACATACTCTTCGATCCCACCACTTCTAACTTTAAAAAAATGGTACAGAGGAAGCACAACTGCAGCATTCCTAGCGGCAAAAATTCGAGGCTGAAGAAGTCGTAAGACGAAAACGTTTCCTCCAAGTGTAAGTTAACAATTTAACAGCCTTTAGTTAAGAAAGTCAGGTTGCAAGTAATAGGAAAAAGTGTAATAAATATTAATTAAATTAATTAAACCTTTACTAACAACACTCTTTTGTTATTAATTAAATTACTAATACCTCATTTAACTACATTTTTTTATTGTTAATTAAATTTTTAATACCTCAACTAACTACATTCTACAAATGAAGCATTCTTCTCAGTTTGAAGGCTTATTACGTTTTTTAAAGCAGGACAATTCACAGAATGTAAATAAAATGTTTTAACAGAGTAGAGTCCTTTGTAAACTTCGTTACTATGTAAGTAATAACAAACATACAGGACATCATTGAATAAGATATATGTATGTATATATATATATATATATATATATATATATATATATATATATATATAATGGTAATACGCCTTTATAATGATGATTATATATCATTGAAAGCGAGGAATCTAAAGACCTGAATATCAGGTTTGATTCTATTGTTTACTTCAGACAACTACTTTCACCTAAATCCTAGGATTTTTCCAACGTAAGACAACGGAGTTTCTGCTGGCGTTAGAATGCTAAACTATTCACGAAGTAACATTGGGTACAAGTAATACAAAATTATTAAAGACAATTCCTTCGTAGGTAAACATTGAAAAATTTCATACTAGTTACTTTTTTAAAAATCGTCAAAACTAAAATATTTATGTAGTATATAAACATGTGATGGAATTACAGTATTGAGTTTAATAATAGGATGCGAAATTATTTATAGAAATTAAATTTAATTAATGAATAAATGTTTGAAAAAAAACACTATTTACATCAAGGGTCCACTACAAGTCTTAAAACATTCATTTAAACATTTAATTTGTTGAAAGGTCACTCTAGTTTGTATTTTCGGGATTGTTATTAGACCATCTGATGATGATGACATAGTTATCGAAATATACATAAGTTTTTAACCCTTGAATAATTTCGTTGTATTGGGTATGTTTCCATATTTTTATTGCAATATATTATACCACTGTGGCCTTGATATTTTATATGAACTTGATTGCATTAAATAAAACTATTTTATTAACGATTGAAAATTTGGGTAAAATCTATAAATATATATAGGAAGAGTGTGAAGTAATAGAAGGGATAGAAAATGGTTTTGTTGCAACGAACACCATATACACAGTGTATAAACTATATACCTCGGGGAAGAATATCTTTATATCGTTGATAGGACAGTAGATTTAGCTTTGATGTTAAACTTTATACATTTAAGTTTAATCTTCTATCTATGAGTTCCATAATATATTAAAGTTCCTGCCTTAACCATTAGCATATGATTTTTGAGTATGGTATTCAATCTACGGGCAACAGAATATATTCAGATATCTACCTTAATCTTGAGAATATGATTTGTGAGTATGGTATCCCATTTACCGGCCACAGAATATATTCAGATTTCTATCCTAATCTTCAGAATATGAATTACTGAGTATAGTATCCCATCTAAGAGTTCTAGAATATATTCATGTTTCTTAATCTTAAAAATATGATTTGTGTGTATGATATCGTCTAACCAGTCCCAGAATATATTAGGTTTTTACCTTAATCCATACAATATGATTTATTGGTATGGTATCTCAGCTACAGGTTCCAGAATGTATTCAGGTTTCTACAGTAGTCATTTGAATATAGTTTGTGTATGGTATAGTAGGACCGGTCTCAGAATATATAAATGTTTCTACCTCAATCCTTGGAATACGAGTTGTGAGCTCGGTATCCCATCTATCAACCACTGAATATAATAGGTTTCTACCTTAATCCTTGGAATACGAGTTGTGAGCTCGGTATCCCATCTATCAACCACAGAATATATTAGGTTTCTACCTTAGTCCTTGGAATACGAGTTGTGAGCTTGGTATCCCATCTATCAACCACAGAATATATTAGGTTTCTACCTTAATCCTTGGAATACGAATTGTGAGCTCGGTATCCCATCTATCAACCACGGAATATATTAGGTTTCTACCTTAATATTTAGAATACGATTTGTGAGTATTGTACCCCATCTACCGGTCCTAGAATATACGCGAGTGTGTATTTGCAGTGAACATTAAGGCTGCGGTAATACAGCAGGCAACTGATGACGGCAACACAACGCAAACTTGAGTTGCTTTTTCAAAGCATACAGAGGTGAATGCACATATTCATAGTGAAGTAATAGCAACGCGACTAGAGAGTGACACAGAAACTAGAGTTGCTCCGGTCACAACATGCTGTAAACGCGTTGCTCAGTTTCTCAGTTGCCAGCAGTATTTGTTGCGTTGTGTATGCGTTTCTCAAGAGTGCTATCGTATTTAATACATTATTATTTTTATTTGTATTTTTTGTATTTCTGTTTCCTTGAATTGTATTTTATTATACCGCTACAGTACGTCAGGAAAACAATATATTGCTGGTTCTGATTTGTGTACCCAACAACTTCAAAACGATATGAATGATAATTAACAATTTTTTTAGAAAATGTATGAAATCGGCAATTAAACTATAAAATTTGATTTGTTTAGAAACTAATTTAAATTTCATTGCAATGTAATTTTATTTTAAGTTTTGCAGGTATACGTAAAAAGATATACATACTAAGTGAGGAATTAATTTTAGCTGAGAGTTATTGTTAATCTTTCTCCAGCAGAAATCGGTTTTCGCCAATTAGTTGTTTTTTTCTTGATGTTCTCCGATTCATGATTTAAAAGGTATTCGTAACTGCTAAGGAAGTCATACGATAATAATTGAAAAATTGGTCTGGGCAAATTCATAAGTTTTCCACTGCAATATATTGACTTTGTCTCGCATGAATGACGTTATAGAGGTGTAAACCTACAACGAATTGTCTTTTTTATAAAGTTTTTGTAGCTTCTTCCTTAAAATATACACAAGGGTGCTTCCTCCTCTGACAACTAAACTAGCAACTTTCAATGAACATTCTTGTAAACCGACAAGCAACTTTACTAATAACAACTCAAGTTTACGTTGCGTTGCGATCACCAGCTGCTTTCTGTATGTCCGCCGCCTAAGGCCGAAAAAATTTAATTTCTGGACCAAAAACGTAAAAAATTAGTTTCATTATTTTTCTACAATTTCAATACAAGACGTTACAATCATCTTTCTTTATTATTTTTCTCAACAGATATTTTACAAAAAACGAGTTTTCCAATGCGCTGCCCACTCATGCATTCTGACATCTCTGGCTTTATGATCTTGACTACAATAAACCAACCATCTTTTCTCCGTCCTCGCGTTAGCTTGGTATTCCCAAACACCATTACTTTCTTAATATCAATTTTACGACGGTCAGGGTTGTAAATGTGTTTTGGCAATAACTCCATTAATTTGTGTTGCACAAGCTACGATCATCCTTCGTGTATTTGACGTCATTTGGAATTTTTATTCCATCGTAAGTTATAATATACGACAGGATACGGTCGTGGTTATTCAATTCCTAATATTGGTTCATATTCTCCGCCTATATATATCTTAATCAAATTTTCCATCGTTATTAATATACTTTTTAATCAGCCATCAAGGTCAAATACATTTTTCAAACTTGTAGTGGATGACACATAAAGTTTTTTCAAATAATAACTCAATAAATTTAATTTAATTAAATAATTTCTTTTTTTATTTTGCCACCTAATATTGTGATTCTGTCATATGTCAGAATATACGCAAGTATCAATGAGTGTATATTTGCAGTGAACATTAAGGCTGCGGTAATACAGCAGGCAACTGATGACGGCAACACAACGCAAACTTGAGTTGCTTTTTCAAAGCATACAGAGTTGAATGCACATATTCATAGTGAAGTAATAGCAACGCGACTAGAGAGTGACACAGAAACTAGAGTTGCTCCGGTCACGACATGCTGTAAACTCGTTGCTCAGTTTCTCAGTTGCCAGCAGTATTTGTTGCGTTGTGTATGCGTTTCTCAAGAGTGCTATCGCATTTAATATATTATTATTTTCATTTGTATATTTTGTATTTCTGTTTCTTTAAATTGTCTTTTATTATACCGCTACAGTACGTCAGTAAAACAAAATATTGCTGGTTCTGTTTGTGTACCCAGCAACATTAAAACGATATGAATGATTAATAACAATTTTTTTGATAATGTATGAAATCGGCAATTAAACTATAAAATTTGATTTGTTTAGAAACTAATTTAAATTTCATTGCAATGTAATTTTATTTTAGGTTTTGCAGGTATACGTAAAAAGATATACATACTAAGTGAGCAATTAATTTTAGCTGAGAGTTATTGTTAATCTTTCTCCAGCAGAAATCGGTTTTCGCCAATTAGTTGTTTTTTTCTTGATGTTCTCCGATTCATGATTTAAAAGGTATTCGTAACTGCTAAGGAAGTCATACGATAATAATTGAAAAATTGGTCTGGGCAAATTCATAAGTTTTCCACTGCAATATATTGACTTTGTCTCGCATGAATGACGTTATAGAGGTGTAAACCTACAACGAATTGTCTTTTTTATAAAGTTTTTGTAGCTTCTTCCTTAAAATATACACAAGGGTGCATACTCCTCTGACAACTAAACTAGCAACTTTCAATGAACATTCTTGTAAACCGACAAGCAACTTTACTAATAACAACTCAAGTTTACGTTGCGTTGCGATCACCAGCTGCTTTCTGTATGTCCGCCGCCTAAGGCCGAAAAAATTTAATTTCTGGACCAAAAACGTAAAAAATTAGTTTCATTATTTTTCTACAATTTCAATACAAGACATTACAATCATCTTTCTTTATTATTTTTCTCAACAGATATTTTACAAAAAACGAGTTTTCCAATGCGCTGCCCACTCATGCATTCTGACATCTCTGGCTTTATGATCTTGACTACAATAAACCAACCATCTTTTCTCCGTCCTCGCGTTAGCTTGGTATTCCCAAACACCATTACTTTCTTAATATCAATTTTACGACGGTCAGGGTTGTAAATGTGTTTTGGCAATAACTCCATTAATTTGTGTTGCACAAGCTACGATCATCCTTCGTGTATTTGACGTCATTTGGAATTTTTATTCCATCGTAAGTTATAATATACGACAGGATACGGTCGTGGTTATTCAATTCCTAATATTGGTTCATATTCTCCGCCTATATATATCTTAATCAAATTTTCCATCGTTATTAATATACTTTTTAATCAGCCATCAAGGTCAAATACATTTTTCAAACTTGTAGTGGATGACACATAAAGTTTTTTCAAATAATAACTCAATAAATTTAATTTAATTAAATAATTTCTTTTTTTATTTTGCCACCTAATATTGTGATTCTGTCATATGTCAGAATATACGCAAGTATCAATGAGTGTATATTTGCAGTGAACATTAAGGCTGCGGTAATACAGCAGGCAACTGATGACGGCAACACAACGCAAACTTGAGTTGCTTTTTCAAAGCATACAGAGTTGAATGCACATATTCATAGTGAAGTAATAACAACGCGACTAGAGAGTGACACAGAAACTAGAGTTGCTCCGGTCACGACATGCTGTAAACTCGTTGCTCAGTTTCTCAGTTGCCAGCAGTATTTGTTGCGTTGTGTATGCGTTTCTCAAGAGTGCTATCGCATTTAATATATTATTATTTTCATTTGTATATTTTGTATTTCTGTTTCTTTAAATTGTCTTTTATTATACCGCTACAGTACGTCAGTAAAACAAAATATTGCTGGTTCTGTTTGTGTACCCAGCAACATTAAAACGATATGAATGATTAATAACAATTTTTTTGATAATGTATGAAATCGGCAATTTAACTAAAAAATTTGATTTATTTAAAAACTATTTAAATTTCATTGCAATATAATGTTATTTTAAGTTTTGCAGTTATACATAAAAAGAAATTCATGAGCAATGAGCAATGAGCAATTAATCTTAGCTGAATGTTATTGTTAATCTTTCTCCAGCTGAAATAGTTTCGCGCCAATTAGTGATTTTTGTTCTTATAGCATGACGTAAAAGGTAGTCTAACTGTTAAGAAAGTCATACGATAATAATGGAAAAACTGGTCTGGGCAAATTCATAAGTTTTGCACAGCAATGTATTGACTTTGTGTCGCATGAATAACGTTATAGAGGTGTAAGCCTACACCGAATTGTCTTTTTTGTAACGTTTTTGTAGCTTCTTTCTTAAAATATACACAAATGCATCCTCCTCTGAAAACAAGCTAGCAACTTTTAATGAACAATCTTGTAAACCGACAAGCAACTTTACTAATAGCAACTCAAGTTAACTTAACGTTGCGATCACCAGCTGCTTTCTGTATGTTAAAGTATTTATGGCAGCCGGTGATTAACAAACCTTGAAAATTATTTGGTTATACGAGCTTTTTGCTGTTGTACATGAGAGTAGGATTATATTAAGGGTATAAACGAACTTGTTTGGAATGTAGTGCTAACGTGGGTACGATGACATACCTGAAGTATCCCTACTGTCCAAAGAAGACAAAGTCAGGGCATGACCAAAGGGTATCGGTAGAAGGATGAGGCCTAATGAAGTGTTAAAGGACAATTATGGCAATGTAACGAAAACGGAAGACTAAGATACGTATAGATCCTGCTAACGCATCGCTGGCAGGTTACACGCTTAACTTAATAATTTCACAAAGGGTTAAACGAATGTGTGCATTATTGATTTTATTTACTTGCATTAAATAATGGTTTGTGTAATTAAAAATTTGTTCGAACTTTTTGTAGAGGTAGAAAGTATTAGTTGTTGAACTGACATAAAGAGGGTATCAATATTGAAAGATATAAATCAACACAGAAGTAACGAGTTTAATTATTTATTTTTCATACGCGTTTCAGTATTTAAATTATCATCCTCAGTGATAACTGTACTTTAAAACATGTAAATTAAAATGAAATACAAATTTGTTACTTACGCTATATATTTTACAGTTAAGTGTCCTTTTTGAAAAGTGTCATTTTGCTCATTAAAGGTGATTATATTGTCGCTGAAACGTGGGATAAAACAAATGTACTCATTATATAATGTTCTTTTTATATATTAAATAATTATTTACATTAGTATAAGACTATCCAAACTTTAATTTTCTAAGTTTGTAAGACCTTAACTGAGACAGAACGTGATGATCTTCATCATTGTAATGAACTACAAAACTCAAGAGTTTAAATAAGTACATTGACCTAAGATCAAATTAAATTGAAATGAAAAAATTTTCTTTCGTCCATTAAACAACTATTTATTAATAGATTGATCTGCAGACTGTATTATATATATATATATATATATATATATATATATATATATATATATATATATATATATATATATATATCAGTAACAAATGTTGATAATATTTAATTGATAAGATCTGGCTTGATTTGTATTTATACTATTTAATGATTTTACCTTTCAATTTTTTCTATTAGACTTTTAATAAACATAATCTAAAATGAATATCCAAACTCATTAGAGATTTTGAATATGAGCTTCTTTGGTCGCTATGTTTTGTTACAATAAACAGCAAAAAAATAAGAATTGTATAAACACACTTAAGTCACAAACCTACGCAAACAATAAGTAAAAACTAAATTATTGTTCTACGTTACTAAATTTGCTACTTTCCTACAACAAAACATCTTCCCTTAAGAAAATAATTTCCATTACAGTTTCTATCTAATCTTTCAAACCTGTAACAAATGTTAAGATAATGGCCTACATTGGAGTCGTTACATAGACTCAGTTATCTATTGCACAGTACAAAACACAAGTTAGGCAAATCGGTAGAATGCATGTTAGAGATAAGGGATATTTTGTTTGGGCCATTTCTCTCACTACGCTAGGCTAACCTGGTTACGAGGTTGTGCATCATGTTGCGCGGAACTTTACTGCGCAACTGAAAAATGTTAGTAACTGTTCTCATTTTATTTACGTTTGTAATGATTTATAGCGAAACAAACGCTTCGGAAATATTGTTACTTGTTTGTAGAAATACGAAAACAATGCCACTTGTAATTTTAATATTTCTTATTTGCAAAAGTATCAGAGAATTGTCATTTATATGGAAATACTGTACAAATACACCATCTTTTATGAAAGATGACATATATGTCATGAATAAGTACAATATTAACACCTATTAAGTTCGAAACTTTACACTATCACTGTTTGCATAATAAAAACCGAATCTACGCGCACATCTGACTGTACGAGTATCACGTGTTAAAACCAAAATGTTATTAACGTCTGATGAATAGGTGGATGTACTTTTCATAAAAGTTCTTCCATAAATGTAATACATATATATATATACAATACCTTTTCTTGTTTAATAATTTAAAACAACATAGGTTATTCAAATACAAGAATATTTTGTATTTGTTATCAAATACAAATATTCTTGTATTTGAATAACCTATGTTGTTTTATATATATATATATATATATATATATATATATATATATATATATAATAAATGTAATGTATTATGTTTATGTAACTTGTATACACACTAGTAGTTGTGATGTGTTTATGCACGTGCGTGTGGTGTGTGTGTGTGTGTGAGTGTGTGTATATGTGTGTGTGTGTGTGTGTGTGTGTGTGTGTGTGTGTACTATAGAAATATATATATAGCAAAAACCTCACATACAGTTTAAATTAGTTTCAACTGAAAGGAATGTTAGAAAGTATCTTTTATAAAATCTTTTCATGTAATAGGCGCTTTATAAGCCTTTTAAACACATAAAACAATGCATCCAACAAGAACGAGTAATATTTAAACAAATTAAGTCAATTCCTACCTAGGTCAACGAAGAAAATTGTACTCCATTTGAATTTTATTAAATACTTAAAATTAATATAAATATGTATGTCTATAGACATATGACAGAATCACAATATTAGGTGGCAAAATAAAAAAAAAAATTATTTAATTAAATTAAATTTATTGAGTTATTATTTGAAAAAACTTTATGTGTCATCCACTACAAGTTTGAAAAATGTATATGGAAAATTTGATTAAGATATATATAGGCGGAGAATATGAACCAATATTAGGAATTGAATAACCACGACCGTATCCTGTCGTATATTATAACTTACGATGGAATAAAAATTCCAAATGACGTCAAATACACGAAGGATGATCGTAGCTTGTGCAACACAAATTATTGGAGTTATTGCCAAAACACATTTACAACCCTGACCGTCGTAAAATTGATATTAAGAAAGTAATGGTGTTTGGGAATACCAAGCTAACGCGAGGACGGAGAAAAGATGGTTGGTTTATTGTAGTCAAGATCATAAAGCCAGAGATGTCAGAATGCATGAGTGGGCAGCGCATTGGAAAACTCGTTTTTTGTAAAATATCTGTTGAGAAAAATAATAAAGAAAGATGATTGTAACGTCTTGTATTGAAATTGTAGAAAAATAATGAAACTAATTTTTTACGTTTTTGGTCCAGAAATTAAATTTTTTCGGCCTTAGGCGGCGGACATACAGAAAGCAGCTGGTGATCGCAACTCAACGTAAACTTGAGTTGTTATTAGTAAAGTTGCTTGTCGGTTTACAAGAATGTTCATTGAAAGTTGCTAGTTTAGTTGTCAGAGGAGTATGCACCCTTGTGTATATTTTAAGGAAGAAGCTACAAAAACTTTATAAAAAAGACAATTCGTTGTAGGTTTACACCTCTATAACGTCATTCATGCGAGACAAAGTCAATATATTGCAGTGGAAAACTTATGAATTTGCCCAGACCAATTTTTCAATTATTATCGTATGACTTCCTTAGCAGTTACGAATACCTTTTAAATCATGAATCGGAGAACATCAAGAAAAAAACAACTAATTGGCGAAAACCGATTTCTGCTGGAGAAAGATTAACAATAACTCTCAGCTAAAATTAATTGCTCACTTAGTATGTATATCTTTTTACGTATACCTGCAAAACCTAAAATAAAATTACATTGCAATGAAATTTAAATTAGTTCCTAAACAAATCAAATTTTATAGTTTAATTGCCGATTTCATACATTTTCTAAAAAAATTGTTAATTATCATTCATATCGTTTTGAAGTTGTTGGGTACACAAATCAGAACCAGCAATATATTGTTTTCCTGACGTACTGTAGCGGTATAATAAAATACAATTCAAGGAAACAGAAATACAAAAAATACAAATAAAAATAATAATGTATTAAATACGATAGCACTCTTGAGGAACGCATACACAACGCAAGAAATACTGCTGGCAACTGAGAAACTGAGCAACGAGTTTACAGCATGTCGTGACCGGAGCAACTCTAGTTTCTGTGTCACTCTCTAGTCGCGTTTCTATTACTTCGCTATGAATATGTGCATCCAACTCTGTATGCTTTGAAAAAGCAACTCAAGTTTACGTTGTGTTGCCGTCATCAGTTGCCTGCTGTATTACCGCAGCCTTAATGTTCACTGCAAATATACACTCGCGTATATTCTAGGACCGGTAGATGGGGTACAATACTCACAAATCGTATTCTAAATATTAAGGTAGAAACCTAATATATTCTGTGATTGATAGATGGGATACCGAGCTCACAACTCGTATTCCAAGGATTGAGGTAGAAACATGAATATATTCTGAGACTGGTCCTACTATACCATACAAAAACTATATTCAAATGACTACGGTAGAAACCTGAGTACATTCTGGAACCTGTAGCTGAGATACCATACCAATAAATCATATTGTATGGATTAAGGTAAAAACATAATATATTTTGGGACTGGTAGGCAGATATCTTACTCAGAAATCATATTTTCAAGATTAATTTGGAAACATGAATATATTTTGGGAATCTTAGATGGGATACCATACTCAGTAATCATATTCTGAAGATCAAGGAATAACCTGAATATATTCTGTGACGGTAAATGGGATACCATACTCACAAATCATATTCTCAAGATTAAAGTAGATATCTGAATATATTCTGGGGCCCGCAGATGGAATACCATACTCACAAATCATATGCTAATGGTTAAGGCAGGAACTTTATTATATTCTGGAACTCATAGATAGAAGATTAAACTTAAATGTATAAAGTTTAACATCAAAGCTAAATCTACTGTCCTATCAACGATATAAAGATATTCTCCCCGAGGTATATAGTTTATGCACTGTGTATATCGTGTTCGTTGCAACAAAACCATTTTCCATCCCTTCTATTACTTCACACTCTCCCTCTATATATTTATAGATCTTATCCAAATTTTCAATCGTTAATAAAATAGTTTTATTTAATGCAATCAAGTTCATATAAAATATCAAGGCCACAGTGGTATAATATATTGCAATAAAAATATGGAATCATCCCCAATAAAACGAAATTATTCAAAGGTTAAACCCTTATGTACATTTCAATGACTATGTCATCATCATCATCAGATGGTCTAATAACAATCCCGAAAATACAAACTAGAGGGACCTTTCAACAAATTAATGTTCAAATGAATGTTTTAAAACTTGTTGTGGACACTTGATGTAAATAGTGTTTTTTTTCAAACATTTATTCATTAATTAAATTTAATTTCAATAAATAATTTCGCATCCTATTATTAAACTCAATACTGTAATTTCATCACATGTTTATATACAACATAATTATTTTTATTTAGACTATTTATTAAAAAGTAACTAGTATGAAATTTTTCAATGTTTACCTACGAAGGAATTGTCTTTAATAATTCTGTATTACTTGTACCCAATGTTACTTCGTGAATAGTTTAGCATTCTAACGCCAGCAGAAACTCCGTTGTCTTACGTTGGAAAAATCCAAAGATTTAGGTGAAAAGTAGTTGTCTGAAGTGATCAATAGAATCAAACCTGTTATTCAGGTTTTTAGATTCCTTGCTTTGAATGATATATAATCATCATTATAAAGGCGTATTACCATTAATATATATATATATTAAATATGGTGATATTTTTTCTTGTAATATAGTTAATAAATTAAAAATATTTCAGAAACAAGAATACTTTTAATGAATAGATTTATTCAAAGCTTTTCGCCGATAAAATAGTACCAGCATCTTCAGGAAAATAATTATCTCCTGAGATAATCATTAATTCCTGAATTAAAAGATAGGGTAATAAGTACTTTTATTTATTAAACACGTTTCAGTGATAGAACAAGCATCCTCAGTGTGTGACACTTAATTGAAAAATAAAAAAAAATGTTATTCCAACTTCTTTCTTTTTTAGGTACAATTTACATGTTTAAAGTATCCTATTTGTTCTGACTGAGAATGGCGATTTTATTACTGAAACGGGTTTGATGAAATAAATTCTTTTATTTTACCAAGGTCAAAATATAAAAGGTTATTTTATGAAGTAGAAGATAATAGGTGAAATGATCTAAATAGTTCTTTATTAGAATAAACAGTTAAAACGTTTTATTGTTTCCTTAAGTGTAATTTTTACGTTTATATTTGAATATACATAGAGAGAAAGCGTGATAGATAGAAAAAAATGCAGACAAAGATAGTGAGAGAGAGAGAGAGAGAGAGAGAGAGAGATAGAGAGAGAGAAAGAGAGAGAGAGAGAGAGAAAGAAAGAGAGAGAGAGAGAAAGAGAGAGAGAGAGAGAGAGAGTGAGACAGATGGACAGACAGACAGCCAAATAGACAGAGCACGAGAAAAACTACAATGTTTTACTAATAATTCAATTTTTTCAGTTGTAAATTTCTACTAAGTGAATTGAACAAAACGAAGGTCTATTACCTAACTATGTTACAGAAAGAGGAGGGTCCAGATGTTTGTAGCGTTCCTGTATACAGCATAATTTGTTTTAAAAAGGCACTTAATGGTTTCAGTAACGAAATCAATCTCGTATGCTCCAGAATAGCTTTGGAGAATCAAAAGCAATTTCCAAAGAGTAATTAGTCCGAGCCTCGGAAAGTAATTAAAAATCCAACAATCGAGATTTGCCTTGGAGAAACAAACACTTTCTTAAAATAACCAAAGCCACTGTTAATATCCTCACCCGCTCATTGCATACTCAATAAACTACGTCAAAGTGTGCACGAAGTGTGTACAACGTATAATATCTCATTTTATGTACGTTTTTCTAATGGCTCATAACCATCTGTTGGGGGGGGGGTGGTAGTCGCAGCGGATGTTTTCAGAAAAGAGCTAACGTTTGCTCCATCGACTTTACCCGTGATGCTTTGCTTCAGTCAGTGTTGTGTGCTCTGCCGGGATGTGAACGTCAGTGACTTTGGTTCGTTCCATCGTTCCCTTTCTACACATGGACTCCGAACAGCCTCTCACCTGAGTTGTGTATGTGTTCAATGTTGCTTCAGATTAAGTTTTTAACATAATTCAGTTAA
>JBAIZL010000004.1:143544731-143589731 GCA_036971475.1 Prosapia bicincta | reverse complement strand
CAGACATAAGATTCACGATTAAAAAAAAGCACTTTAAATTTCTTATACAGCACCGTGGAATTTCTGTTTGAGTCTGTAAAGGATATATACGCGTTTAGTTACGTTTAACACTATGTATATTGTATGGTTTCTAGTGTGTATTTCTAGTAAATACTTTTTAACCACCATATACACAAATAAAGTTACAAAAACTTGGTTTAAAAAATGTCAATAATTGTAGCGTCATATCTTAATTATTATTTATGGCGGCTAAATATTATGCCTTTTTAATCTGATGAGACATGCGTAAAAAGCATAACTGGTATTTTTGATGTAATTTTACTCTTTAAAAACAAACATATCGTAAAATACTTGTAATTATTATCAACCACTAAACATTTTTCTGCAAAATTAGCTCGTAGTTATGCTGCATCACAGGAGATGCATTTAATTTCTTTATGAGACACGTATTTAAGCCAGTTTATATTGATTGTTCTAAATCACTTTATTTAATACCCGTTTGGGGGTGCCACTACACATTCACAAGCCTGAGTATTCCAATTATTATATCATTATAATACCATATCGCTTTTCCTTACTCATTCTTTTATTACACATTTTCACAATCAAGTTGTAACTGCTAAACACTTTTCCAAGCCCCAGTAGAGAGTGTGTCTAGATCAGGTAATTGATTATAAGTCTGTTAGCCTATACCATATCCCAGATTAAGTTCCTTTCCTTTTCCTACTTTTACTCCACTCAACTCTTTTTCTCCACCTAAATTTTTCCTAAGCCCAGTTTTAACTGTTAAATACTTCCTATCACCCCAGTAGAGGGTATGTATAGTCCAGGTGTTTGTGTCTTTGCACGTTAACCTGTCCCATATCCCATAATATGCCCCTTACTCATTCCAATTTTCCCAAGTCCCTATAGAGAGTGTGTCTAGATCAGATGTTTGATTATGTATCGTTTAGCCTATCCCATATTCCATAATATGTCCCTTACTCATTCCTACTTTACCAAGTCCCTAGTAGAAAGTGTGTCTAGATCAGATGTTTGATTATGTGTCGATTAGCCTATCTCATATTCCATAATATGTCCCTTACTCATTCCTACTTTCCCAAGTCCCCAGTAGAAAGTGTGTGCAGATCAGATGTTTGATTATGTATCGGTTAGCCTATCTCGTATTCCATAATATGTCCCTTACTCATTCCTACTTTCCCAAGTCCCCAGTAGAAAGTGTGTGCAGATCAGATGTTTGATTATGTATCGGTTAGCCTATCTCATATTCCATAATATGTCCCTTACTCATTCCTACTTTCCCAAGTCCCCAGTAGAAAGTGTGTGCAGATCAGATGTTTGATTATGTATCGGTTAGCCTATTTCATATTCCATAATATGTCCCTTACTCATTCCTACTTTCCCAAGTCCCCAGTAGAAAGTGTGTGCAGATCAGATGTTTGATTATGTATCGGTTAGCCTATCTCGTATTCCATAATATGTCCCTTACTCATTCCTACTTTCCCAAGTCCCTACTAGAGAGGGTGTGCAGATCAGATGTTTGATTATGTATCGGTTAGCCTATCTCGTATTCCATAATATGTCCCTTACTCATTCCTACTTTCCCAAGTCCCCAGTAGAAAGTGTGTGCAGATCAGATGTTTGATTATGTGTCGGTTAGCCTATCCCAATCCCAGATTAGGTTCCTTTCCTTATCCTACTTTTACTCCAGTCAACTTTTTTTCTCCACCTAAATCTTTTCCTAAGCGTAGTTTTAACTTTCCTATCACCCCAGTAGAGTGTATGTCTAGTCCAGGTGTTTGTCTTTGCACGTTAACCTGTCCCGTATCCCATAATATATCCCTTACTCATTCCTACTTTCCCAAGCCACCATAACAGAATATGTCTAGTCCAGCTATTATTCTGTGCACGTTAGCCTATTCCACATCTCAGATTATGTTCCCTCTTTACTTTTAATTTTACTCTACCTATATCGTTTCGTAAATCTAGTTGGAGCGGACGCCATTTCCCCAAGTTTCTGATAATGAGTACGCCAGCTTCAAATGCGTTGCTTTTAGACACGATAGCTTTCCCCATATCCTATATTAGGGGTTTTATGTCCCTATACCGTATTGTTATCTATTATTCATAGTCGTGATAATCTCTCATTTTTATTAGTTCCATTCAAACAAGTGCCAAAATGAGATACATTTCTTTTTATACCCAAGGTAGAGAAAGTCTTGCCGCAGGATTAACTGAAGAAAAAAAATTGATTGTTATACATGAAACTTTATGCAGAATCGTGTTTAAGTAAACATTAAAACCCTTTCTAACATTAAAGTAAGCCGTGTTGAGACGTCAGATTGAAGTAGAGAAATTGATTTCAATACTTTCATCCGCATTAAGAAAAGTAGCTCCCACTTTATTAACACTGTGATGAGAACAATCCGTCATAAACAAACTGGTTGTTTATGGTTATAAACCACAAACTGTATTATTTTTAAACTGAAGCAAGTTCTTCTCAAATTGGTCCAACACTTTACACAAATCCAAAGCCTGTTTTTTTGACTTGAAGCCAAGCCATGTGATTTTAAAGTGTTAGTGTTTGTTTTCTTCTCTTTCTAAGCTATCTGTCTACATTCTCGTTTCAGCTTAGTTTCATTACTGGTCGCAATAATAGTTGTTCTTAAAGAAGTTAAATTGCCTATATAGCGTCTTGTTTTTCTATATGAGTCTGCAGTGCATACATAAATATTCAACAAAAATTACCATTATTTTTATTGTGTATGAACTGGCAGATGGTCCTTACTATATACGGGGTTAAGTACCAATATCGACTACTACTGTATACCTTAATTATATGATTCCTCTTATCATTTGTTAGTTTCTCTTACTCTCTTTAACATTGATATACTCTGATTTACACAAGTCTCCAGAAATCCATTTCTGTTGCCTCTAATTTGTCTCTGTACTTTCCCTTCACCTGCTATAGATACTTCACTGCTGTAGGTGATTAAACGTTTGTTCTCTTCCTTCAGCTGCCATGCTTCAGTGCTATAGGAAATCATACTGGTGTACTTTCGATCATCTACCATACTTCAAAGTATAGGTAACAAAACTATTGTACTTTTCCTTCAACTTTCATACTTCATTAATGTTGGTGGTTATACTAATGTATTTTAGCTTCGTCCGCCATACGTCTGCTGTAGGTTATTAATTGTGTACTTTCGTTCATCTCCCTTACTTCACTGTCATAGGTAACGATATTGTTTACTTTTCAATCTCATGCCATACTTCCCTGTTGTAGGGGAATATACTTTTGTACTTTCGTCCAACTCCCACACTTCACTGGTATAGGTAAACATTCATTTGTACTTTTCCTTCACATGCCATACTGCACTGCTATAGGTAACGATATTGTTGTATTATTCCTTTACTTTTAATTCATCACCACTTTACGTGATTATAAGTTTGTACATTCCCTTCGTCTTCACTGCAGTAGGTAACCATACTGTTGTACTTTTCCTTCACATGCCATACTGCACTGCTATAGGTAACGATATTGTTGTATTATTCCTTTACTTTTAATTCATCACCACTTTACGTGATTATAAGTTTGTACATTCCCTTCGTCTTCACTGCAGTAGGTAACCATACTGTTGTACTTTTCCTTCACATGCCATACTGCACTGCTATAGGTAACGATATTGTTGTATTATTCCTTTACTTTTAATTCATCACCACTTTACGTGATTATAAGTTTGTACATTCCCTTCGTCTTCACTGCAGTAGGTAACCATACTGTTGTACTTTTCCTTCACATGCCATACTGCACTGCTATAGGTAACGATATTGTTGTATTATTCCTTTACTTTTAATTCATCACCACTTTACGTGATTATAAGTTTGTACATTCCCTTCGTCTTCACTGCAGTAGGTAACCATACTGTTGTACTTTTCCTTCACATGCCATACTGCACTGCTATAGGTAACGATATTGTTGTATTATTCCTTTACTTTTAATTCATCACCACTTTACGTGATTATAAGTTTGTACATTCCCTTCGTCTTCACTGCAGTAGGTAACCATACTGTTGTACTTTTCCTTCACATGCCATACTGCACTGCTATAGGTAACGATATTGTTGTATTATTCCTTTACTTTTAATTCATCACCACTTTACGTGATTATAAGTTTGTACATTCCCTTCGTCTTCACTGCAGTAGGTAACCATACTGTTGTACTTTTCCTTCACATGCCATACTGCACTGCTATAGGTAACGATATTGTTGTATTATTCCTTTACTTTTAATTCATCACCACTTTACGTGATTATAAGTTTGTACATTCCCTTCGTCTTCACTGCAGTAGGTAACCATACTGTTGTACTTTTCCTTCACATGCCATACTGCACTGCTATAGGTAACGATATTGTTGTATTATTCCTTTACTTTTAATTCATCACCACTTTACGTGATTATAAGTTTGTACATTCCCTTCGTCTTCACTGCAGTAGGTAACCATACTGTTGTACTTTTCCTTCACATGCCATACTGCACTGCTATAGGTAACGATATTGTTGTATTATTCCTTTACTTTTAATTCATCACCACTTTACGTGATTATAAGTTTGTACATTCCCTTCGTCTTCACTGCAGTAGGTAACCATACTGTTGTACTTTTCCTTCACATGCCATACTGCACTGCTATAGGTAACGATATTGTTGTATTATTCCTTTACTTTTAATTCATCACCACTTTACGTGATTATAAGTTTGTACATTCCCTTCGTCTTCACTGCAGTAGGTAACCATACTGTTGTACTTTTCCTTCACATGCCATACTGCACTGCTATAGGTAACGATATTGTTGTATTATTCCTTTACTTTTAATTCATCACCACTTTACGTGATTATAAGTTTGTACATTCCCTTCGTCTTCACTGCAGTAGGTAACCATACTGTTGTACATTTCCTTCACATGCCATACTGCACTGCTATAGGTAACGATATTGTTGTATTATTCCTTTACTTTTAATTCATCACCACTTTACGTGATTATAAGTTTGTACATTCCCTTCGTCTTCACTGCAGTAGGTAACCATACTGTTGTACTTTTCCTTCACATGCCATACTGCACTGCTATAGGTAACGATATTGTTGTATTATTCCTTTACTTTTAATTCATCACCACTTTACGTGATTATAAGTTTGTACATTCCCTTCGTCTTCACTGTAGTAGGTAACCATACTGTTGTACTTTTCCTTCACATGCCATACTGCACTGCTATAGGTAACGATATTGTTGTATTATTCCTTTACTTTTAATTCATCACCACTTTACGTGATTATAAGTTTGTACATTCCCTTCGTCTTCACTGCAGTAGGTAACCATACTGTTGTACTTTTCCTTCACATGCCATACTGCACTGCTATAGGTAACGATATTGTTGTATTATTCCTTTACTTTTAATTCATCACCACTTTACGTGATTATAAGTTTGTACATTCCCTTCGTCTTCACTGCAGTAGGTAACCATACTGTTGTACTTTAACTTCGAAAGCCATACATCCCTCCTGTAGGTTATTATAATTTTCTTTCATCTGCCAAACTCCACTGCTATAGGCTACAGTACTGTTTTACTTTACCTTCCCCTGCAATAGCTCCCTGCTGTAGGTGAATATAATTTTGTACTTTTCTTTCACCTATCATACTTCACTGCTGTAGGGAATTATATTTTTTTTCGTTCCCATCATCCCCCATACTTCACTACTGTAGGTAACAATACTGTTGTACTTTCCCTTCACATGCCATACTTCCCTCCTGTAGGTTATTATAATTTTCTTTCATCTGCCAAACTCCACTGCTATAGGTAACAGTACTGTTTTACTTTAATTTTGTACTTTTCTTTCACCTGTCATACTTCACTGCTGTAGAAAGTTATATTTTTGTACTTTCCCATCGTCCCCCTTACTTCACTGCTATAGGTAACAGTACTGTTTTACTTTACCTTCCCCTGCAATACCTCCCTGCTGTAGGTGAATATAATTTTGTACTTTTCTTTCACCTGTCATACTTCACTGCTGTAGAAAGTTATATTTTTGTACTTTCCCATCGTCCCCCTTACTTCACTGCTATAGGTAACAGTACTGTTTTACTTTACCTTCCCCTGCAATACCTCCCTGCTGTAGGTGAATATAATTTTGTACTTTTCATTCACCTGTCATACTTCACTGCTGTAGGGAATTATATTTTTGTCCTTTCCCATCGTCCCCCTTACTTCACTGCTATAGGTAACAGTACTGTTTTACTTTACCTTCCCCTGCAATACCTCCCTGCTGTAGGTGAATATAATTTTGTACTTTTCATTCACCTGTCGTACTTCACTGCTGTAGGGAATTATACTTTTGTACTTTCCCATCGTCCCCCTTACTTCACTGCTATAGGTAACAGTACTGTTTTACTTTACCTTCCCCTGCAATACCTCCCTGCTGTAGGTGAATATAATTTTGTACTTTTCATTCACCTGTCGTACTTCACTGCTGTAGGGAATTATACTTTTGTACTTTCCCATCGTCCCCCTTACTTCACTGCTATAGGTGACAGTACTGTTTTACTTTACCTTCCCCTGCAATACCTCCCTGCTGTAGGTGAATATAATTTTGTACTTTTCATTCACCTGTCGTACTTCACTGCTGTACAGAATTATATTTTTGTACTTTCCCATCGTCCCCCTTACTTCACTGCTATAGGTAACAATACTGCTGAGCTTTTCCTTTACCTGTGATACTTCACCACTGTAGGTAATTATACTTTTGTACTTAAACTTCGCCCCCCATACTTCACTGCTGCAAGTAACAATACTTTTGTACTTTTCCTTCACCTGCCATACTTACGAACTGTAGGTGATTACAATTTTGTACTTCTTCCTCGTCCTCCATTCTTCACTGCTTAAGTAACAATAATTTTGTACATTTCCTTATCATGCAATAATTCCCTGCTGGGGGGGGATTATAATTTTGTACTTTCCTTTCGTCCTCCATACTTCACTGCTGTAGGTTTTTATATATTTGTACTTTCCCCGAGTCCTCCCTACTTCACTGCTGTAGGTAACAATATTGTTGTATTTTCCTTCACCTATCATACTCACCTTCTGTATGTGATTATACTTTTGTACTTTCCTTTCGTTCTTCATTCTTTCTACTTTTGTACTTTTCCCTCGTCTATATTACTTCTTTGGTATAGGTGTCAGTACTATTGTACTTTTCATTACCCTGCAATAGCTCCCTGCTGCAGGTGATTTTAATTTTGTACTTTTCCTTCGTTCTTCATTATTTCCTGCTTTAAGTAATTATACTTCTGTACTTTTCCTTCACCTGCCATACTTCACTGCTGTAGGGAATTATATTTTTGTACTTGTTCTTCGTCCGACACAGTTCACTGCTGCAGGTAACAATACTGCTGTACTTTTTCTTCACATACCATACTTCCCTGCTGTATGTGATTATATACTTTTTCCTTCACCTCCCACACTTCACTGCAGTAGGTTATTATACGTTTGTACTCTCCTTTTATCGGAAATACTTCACTTCTGTAGGTTATTATACTTTTCCTTCACTTGCCATACTTCACCGCTGTAGGTGATTATATTTTTCCTTCCCCTGCCATACTTCACTGCTGTAGGTGATAATCCGTTAGTACTCTTCTTTCATCGGCCATACTTCTTCACTGCTGTAGGTTATTCTACTTTTTCATCACATGCCACACTTCACTGCTGTAGGTGATTATACGTTTGTACTATTCTTTCATCGGCCATACTTACTGCTGTAGGTTATTAAACTTTTCCTTCACTTGCCATACTTTACTGTTGTAGGTGATTATACTTTTCTACTTTTCTTTCATTGGTCATACTTCACTGATGTAAGTGATTATACTTTTCCTTCACCTGCCATGCTTTACGGCTATAGGTGATTATAATTTTGTACTCTTCCTTCATTGGCCATACTTCACTGCTTTAGGTTATTATACTTTTCCTTCACATGCCAAACTTTCCTGCTGTAGGTGATTATACTTTTCCTTCACCTGCCATACTTTACTGCTGTAGGTGATTATACGTTTGTACTCTTCTTTCATCGGCCATACGTCCCTGCTGTAGGCGATTATACTTTTCCTTCACATGCCAAACTTTCCTGCTGTAGGTGATTATACTTTTCCTTCACCTGCCATACTTTACTGCTGTAGGTGATTATACGTTTGTACTCTTCTTTCATCGGCCATACGTCCCTGCTGTAGGTGATTATACTTTTCCTTCACATGCCAAACTTTCCTGCTGTAGGTGATTATACTTTTCCTTCACCTGCCATACTTTACTGCTGTAGGTGATTATACGTTTGTACTCTTCTTTCATCGGCCATACGTCCCTGCTGTAGGCGATTATACTTTTGATAATTCTTATTTAACATTTTTTGGTCCGCCCTGCTCATGACTCTCACATAAACCTTCGAGTAGACACATCCAGACGTAACACGACAAAACGAGAGGCAGGAGCCAACTAGGTGATTGTCTTTAAATATAGCATTACACTTTATAAAATATTTAAAAGGTTTATTTAAATAATGCAATAAGATTTTAATATCGTGCGAACATCGGATCACGTCATGCCAAACCCCATTGTAGGTCACGGAAAGGAGGTAAAGCAATTCGTCCTGTATATCCACCACAGTTCCGTTATTGATGTAGAATTTTTACCAACTTATGGTCAGCAAGAAAGTTGTAAAGAACGTTTCCCAAGTTCTGACTTTACGCTTAGTTACAACGTTTTCATCGTTCTAGCAAATCCTACAACTGTTCCAGTATTTCATATCAATTCGTACATTCAATTTTCTTCTGTTTTCTAACTAACTTTCACTAAACATTTACCCAGACTTTAAAAATATAACCATCTTTATTACAAATAGTCAGTTCTTCAAAATATAACCGTAATGTATAGCACGTTTTTAAATAAATGAGTAGTAAGTGTGTAAATATAGTCTGAATATAATATAAGTCATTAAATATATTGAAAATATTTAATTATGTAATAAACTGCTAATAACGTAACTAAGCGTTAATAATATAATCAGTCACTAAGTATCATAAAAGTTTTTAAACGTGTTATGATCAGTTAAATTTATAATCAGTTATAAAATATGTAATCAGTCATAACTTATACGTTTTTTTTTTTTTTAATAACTTGGGAGCGGGTTTAAACTGTCTGAAGCACCAGTATATTGCACTTACCTCCCTGATATAGTCAAAGAGCCCCTTCCCTCTTACCAGGTTTAGAAGTTTCCTGACTAGTATTTTACCTTCAGCATCCTCTTTCAGAGCTGTGCTATCACCAAAGAGGTTGAAGCGCCTCTCGGCAAGTGCTTCACATCTATAAATGATGTGTGTGGCGGTCTCCAGTTCTTTCCCGCATAATCTGCACACTGGTTCATCTTTGAAGATACCCGTATTATGCAGATGTTTCCTTAGTCCACAGTGTCCCGTGAGTAGACCTGTGGTTATCCTCAATTCCTGCCTAGACAGATAGATGAGACTCTCCTGCAGCCCCAAGGAAGGTTTCTTAAGGGTTAGCTTACTGTGTCTCATTCCTTCAGCCCTGACCCAGTGCTCACAGTGTCTTTCAGCCTGACTGTCAGAGAGAATAGCAATCCGGGTCCTGTGTATTCCCCTTCTCGCTATCTCTCCCAGACAGGCAGGAACTTATAAGTTACGCTTTTAATTATATAACCATAAATTAAATATATAAACATTCGTTAGTTATTTAATAAAGTGAAATATATAAGCTGTCGTTAAATATATAATCAGTCGTTATATACATATAAAAATGAGGAAATATATAAAAAAATAATCAGTCGTTAAATATATAATCAGTATTTATATGCATAGGGAAGATATATATATATATATATATATATATATATATATATACATATATAATTAATCAATTGTTAACCCTTCCTTAAATATATAATCAGTATTTATATACATAGTGAGGGGATATATATATATATATATATATATATATATATATATATATATATATATAATTATTCAATTAACCCTTCGTTAAATATATAATCAGTCGTTAAATACATAATCAGTATTTATATACATAGTGAGGGGATATATATAAAATTAATCAATTGTTAACACTCCCTTAAATATATAATCAGTAGTTAAATACATAATCAGTTTTTATATACATAGTGAGGAGACATATATAAAATTAATCAATTGTTAACCATTCGGTAAATACATAATCAGTCGTGAAGTATGTAATTTGTCTTTCTGTATATAACATGTCGTCAATTATTTAACATTTATTATTATATAATCAGTCGATATAAAAATAGTGAGGATATATATTCAGAAGGCGTACATAAAAGTAGCCTCGCCAAAGTTTAAATGAAATGTGTTAAAATATAAACACTTGTTAAATATATAATCCGAAGAGAAATATGTAATCAATGATTACTTATATAACCCGTCATTAGTTATATAACCATTTGTTAAATTTATAATTAGTCGTTACAGTAAATCCATATTGAGGAATTATTTATGTGTGCATATATATATATATATATATATATATATATATATATATATATATATATATATATATATATACATATATAGGGAAAGAGAGAGAGAGAGAGAGAGAGAGAGAGAGAGAGAGCACCACGTTAGTTATATCATGATAAATTAACGAAATAAATTTCATTCTTTCTATAGTTTCTTTTTGTAATATTGAGAAAAATGTTTTTGCGAAAACCCAATTTCACCATTTCGGAATTTAATTTTATAAATATCACACCAAGTTGGCTTTTACTTTTTCGAGAGGAAAGACAACACGTCACGTCAACACAATTTTTCCGCTGGCTATAATTCTCACCCCGGCTTTTCCCCCTTACGATCTGTCAGTCTGTCCAATAAACAAAATTAGACTTGGGGTTTCATCTTAAATAATCAACTCAATTCGTTTTAAGCAATAACTGAATATCTTTTTCAAAAAAATTTCATTTAATATAAAAATAAGGAAAAATAAATTAAACCTTACCAGTAGCCATAAAAGCGACATTTCTTTTTGTTGATTTCAATAGAATTCATCAGCGTGCTTAAACACTGCAGCGTCTTTTCTAATGTTTCGAAAATAATGTTTGGATCTTTAGTAACTCAAAATTCTTGGTAAAAAGAATTTGTAAACAACACGATTTTCAATTTTAATTTTCGAGGTTGAATTTCCATTATTGTCGTGGCAAGACTGTAATAAGAAGGCTACGTAGGGATTGCGTCATATTAGAGCAAAGGATGTTAATGACGTGTCAAGAAGAATCTCAAGTTATCTGAACTCTTTTAGAGAGTCTTAAAAGTATTCCTCAAGTGTTTACCTCCACGAGACTTATAGGTGTATTATTAAAAAATTGTAGATACTCTACGAATAAAAAAAGTGTTTGTCTTGAAAATTTCACAGCATTAAAGATTCAATGAACACTTTTTTCCTCTTTAAAATCATCTATATATTTAAATATGCTTAAAAATGTCATGTTGAAAAATCAAGAAGCACAGTCACGTGTGGTGCTGAAGCGTGAACAATAAGCATATAATGAGAGAGTGACTAAAGGTAACAGTAATGACTGCAGAATACGTTTTAAATGATCTGTAATGGATATAATTATAAATGGCGAGATTAGAAAAAGAATGAAAGCTGATACATCGCTGATAGACACAATAGAGAATTAAGTCGCTTTGGTGAGGAGGAGGAATAGAAAGAGATTATCCCTGAAGGTTTGGAAATATAAATCGACGAAAAGGATGGTAAGGACACGACATAGAGAGAGTAATACAGAAGCCTGCAGCAGCGGCAAATGATGGTGGATTTGTAAACAATTTGGAGAGAGTAGAGGACAGAATGTGGATAGACAAGACTAAAACAAAACAGTAAAATTTAAAGTCAGGAACCTCGTTTCTTAAATTATTAAAGTCAACAATAGAGTATAGAAAACATTTGGGACGCTGAAACAAATGCCCTATAGAGGCTCCCTAGATAAAGAGAGCCTCAAACATGTTTTCACGAGTCATTGTATGCTTTGGGACTTGAGTGAAAATTTTAAAATACCCAACTTAGTTTTTTTGAAAATATAGTGAAAAACACTCGAAAAATAATTTTATTGCCAGAACTCATTCAGAATTGGATAACGGTTGCTCGTATAAAAAGCACTTTCGTTTGCAAATGAACCATGTCAACATTAATAACAGAAACTGTCCGCGCTCCAGCGGCAATACGGGGACGTAGCGACTTGAAATAATGACGCTCCACAAGAGGCCGAAGTCATTGAGATATTCAGCTAAAACTGCCGACCGACTTCAATAATTAATTGCACACTTACATTTTTGTAAATGGTACTAGAGACGTTCCAGAGGTCATTAGGTGCCCTCGTGTGGCAAACTTATTACTGGAGCTTATAAAGTACGTAGCACGGCCAAATTATAGAAGTGTGACGTTCGTAACTTGTTAGGTTTGTATATGTTATAAGAGTTAGAGAGAAAAGAGAGAGAGAGAGAGAGAGAGAGAGAGAGATACAGACAGACAGACAGACAGCAAGGTACAACTTTTCTCATTCAATGTTACGTTGGTTTAAGTCGAACTTGTATTTACAAGTGCGCGTGAGCGTATGTGTGTGTGTATGTGTAAACGAGAGAGAAAAAGGAGGAAGTAATAGAGGTGGGATAAACCGATAGATGAAAAGAGAGAGAAAGGAAGGGAAACGGGAACCGAGAGAGGATGGAAAAACGAGATGGAGGATAGAATGAACACGTCGAGAAGTTTATAGTAAACTATTAACTTTTTCTAGCTAACATCACCAGGAAGGATTAAGGTAGAAACATTATTTTCCAGTACGGCAGTGGAGTGAAAAAATGTAGCTCACGTGAGCAAGAAAACATCTCTTGAGTAACCTTTACCCCGGGGATAACTCCTAGCACTAAAATCTAGGCACTTTGGGTAAAGAGGCTCATGGGTAACATGACTCAAATTGTTTCTGCTATCTGTCGGGGGTATAACGAGTTCTGTATCCGATGGGCCTTTAAAACTCCTACACCGTTGTGACCTGATAAACGATAACCGCCTTTATTCAGATTACGAGTATGCGGTGATTAAATATAGACGCTTGTAATCATGATCTCATTCTGAGTTTGTGAAAAATCCGACCGAACTAATCAATAGTCAATCATATTAAGGTCTATTTTATTTTATAACAGTAAGGTACTCTTTATTAAATAATTACAATTAATATAAATAAAGCAACATATGCGTTAAATCAGCTGTTCTACCACACAACCTATGACATAAAATAAGATGTTTTATACAATCATATGCTATAATTTATTTTAAGGTAAATATAACGAAATAACTATATTGCATAGTTTGCTCCTTTATAGGAAAGAATTTTCCCCCTATAAATTCAAATTAATTCATTAAATTTAAGTAATTAATCAATATTTGAAAAACTATATTCCACTACATAAAATTGACATACACTACAAGTTTAAAATAATGTATTTGAATTTCAGTGGATAAATAAAACAAATTTGATTAAGGATTAAAGATTTTGACAGGATATATATATATATATATATATATATATATATATATATATATATATATAGTGAGAGAGAGAACTAATAAAAGGAATTGAAAAACGGAATCAATATTTACTTTATGTAGTAGACGATAAAGGGAAGGCCAATGATAGAGGTCTCCTATATATTACACACTTTTAGTATATTTAAAGTGAATTAATGAGTTTATAAAAAGGAATGGAATTATATAGACTCACATAATATGAGCAATGGTAACGAAGGTAGTTTAAGCAAATGTGACTTATTGCATTGTGCAATGTTTTGCAATATTTAAAAAAGGTAGAAGTAATACAAAGGTCGAAAGCCTTAGCCATACCATGGATCTCTAACGCTGCACTTGATGGAATCTTAAAACTGTGGCTGTTCCATTAAATTAACTTAGGGACACAGTGCGACATTTTTATAGCCTCTTTACATTTTAAAACAAACTTCGCTGGAATATTAATATATGCTTGCTTAATACTCCGTGCATTAATATACTAGTCATTGTAAATCATCTACGTTAACCTCTAGTGGATAGTAAAGCAAGATGAAAGGTTTGTTGTATTATTAAAGGAACCGTGAATAGGTGTGTCAAGGCGGGGCGCTTGGTTTCTTAAATATATCCATTCTATCTTTCTGCTTGGGCCATATATACTTCATTACTTGGTTTTCCAGAAGGCATTAGGCGGCCGCGAACGCGCGCCCGCGCGCACACACACACACACCACGAGCCCGTGAGAGCACACACACACACACACACACACACACACACACACACACACACACACACACACACACACACACACACACACGCACGCACGCAGACACACACACGCACGCACGCAGACACACACACACACACTCACACGCGCAAGCATACACAACCACGCCACGAACGCGCAAACACAACACACATACCACGCTCCCGCGCGCGCACTCACACACACACACACACACACACACACACGTTAGATATTTCATTCACTGTTAATGCAGACTATTTGTATGTGTATTAAGTTGTAAGTAAGGTTGCTGACGTTATTTTCGCAAAACAACTCATTTGGTAACGTCTTATAGCCACATCTACACACTTCAACACCAGATAGCTGACTTATGAGGTGAGTGACGCTGCCTACGCGAGCTATAATACTTGCTACTTTCCAGTATCAGGGGTTCATTATATCTTTTTCGAAGTCCTATATTTATTCCACTATCGACATTTGCAAATTTTTACTAGGGTCCCTCCCCTTTACAAATAAACAAATTTACCTTCATATATGTACCTGACGAGCAGTTACATATCATTCACGACCGTATTCTCATAGGAGTTAATCTTGATTGACTAATATCCATAAAATACAGGCAAGAATAAATAAAATTAATAATTGCAAAAAGCCTCACGGAAAAGAAAACAAGCTTGAATTTAAATATAAGAACAAATAAATTATAAATCTTAAGGAATCTGTGGTAGTTTTGTGACAAAAATTGCTTCTGGTGGGGAGTTTGCTTGTTGGAAGGACTGCAGATAGGGCAGGGGATGGGGACATTACGACGGAACTGGGAACTAATTTATACCCCTAAGGCAAAATTTTAAACACTAAATGTCCTTTCTTGCCACTCTAAAACTTAAAATTGACATAGGTTAACAAAATGAGTTAACTAAAATTTTTTTATTTCAATGTATTCTAACTTTAAGAATATTGAATTTATTTTAAAGTAAATTATTTGTAAAGGCTGGTATTTATAAAGGGAATCATGTTGAAGGCGTGGAAGGAATAACAAGGTCTTAAAGGCATTCTAGATTTTCATTTTTATTAACTAAAATTCCATAAAAATATTGATTTTACCGTCTCTGAAGGTTTGTTTGGTTAAAAACGTCATCCTTTTGGTTCAAACTTATCCTTTGTTATAGACCTACAGGTGTGGCTTGTGTCTTAAAAGGAGTCGGTTGCTCAGGATCATTTTGATTCTAAACTCAAAGAATTTGGACGGAACTATCTACTAACTAGCACATCCAGTACCACCACGACACCTTCCTCTGCTCGATAGACCATAATCGGTGGGCTCCCACGATCCCTTGGCACTAGTATGGTCGAGACCCCTAGCAGAGTTCCAATCTATAAGGCCTTGCCTAGTTACTCGATTGTCGACTGTTTGACATGGAGAGCCTTCTTCGGCTTTGACTTTGGAAGACTCGTATCACACTCCGGATTTCCTCTTATACCATGACTCACATCCTCTGTTACAGGGATTTTTGTTCATGTTTATAACCCATAACTAGTACATTTTGACTTAAACATGCGGCAATTGCTAAATGAGTTTAGGAGCATTCAAGTCTTTTACGGGCATTGTATTCGCATATCTATTAAAAGCCTGAGGTGAATGTCAAGGCATTTTACATGAAAACTATCCTAAACTTAAAATATTTGAATTTCTTTAAAAATGTTTGAAAATAACAAGAAAGTCTTCAAAACGGGCCAATTTAGAGTATTATTCACTTTCTATTATTAGTTCACACGCTTCCTATATATTTTGTTCAAATTTTCAATCGTTAATAAAATCATTTCTCTACTCTAGTTAAAATACATTTTTATAAACTAGTATGGGCTCTTGAGGCTCTTGATGTCAATACAGTTTAATTCATTAGTTAAATTTAATAATTAATTAATTTTAGTTTTATATGGGAGAAAATCTTTTTACAAAAAAGTCAAGGTATGCAATACAGTTATTTGGTTTGATTTGGCTTAAAATAAGTGATAACATATGATTTCATAAAACATCTGACTTTATGTTATAGTTTTTGTGGTAGAACAGCTGTTCTAACGCATAGGTTATGTTACGTTATTTACCTATAATAGTTGTAGTTAATTTGTAATTATTTAATAATAAATTGCTAAAATAAAATTTTTCTTAATTGACTTAAGTAGGAATTGACTTTAAAACTTTAAAAAAAATTCTTTATATTAGACTTTGTTTAACTCGATGAATGTATAAACAGAAACGTGTGAAGGTCATTTTAAGGTTAAACCTGATAATTAGAAAGGGAAAAAGGTTTAGAACCAAAAATAACATTTACCGTATTTCAAAAAAAAAAAAAACAGTACTGGAACACATGTAAGATTTGATTTGATTATATTTGATTCTATCTAAATCTTTTTACTAACACATACAAGTAAAAAGTAGCTAAATCGGTTAGACTCGGGCATAAACATGTTCTCGGGGCCGTTATTGAAATTTTTTTATGGATTTTGGTGAAGAGAGGTTGTTTCATGATCGTATATTTTTTTCCTGTAATTTGACGGTGCTGGTTGGTGGGTATCATGGAAAATCTTCGCTCAGAAGAAAATCATCATTCCCCAGACGTAGGTATCTGGTGGTGTAAGATCGGGATAATTGGCTGGGTAGAAAAGTATGTTCCAAGAGAGATGAACCGGTAGCCACAAGTTTCTTGAAGTAAGGAAATGTTGTCTAAGGCAGTGTGGCTGGTCGCGCAACAATTGTGAAGGAAAAGGCAGTTTTTGCGCACAACAAAATCTCCTAAGGTTGCATATAAATCAAACAAAAATTACCCTATATCGGTTCTTCTATTACAGACGATTTAATTTCAGTACTGTTTGTTTTGGCGCATACGGTAAAAGTATCTTACATTGATGGGAAAAGGGTTGAGAGTGAATTGAAGAGACCATTACACTAGGAATTGTGTTGGTGTTGAACAAGTATCACTTTCGTCCGGGTATGAACCGGCTTTGCATCTAGTTTAAATTAGCAATGAACTACAATTGGTATTCTAGAATGAATTTTTATAAATTCGGAAATGTCACAAAGGTTAAACAGAAATTCACATCACAAATTACGCCGATGTTACACGGCGTGGACAAACAGCGTTTCTGTTTGCATTGGGGGCTGAAGTTTACCGTTGTAGTGTTTATACATTGCACCGAGGGAACGTTAACAAAGCGGGAAAATAATTCTACTTTGTATGGACGCTTTTTACTCATTAACTACCTTTTGAGAAATAATGTTTGAGGGCTTCATATATAAATGTGGCAAAAGTGAATTAGCTTCCAACTGAGTTTTTATGGAAATTTAAAGAAAAACACAATGTATTATTAAGGTTGTTTTTTATAACTGTTACTTTGGAGCTGCCTATTTTGAAGACATTTGCATAATCTTTAGTAACCTTAATATAATTATTTTAAATAAAAGTATAAATAGGTTAATTTCAATGATTAGTTAACAATGACAGGTTAAGGACAACGTGTTAACTCAAGCGAAATAAACATATGTTAACAATGTATTCAAAAAATGTTTGGCATATAATCGTCATAAAATACTATTTATAGCGCGCCTAATGCAGACGTACATTTCACGAATAAGATGTGGCTTCAATGAAAATAAATACAGCATTTACAAAACCTTACAAGGCGCATATCGCTTACACAGTTAACATCATCAGTAAGTTAGAATTAATCAGATAGAAAATACTATGTGTCGGTTCATTAAACTAAGTCCAGAAGGTTAAATATACATACAAGGTCACACACACACGCGCGCGTGTGCTCACGCACGTGGTTATATATATATAACTACTCTCGAAAACTTCCAAAAGAGAATTCAATCCCATCCGAATAACAGGTGCAATGTGAAGACGAGAAACCTGAAAGTTGACAGAAAAGAAACAAAACGATGACGGAGTGCCGGGTACTTTCGTTGAAATGTGATTCACAAAAAATGCGATAAATTTTAGTAATCAATCTTCCCTTCAGGGCATAAATGTTCCTATTCAGGCACTTGTCGTTAATACATACTTATAAACGTGTTTTACGCAACATATAGCATTTTATTTGTTACCATGGTGAAGTGTTTGTGAGCAAAAAGCAGCTGTTAGTCATCAACTGACAGATTGCAACCTAACCTCCGCACTGTGTGTAATGCACGCGTTAAGGTAATCATCCGTTCATATTGCTATACCTCCGCGGGAAGTGGTGTTTTGTTATTGTGTTCTGCGCCGGAAGAAAAACACGTCCTTGGAGAAACATTTCTCCATTTATCATTCATGATTAATTTTAAAGTTTATTTACTACATGAAGGTAAATGTTATCATTCACGCACCTTATACCACAAAGAAAACTCTCTGCGATAAAAAGCTTACAATTTTGTCTACTTGAGGCACTGTGATCTTTTGATTCTACCACCGTCAATTATTAATACAGTACTGCAAACGAAACCTTTGATTGATTAGACTTTTCATACTGTAAAGAATAAAGAAAATAAATCACTTGAGTGGTCTATTGGGTAGACCTCTCGACTACTAACCTGAAGTTCTGTCTTCAATTCACGTTATCGCCAATGATTTTTTTTATTTAATTCAGTTTCTAAGTTGACTCATCTTGAGGCATTAACAAGTTAGAGTAAACTAGCGTAATAATGGGCAGTTAAGAGTAGTTTCGACCACACTACCTTCTCTAAACACCATATGGGGAAAATAAGGCAGCTCTACCATTGCTCTCCTTAGACATCTCGATTTTATAAATGGATTATTTGTTATTTAATCGCTTATATAATTCGATAAGGGATTATTAATACAATAACATTATGTTAACTGGACTCATTTGATGTTTTAATTGTGATTATAAGATTAAAACTAATATTGTTTCTCAAATTATTTCATGTTTGCTATCGTTGTTTTTTTACGTATTTTTCAGTTAACTGTTAGAAATTTGGAAAATATGATTAGACTAGAAACGTAATTTTTAACAGGGAAGTTAGATTGTGACTCGTTAATGAAACAGCTGTAAGTTGTATGAGATGAGACACTGTCCAAGCCAGTCCTGATAGCCTAGGACTGGTTACATCATCCATATTGTAGGTTATGCTAAATTAGTGAAATCAAAATTGTTAAAAATTAAAAACAAATATACCACACACACACACACACACACACACACACACACACACACACACACACACACACACACACACACACACACATACACACACTCACACACACTCTCTCTCACACACCCTCAATGTCAAAGTTGAATATTTGTTAGTTAAAAACTAACCATAAAGTATTGTAAATGCGATATGTTTTTAGATTGGTTAGTTTATAACGTAAAGTAATAAGAGTTAATATATTTACTCGTATCTTTAAAAGGATAGTATAGCAAGCCCATGCATAGCTATAAACATGTCGCAGAGTGCCCTTATGTTCATTTTATGCGCTTTTAAAATAACGCCAGGGATAGCATTAAACTACTCCAACACTACAGATGTTGCGCGGCTTTATGACGTAACACCGACTTCTGACCTGTATCTTTGTGACCCCTTCTTGCACCTATTGCTCACACACTCTACACATATAAGCAAGTTTAACCGTATCATCTACGGGTAGTTATATTAGTTACTATGATAAGAATTTTATTCTCCTTATGATTAGTCACACTAAATATTTGGCTTTCTTTACACTGATACGTTGTTTCACACCCTATTTGCCGTATACGTTGTTAGGGTTCAGCTATAACACCCTCATAAAGTCTTAATCTCTTATACTTTTAGTATCATTGTATAGGTTACTCTTTGTTACGTATACATATTTTAACTGTTTTTAGCTATCCTTTTTCCTGTCAGAGTAAGATAATTTAAGGAACTTATAAAGATGGAAGCATCGTCGATAAGGTAAACAAAATTAAAATTGGAGATACAATAGTATGTCTGATGGGAGATATAGGGATTAAATTGAATCTTTGAGTGGCATATAGGGATGGTTAAATTTGAAACTTATAGTACCTGGTGTGGGGTATAGGAAGAATGAAAATAGAATACGTTACACCTGATGTAGGATATGTGGGAGATTAAATTGAATCTTTGAGTGGAATAAAGGGATGGTTATATTTGAAACTTATAGTACCTGCTGTGGGGTATAGGAAGAATGAAAATAGAATACGTTACACCTGATGTAGGATATGTGGGAGATTAAATTGAATCTTTGAGTGGGATAAAGGGATGGTTATATTTGAAACTTATAGTACCTGGTGTAGGGTATAGGAAGAATGAAAATTGAATACGTTACACCTGATGTAGGATATGTGGGGGATTAAATTGAATCTTTGAGTGGCATATAGGGATGGTTAAATTTGAAACTTATAGTACCTGGTGTGGGGTATAGGAAGAATGAAAATAGAATACGTTACACCTGATGTAGGATATGTGGGAGATTAAATTGAATCTTTGAGTGGGATAAAGGGATGGTTATATTTGAAACTTATAGTACCTGCTGTGGGGTATAGGAAGAATGAAAATAGAATACGTTACACCTGATGTAGGATATGTGGGAGATTAAATTGAATCTTTGAGTGGGATAAAGGGATGGTTATATTTGAAACTTATAGTACCTGTTGTGGGGTATAGGAAGAATGAAAATAGAATACGTTACACCTGATGTAGGATATGTGGGAGATTAAATTGAATCTTTGAGTGGGATAAAGGTATGGTTATACTTGAAACTTATAGTATCTGGTGTGGGATATAGGAAGAATGAAAATTAAATACGTTACACCTGATGTAGGATATGTGGGGGATTAAATTAAATCTTTGAGTGGGATAAAGGGATGGTTAAATTTGAAACTTATAGAATCTGGTGTGGGGTATAGGAAAAATTAAAATTGAATACGTTACACCTGATGTAGATTATATGGGGGATTAAATTGAATCTTTGAGTGGGATAAAGGGATGGTTAAATTTGAAACTTATAGTACCTGGTGTGGGGTATAGGAAGAATTAAAATTGAATACTTTACACCTGATTTAGGATATATGGGGGATTAAATTGAATCTTTGAGTGGGATAAAGGGATGGTTATATTTGATACTTATAGTACCTGCTGTGGGGTATAGGAAGAATGAAAATTAAATACGTTACACCTGATGTAGGATATATGGGGGATTAAATTGAATCTTTGAGTGGGATAAAGGGATGGTTATATTTGAAACTTATAGTACCTGCTGTGGGGTATAGGAAGAATAAAAATAGAATACGTTACACCTGATATAGGATATGTGGGAGATTAAATTGAATCTTTGAGTGGGATAAAGGGATGGTTATATTTGAAACTTATAGTACCTGCTGTGGGGTATAGGAAGAATGAAAATAGAATGCGTTACACCTGATGTAGGATATGTGGGAGATTAAATTGAATCTTTGAGTGGGATATAGGGATGGTTAAATTTGAAACTTATAGTACCTGGTGTGGGGTATAAGAAGAATGAAAATAGAATACGTTACACCTGATGTAGGATATGTGGGAGATTAAATTGAATCTTTGAGTGGGATAAAGGGATGGTTATATTTGAAACTTATAGTACCTGCTGTGGGGTATAGGAAGAATGAAAATAGAATACGTTACACCTGATGTAGGATATGTGGGAGATTAAATTGAATCTTTGAGTGGGATAAAGGGATGGTTATATTTGAAACTTATAGTACCTGTTGTGAGGTATAGGAAGAATGAAAATAGAATACGTTACACCTGATGTAGGATATGTGGGAGATTAAATTGAATCTTTGAGTGGGATAAAGGTATGGTTATACTTTAAACTTATAGTATCTGGTGTGGGATATAGGAAGAATGAAAATTAAATACGTTACACCTGATGTAGGATATGTGGGGGATTAAATTGAATCTTTGAGTGGGATAAAGGAATGGTTATACTTGAAACTTATAGTATCTGGTGTGGGATATAGGAAGAATGAAAATTAAATACGTTACACCTGATGTAGGATATGTGGGGGATTAAATTGAATCTTTGAGTGGGATAAAGGGATGGTTAAATTTGAAACTTATAGAATCTGGTGTGGGGTATAGGAAGAATTAAAATTGAATACGTTACACCTGATGTAGGATATATGGGGGATTAAATTGAATCTTTGAGTGGGATAAAGGGATGGTTATATTTGATACGTATAGTACCTGCTGTGGGGTATAGGAAGAATGAAAATAGAATACGTTACACCTGATGTAGGATATGTGGGAGATTAAATTGAATCTTTGAGTGGGATAAAGGGATGGTTATATTTGATACGTATAGTACCTGCTGTGAGGTATAGGAAGAATGAAAATAGAATACGTTACACCTGATGTAGGATATGTGGGAGATTAAATTGAATCTTTGAGTGGGATAAAGGGATGGTTATATTTGAAACTTATAGTACCTGCTGTGGGGTATAGGAAGAATGAAAATAGAATACGTTACACCTGATGTAGGATATGTGGGAGATTAAATTGAATCTTTGAGTGGGATATAGGGATGGTTAAATTTGAAACTTATAGTACCTGGTGGGGGTATAGGAAGAATGAAAATAGAATACGTTACACCTGATGTAGGATATGTGGGAGATTAAATTGAATCTTTGATTGGGATAAAGGGATGGTTATATTTGAAACTTATAGTACCTGCTGTGGGGTATAGGAAGAATGAAAATAGAATACGTTACACCTGATGTAGGATATGTGGGAGATTAAATTGAATCTTTGAGTTGGATAAAGGGATGGTTATATTTGAAACTTATAGTACCTGTTGATGGTATAGGAAGAATGAAAATAGAATACGTTACACCTGATGTAGGATATGTGGGAGATTAAATTGAATCTTTGAGTGGGATAAAGGGATGGTTATACTTGAAACTTATAGTTTCTGGTGTGGGATATAGGAAGAATGAAAATTAAATACGTTACACCTGATGTAGGATATGTGGGGGATTAAATTGAATCTTTGAGTGGGATAAAGGGATGGTTATATTTGAAACTTATAGTACCTGGTGTGGGGTATAGGAAGAATTAAAATTGAATACGTTACACCTGATTTAGGATATATGGGGGATTAAATTGAATCTTTGAGTGGGATAAAGGGATGGTTATATTTGATTCTTATAGTACCTGCTGTGGGGTATAGGAAGAATGAAAATTAAATACCTTACACCTGATGTAGGATATATGGGGGATTAAATTGAATCTTTGAGTGGGATAAAGGGATGGTTATATTTGAAACTTATAGTACCTGGTGTGGGGTATAGGAAGAATTCAAATTGAATACGTTACACCTGATTAAGTATATATGGGGGATTAAATTGAATCTTTGAGTGGGATAGGGAAGGTTATATTTGAAACTTATATGACCTGGTGTGGGGTATAGGAAGAATTCAAATTGAATACGTTACACCTGATTAAGTATATATGGGGGATTAAATTGAATCTTTGAGTGGGATAGGGATGGTTATATTTGAAACCTATAGTACCTGGTGTGGGGTATAGGAAGAATTCAAATTGAATACGTTACACCTGATTAAGTATATATGGGGGATTAAATTGAATCTTTGAGTGGGATAGGGAAGGTTATATTTGAAACTTATATGACCTGGTGTGGGGTATAGGAAGAATTAAAATTGAAAACATACTCCTGATGGATTTATTAAATTTGGACGTAAAAACCATTTTGTGGGCTCTAGGGAGGATTAATATTGATCATACATCCCTTAATGTGAGATATGCGAAGGATTAAAATGTACATCCAACCAGTGATGTGGAATATAAGGAGGGTTAAAATTGAACATATACTTAATTGTGTGGGATATAGGAAGGGTTAAAATTGGACATATAATATCTAATGTAGGATATAAAGAGGGTTGAAATCGGACATATAATGCCTGATGTAGGATATAAGAAGGATAACAATTGGACTTATAATATAATTATTTGTGTGGGATATTGGGAGGGTTGAAATTGCACATATAATCTCTGATATAGGATATGAACAGTGTTGAAATTAAACCTACAATCCCTTGTATGGGATAGAGGTAGGATTAAAAAGTAATGTAATCTTTTGTGTAAGAGACAGGGATGAGTAAAGCTAGACGCTAGATCCTTATTGGGGGTAAAGTGAGGAATAAAATTGGACATGCTATCCCTGTTTCAAGATGTAAAGAGGAAAAAAATAGAATAACAAGGCTTTACTGATTTTATTCGCAGCAGATTTTAATAGTTGAGTATACGAGAACTTTGGCGTTCCCGCTTCTTGTCGTAATGTAAACTACCTCGACTTGCCTAACGGACGAGTTACTTCAAGGTTGGTGACGTGGTCATCCGATGTGGTCGCAGGCCACGATGTACTTCCAAGGGTCAGAAGTCTTTCTTTATTGAAGTTCGCCTATTGTCTATGCGTGACTGGAAGCATATACATTGACAGGTAGGGTGAAGGTGTTACAGATAAATACAGTTGGCATTGTTGGAATAGACAAAGATTAAGGAATACATCTGTAGTGGCAGAGTAGTTTGGTTGTTGATCGGGCAAGTGTCGTTAGATGAGCCCTTGTAAGAAGATAAAGCCGAATTGAACCTTTACATTTCTAACCTTTCCACTTACACACTTACTATGTAATCTTACTAGTTACATAATGCAATACATAGATGAGCATTTACCAAACAGAATTACCTGTACATGCCACCTCGGTCAGAGCAACATGTTCCCTGAAACAATTCAATGAGATTGGTGTTGGGGGGTAATGGGTGATGATGGTGGCCTCGTAGCTTTATTGTATTGTGATATTCCACGCATTCTTTCTATAAAATTATCTATTATTAAAAATCTAAATAGGTGTCTTATTACTTTATTTGTATTTAATTATTTTTATGTAAACTACTTAATATTTAAAATATTAAACACCAATTTTATTATAATTTCTCATAGGTACCCTTGGGTGCACAATACCTTTCCAGGTACCTTTGAGGCACAACAGAACTACTGTAAAACTACGTATCATGGACAGTGCTTATTGTATTATCTTTCTTCGCACGAGTAATATATTTTCCCTATATAATTCCAAGAAATGTAGATGCAAATCTCAATCTTAATTTTGCGTAATATTTTATTTCCCCCATGAGATCTTTTATCCTTTGTCGACCCTTATTTGAAACCAAAATCACAATTAAGCAGGGGAGGGGGACGTAGAGTACGGCTTATTCAAACAATGTGCGTTGACCGTAAAAACAAAGTTCCAAGGAGACTAAATTCACAATACCAGAGGATTTTCACTGACAATAAAGAGGATCGATATGGGGGTTTAAGGCTCAATGCACGGGCGGTGTAGAGTTTAATTAAAACTGTCTGCAGATAATTGTAAAGTGTAGAAGCTATATCTGAACCGATGATCACTTTGTAAGTCTAAACAATCATATTAATACGCTGCCTTGTGCTTATATATCAAGAGCTTTGCTCGTACGTTGATAAAATATAAAGAAAGAAAATGCTAGCTTGAAATGTACAAACTGTTATTTTAAAGAGTTAATTTCTTATTTAACATGCTCAGTTTTGGAAAAATTATTTTTTTAAATGTTTTTAAGAGGAAATGAAACTTTGATAGTATTTTTTCCGAAATAATTACATCAAGTAACAAGAGGATGTATAAATTGCACTTATTTAAAGTACATTTAACAAGAATCTTTCGGAGATAAAGCGGTCATATAATTTTCAAGCGTGTAAAATGCGAATTGTAGCAAGAGACTTCCCCAGCCGTTGTACAATGGCCTATTTGACAATAAAAATAGTGAGGGTACTCACTTATTCATTGTTTATCAAATTTTGCTGCTATCAGACCGTTAAAACCACTGTGTTTTGTTCAACACTGTGTCTAGATGTGACTGAGGCGTAGACAGTTGCCTGAACTTCTACCACCGCCAGTTGCTTCTACCTCCCCTCCTGCGCATCTCAAGTCTCTTGCTAATTCCCGGGAATTACACAAGTACGTTCAAGTATAGTGCGGACCACATAACCGTGCACTTGGCCTTGAGAGATCGCACTACCACTTCTCGTGTACTACCACTTCTGAAAAAATGTTACATATTCAGAATGTTCTATACATCAACAGCTTCTGCACTCGATTTGTCTATACATATTTCAACATTGTTTGTTATTTCATACCGAAGCTAATTACTCATCGAATTTATCTAATATATGCCGTCTCATGAAAGACAGTTGTGTTTGGAAAGTCCTTATAGTGTTTGTAGGAAAGTATTTGTACCGATACTTTAACTCACTTCTCGCCTACTGCGATCTCTCAAGGACAAGTGCACAGTTACGCGGTCCGCACTATAAGCTTGAAAATGAAGTAACCGTTTTAATTCCGAAAGCCGACTCTATAAAAAACCAGTAAGATACTTGCTTAATGTACAAATAAATATTAATAAGTATAGGTGATATATCTAAACCAACACATTATATTATTTTCTCCAGTGACAAGATGGTTGATAATTTGCGACACAAAAAACTAAAGTCATTTGGTACCCAAAATGAACCTGTTTTATGATAAAATAGAGGACTGAGTGAGTAAAGGTTTCAGTGACGTGACCTACTGCCATCATCATGTCAGAGCCGGATAACTATGACGACGAGGTAAGAATTAATTTTTACATAATTTACTCTTAAATGTATTCTTCTCTCTTTTTGTAAAACCTTGAGGGTATTGTAATCCTTAACATAATTATTGATAAGTTACTGGTTTTTCTATGTACTGAGCTCTGTTATTTGAAATTTAAGGTCATTTTATAGAGTTTGATATTATCATTTGTAAAATTTGTATGTATTTTAATTATTGGAATAATTTTGTTTGAAATATTTTGTAAAGTGTGAGTAAACGGTTCCTACTATATGTTCACTATTTATATTTATAATGATTTGATTTTTATCGCATCTTATGTAATTAACGAGGTTCCCCTCGTCCTCGATTCCCCTAGATAGCAAATAAGCTCCAGTAGACTGCCATTAATGTTCATCACCTAATGGTTTAACATTGCCAATCATCGTCACTGCAAGGAAGTGTATGTAAACATGTCTATAAGATCCCATCGGGGAGAAAGCGTTCATTATGTTATCTCCAATACAATATCTTGTCCGCCCGTCTGGTAATATGCATTACGTTCTCAAATCCTTAAATTATATATTATTGTAAAAGCCGGCATATTGGTTATTCTTAAGTTTTAGTATTCGTTCTTAGAACCACCAACATGTGGTTGTCAAAGTAATGATTTTACTATCAAGAAATGATTTTTAGGTGTTTTAACATTAGAGTTTGTGAGATGATAGTTTTTACCAGCGACCGTTGGTAATTGTTGGTTTTGGGAATAAAACAATAAGTATTACTGAAACATTTATTTAAATTATATAACAATTTAATCGTTTATATATCACTCTAATTTCTCACACATTCTGTCAGTATTTATGTTATTATTTGCTATTTAACAAACAAGATTAGGTTAGATCACGTCATATTATGTATATTCGGCCACATTTACCATGTATCTAAGGTCACGCCTAATATTTACTTAGTATGGTAAACGTTCGAAATGAACGATGATCACAGATTCCAGACATTGTTCTTTTCTTTTACAAGCTTTACTGGCCTATTTAAAAGTTTTTGTATAATTATATTTATTTTACCATTTAATTTTTTTTAAGACTATTTTGAATTTATATTGGACGAAAATGAGAAGACAGCTAACTAGTTCATCTTCTAGTTTGTAAACTTTACCATCATTAAAAAATACTTTTGGTTCGAAGTAATTTTTAGTGTGTATATATTTTCTAATAATAACAGCTTTATTTTACCGATTGAAATTAAATATTTTATTTCAATAGTTTTTTAAGGGAATATGTTATTTATGTCGAGTGATATAAATTTAGTTTTCTCATCAATTTTAATATAATTTAATTTTTTAATAAGATCACTCATTTTTATTATACTATGAATATTATTTAGTTTGATTTTATTTACAAGATTCATTGTTATTTTATATTTTAAAATACGGTATATTTCAGAAGATTTATTATTGGTTTATCTATTTTGTGTAAGTTCATTCTAAATAGTAACTTTCTGATTATTATTTATATAGCCCCCAACTATTTTTGTCTTTTCTATTAAACAATATATATATATATATATATATATATATTTATTTAAATTTATTAATACATATCATATAATCGGATAGTGAATACTCTGATGACCCGGATTCTCTCAAAAATCCAAAGGGAAACCAATATTAGATTGGTGAATGGAATGAAATCATTCAAATATGCGTAAACAGGTCTAAGTTGTGTTATCAGATGAAAAAATAACTCACACAAAAATTAAAGGACAAAATAGATTTTCTTTTACACGTTTTCCTACATCTTACATACATGGAGGTGCTCTTTTATTGGTTAGTTTAACAACGTATCTTTACGTCGTTACCTGAAGAGCATTCTGAGAGCCGAAACGTATACAGGTAATGTACGAGTATATCTTTTTACTTGTTTCATCTGGAACTCGATTATACGGAATTGGGATAATAGAATATGTGTACGGTATGGGTCTTGTAACCTATGTGGTTCCCTGTATTTAATTTGCATTACTGCATTTTGTCTTCATTTTAAACTATACAAAAGGAATTATTAACATATCAGTTTTACATAAAATATAAATAAATAAACAACATCTTGATTGACTATTTTTCCAGATAAATAAACTAATTAGATTGAAACCTCTTTACGTATTAAAGTAACCGATTAAACACTGAGCACGGAATATAACTGAACTACTGCTAATGTGCTGCTAACATAGTGATAGTAAATAGGCACTCTGTTTCTACTATTGGCTCATCTGGCAAAGATTTTAACTACTTTAGCCCATCTGTGGTTTGATGTTGAATCTTTTGCTTAGAAAATTAGATCTGTTATTAGCGATTATTACAAAGATCTGACCCCTTTCATGCACATAGATTTACTATACCTCACGAATATATACTTATTATTCGATTAAAGAGCGATTCAACAATGCGGCAACAAACGTTCAATAGGAGTAGTTTGTTTGCACGCTTTGTAGCGACCATTATTGGAATAATAATTTGTTTTATAAATATAGTTTTTTTTAATAAGTATCTCTACAGAACTCGTTATTGTAGCCTATTTTTCAATATATACTACTAGTTCACACTCTCCCTATATATATATACATTGTCACATTTTTAATAGTTAATACAATACTTTTTATTAATTCACTCAAATTCAAATAAATGTTTTAAAACTTGTAGTGGACGGCACTTGATGTTAATACAGTTTTATCAAATAATAATTCTTTAATAAAATTCCATCAATTAATTATAGTTTTATATGGTATAGAAACATTTCAAAAAAGGGGCAAGGTATGCAATATAATTTTTTTCCCATTTTGGAGTAAAATAAGTGATAACATTTGATTACATAAAACAGCTGATTTTAAGTTTTAGGGTTTGTGGTAAAACAGCTGTTTTTACATGTAGGTTATCACATTATTTATATTGATTGTAATTATTTGATGAAAAGTAACTAAAACTTTTTTCTGTTGACTTAACTAGGAATTGACTTTAAAAATATAAAATTACAATTTTTTTAGAATTTTGTATTTCCTCATACGAGACAAAACACAGCAAATGTTCATCCCTGTTGCCGTAACTAGACACCAACGATCACATTATGTCATTAGTTCTAATACAAAAAAAGTTGATGTCGTTAGGTTTAATTCGAACAAGGCCGTATACTACAAGTTTGAAATCAAGCACTCTAATACTGAGCCAACTTGCCGACATTTGGAAATGTTTTTCTCAGAGACGTATATGAATTTTATCTTGCCTCACCTGGTTGTCTTCAAAACTTCCATTGTACAATCTTACTTCCTGTCCTCCTTTCTTGGATTATCGGTGTTGTTAAAAACTGTTTTCGTGGTTACCACTTTACTAAATAATTATTTAGAAAAAAATTACACCCTTAGGCTAGGTTATTATAATAATTAATTTTGCTTTCTATTTTGCCCCCCCCCCGATATTGTGATTCTGTATAGAATATTGCCCCCCTCAATATTGTGATGTTGTATAGATAATTATATTAATCGTAATTATTTATTAAAAAGTAAGTAATTTGTTTTCTTTGATCTAAGCAGGAATTGACTTTATATATATATATATATATATATATATATATATATATATATATATATATATATTATTGTTATTTACATTACTTTCGCCCGTACAGACTCATCCGACAAAACAGTCTTTGAATGAGCCACTCGTTGCTGGAATATGTACACCTGGCTCGGTTGTATAATCAATTATTCTTTTGTTGTAAATATGTTAAACTAAATATGTTGTTTGAAGAGCTCATCTCCCTGCTGAACGTTAAAGCCTTCGCTTAAACGCCGTTGCCGAGGGACTTTTTGAACTCACTGTGTGTTTTCAATAAACAAATTTGAATATGCATTTTCTCCACTCACCAATAATAATACAGTAATCATGCCTGCTCCATAGTTAGAGGTTTCAGTTATTCTTCATTTTGTTGCATTGCTTATCTCGAGAGTTGCTTTTTTTGTGAAACGTGAAATAAAACTAAACAAGTAGGCCTAATATTAAAAAAAAATTAAAGTCAATTCCTATTTTGGTGAATAATAAAAAAATTATTTTAATAATTGTTTATTAAATAATTACAATTATTATAAATATGTTTATACATATGACAAAATCACAATAATAAGTAGCAAAATAGGAGGCGAAAATAATTATTGAAATTAAATTAATTTATTAATCAATAAATTAATATTTGAAAAAAGCTGTATTAACCATCAAGTGCCACCCACTACAAGTTAAAATAAATGTTTTTGAACTTAAGTGGATGAATAAATACGATAGACAATTTGAATAAATAATACATATATATATAGGGAGAGTGTGAACTAATAGAATAAGTTGAAAAATGTTTTTTCAACAACCTGTTACGGTTGTAGAGTTGGAAATGTATAACGTTATTAAATACTTTTATTTAGTATATTTCACAGTGCAAAGTCGATTTTGTACATACGAGTATTAATAACGAGCAATACGAAAATGAATTTATTAATCTTATTCTGTTAAATTTCAATTTGTGCAATTACGTTTATTAATCCATTATTCATAGTTGAATATATTATATTACAATAAACGACCAATAGTAAATACGTGCATTACTATATAAGTATGTTTAGCAACACTTTCTTTACGTCTAGAGTTTTATAGGGATTGGGGTTGTCAAGCTTATCAGTTGATTGCTGTCTTGGTTGCCGTGGCAACGTAACGTCTCAATACGCACAAAGTGCTTGACGAAAATATTCAGCGGTATGAAAGCCAGTAAAATATTAAGATGCAAACACGGCATTATCTGGATACTTTCGTGTTTACTGGAGTACAATGTTGGTTTCAACACTCTGCGCTGCTGCTTCTGTCGGAGATTATATCCCGTCTGCGTTAGTCGAGTAATGAAACACATTTACAGAGCCCTGTGTGCGACTGGCTATGTGGATTACAAAAGTCGCTAGGCGGCCAAACCTTGTTTTGTTTTGTTAAACGGCGTGCTTTTATAAAAATGGAAGGAGTGAGGTGTAGATGAATATGTTAAGTGCACTGAGGAAGAAGAAAAAGCAAGAACCGAAAAGAATCAGACGTATAACCAGAACTTCGCTTGGTTTGCAGTAGTAACAGAGGAAACGTAAAGGATTTAGAAGGACCAGTGTAGGTGTTTCTAATACAACTAGCAGCAGACGGAGAAAGACTTGACCATGGATTTAGTATGTTAGAAAAGGACTGGATGAAGATGTAAGAACAAAGCTGAGATGAGGAAAAGAAAAACTTTTAAGAGGAGAAAGAATTTTAAAAATAGTAATAATAAAGGCAAAGTTAATGCAACCCCTACGTGATCTGGGGGTGGAAAATGAATCACGTGCTTCAGAATGCTTACCCCAAAGAGACCTACTCTCTATCGGGGAATAGGTGTATACCAAGAGTAGATAGATGAGTAGTTGGAATAAAGGTGGCGATAAGTAAGTAGTTTCCCCTGTTCTAGATGAAGGCGACATTCCAGGGCAGTATACGTAAGTTTGCTAGAATACTGATTTTGCAAATAGTATTGGAGATATTGTCGACTGAAGACAATGTAGTAACTTCCACTGACAGGAGTAATTCCACTGATAAGAGCAAGGTCCATTGATAGGAGGACAATGTACCCTCGGGAACATCAGGTATTGTGGTAAAACACAAGTCCAACGATCCAATTTTTATTCTAAACTAATCGTCGTTGCCACATCGTCCCAAAGTACCGTGACCAAACGTTGTGTTGTATTATAGTGCTCTCTACCACGTGCAACTAGAAACTGCCCTGCAACTGTTGAAACGCCCTACAAGTTTAGCAAGAGTCTGTGAATACAGACAGAATTAAGGTAAAGGTCAGCCCCCCTAGAATTAAGGTAAAGGTCAGCCCCCTTATCAAACTTTTAGGGTGATCGCAAGTCGAGGGTGTATAGCTTAAGTACTCTCAAGACCTACAGAGTTTTAGATGTAAGCACTTTGTATCCCTGTGTAAAGGAGGAGAGATGATAAACAAAAGGTAGAAAATGTAGGGGTAAGGAAAGGACATAACGACACTCAGACTTGAGATGCATTAAAGGTTTAGGTGGACACGTTCAGGGTAGGCTTATGAGGAAAAGGAGGTCATTATGTGGTGCAAAGGTTTTAAAATGTTTCAAAACATAAACAATTATTTCCAGCTTTCATGAACACACGAAAATGGGTATGTCTTTAATAAATACGTTTTAGTCGCGACTTAACGTGTCGAACCCGGTAAACCCCTCCACCATGATGACGTCACGGAATAACAATACAGTAGCTAATGAGCACATTTCAGTGCTTGTGACACAAACGGAAGCGAATTACGAATTGAACAATCGCCGAATCACGGTCACAACGGTCTAGAATTCCAATCGACTTCTTGCAGTCCACAATCGATTTCTGCCTGCTTGTGCAGATGTTAGTGAAATAATGTGAAAACAATTGAACCCGTTTTCTATGCGTATGTAATATGCTCTCTCAACTATGTTTCATTTCAGAATACAACGAGCGTGGCAATCTAGGCCCACATTTTTCCAAACCTTGATTGTGTATTTAAGTTTTAAGTTTAGGACAGTAATCCTTAATTATAAAATGCATTTTCCCGTCAATTTGTTAAATTTTTTCAATTCTTTCTATTAGTTCACCGTCTCCTGATATATATCTTGTACAAATTTGCAAGCGTTAATAAAATACGTTTTTAATAATCCAATCATGTTCATCTTATATAGATGTTTGTTAATCTCTAGGGAATGCCAATTGATGTAAATACAGTCTTTTTCAAATATTTGTGCATTAATTAAATTTAAAAAAAGTTTATGTCTCGAACGGGTTCGAACTGAATGGCTCCCTGTTCGTAATCCAGCACTCCCATGGCTAGAAATCAGTTACTTAAAGATGTATATGAAATTGTAATAGAAGGTTTTTTGCAATAATGTAGCATAACAAGAGATGGATAGAATGAGAGGTTATAGACCATCATCAGCTTCATAAATTAAAAACTAAAAAAAAACGTAACTAAAAAAAATAAAAACTAAACCTTATAACTAAGTAAAATGAATCACTTGAAGATTAATATGAAATTAAAAGAGAAAGGTTCCTTGCAATGATGAAGCATTACACGAAATGAATACAATGATAAGTTACAGACCGCCGTCAGCTTAATAATTTAGAAACGAAAAAAGCGAATAAATAGTAACAAATAAAAATAATAGTCTAACACCATATAATGTATAGAGAGAAAAATGAAAAAAATTGAATGAATATTCGCTTTCTATATTCCCCACCCATTCTGTTATATGTTTATACATATTTATATTATTTGCAATTATAGAATAAAACGTAACTAAAATAATTTTTTTTGACCCTAGTAGGAAATGAAAAAAATATTGATTGTTTCTTTAGGCCCTTAATTTAATTTAGGTTCTTTCCGAATCTATTCATGCCATAATCTCCCTACCGAACGAGTGGATATCCTGCTTTCACCGACCGACGGTATCTGACATAGCAATCTAGAAATACTTACATTTCAAGTCATTCTCATTACCCTTTACTGAAGTAGAATCTATAACCCTGGACGGAATGACTGCTAAACCGCATACAGCGTTTGTAATATATCTACGTCTATATATGTTGTAATTGGATTCGTTAAAAATGCAATTATTTTGTGAACGCGATTCACTGACTGTCGTCTATATATTGTGTTCACGTTACCCTCGTAACATTCAGGAAGCAAAATAATTAAAGTAACTACCCAAAGTAAATGTGGCTCTGTTCAAACATTAGTAGACCAAATAAATTATTCTATGAGACAAATAGATTATTTTATAAAATAAAACAAAAATTAAATGATCGACAAAGTTGATAGTTTTTGTTATATATAATAATCTATCATTTAAATTGTAGAGCTAAAATAAATGTGAGTAAGAAAAGAAATTTAAAAAAAATCAACGCAATATCTTTAAAAGTTTGGGATAAAGTTGTTCCTAAGCATAAGAAACATGTTGGTTAGGGGAATTGGAACTAAATATCATATAACTACACACACATAAGTACATGCCAGATCATGGATCTTCCGAACTTCATAGTAATATTCTAATCTAATCTTTTCTTGGTACCTAATGTCCGGCGGCACTAATTTCCAACAACTTTCTCGACCTTTATAGTCCACGCTAAATCGAAGGCCTTCATGGCGTTTATGCACTTTGTACCAGGCTTGTCCAGGACCTTATATTCTGTGACATTGCCATAATTAAAAGAAGCTTTATAGCTTTATATACACTCAAGTCAAGAGGGATTTTCATCATAAAAGTTGTTATTGGCAGAAGCCGGCTCCAAATTATACTGTAGATACTCTCGCAAGGATCCTGCATTCCGCAATGGAGACACTTGGGCTGTACAAGTTCATGTGATAGATCTCTAAATACTGTAAGTAACCATTGCGTAACTGAGGGAATACTTTTGCACTTACTTGCTGACGCGTTTCGATACAATCGTTTCATTGACGAAGCTACTGCCGGCGATCGCTTAAGGTTCCTGGACGTATGATTTATGAGGATTTGGTTTAAGCAGACTGTTTAATAAATAATAGAATAAGGTGTTAGAATCGAATAGTGTGTGATCGTTTAAGATATGTTGTTTTTGTTCGTCGATGTTTCAAATGTTTGTGTATGGGCTATTTATTTTTACTATGGTTTAATATGTAGAGAACATATAAATTGGTCTGGATGTTTGTGTATGCGTGTTTGGTGTTTCATATATGTATTTTTGAATCATGATTTTCGGTTGTTTATGTGCTTTTTGAATCCTGTGTTAAATGATACACCAGTTTTGCAAATGTTTATGGCGGAACAGTCGTTACATGTTATTTCGTATATATATTTTGTTGCAACAAAAACACTTTGCCGAAGAACTTGATACCTCGCTCAACAAAACGGCTACCAACATACACCCATAGATAACATACTCAATAAAATTAAACATAAACAACATAATCAAATAGCCACACTTGATCTTGATCGGAGTTTGCAAGATAGAAAAAATAGCCCAAATAGCTGCTTTCATTTATGCTAAGCTGTCGGTGGTCCTCATAACGTCCAGGCCTTGTTCTGAATTTCGTCTATTATTTTTTGGTCAATCGGTCACGACCAACAATCTTTCAATCATCTGAAAGCGTGGTGTTTTCCTTTTTTATTTCCGCATTCTAAGGCGAATGCCCATTCTTTTCCTCACATAACCTATACACTCTAGCTTTTTACTGGACACACTGGGCCATAGGGATTTAGATTTTGAAAGGCGCACTCTCCCCATCAAGGTAGAATCTTTACGCCTCTTGTAGCCTGCGACTCTCAAAACATGTCTACTACTTTTGTCCCGATTGCTGAAGGGCGATACGAGTGCTGACGTATCGCATACATTGCTGAAGGGCGATACGAGAGCTGACATATCGTCATACATTACGAGGGGTGATACGAGTGCTGACATATCGTCATATATTGTGAAGGAGATCCATGTTGAAATCAAACTAACAAACTAACAACCTAAATTATTGTTAAAATTAAAGACTTGTAGAAAATGAAACAATAATAAAAAGAAGTTACATGGGAAAAATAATTTGTATACTCAATTCCTACGGAAGTCGATTAAGAAAAATTTTGTTATTAAACTTTTTATTTTATGATTAAAATTGATATAAATATGAGCATAATGTGATATTATATGTGGACAGAATCACAATATTAAGTGGCGAAATAGAAAACGAATTTCCTTGTAATTTTCCATTTCCCTCTGTAATAAGTACATATACTATATATATATATATATATATATATATATATATATATATATATATATATATATATAGAGAGAGAGAGAGAGAGAGAGAGACAGACAGACAGACAGCGAGTGCACATATACTATATATATGTAGGCCTATATATATATATATATATATATATATATATGTGTGTGTGTGTGTGTGTGTATACAACACCAAAATGTTGGACTATTATTTTTTGTTTGTTACTATTGATTCACTTTTTTTTCTTTTCTAATTTACGAAGCTGATGGTGGTCTATCAGTTCTCATTCAATCTACCCCTTGTAATGCTTCACTATTCCAAAAAACCTTTCTCGTATAATTTCATATACATCTTTAACTAATTGATTTCTTGCTATAGATGGCTCAGTGGCAAGTGTACTAGATATCAAACCTATATCCTCAGTTTGAATCCGCCTAGGAGATAAAGACTTTAATAAATTTAATTAATACTAAAATGCTTTATTAACATCAATTGTTCACCACTAAAGGTTAAACAAATTTATTTGAACTTGACTGGATGAATAAAAACGTATATTAATAACCACTGAAAATGTGCGCAAGACATATGTAAGAAGAGTGTGAGCCAATAGAAAGAATTGAAAAATGATATTTTTTTACCTAAATTGAGCCAAACACAATATTCTTAAGCAACTGATTGTCCGCCCTTCTTATCATATTGAGTAGGGATAGATTTTTTAACACTTGATATTAAGGAGTGACAACATTTCAGGAAAAAAATTATTTACTTCAATTGTTATTAAACGTATCAAAATTTGATTTAATCATTTCTTGTTAAGACCTTTACAAATGCGTTTTGTAGTTCTAATTAGGTCCGAATAGACGTCGCTGTGGAACGTTTTAGCTGTCGGAAGTACTCATTTAGTGCTCTGCTATAAAATTAATTTAAACTGGGGAAAAGTTATGATTTTGAGTTTATTTTTTGTATAATTTACCGTTATAACATGTTCTCACGTCTAATTTGGATAAAATTTTAGTAATTCAGATAAATTTTAATTGAAAAAACGTCTTCAACTGTTTTGAGGTTAACAGTACAATAGTTTAATTTGTATTCAAGTGAAAGTATTCTAGTTTGGATTATCCAGAACAGTAAGTACCGCTAGTTTATCATCTGAATATTCATTATTTATTGATTAATTGATTATTTTATTAATAATAGTAAGTGTTTGAAGTTTCATACGACCAGAAATTGAATTATTAGTCTAATCATTATTTAAGATACATTTGTTGAAGTGTATTTCTTTAAATTATTTATTTCTTTTATGCATTTTGCAGTTTATAGTTATTTAGAAATCTTTTATTGAATTAAATATATTAATTACTAATAAAAGTAACAGTTTTGACGATTTACAGACATTATTTAACGAAATATAGTATTAAAGATTTTTTATGTTAGTCATATAAGGGGCAAGCTATGCAATTAGTTTAGCCTTGATAGACCTGTCTGAACTTGTCCACGCAGCATTTAGCATTGGGCAGTATCGAAATAATTTAAACTCCGTGAAAATTTGTTTGTTTTGATATTAATAATATTGTGGACTAAATATATAATTGCCGGTAATAATAATAATAATAATAATAATAATAAATTATATAATTATAATTTAATTGCAATAATATGAATCTATTTGAAATTTAATTTGATAGGATAATTGTGTGTACGTGTGTGTGTGTGTGTATTTTGTGGGGTGGAAATGAAAGTAGGCTGGGGATGCGTGAGAGGAGTGTTACGTGTGATTTTCAATGCATGTTTCTAGTAAAGGGTATTTCCTAATAGGTGTAAGAAGGAGATAATTAGAGAAAGGGTAAAGATAGGGGAGTAGCGAAATCTTACAGGGCTATATGTTTACTACCATTGATAGGCAAGGTGTTTGAAAGGGTGCCGGCGAGTAAGTTTGAGGTAGTGTGTCGAGTATGTAGTTTGGATAAGTAAGGGGTAGATCGATTGAGGGAGTGTGTGGAGGTTATGCGTGATAAGTATGTCTTGTGTACTTTTAAAGACTAGACAGGGGCTTTTGACAGATTGTGGTGGCCGGGGAATTTGGATAGATTGAGGGAATTGGGGATAAAAGGGGATGGGTATAGGGTAATAAGAGACTATATAGGAGGTAGGTGGTTAGAAATAAGAGATGGTAGTTAGAAATAAGATGGCAATTAGGTATAAGAATAGGAAATACGGTAAGTGGTAAAGTGTTGGCGTCAGTGGACACATTCCAGAATGTGCTAACAGATGAGGATCGTTCTGGGTATTGTAAGAGGTGTGAATGTGGAGTATGAGAGGATTATAAGACTATAGAAGGTATAACAGGTTGTTTGTATCTATTGAGGGGTATTGTCTTTGTAGTTGGTGTGATTGCATCGATGTGATTAATATGAAAAAGTTGTCGAGTGGTCGGAGGAGGTTGTTGCTAGGAATGATGAATTAAGTAGAAAACTCTGTAATGATAGAGCGTGTGTGATAGCCGGAGTGATCCTGTTGGATTTGGAGTTGGGACAGAGATTTATCATGTACTTTTATCAATGGAAGGGGAGATAATTTGTAAAAATAGGAATCAAGACAGCAAGTAGGGACTTTGTGATGAAATTGGGGCAGGACATGAGGGACAATAATAGTAATGAAAGGTAAACTTACAGGCGGGGGACGTCGTTTGGGGAAAAATGAACCATGGTTAGCACGTATCTCAGTTTGTGGTGTAGGCATTGTTGTTTCTTAGCAAGTATAAGAAGATTTGAATGTGATGGGATGTGTGAAGGTGGTGCGAGACGAGTTGACATGTGATATTTTAACGATCCTAGAGGAAAGAAAATCAGGGGCTATGCCAAAAGAAGGTTAAGGGAAATGGAATTGGAATTTAGTAGGCAAGGGTTAGTGGGTAAATCAGGGTTTTAGGTTTTTAGGGAAATCAAGGGGGATTATGAGTGAAAGTGAGAAGGATGAGTGGATGTGTGAGTTACCTGGTGGGCTCTTGGTGTGTGAGAGTAGTGATCGAAGTCTGTGTGGGTCAATCAAAATAGCGCATTTTAGAGTGTGACATGGAACTGAAGTGTCACATGAAGAAGAGCCGAAGCTGCAGAAGGCTCTCCATGTGGGGTAATCGACGGCACGGTAACCAGACAAGGTCTTATAGGTCGGACCTCTGGTAGGGTTTTCGATTATGATGGTACCACAGGATCGTTAGAGCCCACCATAGCCAAACCAGTAATGTTCTCACGAGCAGAGGCAGGAGTTGTGGGGCTAGTGGATGTGCTAACTAGTACCTATTAATTTCCTTTCAAATTCTTTTTGTGGAGGCGGTTGTGAATCATAATGATCTGGACCAACTGACTCCTTTCATGTCGCTAGACACCCATATAGTTCTGTCGACGAGACCTGGTTTTACTTCCGTCCGGGCAGAGTGGCTTTACGTGTCCGAGTGGAGTAGTCTTCTATCCCAGTGGGATGGTTTTAATTCCGTTCGGGTGGGATGGTCTTAGATCTATCTTAGTAGGGCAGTTTCAATTCTATCCTAGTAGGATAATTTCAAGTCTCTCCCATTTGGGTAGTTTTAATTCTGTCCGAGTAAGATGGTCTTACATCTATCCTAGTAGGTTAGTTTTAATTCAATCCTAGTAGGATAGTTTCAATTCTCTCCCAGTTGGGTAGTTTTAATTCTGTCCGAGTGGGATAGTCTTACATTTATCCTAGTATGTTACTTTTTATTCTCTCCCAGTTGGGTAGTTTTAATTCGATCCGGGTGGGATGGTCTTACATCTATCCTAGTAGGCCAGTTTCTATTCTATCCTAGTAGGATAGTTTCAATTCTCTCCCAGCTGGGTGGTTTTAATTCTGTCCGAGTGGGATGGTGTTACATCTATCCTAGTAGGTTAGTTTTAATTCTATCCTAGTAGGATAGTTTTAATTATTTTCCAGTGGGGTAGTTTCTGTTCGAGTGGGGTAAGTTCTCTTCTATCTGAGTGGGATGGTCTTACATCTATCCTAGTAGGTTAGTTTTAATTAAATCCTAGTAGGATAGTTTAAATTCTCTGCCAGTTGGGTAGTTTTAATTCTGTCTAGTGGGATGGTGTTACATCAATCCTAGTAGGTTACTTTTAATTCTATGCTAGTAGGATAGTTTTAATTCTCTCTCAGTTGGGTAGTTTTAATTCTATCCGAGTGGCATAGTTTTACTTCTATCTTAGTAGAATAGTTTTAATGCTCTCCGAATGGGGTAGTTTTATTTCTGTTCGATTAGGATAGTTTTAAGCCTATGTAAGAGGGGTGGCATTTAATAAAATAGCAAACAGTGCCTATTTTTTTATAGCAAAAGGAAATATGATTTCCTATGGAATTACATAATGGAAATTTATTCCTACGCCGTAGTAGATGGAATAAGTGCAGATAGAGTCGCATGACTTGAATAAAATTTCTGGATTTCCTCCTTTAAAATCGTTGACTTTGCAGACGAACTGTGTAATCATGGCAGAGTACAAAATGCTTGGATAATTCCAGGTTAAAACGTAAATGGGAACAAAATAAACGACGAGCAACTAGCAAGCAATTGCCGCAAATGCCCTTTTTATTAGTGTTGTAAAATATTCACAGACTTTACATCAATACAAAGTGCTTTAAATATTGAATGGACTAAAGCAAACGGGAGGGACGAGCGAAGGCCTTTCATTATTGACGGGGCAAGTGTATGCACTCACGGAACTTGATTGTATCGCGTTTTGCAACGCGAGGCCGGAGAATCTATTGTTGCAATGTAATTATGGATTTTTGCTTGAATGTAATGTCAATATATGCAGAGACGAAAGCATCGCGGCATTTTTACTGTCCTATTATAGAAAACTGGGAATGCTTAGTCTGTGTGTATTTCTGTTTCATTCAGCTCATCTGAACTCTGACCTTTTAAGGGGATGTAAAAGCTAAAGGGTATTTTACGGCCAAACCACGACACGGCGGCGAATGCCTTCATGGACTCGAGATTTATTATTACTGGGCGCTGACGCCAAGAAAATAGTCCGCCTTCTATCGTCATATATAAACATGGTCGGCGCAACGTTCTATGTAGACGGAAGTGAGCTTTAAATTGTCAATAAAGAAGTATAAAACGCATTATTACTTGACGAAAAATCTTCATGTTTTTTTATCGTAACTTTTATTTATCTACATTGTTCAGGTAATATTAGTTTACTTTTAATTTCGTTTAAATTTAGAAGCGATGACGTATTACTAATTAGGTACTATGTATAATGATATACAGCGTTAGTATCTATTATTGTGGCTACATACAATATAATGATTTAGTAGGGTACACTCTTCTGCTATTCACTGCCGGATCAATCTGTTTGTATGTTACTAAATAAGTCTGTATGTTGGTAAATATCTGATATTATTAGTAAATGTTAAGATTTATGAATATGACTTGGTAATTTTAAGGCTTTTATAAATAAGAGATGATTTCCCCATTTGACCATTACCATTGGACTTTTGAAGATAATTGGTTTTATAAGTGACGGTCGCTAGATGTTGGATTTGGAGATAAAATAATGAGCACTTCCTAATTAGTTTTCTTGCTAGCAACGAGAGTATTTGTTGAGTTAGGTTAGGTGTAATAACAAATGCTGTATATCTGAGGTAAAACAAAGGTATGACGGAAAAAAAGGAATTAAACGATTTTCACAGAGCTAAAACCCTTACTAGTAAGTGTTTGTAAATCTTTAGTTTCACTGGAATATATTAAGGTTCACAATTATGCAATTATATATGTGGTAAAATAAACACTTTTATAATCAAAAATACTGAATTTTATTCAGAAACAGAAGCTTTTCGCTGATGAACAGTAACAGCATTTCCAAAACTATTTAGTTCTATATAGTTTTTTGACTGCATTAGAGTCCTATTGGAGTCAATAAACTATACTGTACTAAATATACTTACTACTGGCAATAGGGGAAAATTGGGGCATCTAAGGGACCGCGACGTATATGAACTAGACCCGTTCTCTTTCGGGGATACAGATGTGTTAACGCGCTGCCCGGGTTTATTTGTTGAAAATTATCCGATTTAAAATTTTAAAAGTGGAAGAAATATTTAAATTTATTTCTGAACAGAATAAAGAATTCAATAACTTATCAACTTCAAATAGAACCAGTTTTACCTTCTAATACCTTTAAGCAATTCCTTGTATAGTTTTCTGATTGTTGTTTAACTTTCTAAAGTAAATAAGGGCATCTGAAGAAACAGTACGCACATTTTCTCAGCTACAAACCATTCCTCCTTCAGCCCAAAGACTCACTTGTAATGTAGGGTCGGGACACGTTGGCGCCCTTTATTCCCGCCATTTTTTAAAAAATAGAAACAGAAATAAACAGTTCAATCTTTTGTTAATCGAAAGGATTTGTTAAGAGTCGACGTGAGTTAAAGCGTTCTTGTATTTGGTTGGGTTTACTTGAAATCGATATTTGAATTAGTTGTCTTTTGAAATTATTCGGTCAACAACGTTTTCGGTTACAATCGATTATTCACACGTCATTAATAATGCAAAATATTATACTTCGTGACGTCGAAAGTCCAAAAAAACACAAATAAATTAGATAAATAATTACACAAATAATTAAATATAAATACATACACATAATTAAATAATTTGTCGTTGACTCGTCGAATTAATAAATAATAATTAATAATTTAAAATAAAACACATTTAACTTCAATTTGTAACTCATACGAATCTTTATGAAATCAAGGTTATCTTGTTAGAAAAAAGTATAGTAATAAAGCTTGCCAAAGCGGGTTGGTCTATAAGTGGAATAAAAGCAGCCTTCTATGTTAAGTGATCATGCAGTAACGTCTAAAAATGGAGACCGGTTCTCTTGTCAACTGGTTAGCTTACTTGAGTAAGCTTTATTTTACAAAAATAATATTTGAAATAACCCCACAAAAAAGTTTTTTAAGAAACTGGTAATATAAAATACCTAAGATTAAACCCTTACCTTTATGTCGATGACCTTGTCGCCATTATCAGAGGGTCGTTTTACACAGTTACAGTTTAGAACACAATAAAACTGACGATCAGTCTATTTTTCCTATTTTTGACAGTATTATATGTAATGTTGATGTTTTTGTAAACAAACCTTATAGTATACAAATGTCTACCAAGTTTACTTATGAATTAGAAAATTATAATTGGTTACCACTTTTAGATATTCTATGTATTAAAAATCATGAATAAATTGAATTTGATATTTACAAGAAACTTACTAACATTAGATATATTTTAAATAGTTCCAACAAATGTAATCCACATAAGGACAGTAGAATTTAACAGTTTGGTTAACAGAGCGATTAATGTGCCACCTAATCCCGACGTTTATATAGAGATATTAATTATATCAAAGAAATAGCGATTTTGAATCAGAAATTGTAGAATATTATTAGGAAACAAAGATCAAAAAAATGTTTTAAGCAAATCTACCAAAAGGTCAGTCCAGTTTGTAACTTATTGTATTCAGGATTGTAATTTTATAATAAGACCCTCTGATGATGACATGGTCATCGAAATGTAGATAAGGGTTTAATCTTAAGTAACTTGTATTATTAGTTGTAGAATATTCCAAAAATTGTAGAATATTGTTAGGAAACAAAAATCAAAATACGTTTTAAGCAAATCTAAATTATTGTATTCAGGATTGTAATTTTGTAATAAGACCCTCTGATAATGACATGGTCATCGAAATGTACATGAGGGTTTAATCTTACGTAACTTGTATTATTAGTTATGTATGGTTATTTTTGTGGTATTAGGGTTGTTTCCAATAATTTTATTGTAGTATATTGTACCACCGCGCTAATCATACAGTATAAGCTCTATTTTGTATTATTTTACAAAATATCTTGTATTCGGATACTTAGAAGCGATTTTGCAATGCAGTGTAACATTGTGCTGTTTTATAAAAAATTGTTGAGTTTTTATTTCACACTGTGCGTTAATTTAATTTTTATTATCACGAATAGTTTTTACTATAAGAAATATTACAAGCTTATTTACAGGCCTTTAGATATA
>JBAIZL010000004.1:143529731-143542231 GCA_036971475.1 Prosapia bicincta | reverse complement strand
ATTGGGCCGCCAATGCAACAGTTACTTGTGCAAGATTTACTGGTCATAAACGAGAATCGGGTCTTTAGCAAGTGACTCTTTCTTCCGTTGAACTCTTTCTAAACTCTTTGCCTATTTCAATGTATTGTATACTTTGTATAAGGTAGAATGTTATAGGACGTATGATAAAAACACAGAAATCTAAGTATTTAGTACTAACATTGTTTTGTTATATCATATTGCTCCCATGGCGCTTAAAGGTTTTTTTGTAAATAATCTGTTATCCGAAAAAACCACATGTGCCCCTATATTCCTCTGTATCCCATGTTTCTTTTTATTCTCGGATAATGGAAACTATTATTTTTGTAATAGAAAGTTTAATATTTGAGGCGTTTTCAGTAGAACGTTATCGGGAAAGAGGTTGGAAGCCACAATCTGCTGCACAAAGCATAGACAGCGTCGAAAAACGTAGTCAGCTCCCTGCCTTCACACTGGCGTAATGAAGTTTTGTCTTAAGGGAGATAAAGTGATTATTTGTGTTCGAATAATGGGAGTGCAATTTAGCGAAAATAGTATTTTGTGATTGCGAGAGAGAATTTTAAAGCTGGGAGTTCAAAGAGAAATAGAATTTTAAAAAAAAACGACGTCAGCGGGACTACGTCCCAGACGTTAACAATTCATTCGGAGAATGTGTTGAGCTGCTTTAATTTTAATTAATTAATTAATAGATAATTATCTAGTTAAAGCGGTAATTAATGAAAGAATGTAGTTAATTTGAAGCTTTTATTAGATGCTGAAATTAATTATCGAATTCAATTAAAATCTGTTCTTAAAAAGTGTCAGACGCGCATAAGGAGATTTTCATTTCAAAAATGGGAATACAAATACATAACTCATTATCATTATACTGAATTAACTGTAGTAAGATTTAATAAAATATAAATTATTGTATTTAAATGATAAAATGTATTTAACAATAAGTAAAATACTTGAGATAAAAAAATAATAGAAAATATTTGGCTTAAATGACTAAATTATTAAATATTATCCTTTTTACTTAATAACGTACAATAAAAAAGTAACAAAGCCCACGTGTTAAAACAGCTGTTCTACAAAATAACATTTACAAAAATCAGCTCTAATGATATCTTATGTTATCACTTACTTTAAGCTAAAATAGCCACATGCAGCACATATTCACAACTGTGTATGCATGTGTGTGACTGTGGATCGTCAGGAACGGAACCATCTAGGAACTGTCATTCGGTCAGAACTCTTACAGTTCTACAACTAAATATCGCACCTGCGAGTAGTGATTAACTCTAGGAAAATTGAAACAAATTTAATTCATCTCTATTCTGTGGAGAATGTTATACACACTCGTGAGAATTTGATTATTGATTACGTCATTAACTTATATGCATTCAGTTGTACACCTCTATTACAAAGTTTTAAATAAACTAATTATTGTTAGATAGGTGAATATCCTATTTCATTCAATTCCTACCATTAGCTCACACTCTTTCTATATATTAATGTTTTCAAATTTTTAATCGCCCATTCAAATTCAAATACATTGTTTTAAACTTGCAGTGGATAACACCTGATGTTAATACATTTTTTTCAATTATTAATTCGTTAATTGAATGTAATAAATTACTTTTAGATTTACTAAAAAACTAGTTTGGTCAAAAACTAGTTATTTCGTCCCATTTGGCTTAAAATACGTGATAACATACCGTTTCATAAAACAGATAATTTTTTTTATAGGTTATGTAGTATAACGGCTGTTTTAATGCGTATGTTATTTTACTTTATTTATATTAATTGTACTTATTTAATAAAAAGTAACTAAAATAATTTTTTTACCTAAGTAGGAATTGACTTCAACAATTTTTTGTTTATAATACTTGTTACTAGTTATTTATCATTTTTAAGAATGATTCGTGCTATTATTAACGGCATGATTTCCATACTTGATGACAGTGATATCGAAAATCTTAAGGATATAGGTTTCCTTTATGCGTGAGGCATTGCTGTCTGGAGTGACGTGTTTCATTGAAGAGACTTAAAGGATCAGGTGACACGGTGACCTACTCTACCTGGTGAATACGTTACAATGTCTGTGTGGGGGACCTTAATGCGTGGCGTCACAGAATCACTGCAATCCATTACTGCGGGTTAGGCCGCCACACTGCTGTTCCAATATGGCGCATTCGTTGATGGATAGGGAGCATTCGTAGACGTGACCCGGACATCTAAATATATTACGAATCTGTTCTGTATAGAAACACGAAGAGGTATTTAGTAATAATTTGCTCAGTTTGAAAGCTTTATTGAAATTTTTAAGTGAACGTGCTCGCAAAAAAGCTTTTATTAATTTTAAAAAGTTTATTACAATTTTACCAGTTCGTGTCTGGTTAATATAAGTGGAGGAAGCGTTGATTTATCGTTTCTGGAAATATAAGTCACAGAAGTAAGAGACGATGAAATATATAAAGCCCTTCAGAAGCTGTATCCTGATTGTTCTCATTTCTATAAATTCCCGACAGTAATTTGTCTTTTTTTTTTTGGCTAAACTTCGAATCGATTATTTATTCGACACAGTCACGTGGGCTCCGTCTCACGGTACATTCGCCAGCAGTCGATAAACGGTTTTAAAATATTGTTTCAAGTAAATACCTGTCATTAATTAATCACTTAAAAAAACCACCCATCACAACTCCTTCAGATGATTGTTGCCCTTATGCTAAGCAGGGCTGCCAACTTTCGATACCGGCATTATCGTATGATTACAATTACGTATTACGGATGACTAATTAAAATGGTCACACGACTATCCTATATATAACGTCCGCTAATGAAGATCGGTTTATATAATAAACCTGGCGATGGTAATCCTCTAATGAAGAAAGGATACACTCATTTTTTATTGATGTAATTTTAATCCTAGAGCAATTTTTTTTTGCATTTGTTTTACAACCCCTTTGGGTGGTTGATGACGGTTATGTTGAATTGGCTGCCAACTTTCGAGCTCTATATTATCGTAAGATTGTAATTACTTATTACAGTTGGCTAATAGAAATGGTCATACTATTACTGCTATATATATAACGTTCGCTGATAACGATAAATGTCTATAAGTAGTCCTGGCAACGATAATGTCCTAAGCAAGGAATCATACACTCGAGGATTTTTTTATTGGTGTTATTTTAGCCCTAGAGCAATTTTCCTGGAAAGTTGGCCTAGATTGCGAAGCGGCATAATTTCGAAAGTTTTAAGGAAATTCCATTCGATAATCAGTCTGCGCTTAAGCGTGGCCGTATATGAAGGAGTTACGTTTTGCGCTTTTCTTAGACAAAAACGTTTTTAATCCAGTTAAATATAAATTTAGTTAACTTTAAAAAAGATGTTGATTTCCAAGATCGTGAACACTACCTTTTCATCGATATAATAGCAATGTGTAACAGTATGGATAAGTGTAACAAAATTTCCAATATTGCATGTTCTATTTTCCTTCAAAGTAAGCAAATTCCGTTCTGTTAGGCGGCAGTAAACAGATGTTTGTTTACTCTAAATAAATTTTAAAAACCTCTAGTCACCAGTGTCCCTTCAATTTTCAACGTCTGGAAATCAACCAGCAAACCTATTCTTTAGGTTTTATTTTAGCCGTTCCCAATGCATCAGCAAGGGAATGCCATAATTCTGCCCACATTGGGTAACACGTTCCCCGTCCAATTTATTACGGACAAAATTTTGCCCTTGGGCGTGATTCAATGAGCCTAACAATAATAAGCTATGACGCTAAATCAAGAAAGGTTTAGGAATGTTGGCTTTTATGAGCAACAGCGGAGGGCAAATTAATTCAAATTGAAGATACGTGGCTCTAAGGACGATAGACAGAGTGTTTGTGCTCGCGCGGGGATGTGTGTTCGCACATGTGTGTTTATGCTTTACGACAGACACATTTTATCACTCACGTAGGATATGAAAGGAAGTGCTTAAGGGATGTAAAACTTCCTGGCGTATGTAAGGTGTAATGGAATGATAGCAATAATCAGTCTCGGAGAACCAAAACCAGTTAAAGTTAGCTCGTAAAGTATGCGGCCCTCAGGAGCAGAACAATAGGAGGAATAAATAAAGAATATGTAAAGAAGATTGGGAACATGCCCAAAGTAGGAACTCCGGTTAGGTACTAGATGAAGTAGATCAGTAAGAAACGATTTTTCTCAAAGAACCACTGATCTTGTAAAAAAAGAACAATCGAAAACATAAATTGGTAATTAAAGAAAATGTAGTTTACTTTCCTTGTAATTTATGACGTCATTTGTACAGGGTAGCGGATCTTGAGTAGAACTACTTTCTACCGTGGTCTTACTGGTAGAAATCCCCCTTGTAAAAAAGGAAAAGGAAGGGTATGTATAGGTGACGTGAACAATGGCGGCAAGAAATCATCATGAATTGAGAACTGTGAATGAAGGGGAAAGGTAGTATTAAACTGAAGAAACTTGTAGCTGATGTAAAGCAGTGGAAACAGGTGGTAATAATTTGAAGAGAATTGTAGGTGGTGTAAAGCAATGAAGGCAGGTATTATTAAACTGAAGAAACTTGTAGCTGATGTAAAGCAGTGGAAACAGGTGGTAATAATTTGAAAAGAATTGTAGGTGGTGTAAAGCAATGAAGGCAGGTATTATTAAACTGAAGAAACTTGTAGCTGATGTAAAGCAGTGGAAACAGGTGGTAATAATTTGAAAAGAATTGTAGGTGGTGTAAAGCAATGAAGGCAGGTAGTATTAAACTGAAGAAACTTGTAGCTGATGTAAAGCAGTGAAACAGGTGGTAATAATTTGAAAAGAATTGTAGGTGGTGTAAAGCAATGAAGGCAGTATTAAATTGAAGAGACTTGTGGGTGATGTAAAGCAGTGGAAACAGGTGGTATTAATTTGAAGAGACTTGTAGGTGATGTAAAGCAATGAAGGCAGGTAGTATTAAAATTGTAGAGACTTGTAGGTGATGTAAAGCAATGAAGGCAGGTAGTACTAAATTGTAGATACTTGTAGGTGATGTAAAGCAGTGGAAACAGGTGGTATTAATTTGAAGAGAATTGTGGGTGATGTAAAGCAATGAAGGCAGGTAGTATTAAACTGAAGAGACTTGTGGGTAATGTAAAGCAATAGAAACAGTTAGTATTAAATTGTAAAGACTTGTAGGTGATGTTTAACCATTGGAAGCAGGAGGTATTGAATTGAAGTGAGCTGTAGGTGGTGTGAAACAGTGGAAATAGGTGATATTAATTTGAAGCGGCTTGTAGCTAATGTAAACCATTGAAAAAAAGGTGGTATTAAATGGAAGCGACTTATAAATGATGGAAACCGATGGAAACAGTTGGTATTAAATTGAAGAGAATTATAGGTGTTGTAAAACAGTGGAAACATGTAGTATTAATAAAATAAAAATCGCGTAAATGTCGAGAAGGAATGGTGACGAATGACAGACTTGTATTGAAGAGACGAGTAGGGGATCCGTCGTAACTATAATAAATAATGCAATGCTTTCATCCTTAATTTTGTTTGTAAAGGATTATTTATTAATGCTCGTAGCAGGAATGTCGGCTTCCGGATAAATGCCTCGACGGACATTTTACTTCTACTTCGAGCCGTCCTTGTAACCGCCTCTCGGATAACCCTTTACCCTTTGTTTACTTTAACGTAACTATGATACGGCTTTTAAACTCGCCTTTCGTGATGTTTACTTGCGATTTGACCATCACACGTGTGGGAACTTGGCCCGTTAAAGCAGCACATAATGTGCTCGGTGTCTAGTTACGACAACAGGGGTGTGCAATTGCGAAGTTTTGTACCGTATATAATATAGCCTATAAGAAAATACAAAATCTTATAAAATATTTTATTTTTATTTTTTGAAAGTCAATTCCTACTTGGTTCAACAGTGACAAATTTTATTTTACGTAGTTTTTATAAAATAATTACAATTAATATAAATACAGTAAGATAACCTACGTGTTTAAACAGCTATTCTACCACATAACCTATAACATAAAATCAGCTGTTTTATAAAATCATATGTTATCACTTATTTTAGGCCAAAATGGGACGAAATAACTATATTGCATACCGTGCCTCATTTGTGAAAAGTTTTTCTCCCATATAAAAGTAAAATTAATTCATGGAATTTTATTATTGAATTATTATTAGAACAAACTCTATTAATGTCAATTGTCGTCCACTAAAAGTTTTGAAAATAAATATTTGAAATTGAGTGGATGAATAAAAAGTATTATATTAACGGTTGAAAATTTAAATGATATATATATAAATATCGCAATCTGTATTCTTGTGTATTAATAAAGAAAAGGGTTAAATAGAAATACAAGAATTAATATTGAATTTACAGCTCAAAGCTTTTCGTTGGCAAACAGTACCAGCATCATCAGGAATATTAAACAATTAAAGTTAGCATATGGGCAGACTAGATCAAATAAACAGCGTTGCCAAATGTATTACAATGTTGTCAAACTTTTATTTTGCTGCCCTATTATTACAAACACTGAATATAGTATCAAATTTAGATTGGTAAATTTATGATGTTGGTTCAATAATAATTCTTGCATTTGTATTTGACTTATTTCTTTACATATATATATATATATATATATATATATATATATATATATATATATATATATATATATACGTAAGGAGAATATGAACTAATAGAAGGAATTGTAGAAAGCTTTAAAAATGTTTTGGTACGGAAAACTCACGACGCGATTTTATGTTGCCGTAGTTTATCTTCTGAGTGTGAGCGGAAAGTATATTTTCCACCCTTCTATTACCGCAATTCGTGAACACTCCCGACACTAATCCTATTTTTTCTTTAATTTATAGTAATATATGGGACTTAACAGACCCTAATTCCAAATTATATTCAGAGAAAATATGTAAAATTAAATTAAAACAACGTCACATCCAGTGTATAATAGTTAGACAGTAAAACAATGAGAATGTTTCCATGTACGACGTGCATGTTTCTCTAATAGCCATGTACGACGTGCATGTTTCTCTAATAGCCATGTACGACGTGCATGTTTCTCTAATAGCCATGTACGACGTGCATGTTTCTCTAATAGCCATGTACGACGTGCATGTTTCTCTAATAGCCATGTACGACGTGCATGTTTCTCTAATAGCCATGTACGACGTGCATGTTTCTCTAATAGCCATGTACGACGTGCATGTTTCTCTAATAGCCATGTACGACGTGCATGTTTCTCTAATAGCCATGTACGACGTGCATGTTTCTCTAATAGCCATGTACGACGTGCATGTTTCTCTAATAGCCATGTACGACGTGCATGTTTCTCTAATAGCCATGTACGACGTGCATGTTTCTCTAATAGCCATGTACGACGTGCATGTTTCTCTAATAGCCATGTACGACGTGCATGTTTCTCTAATAGCCATGTACGACGTGCATGTTTCTCTAATAGCCATGTACGACGTGCATGTTTCTCTAATAGCCATGTACGACGTGCATGTTTCTCTAATAGCCATGTACGACGTGCATGTTTCTCTAATAGCCATGTACGACGTGCATGTTTCTCTAATAGCCATGTACGACGTGCATGTTTCTCTAATAGCCATGTACGACGTGCATGTTTCTCTAATAGCCATGTACGACGTGCATGTTTCTCTAATAGCCATGTACGACGTGCATGTTTCTCTAATAGCCATGTACGACGTGCATGTTTCTCTAATAGCCATGTACGACGTGCATGTTTCTCTAATAGCCATGTACGACGTGCATGTTTCTCTAATAGCCATGTACGACGTGCATGTTTCTCTAATAGCCATGTACGACGTGCATGTTTCTCTAATAGCCATGTACGACGTGCATGTTTCTCTAATAGCCATGTACGACGTGCATGTTTCTCTAATAGCCATGTACGACGTGCATGTTTCTCTAATAGCCATGTACGACGTGCATGTTTCTCCAATAGCCAGCTTTGGCATAATAACGAGCCAAAACTAAGAACAGTTCCAAGGATAAATACAAAAGTGTCTGACTAAAATGCTGTCTAGATGAGTGACTAGACTTGAAAGGAGAAAGGCCAAAGAGAAAGGATGACTGTATTGTACAAAGGGAACAATAATTCCCCTCTCGCGAAGCATTGACAGATAAGTGACGTAAACGAATAGCAAGGAATAAAAAAAAACTGCAAGAACAGTTTATTCACTTTTGCCTGAAGGCAGTCGTTGCTAAAAACAATGATCAGAATTATCACATTAAAGGAACAGTTAGAGGGTAAAATAAGGTGTTCTGACATTACTCAATTCTACAAGGTTTTATCATTATGAAGCAGTGCTCTATTAAAATGTTATTTTTGGAATTCCTTTTATTAGTTCACGCGCTCCTTTATATATATATATATATATATATATATATATATATATATATATATATATATATATATATTTATAATATTTATGTATATATAAATTTTCAATCGTTAATAAAATACTTGTAGTTACTCGATGTTAATACACATTTTCAAATATTAATTATATTTAACTAATTAATGTTAGTGTAATATAGAGGAAATCCTTTACACAAAGAAGCAAGGTTTTCTATATGGTTACGATGCCCAGTTTTGCTTAGAATAAGTGATAAAATATGATTTCGTAAAAGAGCTGATTTTATGTTAAAGGTTAAATAGTAGAACAGCTGTTTTAACGTATAGGTTATGTTAGTTTACTTAGATTAATTGGAATGAATTATTAAAAAGTAACTACAATACAATTATTATTGTTGAACTAAGTAAGAATTTATTTTAAAAAAATTTAAATTGCTTGTTTCGTGTGCACACTTTTTTTTTAATTCTGATTTTATAGTGTCTTGTCGATGTTAATAATATGAGACAGTAACTAACAAGAGTACATAGGGTATATAATAAATAGTCTTCCGAGGTTTCTTATCGACTATTTATAATCAGTTATTTAGATTTTAAACAAGTATTAAACTTTATTTTATAGCAAAAATGTTACAACTTACGACTTATCTGAATAGGTCGTCGTTAACTCATGAGTATTACTTGTCTAGAGAATGTATGTAGACTGTTGTAATTAATTATCCCTACATAGATTTGACAGCGCTGTTTGTAAAGACTTGTGTGCTAAGAACGAAGGTGTAAAGCTTAGACTGACGAGCGAAGCACTAATTCCTTGCCCAGCTGTTATTCTCGCATCTCTGCAGACTAATGTAATCTCGTGTGTTTGTCGTAAGGCTTGTGTGAACAGCTCGCATGAGTCATTAAATAGAACCCTTCTTCTTAACCTGCTTTACATCGTTATATTTAAGTACTACAATTTTTTAACTCGTAAATGTTCCATCTAAATTGAATGCATATAAGGTTTTGTTGCTTATGACATATAAAATAAATAAGTAATAACATTGGGAATTTAAAATTCACTCTGTGGCTACGTCGTGCAGTTCAAAATGATATTGCTTTGCAATGTAGAAGGGAAATATTGCTTTAAATTTGAACTTCAGCGATGCGCAGCAGACACCTTCCATTTCTTTAATATTTAACTTAGTGGCGAGTAGAGACTGTCTTCATCTCTACTTCAATCTCTGCCCAAAACTCTGACCACGAGATGCTGTATTTTCTTTTATTCCCAGTTCCTAGGTATCTTTTCCTATTTTCACCCACCCGTTCGAAATTCTTTATCTCTCTAGAGGGTGAAGCTAGTAGACACGTTTTCATGAACCCGATTGAGAGTAGGTCTAGAAGCACGTGATCCTCCACGGGTGCCTGAATTCACGGTTTCGTACTATTCCATTAAATTAAAACAATATTTTATTCTTTGGCAAGCTATCAGCCATTTTGTCTGGGATGAACCTATGATAGTCTGGGAGGAATGTGGATAATTAGAGCTACATGAAACCCATGGTCTAGGATTTGGGGTAGGTTTATTTTGAACATGAACCGCGGCCATCTCTCTATAAGGAAATGTTTCCTTATTACATCCCTTTGTAAAGAAAAGAGTAAAGGTTAGGTAGAATCATGTAGGACTAGAGGAAGGATATAACGGCCCCCGTGTAAGAAAAATATAGGAACATAACGGCTCCAGTAAACACAGTCGCGTACCACTAATGTCTAAAAGAAACATTGTGTACTACATAGGATTTGAACAAACTGTTTTAACTTTTAATTGCAGGCAAACCGCTTTAGGTTTACTGGTTATAATATCCTTAGCTTCATATTTATTTTATGGGATTGACGATCACTTGACTCCTCCAAGCGTGTACTTGGACGCCATTATCGAAGACCAGATGGCAGAGGTATCCCCAACAGGTGGCATTTAATGTTGCTTTCAAGGGATTTCTTCATGAGTATTCGTGTTAATATTGTCTACAGAAGGAATAGATCTCCGATAAAACGTTTCGTGTTTTGTCTTTAGTTAGCTCATGGTAAAACCTAACCTCTTTCCAGGCACTTTGCCAAATGCAGTGGAGCGAGGCAGTTCTACGTAACTGTGTCGTGGTTAAGATTTGACAAGACGCTAAATTTTATACACACGTAGAAGCCAGCGTTCAGATGAACTGAAAACATTTACATTTAGAATAAATAGTATGCTTATGACGTAATTAATATTAATGGAATTCAAAACACACTGAATCCTAATTTAAAAAAATATTAAAAACTGCTTTAGCTTTTGAGTTGAGTTTTTATTGTTTTTATACAAACTGTCAAACCTTTACAAATTTTTATACAATTTTAGTCTTTATACAAACCTTACAAAAAAGCGGGAAATAGTTGTTCATTAGTTTTTCAGTATATTAGTATAACGTTTTGTATAATACACGCACACACACACACACACACACACACACACACACACTAACACACACACACACACACACACACACACACACACACACACACACACACACACACACACACACACACACATATATATATATATATATATATATATATATATATAATACGTTTTATTGTTTAATAATTTAAAACAACATAGGTTATTCAAATACAAGAATATTTATTATTAGGATATAAATTAATAAATATTCTTGTATTTCAATTACCTATGTTGTTTTAATATATATATATATATATATATATATATATATATATATATATATATATATATATATCACGTACAATATAATGTAATTAAACAAGAATCTTACTTGGTGTATATGCGAGTTAACTTTCGACGGATATTTAAGGTGTTTTCATTATCGAGCATCAACATAATGTTCAAAGGTTGATGCTTGATAATGATAACACCTTAATAAGCCGTCGAAAGCTAACTCGCATATATACCAAGTAAGATTCTTGTTTAATTACATTATATCGTAAGTGATAAGTGAATACAAGAAAACAGTGTTTCAAAGTTAATAATTTAAGAGACTCCGTTCATTGGGTCAAAGTTGGAGCTATTTAAGTCCATAAAAAAAATAATACATTAAGTTTGTTTTCGCCAGGTGACATTTCGTTGTAGCCTATTTAATGACGATATAAAGCTCACTTCCGTCTACATAAAACGTTGCGCCGACCATGTTTGTATATGGCGATAGAAGCGGACTATTTTCTTGGCGTCAGCGCCCAGTAACAATAAATCTCGAGTCCATGAAGGCATTCGCGGCCGTGTCGTGGTTTGCCCGTAAAATACCCTTTAGCTTTTACATCCCCTTAAAAGGTCAGGGTTCAGATGAGCTGAATGAAACAGAAATACACACAGACTTACTATTCCCAGTTTTCTATAATAGGACAGTAATTTGCAGCGATGCTTTCGTCCCTTTACAAATATTGACATTAAATTCAAGCAAAAATCCATAATTACATTGCTACAATAGATTCTCTGGCCTCGCGTTGCTAAACGCGATACAATCAAGTTCCGTAAGTGCATACACTTGCGCCGTCAATAATGAAAGGCCTTCGCTCGTCCCTCCCGTTTGCTTTAGTCCATTCAATATTTAAAGCACTTTGTATTGATGTAAAGTCTGTGAATATTTTACGACACTAATGAAAGGGTATTTGCGGCAATTGCTTGCTGGTTACTTTGACATTGATTGTATTGTAATTTGTGTTTTTAACCTGGAAATATCGATTTATATAAGGTGATGATACTATTAAATATATATTTATACAAAAAACAATCTGGTACTAGAACATGGAGAGACATAATGTCTATGCGGAGAGAAACTTCTCGTAAAAGTAAGATGACATATGTTTAGGATCTATACAGACATATTTTGGGTATTTTTCACGAACTGTTGTACTATGTTATACAGTAAACTATATTTTAGAAGTAGGCTACATAAACTAACACGGTAAGCCTCACAGTAATCATTTAATTTTGTTTGAATGACTACATGCTTAGCTAACCTTTAATGTGTTATTTGACGTACAAATTTGACATATTGTTGGAAGAATTTGAACGCCCATCAGTTTTCATGTCACGATGGTTTTC
>JBAIZL010000004.1:143479731-143524731 GCA_036971475.1 Prosapia bicincta | reverse complement strand
AGGGTTGAATCCTCTCATTTATCCTGATATTTACAGGGTAAGATATGATATGGTATTTTTTATGCCAGACGTAGAGCACCATTTATCGTCCTACAAACAAAAGTCAGCGGGTCTGGATGAAGGGTTGAATCCTCTCATTTATCCTGATATTTACAGGGTAAGATATGATATGGTATTTTTTATGCCAGACGTAGAACACCATTTATCGTCCTACAAACAAAAGTCAGCGGGTCTGGATGAAGGGTTGAATCCTCTCATTTATCCTGATATTTGCAGGGTAAGATATGATATGGTATTTTTTATGCCAGACGTAGAGCACCATTTATCGTCCTATAAACAAAAGTCAGCGGGTCTGGATGAAGGGTTGAATCCTCTCATTTATCCTGATATTTACAGGGTAAGATATGATAAGGTATTTTTTATGCCAGACGTAGAACACCATTTATCGTCCTACAAACAAAAGTCAGCGGGTCTGGATGAAGGGTTGAATCCTCTCATTTATCATGATATTTACAGGGTAAGATATGATATGGTATTTTTTATGCCAGACGTAGAACACCATTATCGTCCTACAAACAAATGTCAGCGGGTCTGGATGAAGGGTTGAATCCTCTCATTTATCCTGATATTTACAGGGTAAGATATGATATGGTATTTTTTATGCCAGACGTAGAACACCATTTATCGTCCTACATACAAAAGTAATTGGGTCTGGATGAAGGGTTGAATCCTCTCATTTATCCTGATATTTACACGGTAAGATATGATATGGTATTTTTTATGCCAGACGTAGAGCACCATTTATCGTCCTACAAACAAAAGTCAGCGGGTCTGGATGAAGGGTTGAATCCTCTCATTTATCCTGATATTTACAGGGTAAGATATGATATGGTATTTTTTATGCCAGACGTAGAGCACCATTTATCGTCCTACAAACAAAAGTCAGCGGGTCTGGATGAAGGGTTGAATCCTCTCATTTATCCTGATATTTACAGGGTAAGATATGATATGGTATTTTTTATGCCAGACGTAGAACACCATTTGTCGTCCTACAAACAAACGTAAGCGGGTCTGGATGAAGGGTTGAATCCTCTCATTTATCATGATATTTACAGGGTAAGATATGATATGGTATTTTTTATGCCAGACGTAGAACACCATTATCGTCCTACAAACAAATGTCAGCGGGTCTGGATGAAGGGTTGAATCCTCTCATTTATCCTGATATTTACAGGGTAAGATATGATATGGTATTTTTTATGCCAGACGTAGAACACCATTTATCGTCCTACATACAAAAGTTAGCGGGTCTGGATGAAGGGTTGAATCCTCTCATTTATCCTTATATTTACACGGTAAGATATGATATGGTATTTTTTATGCCAGACGTAGAGCACCATTTATCGTCCTACAAACAAAAGTAAGCGGGTTTGAATAAAACATTAAATCTTCTAATTTGATCCTGATGTTTGTAGGGTAAGGTATTGTGTGGTATTTCTATGCTCTACTTTGGGTACCATTTACTGTACTACAAACAAACCTAAACGGGTTTAAATGTTGAATCGTAACTTGTACGATTTTTATGTCTATAGTGTAAGAAGTGCCTCTTATATATACCACAGTGGGCTTTATTTTTATCACGACGAACGAATGTAAGTGGTTAAAACGTTTTTGTTACAAAGATTTCGTTTAATGGGAGAAATATTACTAAAATTAGACTCACCTGTGTGTTTCGTTGAGGTGACAATCGTCACGCACCTAACAATTTATTTCGTCTTTCGTAAATGGATTGAATCAGCCGTGAGTACTTTTAAACATTTAATTTGATTATTACGGCCCTAGAAAGGAATAACAGTACACATATGTTTAGCTACAGATAGGACTGATTTCATTATGTTTTATGTAATGTTTTATATGTATATATATTTGTATGTGAGCTGCCGCGGGTTGATCATCACACCCTTTGCGTGGAGAAATTTCCTTTCCCCCGAAACACGCGTTCTTCGGCGGGAGCCTTCACGTTCCAGTCCAACCACGGTCAAAATATGATCTCACCCGACTTACCAGTGCCTGGTACCTGTGGTGTGTCGTGCTCGATCTGCCAATGGATAAATCCCTAGTCTTTGTTTTGAAAAACCGACCACAAGGTTTTTACTTTCCTTAAGAGTTAATTTATTTCTTATACCTTGGTTAAAATTATTTCTAAAGAACTTTTTTCTTAATCCTATGTGATTTATTTGATCTTTACTCTTTTTATTGATCGGAAAAATTCTAAGAATTTTATTTAAATAATTTCACCACAGGATGGTTTTAATAAATTAAATCACTGTTTGTTATAAATTGTTTAATTCTATAAAATTGAAATATTATTTAAAATCGATTCTATTACATGTTGTTTACTTTTTCTATAAATTTAGCTCATTTTACATTTCTTTTCTAATAAGCATTTATTTTTACATTAATTCCATTTTAACTGATTTTTGAATTTATTTCTACATTTTCTTAAAATTTGTTAAAATTTTGCTTATATTATTGTTCCCCTTCTTTAACGGTCATAGACTACCCTTGAACAGGTTTTATCTTGTTCAAATTACACCCTTAAATTTACTCACATATTCAATTAAACAAGAAAATAATTTATATTAATTTGTTTTATTGCATGTCCATATAACCCTTTCATGAAAGCAACAGGTGAAATTACTTCTTAGTAATAATGTGTTTTAATTATTTCTGTGCTCCCACAAATAATTCCGCTGGACTTTAGTAAGTATTCCCCTTGATTTATTTTTAATCAATTATCTAATCCTGTTTTCTTCATATCGGATATATGGACATAGAACCTTTTAAACTGAGATTATAAAGTAAATCACATCACATTCTTTTGTTTCAAGATTCTCTTATTACTTATGGCATTAACGTTTAAATATATAATTGTATTTCTTAATTTAAATATCAAGTGGATAGACTAATTTATTCGTTATATAAATGTAACTTTAATCATTTGCTTTCAACATTTGATATTAAATACCGGAACAATATTTTATTTTGTGACCACCTTTTATGAACATTTTTGAAAATAAGTCAATTGCTTATATATTCTCTTAATTTTAATTTATTTTTTTTATTAATTCATGATTTTACTGTTAATTCAAAATCTGGTATTTATTCTTTAGAATATTTATACATTTTTAAAAATTGGTTTATACTATTAAAATTTAGACTTGCCCCAAAACTTTCACTGTGATTGTTCCTCTTGTCTCTCGGAGGTTGTCCTGGAATCCTTGGTTCCCCCTCGGATGTGGTATTGGAGTCCTTGGGTCCGGCAGCAACCGCACTAGATCGGTTTAATACCATTTGTAATACTTTTCTACTTTAATTTACATTTTACAAAAATAATAAAAAGTTCGTTCTCGCGGAAGCTCGCAAAGCAGACCATCTTCACGTCCATCTAGGGGCTAGATGTCTTTAGCCCCGGAACATCATCCTGGAAACGCCTCTGGATGTCTCGCTAAAATACGTCCGTTCTCTTTCAGCTCTTCTATGCATCTCCCGACTCGCTTTCCCGTCGGGAAGTTTCCCACCCCTTCTACAAGCAGTTATTATTTACTTTAGACAAGATAGTCCAGAATGCAAAGGTGGTTGTCTATTAAACTTTCTCTTTTTGTTTTGGTTGGATTTTAGCTAGGCCTCGTAAGTGTTCCTTGCGGTGCAAATTTACATAATTCCTTAAACCATGGTCCATTATCATGATTTGAGCTGCTGCTACAAACTTGATTGACATTTCTAACCCTTTCCGTTCGTGAGTTGCGCTACTTTAGACATATTTCTCCTTCTCCCGACAGTTTATCGTTTTTGGGGCATTTACATAACCATTTCTTCTTCTACTCTATTAGTACATGATTTCAAATATATACTTTTCATTAAATTTGCTTTTAGCATAATTATCTTTATCTTATTTTATATTTAGCTTCGGTGGTTCATTTTCTAAAATTTTATAGTTACATTTGCTACGTTTTTTAATTAATCTAATTAACAATTTATTACTTTTTTCATTAATCTATTTGAAAGGAAAACATTTCATATATGCTAGCATTCTGTTATGTGAACAAAGTCGACCCTATAGACCGGCCTTGTTTACATAATCAGGTAGTGCCGCTCCTTGCCGGCCTTGTGCATAGCATTTGTTTTAATTTTTACGGGTTTTTCATAACAATGTTTTAAAAAATTTTGGGCTAGCCTCAATCTTTTCCCTTGAGACGGTTTTGGCCGTCTCAGTGTGTGTGTGTGTGTTAGGAGTTAAGTTAATTGTTATATCTTAAAAAAATTCTAAAAATCTGGAAACACAGAAATAGTTTCAATAGTTTTAATTATTGGACGTTAAACATTACTTTATATTGTGTAGAAATATTTTTCTGTTGGACAGTAAATGAAGACAGTTTAGTATTTTTGTACAATACATCTTATAGAAAGTAGCAGAATTGTTTTTAAATTTTGGGAGTAATAAACCATTTGAAGTTTACGGACAAATAAAATTTGTAATAACAATGCAATGATTATTATAACAGTTGTTATTTGGTGTAGATAAAATCCATCACCATGAAGACAGCGTTTGAAAATATAATAATATCTTTAAAAGTTCAACTATAAATTTAAGTTGATCGAAAGATAAATAAAAAACCAAGGGTAGGTAAACAGATCGCAGCCAAGACTGAGCCGGTGCCACGACCTTTTCCGGTTCGCAATTGCTTAAAAATAACTACCGCAAATAGAGGAAACAAAATGAAATAAAATAGTCGCTTTAGGAAATCCATGCGGTTTGGCTACTGCGCAACCGCTGTGGCGCCTGTATCGGGTTTTGTCTGCGTCATCAGACACAGGAGGGAATTGCAGGTAGCCTGACTTAACGCACACTTTATGGCGTTAAACTTCCATATTAACTTTTCCTCAGAACATTTACTTACTTTTAATATTTACTTTCATAACGCTACCTTGTAAAATCTCGAGATAATGTAAGAGAGAAGCCTGAAACTTTTCTCATGAAATGAGAAACACGTTTCTACGTTCGCCAACATTTTCGCAATAGTTGAAATATTAAAAAATATTAAATTATTTTTTTAATAGTTTTAGTTCTCTTGAAGTTTGGTGAAAACGTTATTGTGTTTAATTGTTATTGTGTAGTGTATGTATATATGTTTACAGTCTGTAGAATGTCTGGAGAGAATGTCTGTATAATGCCTGTTACCAACCCTTATAATCCCGAGTCAACGCTGATTGGTTTAGATATTAGTCACCTATTGTATGCTTAGTAGTTAAAACCTGTTTTATTTTATTTTTTTTAAATATAGAATTGTAGTTTCATTCAGAGGAGTATAACAAAATAAAGAACATTATACAAAACTCGAAATAATGTTATTAAAAAACCAACTATATTCGCTATATTTATATTAATAATATAGTATGATTATATTTATAAAACCATAGACAGTAGGATTCTTGGTAAAGTTGTTTCGTGTTTGTCATTTTTTTTTAAATGTTGTCCTCCTTCCAACGTAATTAAAATTGTACCCGTAATTTTTCGAATACATTTAATGTTTTTTATTTATAAAATGTACTATAGGTGTCCATTTTCCAGGTCAAGCGATGTGAGGATTTTAGACAGGGTTATAAGGGTCAGTCGGTCCCGAGCCCCAGACACAGTTATCCTCTAAAACTGTACAGAGTATAGAAATAAATGCCAGGCCAAGAGATGTGAGGATGGTTGATGGGATTATAAGGGTCGGTCGGTCGGCAGCACGATGGCACTTCTATTCTCTGAAACTATAAGTATAGAAAACCAATTGCCAGGCTAAGAGATGTGAGGATGGTTGAGACGAGATTATAAGGGTCGGTCGGTCGCCAGCCCGAGGACACAGTTATCTTCTGAAATTGTGCAAAGTATAGAAAAACTAATTGCCAGGATAATAGATGTGAGGATGTTAGAGACAGTGTTATAAAAGTCGGTCGGTCGACAGCTCGAGGACACAGTTATCCTCTAAAACTGTACAAAGTATAGAAAACCAATTGCGAGGCCAAGAAATGTGGGGATGGTTAAGATGAGATTATAAGGGTCGATCGGTCGCAGCCCGAGGACACAGTTATCTTCTGAAATTGTGCAAAGTATAGAAAAACTAATTGCCAGGATAATAGATGTGAGGATGTTAGAGACAGTGTTATAAAAGTCGGTCGGTCGCCAGCTCGAGGAGACAGTTATCCTCTAAAACTGTACAAAGTATAGAAAACCAATTGCGAGGCCAAGAAATGTGGGGATGGTTAAGATGAGATTATAAGGGTCGATCGGTCGCAGCCCGAGGACACAGTTATCTTGTGAAACTGTATAGAGTATAGGAAAATAATTGCAAAGCCAAGAGATGTGAGGATGGTTAAGACAGGATTATAAGGGTCGGTCGGTCGGCATTCCTAGTACACAGATATCCACTGAAACTGTACACGTTATAGAAAACCCATTGCCAGGCCAAGAGATGTGATAATGGTTCAGACGGGAGTATAAGACTGTTTGATTACACAACGCTCTCGTGAAAGTATACATAGAATATAATGTGAGCGGTTGGTTGCCTACTGACTATTTTTATGGAAGCCTCTACCTTATACTCCGTCTTGAAGAAATGAGAGATGGGTGGAGTAAAAAAAGCCTTAGAAAATGACGTAATGATCTCTTAGTATTTGATATAATGGTTCGCTTGGGGTGGTTAGGTTAGGTTCGCTTGAAGACAATATGTTAGTCTTGCTAAGGGAGGACAGGTTAGGTTTGCTTTGGGAAGGAGAGCATTTAGGCTCTGTGAGGGAGATAGTGTATGGTGATATGTGTTTTATCTGTTTTTGTTGTGGATTTGAACCACGGTTCAATTCCTTTTCCTTTTTTACGTGTTTCGTTGGTGATACAAATCCAAAAACAAATGGGAGCATTTATTGAAATAAATGTAATGTAACCGTTTCTGAAACATAATAATTTTCCAGACATGACTTCTAGAAGGAGAACAACAAATAACAAATTGCCAGGTCACGTGACCCTAATCGCTCTAAAGTAATATGCCAACTACTTCCGTATAGTTTTACAGCTACTTATTTCAAACATAAATGAGGTCACAATATCAACTGTGCGTTTGTGATGAGCATACAGTACTTTTAGTTCCCCCGTAATGGTGAAAAAAATGTAACGAAGTTCGTAAGGTTAGATTGGTATTTTTATTTCGTTTCTTACCAGTCTTTTTACTGGAGGATCCAAAAAACACAGCAATAAAAAACTTTAGAATAAATTCGATTTTTTAGAAACTTAACTGATAAAATGTTTCTGTAAGATGAAAAAATTACTAATAACGCCAAAGATAAAATGTTTATAATTGTTTAGCGAAACAAACACAGCTAACCTAACTTTTCCTTGGCTAAAGGTAAACTCCCTAACCAACGTCAAAGGTAAATATTTATTATGTTCTGCGTAAACAGTCACTTTTAACCCTAACACATTCTAACCTTGACTTATTTTACTTTACTTATGCAACCTAACCTTATTAACTCCAAAGGTAAATATTTATTATGTTCTGCGTAAACAGGCACTTTTAACCCTAACACATTCTAACCTTGACTTATTTTACTTTACATATGCAACCTAACCTTATTAATTCCAAAGGTAAATATTTATTATGTTCTGCGTAAACAGGCATTTTTAACCCTAACGCATTCTAACCTTGACTTATTTTACTTTACTTATGCAACCTAACCTTATTAATTCCAAAGGTAAATATTTATTATGTTCTGCGTAAACAGTCCCTTTTAACCCTAACGCATTCTAACCTTGACTTATTTTACTTTACATATGCAACCTAACCTTATTAATTCCAAAGGTAAATATTTATTATGTTCTGCGTAAACAGTCACTTTTAACCCTAACGAATTCTAACCTTGACTTATTTTACTTTACTTATGCAACCTAACCTTATTAATTCCAAAGGTAAATATTTATTACGTTCTGCGTAAACAGTCACTTTTAACCCTAACGCATCCTAACCTTGACTTATTTTACTTTACTTATGCAACCTAACCTTATTAACTCCAAAGGTAAATATTTATTATGTTCTGCATAAACAAACTCTTCTAATCTAACATAATAAAGGCTTACGAAGACAACCTAACCTAGCCAACAACAAGTTTAAATTGTTATTGTGTTCTGCGTAAAAAAAGACTTCTAACCTGCCCTAACCTTACCCTACATAGTAGGCAGCGTAATCTAATTACTCTCATAGGTAAATGTGTATTGTATTCTGCGTAGCCAAAGACGTCCAACCTATCCTAACCTCAACTTACCTCACCTTATCTAGAGAACCTAACCTAACTAACGCCAAAGGTAAAAGTTTATTGTATTCTGTGTAAACAAAGATTTCTAATCTGCCCTAACCATAACTTACATAAGCAACGTAACCTAACTAACGCCAAAGGAAAATGTTTTATTGTATTCTGTGTAAAACAAGACTTCTAGCCTATCCTAACATCAACTTACCTAAAGAACCTAACCTAATTCATGTCAAAGGTAAATGGCTATTGTGTTTTACGGACACAAACACTTTTAAACTAACTTAGTGTATGTACCGATTGGTTTCTTGGTCCAATTTTTTTATAGGAGGAGGATCGATTATTGATATGAGAACGGGTAGATTATCGATGTAAAGGAAGATCGCAAAACATCGAATGCCCGTATTAAGCCTGTAATCCTTTGTAGTCGTAACTACAATAAATACGTCACAGATACTGCTTGAAGTGATGTAGCACAAACTATAAAGGCGTGTGGAACATCTCGCACTTGTCTCGTTAAAACCAACTGTATAAACAAGCCGAGATTAATTACTCGAGGCAGGTCCTTGGAGACTTGAAGCCCGCCGAAGTGTTGTTCGTTCAGCGTGTATTTGTCTTCCCTTCACAGAGCGTTACTTACTAGCGACGCGTGTGTTTGTCTTCGCGAGGAAATAATCGCTTCCCAAAAAGCCTTCAACTATCACAAAATAAAACCATTACGTGTAGTTCAGAGAACTGTTTACTGCTTCTAATGTTATTTATTTTTGCACAGTAAAATACATCTGACTGTCATTGACAACCGAATGATTCGAAAGGAGGGAGGTTTTATAATTTCTGTTATGAGTTTTAACTCTTTAAAAATTATTGATATGGCTGGTGGTGGTTAGTAAATCCATATTTTGTTTTACTTCTACTACAATGTCAATAGATAGATAGACAAATAGATAGATAGATAGGTAGGTGGGTAGAAAGGTAGATAGATAGATAGATAGGTAGGTAGGTAGGTAGGTAGGTAGGTAGGTAGATAGGTAGGTAGATAGGTAGGTAGATAGATAAAGAGATAGATAGATAGATAGATAGATAGAAAGATAGATAGTAAGATAGACAAAGATATAAATATGTACGTTTATATATATATATATATATAAAGAACTAAATCTTATAACTAAAGAACTATAATTATAATTCTTGTATTTGTATTTGGACTTAGTTCTTTATTAATACATAAGAATACATATTGCGATATTTATATATATATATATATATATATATATATATATATATATATATAGAGAGAGAGAGAGAGAGAGAGAGAGAGAGGCTCTTGTTTCCCATGGGGGTTCCACAGGGGGCAGATAGGATGATTCCCACAAATGGATGACATCCAGAAATTAAACATTCGAAGTAGACGAAAACTACCATCTATAAACACCAATGATACCATAGCTTTAATATAGGATACACCAGGTCAGCTTCTGCACCCAGGGTAAAGGGGTTTGATTATAAGGGAGTGAATGGAACGGGAATTTTCACTGATTTCATTTCACAGAAAAAGTATCATTTTTAAAACAATTCATAGGATTTCTTGGACCTGCTTGTCATCCTTATTATGAGAAGTAATTCGTCAGTTGCTAAGGAGAACTAAGAAAGATGATAGATAAGAGAAAAGACTAAACATTTAATAATTCCAGAAAAGTTGACAGTATCAGGGGGCTCGATAGAAGAAAACGCTCTTGACTTCATAAGTTGTTTCTGTTTTCACTTATTCAGATTCTGCGCAAATATAATCAAGTATCCTCCTAAATAACCAATGTTAGCAAAGGACAAGGTTGGTGGAAGAAGAAAGAAAACGAGTCTAATGTTTGGTGTCTCGCCTCGCCCCACAGGCAGGCCAGTGACCACTCTAGGTCTTACAGTAAAGCTCTCGAGTTCTTACGTATTGGACTCCTGGGTCTCTTCTTCAATCTCGTCGATCCTGAAGACGCAAGTTGGCCGTGTTAATGTTGGATTCGTGCATGCAATGGGTCAGTTTGAATAGTCCACTGCAGTCTAATTAGTGTGAAGCCAATCGAAAACAGTTATGTGCTAGATAGGTCGGCTCCATTTTATCGAAAGACTGCTCAAATCTTGTCAAGCAGGAAAATCCCGCGATAGGGCATTCAGGAACTCCTGAGAGCTGGGGTAATTGCAGTTCAGTCTGAGTAAATACATTTCCCCGTCACTTTGTCCATGTATCGGGATAACATCATTAAATATTTTCTTTCAGGAATATATATATACTTGCACTTTTCTGTTTTTATTAACAATACAATATTTTTCTATTTTGACTCGTTTTGGAATAATTCCATTTTTAAAACTTGATTAGTACTCCTAAGAATGTATATTTCGTATCTGTTAATACGCTTTTTTCGTGTGGCTTTTCGCTGTTTTTTCCGTTAAAATATTTACCGTCAATACAAATACAGTCTGGTCGTGGAAAACGAAAAGCTGTAAAGCGGAAATTTACGATTAGACTTTACGACATGTAGGGCTCAAGGTCACGAAACTTAGTCTAACTATTTATTGTTTCCTGTTCAAATTCGAAAGCGTGAAACCATTGTAACGTGGCTGTAACTATGAAAAAAGAGACCAATTCATAACTTTCGTCTAGGTAACACCTGTTTATCTTTTTGTAATTAGTTTCTTCTTTAAAAATCAACGTTTTTGACTTTATCACCTCCACTCTATATTTTATTATGTGTGCTCCTGTTTTTCATTTTATTCTCCCTTCTATTTTTTTCTTATTTATATTTCTTCGGTTTTGTATTCATTTTCGTGGACTTTAATTTCTTCTTGATCTTTTCAAGAAAAACAATCCCAGAATTTTTTGATTTTATCTATTTTTTCCTTAACCTTCTAACTTATTTTCGCCTTTACTTTATCATTATGTAGTTCTTTCCTTCTATCTCTTTGTACTGATGTACGTTCAAGTCTTGTGTTCTTTTGTCTTTCTTTTTTTAGTTGTCTTATTACAAATACTTTACTGATTACTTTATATTTTTGTTTTTATATGTACTTATTGTTCTCATGTGTGTTTTGATAGGTGTTTATCATATTTTATCGTCTTGTTCGTTTACACGCCTATCTTATGAGTGGTGGTGCACAATGTGTTTGGTTTTAAATGTGACAGTATCAGAATTTATAATGTTAGTTTAACAAATTGTATAATTATTTGTCTTAGATGGACTTTCAATAAATATAAATCTTATTCGGTAAGAAATCATTACACTGAAGTTTTTGTCATTTGTTTTAACATTTAATATCTCTTGTAATATCCGAAGACCTTGTAAACGGACACGTGTAGTGAGGGGAAAGACAGATACACGGGTTAGGATAACCACTTTAAAACGGAGGAAAACCACTTCAGCGGGTTTTACATATCCGATGACTGGCTCAAGAGCTTGACAAAAAATGCCACGTCTCTTTACACTTTGCATTCGATCGGTTCAGATATTTGAAGAACTCATTCAATTATTTTTTCCCATCCATAATTTGATAAGGATAATGTTCAGAAAGGGCTGTTACAATACCTCTCATTAAAAGTGAACCGTCTCATTTAAACATGAACCCCTTCATTTAAACTTGGACGGTCTCAATTAAATGATAACAAACTGATTTAAACGTGGACCTTCTCATTCAAAGTGAAGGCCTCATTTAAACGTGGATGGCTTAATTTAAACTTTGACTATCTGATTTAATAATGAGCCGCATCATTTAAACACGAACGATCTGATTTAAACGTGGACCGCCTCATTTAAACTTGAGGCCACATTAAAACGTGGAGGCCTGATTTAAACGTGAGTCGTGTCATTTAAAAGTGACGGGCTCATTTCAAATTAGACAGTCTTATTTAAATGTGAAACGATGGAAATGGGGTTAATGCAACCCTTGATTGACGACGACATGAATGTTCTGGTTGACTGGGTGCATCTGCAGCTACTACAAGATACTGACTTAGCGGAGCGGAAATTCTTCCTGACTGACGACATGGATGCTCTTTAATCTCTTGATGCATTGCTACAGTCAGTCAACACGATTTTACATAGGCGTATATGTGTAGTATTTAATGTTAGCATTCTTTTAAAATAGAGTTGTCATATGTACAGCAGAACAAAATTGCACCTAATAACTTGGGGCAAAAGGTTTGTAATTTTTCATTGTAATAAAATAAAAGCTTTGGCCACAAAACCTGATGTACGTTTTGATTGCCAAGCCATCATCTTGAGAGAAAAATACTACAAGAATAACACTACAAGACTGCAAAAGACAGTCTTGAATTTTCTCATGAAAATGATTGCTTTGCAATCGAAATGTCCATTAGCATTTAAAACAAGTTTTTGTGGCTGAGTTTTTATTTATTTATCATAGAAAATTTCAACTTCTCAACTGTTTACAATTTCGTAATTTATCATTTATAATGCAATTTTTTAGTTATCTTTTACGTATAGTTGGTTAATTTGCTTGTCAGATAGGCATCATCAGAACTTAGTATTTATTAATATCAATCTATTTTCACTTTTTAATTCCTTCATTCAAAATGAAAACAATGGACATGTTAAAGCACAACATAAATAACACAGACAATGGAATGCAGATGACACTATCGGGCCCAGGCTGACGGCTATATATAACTTGGTACGCTAGCAGAGCATAAGAGGGGGTGGGATAACCGAAAAAAATGTAGCACCACCTTGGACTGGCCGAATACACATATATAGTAAATAGCTGTTTTCATATCAGGTAAATAATAAAAATTCTTTATTAAATGTTGACATTTACTGACTAAAAACTTTATTTTACGAATGTAACTGAAAACTGTCTTTAAAAAAGTTTCAAACTCGAATAAGGAAATTTTCATTTAGAAAATTAGATTAAAAATATGCAACTCATTATCATTATATTGAATTAACTGTAGTAAGACTTATGGAAACATAAAGTTATATATTTAACTGTAGTAAGACTTATGGAAACATAAAGTTATATATTTAAATTGTAGTAAGACTTATTGAAACATAAAGTTATATATTTAACTGTAGTAAGACTTATTGAAACACAAAGTCATATATTTAACTGTAGTAAGACTTATTAAAACATAAAGTTTTATATTTAACTGTAGTAAGACTTATTGAAACATAAAGTTATATATTTAACTGTAGTAAGACTTCTTGAAACATAAAGTTATATATTTAACTGTAGTAAGACTTCTTGAAACATAAAGTTATATATTTAACTGTAGTAAGACTTATTGAAAGATAAAGTTATATATTTAACTGTAGTAAGACTTATTGAAACATAAAATTATATATTTAACTGTAGTAAGACTTATTGAAACATAAAGTTATATATTTAACTGTTGTAAGACTTATTGAAACATTAACTTATTTATTTAACTGTAGTAAGACTTACTGAAACATAAAGTTATATATTTAACTGTTGTAAGACGTATTGAAACATAAAGTTATATATTTAACTGTTGTAAGACTTATTGAAACATATAGGTATATATTTAACTGTAGTAAGACTTATTGAAACATAAAGTTATATATTTAGCTGTAGTAAGACTTATTGAAACATAAAGTTATATATTTAACTGTTGTAAGACTTATTGAAACATAATGTTATATATTTAACTGTAGTAAGACTTATTGAAACACAAAGTCATATATTTAACTGTAGTAAGACTTATTAAAACATAAAGTTTTATATTTAACTGTAGTAAGACTTATTGAAACATAAAGTTATATATTTAACTGTAGTAAGACTTCTTGAAACATAAAGTTATATATTTAACTGTAGTAAGACTTCTTGAAACATAAAGTTATATATTTAACTGTAGTAAGACTTATTGAAAGATAAAGTTATATATTTAACTGTAGTAAGACTTATTGAAACATAAAATTATATATTTAACTGTAGTAAGACTTATTGAAACATAAAGTTATATATTTAACTGTTGTAAGACTTATTGAAACATTAACTTATTTATTTAACTGTAGTAAGACTTACTGAAACATAAAGTTATATATTTAACTGTTGTAAGACGTATTGAAACATAAAGTTATATATTTAACTGTTGTAAGACTTATTGAAACATATAGGTATATATTTAACTGTAGTAAGACTTATTGAAACATAAAGTTATATATTTAGCTGTAGTAAGACTTATTGAAACATAAAGTTATATATTTAACTGTTGTAAGACTTATTGAAACATAATGTTATATATTTAACTGTAGTAAGACTTATTGAAACATAAAGTTATATATTTAACTGTAGTAAGACTTATTGAAACATAAAGTTATATATTTAACTGTAGTAAGACTTATTGAAACATAAAGTTATATATTTAACTGTTGTAAGACTTATTGAAACATAAAGTTATATATTTAACTGTAGTAAGACTTATTGAAACATAAAGTTATATATTTAACTGTAGTAAGACTTATTGAAACATAAAGTTATATATTTAACTGTTGTAAGACTTATTGAAACATAAAGTTATATATTTAACTGTAGTAAGACTTATTGAAACATAATGTTATATATTTAACTGTAGTAAGACTTATTGAAACATAAAGTTATATATTTAACTGTAGTAAGACTTATTGAAACATAAAGTTATATATTTAACTGTAGAAAGACTTATTGAAACATAAAGTTATATATTTAACTGTTGTAAGACTTATTGAAACATAAAGTTATATATTTAACTGTAGTAAGACTTATTGAAACATAAAGTTATATATTTAACTGTTGTAAGACTTATTGAAACATAATGTTATATATTTAACTGTAGTAAGACTTATTGAAACATAAAGTTATATATTTAACTGTAGTAAGACTTATTGAAACATAAAGTTATATATTTAACTGTAGTAAGACTTATTGAAACATAAAGTTATATATTTAACTGTTGTAAGACTTATTGAAACATAAAGTTATATATTTAACTGTAGTAAGACTTATTGAAACATAATGTTATATATTTAACTGTACTAAGACTTATTGAAACATAAAGTTATATATTTAACTGTAGTAAGACTTATTGAAACATAAAGTTATATATTTAACTGTAATAAGACTTATTGAAACATAAAGTTATATATTTAACTGTAGTAAGACTTATTGAAACATAAAGTTATATATTTAACTGTTGTAAGACTTATTGAAACATAAAGTTATATATTTAACTGTAGTAAGACTTATTGAAACATAAAGTTATATATTTAACTGTTGTAAGACTTATTGAAACATAATGTTATATATTTAACTGTAGTAAGACTTATTGAAACATAAAGTTATATATTTAACTGTAGTAAGACTTATTGAAACATAAAGTTATATATTTAACTGTTGTAAGACTTATTGAAACATAATGTTATATATTTAACTGTAGTAAGACTTATTGAAACATAAAGTTATATATTTAACTGTAGTAAGACTTATTGAAACATAAAGTTATATATTTAACTGTAGTAAGACTTATTGAAACATAAAGTTATATATTTAACTCTAGTAAGCCTTATTGAAACATAAAGTTATATATTTAACTGTTGTAAGACTTATTGAAACATAAAGTTATATATTTAACTCTAGTAAGCCTTATTGAAATATAAAGTTATATATTTAACTGTTGTAAGACTTATTGAAACATAAAGTTATATATTTAACTGTAGTAAGACTTATTGAAACATAAAGTTTAACTGTTGAAAAGTTTAAAAAATAATATGTTAATTTAATAATGTACAGTAAATAAAGTAACATAACCTATGCGTTAAATCAGTTGTTCTACAACGTAACCTATAACATAAAATCAGCTGTCTTATGAAATCATATGTTATCACTTAATTTCACCTTAATTTGAGGTGCTAAAAATCCCTAATGACGTGGCTGAAGGATTTACGTTATGTCAAAAATGCGCGCATAAAGACGTTTTCCCTTTAATGAATCTTCCATTTTAAAACCATTACACCATAGAGATACTCATTATACTTTGAAAAATTAATTTACTTAAAGTTTGTTTACTTCATCTCGAAACGAATAAAAAAAGTAAAAAAAAAACTGAAGCCTGGGCGAAAGCGCTTTATAAGTAGTGTATTTTATCGTTGTTCAAAACTCTTATTGGTAAAATAGCTGCACTGAGACCAGTGAGGATTGCTTGGGAAATACAACTTTATTATAGTTAATAGTCATATTAAACTAATTAACAACTCTATACATTTATGAAGAATTTAATGGGACAGAACGTCTTTAATTTCCCTAGACGATCTTTGTCAGTGTCTAGATTGGCAGCTAGGAAGCGTTGTTGAACCAGGCTGCAACTAGTTCGTGCAAATATTATTTCATTAATTTAATGTAATGAATTAATTTCCTTTTTTATATGAGAAAAACTTTTCGTAAAAGCGGCGAAGTATGCAATATAGTTGTTTTTTTGATTAGTTGAACGGTTAGTTGAATGTTGCGTACTTTTTGGTTAGTTGAATTTTGGTAATTTGAAAGCTACCCATTTTGATAACATATGATTTCATAAAGCAGCTGATTTTATGTTATAGGTTATGTGGTAGAACAACTGTTTTAACGAATAGTTCAAGTTAGTTTTATTTATGTTAACTGTAATTATTTAATGAAAAGTAACTAAAATAAAATTTGTTTGTTGACCTAAGTAGGAAGTGACCCTTAAAATTATTTGTTTATATTACTTGTTTTTTATTTTTCAATCGCCTTTTAATATGACATGAGTTTATTGATATTTTTTTGTGAATAAATAAAATATGTTTTCATTTTCAAGTACAATGTTAATTGCCAGGTCAAATGGTGACACTGGATTATAAGGGTCGTCCTGCCTCCATCCTGGGGGCGTAGCGATTTTTGTATACTTTACAGACTGTATGTGGCAATATTTGTATAGCAGAGATGCTCTGAATAAAACAGGTATTTTCATATTTCACCAAAACAATAACAGGTATTTTTGTATTTCAACCAAAACAATTACAGGTATTTTCGTATTTCAACCAAATCAATAACAGGTATTTTCGTATTTCAACCAAAACAATAACAGGAATTTTTGTATTTCAACCAAAACAATAACAGTTATTTTCGTATTTCAACCAAAACAATAACAGGTATTTTCGTATTTCAACCAAAACAATAACAGGTATTTTCGTATTTCAATCAAAACAATAACAGGTATTTTTGTATTTCAACCAAAACAATAACAGGTATTATTGTTTTTTCTCCATTTTATCGATTGTATCGGGTAGTGATTTAAGGCATTTTTAAAAATTTGATAAAACAAAGTATCAAAAAAATATGTTCCTTCTTTTTTGAAATGGGCGTGATGTTCACCCTTTTACCGCCAAAGGGAATTGTGAAGCTGCAATTAGTAAAACGGGTTGAGGTCCCTCGTAGCACCCTTGCCCCTAAACTCTCTCTCGCTAGTATATATAAATACACATATATTACACGTTTGTCATGCTCACGTAAATTGTTTTAACGCAGGTAAAGTTAGTTTATTTATATTAATTGCAATTATTTAATAAAAAGTAGCTAAAATGTTTGTTGACCTAAGTAGGAATTGTTTGAAAAAAATTTGTTTATACTACTTGTTTCTCAGATGGATGTTCATAAATATATTTAAATTATAAGCTCCTTAAATCATATAGTTTCAATTGTACTTGAAGTTTCGCAAATCGTCACGGACAATAAAATCTACGAATTTAAATTATTGGGAAAAAAATAGTTTTTACTGTAGTTAATTATTAATTGTGGTTTGTTTTATTATTTGTTGGGCATATGTGATGTTTCAAAGATTATAATTGCTAATCAGAAATGCTGGCAACGATTTATTTTAGAATGGTTATCTAATGAAAACCCATCGTTACAGAGGTGCTCACTAAACCCATTTAAACTTTGATGTGTTTTACTGTTACGGCTTTTAAAATAGTTGCACCGTTCTCTTTTACGTTCTTCGTACGAAACCTCATTAGGCGATGGAAGACTACGACTTGCGTGTTTGCAGGCCTTTGACTGCATTTCCCCAGCTGCAGACAGAATCTAATGAGGTTGCCGTATTTCTTTGCGCATTTATCCGATAACAGTTCTATGCAGCCTTAGAGCAATTAAACAGTAATCATGGAATGCTATTTTATTTTACGACTTTAATTAAAATAACACGAACGTAATATTTTATCAAATAATGTTATTAGTTCATTTAACTCTTATTAGTATTTTACATATTTTTACCGGACGCGGTTCGGTTCACATGTTTTTTTTTTTTAATTTAGTAGTTATTGTTTCTTGGCAAACATATTGGATGTTATAGCTTCGGCATTAATAGATTATTTCGTAGATTTTTTCTCACAGAAGATGTATCTGTGGGTAGTCTCTTTGTCTCAGGCGTAGGGCACGAGACGCCAACTTAGACCCATTGACGAAGCACTGTCACATATCTTCAGCATATCTCTGTCTTGTATTTACGGTTTATGTCTCTAATAAAGTTGGCTGAGTGGTGTAATGGGAGTATCTACTCACCTTGTCCGTGAACCTAAAGGTACTGTGTATGATTTCCGATAGCCACAACGAATTTCGGCTTTCGCGATGAGCACATCAATGATGAGGAATAATGGACGTTATTGGACCTTGCTTGTATACAGTATGGCCCAAGGAAGGCCTGTCTCTCACAAGATATCATAATGGCATAAAATCAGTCATTCTTATTATATCTTTTTATTATGCATCACAATAGTCTTCTGAATTAGTTATCAATGAGATGGTCAAGATGTTTCCTTTCCCCAACATTTTTTCCCTCAATCAATTGCACAGAAATGATCTTCTCTTTTCCCCAACGATCACTGCCTCGATAAAGATAACTATTTTACTCACTGTTTTTCATTACATCAATGGCTCAATAAAGGTGTTCTATTTCCAAGCTATTTTTTTCTTTTAAAAGTTTCTATGTTGATAATCTTGTAGTCAGTTTAAAGGAACAACAAGACTTGAGAAATTTCATGGAAGAAGCAGCACATATTTTTGCAGATGCTAAACTTGACCTGAGAGGTTGGGAGTACACCGATCCAAACATAGATGAATCAACCAACACGTCAGTTTTAGGTCTGTCTTGGGACAAAAAAGAAGACACTCTAGCCATTATTCCAAGCTGTTGGAAAGATGTGATGTCTCTTCAGTCATATGTAGAACAATATTGTAGAAGACTATTTGATGCCATAGGATTGACTTGTCCGATATCACTTTTCCCTAAGCTAATGTTATCAAAGAGCTAGTCGTTTCCCCCGTGGTTATTTAAAATACACTAATGGGACGGTATAGATGTTCTCTTTCCCTAGCATCTCATCCCTTCATCAATTGCATAAAAATTATCTTCTCTTTTCCCCAAGTGTCACTGGCCCGTTAAAGATCCATTTCCCCCATGGTTTTTCCTTACATCAATGACCCGGTAAAGATGTTCTCTCCCCAAAATTTTTTCCTTTCATCAATGACTCGGTAAAGAAATTCCCTTCTCCCCAAGGTTCTTTCTTTACAACAATGGCACGCTAAGCTCTTTTCTTCAACCTATCGTCCTGCAGAGCAGTGTGGTTTGTAGTTCTCATCACTTATGTTTTTATCATTTTCAGAAAATGTTGATGAAACATTAAGAAGGACCAATAATGTCCTTGTCAGGCTCCATACGACCAATCAGAAACTGTTTACGTTCTTCATCTTTTGTAGGTAAGGTCTAGGGTGCTTTTCTTTAAATGTAGTTGTCTCAGACGCAGTGTTACTTGATAGAAACCATGTTTCAACCCCTTATCTAATTTGCTCCACCTCTCCCCTCTCAGTTCTGCGTGTCTGATCTGTAAATTCTGGCCAACTTGTTTTATCATAAACCTCGGAACACATACGTCTGCAACCACTTAATACACACTGTATTTCCTTAAATAGAAAGTTGGAGAAGTTTATATATGTAAAACCAATCCACTGTAGTAACACAAACTTAGTTACCAAGGTTAAAGGTTTTCTGAAGCAGGTTCATTAAAATAATAAACTGGAAAAAGGAGATTTTAATAATGTCAACTCTGAATATCGTAATATAAAAATATTAAAATTATTCCAAAGTATTTTGTTAATAAATATTTCCACCCTTATAGTTTCTTTATTGCAAAAGTAGACAATTTCTTTTCTTTGACGACGCAAATCCTTCTTAGGAACTTTGTAATGTAGGTGAATAATTCTTGTGGTATTATTTCTTTTTTTAGCAAAGATTTCCTTCAATAAAATTTTCTCTTTTTAGAAGCATTACTACAATTTTCCATTAGTTCCCACTCTACTTATATATATATATATATATATATATATATATATATATATATATATATAACAACTAAGGTTATTCAAATATAAGAATTATTTATTAATTTATATTCAAAGCTTTTCATTGATAAACAGGAATGATTGTATTATTCATGCCTGATGATGTTGGTACTTTTTATCAACGAAAAGCTTTGAATATAATTTAATAAATATTTCTTGTATTTGAATAACCTTAATTGTTTTTGATCATGATACAAGGAAACATATTATACATACACACATATATATATATATATATATATATATATATATATATATACAAATATATTTACAAATTTTCAACCGTTAGTAAAATACTTACTATTCGTCCCCTCAAGTGTAAACACATTTCTTAAAGCCTACAGTGGATGACAAGTGATGTAATAAAGTTATTCTAATAGTGATTCGTTAATTAAATATAATGAACCAATTTTAGTTTTATATTGGAGAACAACTTTTAATGTAAAGGGCAAGGTATGTAATTTAGTTATTTTGTACTGTTTGGCTTGAAATAATTGGCAACATATGATTTCATAAAACAGCTGATTTTATATTATAGGCTATGGGGTAGAAGAGCTTTTTTTAACGCATAGCTTATATTACTTTATTTATACTAATTGTAATTAATTAATAGTAACTGAAACAACATTTTTCTTTGTTGATCTAATTAAGAATTGACTTTAAAATTAATTTGTTTTGTAATAATTGCTTTAAAGAAGATCCGTTTGACCGCCTTTGTTGTGGCAGATCGTGCCGATCAATGTTTTCAGTAACGGTTAAGTTTTATACGAAGTATTTTTCAGCTCCCTTTAGTTTTACGCCAGTGCTTTTAATGACCTTCTGCCAATCGTAAGTTTGGCGTTACGTCCAGCCGGCCATAATTCATCAGTTCCAGTTAACGCGCAACGCAATCGTTTCTAGTAATTGTTTAATTGTTGTTTGTGTTTTCGCCTTTCTTCACATCCATTTCGTGACCACATAATATTTGAGTGATTGAAGTTGTCTAACTTTCTTTTCTTCAAACGTCATCTCCGTCAGCTGTTCACAATTCTTAAGTCGTCTAAACGCTGGACATAACAAGTAATTCAACGTTTATTTAACTTTTGGATATAGCCTACGATTTGAAATGAAGTCGCTGGATATTTTATTACACATTTCACCATCAAAATTGCAATGTTGTCCTAAAATTACATTTTTAATTTTAAATATTTACACAGCCAATACTTCGGCATTTGTTTTACTGTGTTCCAGGCCATAAAACGATTATTAAAGAAATATATGGAACAGTTTCAGTAGGGAAGTAAGGAAAGCCATTTACAGTTTCAAACAGTCGACGGTTATTGCTTTTAGCGCTGTTCCCGTCCCTAATGCACGCCGTCATATTAAAAGATTTTCTTTGCCTTCCTTTGTGCTAGTATAAAATTGAGAGCTATGAAACTGCACTATGCTTCTAGAGCAAGACTATGTTTGTCTTTCAATAGAAACTCGAGCTCGATTCTAGTCGAAACAAGGTTAAAGGAAGAAAATGTCAAAGTAAATTTAGTGAGCACTTCTTATAAACTTTGAAGACATTCTTTTAATGTTTTAAGGCTATTTCCCACTGGTAGGAGTATGCGAAAGCTGTGGTAGACACTTACACCTCTCTCTATACGTGTATGTCTACTTCAGATGAGCGATTATTCCCAACTCATTCATAATCATTTTCTTTTCCGGATTACAGAAAATATTATGTGTTTCCTTAAGCCACCGTCTACGTTTACTCTTCCTACAGAATCTTACAGAGGCTGTACAAAGCTTAACGGGTAGACCATAACTGCGACTCCAATTTTATATTAAGTCTCTACTTTGGTTATGCTACTACTGCACACGTGAGTGATGATCACCAGACCGCGAGAGGATCACAACTAGCCCTTTCGCGAGGAGAGGTTATGCTCCTATCTTAAACCTTTCCGGTATTCGTAATGCTCTGTAGGTCCTCTTAGGCAAATATGACCTAAATTATAACATTGTTTTTAAAAGCAAACCTCAGGTTTTTAAACAATGATCACTCGGCTGTGCATTACCTGTTTTCATGTACTTGAATATTAGAGAGAACAGGTGCATTAAAATCTGAAAGAATTTAAGGCATGTTTGTTCTCGACTTAACCAACCTAAGCAGCTGTACCTATGGAGCTGTACCTAAACAGCTGTACCTACGGAGCTGTACCTAAGCAGCTGTACCAAAGCAGCTGTACCTAAGGAGCTGTACCTATGCAGCTGTACCTAAGCAGCTGTACCTAAGGAGCTGTACCTATGCAGCTGTACCTATGCAGCTGTACCTAAGCAGCTGTACCTACGGAGCTGTACGTAAGCAACTGTACCTAAGCAGCTGTACCTACGGAGCTGTACCTAAGCAGCTGTACCAAAGGAGCTGTACCTATGCAGCTGTACCTAAGGAGCTGTTCCTAAGGAACAGTACCTAAGCAGCTGTACCTAAGCAGCTGTACCTAAGGAGCTGTATCTTTGGAGCTGTACCTAAGCACTGGTTTGTTGGGCAATAGAGTCTTTACTACTCGATTAGGAGTCTTTCTGATTTCTCCAGGAAAGTCAGGTTTATACTTTTTTTTCAAGTGAAGAGCAATTCTAATATTCCTTAATATTTGTGCATGTTTGATCGAGGAAATTTGACAAGTACTTTAGTTGACTTTTGTCCTTTAAAATTAAATTTGACTTAGAACTGAGACATAACAGAAACAGGCGTGCATTCATATCGCATGTTACCGATGATACGATCAGTGTTGAACGTTTAAACGCCCGATTTGAGCCTCAAAGTGGCCTTCCTGTTCCTCTTCCGGTTCCGGTTGCTGTCACGCTAAGCACTCGTTAGTGATGGATGTGTGTTTAAAATTACGTAGCGTTGTATTAGAGAGAGCGTCAGTCGTTAAGTGGTTTGGTATGTGGAGAAAGACTGGAGCTTGGTCGCGGCTTCTATAAGAGTTCTTTCCTTCATTATACTCTTACTTGTGACATTGTCAGGATTTCATAGCTTAGCCTTGGATTCCTAACCTAAGCTTACTCATTAACAGATATATCGTTCGTTTATACACATGTAATAGAGTTGGGTTTGTTAGCTTTTACGTAAGGTCGTGAAAAACCTCTTAACAATGTATCCCAATGTAGTTTTATTTTTAGTAAGTTTAAGAAATAAATTCAAAGTCGTTAATATATATGAAAACATCCGAATACGAAAACCTTTGATCTGTGTATTAGTGTATACAGACAAATGGGCCATTTCTTTAACGTTCGTTTTTTTTTTATCGCCAACCAAACCATAAAGTCCATAAAGTAATTCAGTGTATTTAACGTAGCCCAGGCACAAGTACAAAGAAATTTGCGGATTGAATTGGTTGATTTCGAAGGGAAGTGTGGCGCAATAATTTTTCCAAGTTTGTGGGCGTCTATTATGGTCTTATATTACATCATTCTCTTCAGAATCAAATTCTCTACAACTTTTGTTTGCAAAAAACTACACGTATTTGTTAACCATTAATTGTACTTCAGACCTAAACGTATCAGGTTTTTCGTACAGAAGATTTAAATCGACGAACATTTTTCTGGAACCTCTATTCAATTTTTTAATTAAAGTTAGATAAAATTAATTACACTTTACATCTTGATAATGTATTACCAAATTTTAGTATAGTTTTATTGTAATGGGGGAGTGAAATCCAGGCGAAATCTTCCACCAGTTGTAGCTTGTTACCGAAGCTTTCCCATAGCTATGTTTATAGAAACGTTTTTCGCTATTTTAACCTCAGAAATATGCCCTCGAATCTCCCCGGTTCTTCCTGGAACACCCTGTATAAAAAATGTAACGGTTAACTGACAGTCAAGTAGCAAAATTTAGCGACAAGCTTACTACTCTGTAGGTTTGGTGCGCTAATAGTCATGTAGCCGATGTCGTGCTTGTAGTCATGTAGCCGATGTCGTGCTTGTAGTCAAGTAACCGATGTTATCGTGCTTGTAGTCGAGTAGCAGATGATGGCTTGATTGTAGTCAAGTAGCAAATGATGGCGACAAGCTTACTAGTGTGTCCGTTTGACGCGCTGGTAGACAAGTAGTCGATGTTGACAGGCTTGTAGTCGAGCAGCAGATGATGGCGACCAACTTATTAATTGGTCCGGTTAGCGTGCTGGTAGTCAATTAGCTGTTGCTGGCGTGCTTGTAGTCGAGTAGCAGATGATGGCGACAAGCTTACTAGTGTGTCCGTTTGGCGCGCTGGTAGACAAGTAGCCGATGTTGACAGGCTTGTAGTCGAGTAGCAGATGATGGCGACCAACTTATTAATTGGTCCGGTTAGCGCGCTGGTAGTCAGGTTGTCTATGTTAGTGTGCTTGTAGTCGAGTAGCAGATGATGGCGACCAACTTATTAATTGGTCCGGTTAGCGCGCTGGTAGTCAGGTTGTCTATGTTGGTGTGCTTGTAGTCGAGTAGCAGATGATGGCGACCAACTTATTAATTGGTCCGGTTAGCGCGCTGGTAGTCAGGTTGTCTATGTTAGTGTGCTTGTAGTCGAGTAGTAGATGATGGCGACCAACTTATTAATTGGTCCGGTTAGCGCGCTGGTAGTCAGGTTGTCTATGTTAGTGTGCTTGTAGTCGAGTAGCAGATGATGGCGACCAACTTATTAATTGGTCCAGTTAGCGCGCTGGTAGTCAGGTTGTCTATGTTAGTGTGCTTGTAGTCGAGTAGCAGATGATGGCGACCAACTTATTAATTGGTCCGGTTAGCGCGCTGGTAGTCAGGTTGTCTATGTTAGTGTGCTTGTAGTCGAGTAGTAGATGATGGCGACCAACTTATTAATTGGTCCGGTTAGCGCGCTGGTATTCAGGTTGTCTATGTTAGTGTGCTTGTAGTCGAGTAGCAGATGATGGTGACCATCTTGTTAATTGGTCCGGTTAGCGCGCTGGTAGTCAGGTTGTCTATGTTAGTGTGCTTGTAGTCGAGTAGCAGATGATGGCGACCAACTTATTAATTGGTCCGGTTAGCGCGCTGGTAGTCAAGTAGCCGTTGCTGGCGTGCTTGTAGTCGAGTTGCAGATGATGGCGACAAGTTTACTAGTGTGTCCGTTTGGCGCAATTGTAGTTAAGTAGCCGATGCTGGCGTGCTTGTAGTCGAGTAGCAGATGATGGCGACAAGCTTACTAGTGTGTCCGTTCAGTAGCAGATGATGGCGTTTATCTTATTGGTTTGTCCGTTTGGCGCGCTTTAATGACGTCAATTATGGATGTGAGGAAGTGATTTGAGATGCAAATATAATAATAAATTTAATATAATTTATTGGCGAGTTAGTGTGCGATCATCAGGCATGTTTGTGTTAACAACGGCTCTGCCTTGGCTTATTTCAAACACCCCTGCGCACCACTTTGGCAGTGGTACTGGTACAGTTTATTTTCTGTAACGTTCTTATGGCTTTGTAAACACAACAATTAGTTATCCCCTACCGCCCCATAGTACAATAAGTCTCACTAATAAACGGGACAATCAATCTAATCAGCTTTTCCTTCTGTCCAATCAGAAATTGGAGCCGGCGCGTTAATCGAATCTCGAAACGTTCATTAATCAGTAGAATTGTTTCTATTCAAAATTTGTTTTCAATTTTTGTCTGTTAGTATTCAAAATACAATTTGTCTTTAATAGCGAGAACAGTGATACAAACGGCGAAGCTAACATAATGTAATTAATGTTTTACTTATTTTTGTAATTTATTTTTAAAAAATTATTTTACATAGATAGCTGTTTTTCTGTCTCTCAACATCCATATCTCTCTCTCCACTGTTTTTCCTTTAAACCCTCTCCCACTGTTTTTCCTTTAACCCCTCTCCCACCTCCTCTCTCTTTCTATATCTTTCCTTCTCCCTCTCTCTCTGTCGATATCCTTCCCCTTCTATTAACTAGCTTCCTTTCTTTTTCCACAACTCTCTCTGTATGTCTGAATACCTACATCTCTGTACCTCTCTTTCCACCTCTTTCTCAGACTCTCTCTCACCTTTTCTCATTCTCTCTCTTTCTCTAAATTTGACTACCTGTCGGTCTGAATGTCTCCCTTCATATCTTTTTTAGACTCTCTCTCTCTCTCTCCCCCCCTTCTCTTAATCTCTTTCTTTCTCGGTACGTCTGACTACCTGCCTGTCTATATCTCTCCCACCCCCTCTTCTATGGGCTGTCTGTCTGTTTTTTCTCTCAACCTCTTCTTTTATAAGTATATATGTTTCTAAAATAAAATATTAGAATATTAAGTATATTTTCAAACGAAAACTTTAAAGAAGCTCTGAAATGAAAGCGAGACTTTCAGAAAATACAAGAATTGAGGAAAAATAGGACTAAATTAAATGTCAGGTTAGATTTGACGGCACACACACGCGCCTATGTAGTGTGGCGAATATAGGCCTCTTTTATTTGCCGGCGATGTCTAACTACACCAAACTTGGAGGTTCAGTTGACATGTGGGCCTTGTCCAAAAATAAAACTTCATTAAAAAGCAACAGTTGTTGAAGACGTATGCAAAATAGGACACAGCGTTATACTGCATTAAAATATGGCTAAAAATATAAAATTGTACGAAAACTTGAAGGTTCCCAAAGTTGACTAAGGAGGGTTTGAACGGATGAGATTTTAAATCGTGGAATGTTGTAGAAATACTACAAAAATCGTTGCAATTGGATATTAGCCCGCGTTAACTTAATAGAGATCGAAACTGTCTCCATAGACCTTAAAGATGCTAGCCTTTCTTCAGTACCAGGGTGGACCAGGGTAGACCTCCCACAATCCGCACCTATGTGATCAATTCAATCCCATAATTTTTTTAAAAATTCGGAAATTTTTGAAATTACTGTATTTTCTTAATTACAATTTTCTTCTCTGCAACAAGAACATTGATTAAACTTCCAAGTTTCGTAAACACGGTTAAATTAATATTCATCTTAATTTCGTTTAATTAAGATGACTCGCGTTTGCCCGGTGCATTTGTACAGCGTTGCCAACGTCCCGGCAAGAACTTTATGCCGCTAAAACCTGCGTTAATAATTGCAGTTGGCAATTACGTTGCTGTAATTGAATTCCTGTTGAAATTGCCGGCAGTAGGTTTGTTGCTCGTAGCCTCGGCAGGCCTCGTTGCCTGCGGTATAATTGCACTGTTTTCATCACTTTATTATAGACGCCCTAATATGATTTAAATTGGATCTGTGATTCAATGTGCATGTAACTGTCCTCCTATTACATTTGATCGGACTGAACTATTCCCCCACCCCCCGTATACAGCTAGGTAGAAATAAGTAAGAGATGGATAAGCACGAGTCACGTAGCGATTTAGTTTCGCTAATAGAGTGCCCATGCTACTGTAAAAGCGCGCAAATTGGCAAATCTTAGAAAATTAACATGATTTGATAATTGTAAGTGTTTTTATAAATAAGATGATGTTTTAGACTGTTACCATTGGGATATGCTTGGTTTTCTCTAAATGCGTTAAAAAAAAAACTTAATCACGATATGTATATATTGCTTTGGGAAATACACAAATTAATGTTTCTTAATAACTTTTTTCCTAGCAACAAGCGCACCCATTAAGGTTACGCTATATTGCGTCAAGTAACATTTACATTGTATCTAATGTAATACCTTTGATTTACCGAGTTTATGATGGTAAAAGGTCTAAATCAACAATCATCAAGGAAGAGTTTGGATATTTACCGTTGGGAATTGAGAAAACTCGAAGGTACTTTACGGTATAGAACATTTAACTTTTGCCATTGTATTCTCTTTCCATCCTCATCACTGGATACATTTGGTGTATATACGCCTATTTACCACATCAAGTACCTCCTTACGCCGTACCTTCTGATTCCCTCTGATGTTAGCGCATCACTAATAAACCAATTCCTTCTACAGCATTCCATAGTAGGGCATTAACAGAGTATAATTGGTTGGGGTTTCCTCTTGATTTTCGTTTCACTTCACTCTTTCGAAGAACCTGGACCTCCCAATTTTGTGTTGAAACAAAATCAGATCTCCATAGCCTGTAGAACACCCCTATAGTTCTGAGTAGAAACCTACTTAGGAAGAGTTATTCTTTGCCCCATAGAGCAGAGACTTCCCGAGTGCCCCACGCTTTCATATCTTCTCTATACAGTCTGTCAAGGTCTGCAATAATCCTCTTACGTCCCTTTTGAGAAGGAGTACAGTTGTGCAGGTAGGCTGACGCATTAGAGAGGGGGGGGGGGTTAATGACAATGGAATAATTAAAGCGCGCAAAGAGGACAAACATTATACCGAATATATTCAAAAAAATATTTTCTTGAAAAAAATTAGCTAAATTATCCCTGAATGATACTCAAAACTGATTTCATGACTCGTAGTTTTTAAGAATCCCGCCATAAATTTCAGGGTTTTGATATATTTTCCAACGTAGCCACTCCTTTTTGTTTATAAACCATAAAACCTGTTTTGCACATAAGATAAGCAATTATTTTTAAAACGTTTTGTTTCAGCTGGTGTCGAGCAACGCCAACCAAAGGAACTGGCGCGGCATACTGATAGCACTGCTAGTCATACTGGCGGTGTTGGCTCTGATAGTGACGTCGGTCGTACTCCTCACCCCGCCCGACGAGGGACCAAGAGTCAAAGGAAGCCGACTCAAGCTGCAGGACATCCTCAACTTCGAGTTAGTGCCTCTGCGATACAACGGATCGTGGATATCGAGTAAGTTGGTTTTCAAGTTATCTTAATGCCGATAAATTTAATTCTATACAGAATAAACTTAATAAATAAAATATACTTTCCTTAGCAATTATGTCTATGTTTTATTATAGTTTGTCGTTTTACCGACAGAGAGGTCTTATTATCGAGACTAATTAATGGCTGTATTTTTAAATTTTACTTATTTCTAAAGCTATGACGGATAGATAGTATGAACAATTATATGCTATCTAAGTTCGGACGTCGCCCATAGCAATGGTTTTTAATTAAAACATAGTTTGATTTATAATGTGTTAGGGTTCGGAAGAACGTTACGCCCTAACGCTGTTGGTACATATAATTCCATGTCAAACATGCCCCTGGCCTGGAAAATAGTCGTATATTGTGTGCTTTAAAATGGAAACAATTTATTTATTACCAAAAATATCAATACAATTGTAATTCTATTGAAATGCAAATGAAAAATAAAAAAAATAATACCAAACACGATACAAATTTACCAGGAAATAAACTGTATTAGTGTTTATTACATTAATGAACTATAATTATTTATGAATAAACACATACGGTAATTTTTTAATAACATTGTATGTCGGTTTTGGTACTATTTTTAATTCTTATTATAATAGGAATAATAAGAATTATTAGTTCCTTATATATATATATATATATATATATATATATATATATATATATATATATATATATATATATATAGCTGACATTTTCAATCGTTAATAAAATAATTTTCACCTATCCACTCTAGCTCAAATACATTTTCTTAAAACTTGTAGTGAATGATACTTGATGTTAATATAGTTTTTCAAAAATTAATTCCTTAACTAATTCTAAAGAATTAGGTTTAGGTTTAAATGGGAGAAAATCCTTTAGCAAAATGGGGAAGGTATGCATATCATTTGCTTATGATTTCATAAATTAGGAACTGACTTTTAAAATTGTTTCTTTATATTACTTGTTTTTATTTTTCAATATCCTTTCAATGGAACTAGAGTTTATTGATATATTTTTGCGAATAAATAAAATATGTTTTCATTTAGAAAATTAGATTAAAAATATGCAACTCCTTATCATTATATTGAATTAATTGTAGTAAGACTTATGGAAACATATAGTTATATATTTAACTGTAGTAAGACTTATGGAAACATAAAGTTATATATTTAACTGTAGTAAGACTTATGGAAACATAAAGTTATATATTTAACTGTAGTAAGACTTATTGAAACATAAAGTCATATATTTAACTGTAGTAAGACTTATTGAAACATAAAGTTATATATTTAACTGTAGTAAGACTTATTGAAACATAAAGTTATATATTTAGCTGTAGTAAGACTTATTGAAACATAAAGTTATATATTTAACTGTAGTAAGACTTATGGAAACATATAGTTATATATTTAACTGTAGTAAGACTTATGGAAACATATAGTTATATATTTAGCTGTAGTAAGACTTATTGAAACATAAAGTTATATATTTAGCTGTAGTAAGACTTATGGAAACATATAGTTATATATTTAACTGTAGTAAGACTTATTGAAACATAAAGTTATATATTTAGCTGTAGTAAGACTTATGGAAACATATAGTTATATATTTAACTGTAGTAAGACTTATTGAAACATAAAGTTATAAATTTAACTGTAGTAAGACTTATGGAAACATAAAGTTATATATTTAACTGTAGTAAGACTTATGGAAACATATAGTTATATATTTAGCTGTAGTAAGACTTATTGAAACATAAAGTTATATATTTAGCTGTAGTAAGACTTATGGAAACATATAGTTATATATTTAACTGTAGTAAGACTTATTGAAACATAAAGTTATATATTTAGCTGTAGTAAGACTTATGGAAACATATAGTTATATATTTAACTGTAGTAAGACTTATTGAAACATAAAGTTATAAATTTAACTGTAGTAAGACTTATGGAAACATAAAGTTATATATTTAACTGTAGTAAGACTTATTGAAACATAAAGTCATATATTTAACTGTAGTAAGACTTATTGAAACATAAAGTTATATATTTAACTGTAGTAAGACTTATTGAAACATAAAGTTATATATTTAGCTGTAGTAAGACTAATGGAAACATATAGTTATATATTTAACTGTAGTAAGACTTATTGAAACATAAAGTTATATATTTAGCTGTAGTAAGACTTATGGAAACATAAAGTTATATATTTAACTGTAGTAAGACTTATGGAAACATATAGTTATATATTTAACTGTAGTAAGACTTATGGAAACATATAGTTATATATTTAGCTGTAGTAAGACTTATTGAAACATAAAGTTATATATTTAGTTGTAGTAAGACTTATGGAAACATATAGTTATATATTTAACTGTAGTAAGACTTATTGAAACATAAAGTTATATATTTAGCTGTAGTAAGACTTATGGAAACATATAGTTATATATTTAACTGTAGTAAGACTTATGGAAACATGTAGTTATATATTTAACTGTAGTAAGACTTATGGAAACATAAAGTTATATATTTAACTGTAGTAAGACTTATTGAAACATAAAGTCATATATTTAACTGTAGTAAGACTTATTGAAACATAAAGTTATATATTTAACTGTAGTAAGACTTATTGAAACATAAAGTTATATATTTAGCTGTAGTAAGACTTATGGAAACATAAAGTTATATATTTAACTGTAGTAAGACTTATGGAACCCGGCAAGCTGGCCTGAGCAACAGGGCGGGTCCATAGGTGGCGGATAGTGGGACGGCCTACAGAAATGTAGGTTACCTGTGAATAAGGATTCCGGAAGGTTTCTGAATATGCAGGCCTGGACCAAGGCTATGGTTCAAAGGTGAGGAATTATCCCTCCTCGTCAGTCAACCGGTTGGGGTGGTAGAAATAACTGCTCTGACTGGGGAGACTGGGGTAGTTGGGAATTAAGTCCTCACAATGCTACTCTCACCTCCCAGGTATACCAAGGGCAATGCGACAGTGAAGTATGGGCGGGAAACTACCCTAACGACACAGTTGTAAAAAAGAGAGTAAAGCAGGCTGTTCGCTCCATGAGCAACAGTTAATAATGTCCTGAACTTGGGGTGTGCTTCAAGGTCAGTGACTGAATACCCAATCCAAGGTTAAAGGCATCGTGCCAAAGGATGAATGGCTGCAGGGTATAAAATGCAGTTGCACACGATCCCCTTGAGGAACCAGACAAAACCTCATTGTATGTGGTCTTGCCAGGGCAGTGGGGGCTCTGCTCTGGTCGACCGTTATTTCCCACATACTCGTGGGACGTTACTGGACCAAGTAAGTAAAAGAATTGATTTCGAGACTGCACAGACAGCGGGAGCCAATGAGACGGCAAACCGTGAGTCTGTAGCAGATGTGTCAACGGCAACCATCACTGGGGGTGCGGGGGCGGCTGTCAAGCTGCCGACTGCAGAAACCGGTGAAGTGGCTGTAGAGTTGAGCACGCTGTCTAGTCCTGGGGCTGCTCTGCGGACCCAGGCGACTGCAAATTAAGCAGAACAATGATCAAGATCCTCCAAGTGAACCTACAGCATAGCAGGGCGGCCAGTGCTGTCGTGTGTAGGATGCTGGACAGGGGAGTGGTGGACTTGGTTCTCATCCAGGATTTCTGGAGGACGAATATGCGGGCTGGCGACATCTGGAGGTAAGTTGTTGTACGATAAGGACTCCGGTGTTCCCAGGACGTGTATCCTGGTTAGGAGGGGATGAGTGCTTTTGTACTAACGGACTTCTGCTGCAGGGACTTAATAGCAGTGACGGTGGAGCTGCGGGCGGAGGGGAGGATGAAGAGGCTGAACCTTGCCACGGCATATCTCCCCTTTGACTACGCGGTGGCTCTACCAACACAAGAGCTGAGGAGGCTGGTCGAGCACTGCGGGGCTGTGGATGAGGAGCTGCTGATGGGGATGGATGCTAACTCCCATCACACTTCGTGGGAAGTACAGGTACCAACACTAGAGGTGAGGAAACTCCCAACACTAGTCTTAAATCAGGGGGAAGAGCCGACGTTTGTTACTAGGGCCAGACAGGAGGTCCTGGACATTACGGTGGCATCGAACGAGACGGCTAGGTATGTACTAAACTGGCATGTGTCGGATGAACCATCTTCTTCTGACCACAGACATATTAGGTATGATATCTCTCTAAATCCAGCCATGCATCGGCCAACCAGGGATCCAAGAAGAACAGACTGGGACTCCTACAGGAGGGACCTGGGAGTTCGGATTGAGGAGGCTGGATTGGAGTATGGTGGGAGGAGAGAGCTAGAAGACTCTGCCGCATTGGTTGGCTAGGCTATAGTAGAATCCTTTACTAATAACTGCCCTCTCAGTGAGGAGAGAAAAGTAGGGGATCCGTCATGGTGGAACAAGAAGCTAGCCAAACTTCAGAAGACCACCAGGAGACTCTTTAATAGAGCAAAAAAGAACGGGGAGTGGGACCAGTATAGGAAAACACTAACCGAATACAACAGGGCAATTAGAGAAGCACGCAGGAAGTCCTGGAAGGAGTTTTGTCAAGAGATTGACAAAACTCGGGAAGGGGCACGACTGCATAAAGTGCTCTCTAAGGACCCAGTTAATCCGGTGGGGATGCGAAGAACCCCACTGGGAAATATAACAAAAACTGCAGGGGAAACTGTGGAAGAATTAATCAGAACACATTTTCCTTCCAGTACTCTGAGGAAACTTGGGGGAGCAGACACTGAACCAGTTGCCAAACGCTCCACAAGACGTGGTAAGAGGGAGGACTGGGAAGTGGCAAGGAGGATAGTAACTCCACAAAGGGTAAGATGGGCTATTGGCACATTTAAACCCTACAAATCTCCAGGTCCAGATGGGATCTATCCTGTGCTGCTGCAGCAGGGAATGGATTTGCTGGTACTGGTACTTACTAAATTATACAGGCTAAGCATTGCTCTAGGACATGTGCCGGCAGCCTGGAAATCTAGTAAGGTGGTCTTTATACCTAAGCCCACTGCTACCAATCGGAAGGGAAAGGATACAGACCTATTACACTCATGTCCTTTGTTCTTAAGGGACTTGAAAAACTGGTTGATAGGCATATTAGGGGGGGGTGCTTTGGCTATCAAACCACTGCATTGGAACCAGTATGCTTACCAACCGAGGAAATCCTGCGAGGGAGCTCTCCATCAAGTGGTTGGTAGGATTGAGCAAATGATCGCCAAGAAAAGTTGTGCCTTCCTCGACATTGAAGGGGCTTTCAATAACCCCTCAGTGGAGACGATAGTAAGTGGTGTAAGACGTCATGGACTGGATGCAACCACTTGTGGTTGGATAAGTTCCATGTTAACAAACAGAAGCATTTCTGTAGAGGTGGCAGGGGAGGTCAGAAGGGCGGAGACAAATCTGGGCTGTGCACAGGGGGGAGTTCTCTCTCCTCTGTTGTGGTGCCTAGTGGTTGACAACCTTATTGAACTCATGAATGAACAGGGGTACTTCTGTCTAGGATATGCGGACGACATAGTTGTTCTGATCCTGGGCAGATTCCCTGATACAGTCCTTGAGGTAATCAGAAATCCTCTACGACTGATTGAAGAGTGGTGTAAAAAGGAGAACCTTAGGGTAAATCCAAAAAAGACTGCTCTCATTAACTTCACCAGACAGCGAAAAGATCTGACGACCAGGATGCCCCGCTTGTTTGGTGAATACCTTGAGTTTGTGGGGGAGGTTAAGTACCTGGGAGTTACTCTGGACAGGAAACTCACCTGGAACCCACATCTTGAGAGGACAGTTAACAGGGCCAAAAGGGCACTGATGACTGTGAGAAGAATGGTGGGTAAGAAATGGGGACTGAAGCCATCAATGATGCACTGGATGTATCTGAGGGTGATAAGACCTATGATTACCTATGGAGCTCTGGTGTGGTGGACAAAGGCCAACCAGGCACAGACAAGAGCTATACTGAGCTCTATCCAGAGATTGGCCTGTCTGTGCACACTGGGAGCGATGTCAACTACACCAGGTGCAGCAATGGAAGTAATGCTTAACCTCCCTCCCCTTGAGCTTGTCCTTAGGGGAGAGGCGAGGCTGGCGGCATGGAGATTACGCAACTCGAGCAACTGGGCTAACCTCCCAGATGTCTTGGGACATATGAGTATCGAGTGCGTGGTCAAAGAACCCGTCTTGGAAATGGGCAGCGACCACATTACTCGAATGTTTGAACCTGACCAGGTCCACCAAACGGTGATGGAATGGTCAGGGACATTAACATCGGGAGCTCAGATCTGGTACACAGATGGCTCCAAGATGGACTTCGGCACTGGAGCGGGGGTGTATTGTAAAAAAGCCAAGAGTAGAACTAGTTTTTTTCCTTGGGGAGGCATACCTCTGTCTTTCAGGCCGAAGTATATGCTATAAATACCTGTCTGGGAGAGATAGCGAGAAGGGAAACACACGGGACCCGGATTGCTATTTTCTCCGACAGTCAGGCAGCAATTAAGGCACTAAACGGACACGTGGTCACCTCGGCCATAGTCAGTTAGTGCCTAATTAACCTACAAGCTCTGGCAAGGCACAATCAAATCAAGATAGGTTGGGTGCCAGGGCATAGGGGAATACTTGGAAATGAAGCCGAAGATGCGCTGGCCAGGGAGGGGTCTTCGACTCCCCTGATTGGACCGGAGCCTGCGGTAGGTATTTCCAAATCCATGGTCAAGATGACAGTGCGAAGGTGGATGGCTGAAAGATACTGTGAGCACTGGATCAGGGCCGAAGGGATGAGACACAGTAAGCTAACCCTTAGGAAACCTTCCTTGGGGCTGCAGAAGAGTCTCATCTATCTGTCTAGGCAGGAATTGAGGATAGCCACAGGTCTACTCACGGGACACTGTGGACTAAGGAAACATTTGCATAAAATGGGTATCTACAAAGATGAACCAGTGTGCAGATTATGCGGGCAGGAACTGGAGACTGCCACACACATTATTTACAGATGTGAAGTACTTGCTGAGAGGCGCTTCAACCTCTTTGGTGATGGAACGGCTTTGGTGGATGCTGAAGGTAAAACTCTAGTCAAGAAACTCCTAAACCTGGTAAGAGGGAAGGGGTTATTTGACTAGATCAGGGAGGTAAGTACCATATACCTTAAGGTAGCAGTGCTTCGGGCAATTCAAACCCGTTCCCAAGTTAAAAAAAAAAAGACTTATTGAAACATAAAGTTATATATGTTAATTTAATAATGTACAGTATATAAAGTAACATATCCTATGCGTTAAAACAGTTGTTCTACAACGTGACCTATAGCATAAAATCAGCTGTCTTATGAAATCATATGTTATCACTTAATTTCACCTTAGTTTGAGGCGCTAAAAATCCCTAATGACGTGGCTGAAGGATTTACGTTATGTCAAAAATGCGCGCATAAAGACGTTTTCCCTTTAATGAATCTTCCATTTTAAAACCATTACACCATAGAGATACTCATTATACTTTGAAAAATTAATTTACTTAAAGTTTGTTTACTTCATCTCGAAACGAATAAAAAAAGTAAAAAAAACTGAAGCCTGGGTGAAAGCGCTTTATAAATAGTGTATTTTTTCGTTGTTCAAAACTTATTGCTAAAATAGCTGCACTGAGACCAGTGAGGATTGTTTGGGAAATACAACTTTATTATAGTTAATAGTCATATTAAACTAATTAACAACTCTATACATTTATGAAGAATTTAATGGGACAGAACGTCTTTAATTTCCCTAGACGATCTTTGTCAGTGTCTAGATTGGCAGCTAGGAAGCCTTGTTGAACTAGGCTGCAACTAGTTCTTGTAAATATTATTTCATTAATTTAATTTAATGAAGTAATTTCCTTTTTTATAGACGAAATAGACGAAAAACTTTTCATAAAAGTGGCGAGGTATGCAATATAGTTATTTTTTTGATTAGTTGAACGGTTAGTTGAATGTTGCGTACTTTTTGGTTAGTTGAATTTTGGTAATTTGAAAGCTACCCATTTTGATAACATATGATTTCATAAAGCAGCTGATTTTATGTTATAGGTTATGTGGTAGAACAACTGTTTTAACGAATAGTTCAAGTTAGTTTTATTTATGTTAACTGTAATTATTTAATGAAAAGTAACTAAAATAAAATTTGTTTGTTGACCTAAGTAGGAAGTGACCCTTAAAATTATTTGTTTATATTACTTGTTTTTATTTTTCAATCTCCTTTTAATATAACATGAGTTTATTGATATTTTTTTGTGAATAAATAAAATATGTTTTCATTTTCAAGTACAATGTTGATTGCCAGGTCGAAGTTTGAGACTGGATTATAAGTGTCGTTCTGCTTGCATCCTGAGGGCGTAGTGCTTTTCGTATACTTTACAGACTGTAGGTGGCAATACTGGTATAGAAGAGATGCTCAGAAAATAAAAATATATTTTAGACATTGAAATAGAAATGATGTTCACCCCTTCACCCTAAAAGGGAATTGTGAAGCTGTAATTAGTAAAACGGGTTGAAGGTCCCTCGTAGCACCCCTGCCTCTAAACTCTCACTCGCTATGATATTTAAATACACATATATTACAGGACTGTCGTATTACAGGACTGTCGTGCTTACGTAAATTTCTGACTGCTTGCGAGTACAGATGTATCCAGTGTATGAATTTAATACAAGTCATCTGTTTGTTCTCATTACGTTTGGTTGAATTATCTTTCATCTGTGTTATTTCGTATGTTGCTCATAATTATTTCTTCAGACGCTATTAATCAGATAGTGGAACACGTAGGAACAGCGGTGAAAATTAGGTAAATTTATTGTCTTATCTTATTACCCATTCACCTAGTTTATTAATAAATAATAATAAATCTATTTGTTGGGAGCTAAACTTATATTTGGAACCAATCAAATTTATTGCAAGATTTTCAGAATTTCCGCAAATAAAACTCATCCAATACTTATTCAGTTGAACTTTGACGACACATGTTCTGTAATAGAAACTGATGCCCTCTCAGCTAACTTTATTTCAGCAATAAAACAAGAGAAAAGACACTGTTTACAATTACAACGATTTAGTCTTATATTATCTTAAGAATATATATTCAGATATATTATTTTTAATTATATCAATATATGGCACTGGCTTCCGCTCCTTCGAAATCATCTCTTACATCCTTGAATCCCAAAAGATCTTTTGCGTTCTACTTCACCAAAAACGTGAATCACCCATCCATTGTAGCTATAGCACCTTCATCGTTTCTCCTTAACCGTCGGCTCTCAAAATCTAACTCTTGTCTCTCCGGCACCCGCTCCTTCGGAATCACCTCCTGCACAATTGGTTCCAACCAGACCTTCTCCCTTCTACCTCTCCAAAATTGTTACTCCCCTATCCACTATCCCTTTAGCACCTTCATCGTATCACCTCAACCTTTGGTGCTTAAAACGTAACTAGTGTCTCTCCAGCTCCTGCTCCTTTGATACCAACTCGTACACCATTTAGCTACAACCAGACATTCTGCCTTCTGAGGCTCCCAAAACGTGACTCACCCATCCATTATATAGCACCTTCATCCTATCTCCTAGAGGTAAGCCACAGATTAATAAAAACTAACTCTTGTGTCTCTGGCTTTCGCTATTTCAAAACCACCTCCTCCACACTTGGCTCCCACCAAACCTTCTCCCTTCTACGTCCCCAAGAACATGATTTACTCCTCCATTATCCTTGCAACATATACATCGTATATTCTCTTCCTCACGTTGTTAAAACCTAACTCTTGTATTTCTGGTTCACAAAACATGACTTCTCCACTTGCGTCTTTCAAATTTGAACTACCTTCCCTCTTCAACGTATGATGCTCCTCCCTTTCATAGCTTTTATTTCTCTCTGACTTATCCACCAATGATTCTCCTTGTCTTGTTTCAGCTAATCTTAGCCTGTACCCAAAACAAAATCTTCCAAACCAATACTGGTTTGTCTTGATTAAAAAATCAATTCTTGATTTTGCTCTCTTCCCCCTTTGATTTTGGAAATTACGTCTTTTCCTGAAAAATATATTTTTCACGGGTTACAAGTCCTCATAAATGTACTTGTATGTTAGCTTATTTTGGCAGTTTCCACATTCCTTTTTCTATGAATTCGAACGCTCGTTTTTTAAAATATCCGCACACAGTAATCCTTTGCCAACAGATTTACAATAGTGCCATTACTTACGCTAGATTGCCTCACAAAGGTTGGTTCACACAATGCTTATTCCTTACTATCTTCATGTCAAGATGAGTTTTCTCTATATTACTTGCATATAATCTTATTTTTGGACAACATATAAGACATTACCTTTCTTAGATGAAATATTTTCTTATTTTCCAGATGAGGAATTCATGTACAAGGACGAGTGGGGAGGGATAAGCTGTATCAATGCTGCCAACCTAACTGTCAGAACAATTATGGCAAACCAGACTTATGTGAGTGTTTTTGTATGCGTACAATTTTACTAGAGAGTTTATTTTTAATTTAAATTTTACATTTCTTTAAAATCTTTACAAAAATAAGAATTGAACTATAGGGCAGTGAACCTTGGCATTTTAGGATTTTTATGACGGTGTTTTTGTTAGATTTATTTAAAAGCGTGTAATGTTTTCATATTTTGTAGGGTTTGTGTATTTCTACTTATTTTTCGAATATCCAGACGTCATCAATATCGGAAAAAAATGTTATCCCTGGTAATAAAAAAGTCGTCAGATTAGTCGTCGGAAAAAAGTCGTCGGAAATTAGTAAAAATTAGCTCTGTCAATAATATTATAAAACATACAAGTTGGCCTCAATTTACAGCGCATAAACATTATAATCAAAATAAGAACAATGTTATATTACGATTTGTGGTTTATTTAACTTCCTTCTAATAGCCCACACTCTCCTGGTATAGGCTATATCTTGTACAAATTTTCAATTATTAATAAAATACGTTTTTATTCATCCAATCAAGTTTAAATACATTTTTTTAACCCAGTAGCGGATGAAAATTGATGTTAACACACTTTTTTCTAATATTTATTCTATAATTAATTTATGAAAATATGTGGGGTCTAGCCGGATTCGAATTGAGAATCTTCATGTGTGAAGCCTAGTGCACCTAGGCAATAGCTATAAATGTATTTTTCAAAGTTATAAATCGTTTCCTTCATCTGGTTGTAGTCGAAACCTTTATAACTTTTAAATGTTGCCATGGTTACCACACAATATCGTACTTAGTGCCCTAAACTATCTAAAATAAATGTTTTCTTTCTTAACCTCAGTAGGAATTTTGTTTTTAATATTACTTGTTTTAAATTTTAGTATTTTACGATAGTATTTTACGTATAAACTGTATAAGATATAATATAAAATTTGTATGTTTAGTAACATTTAAATATATATTTTCATACAAATAATGTGTGTTGGAAACTCTCCTTGTAATAGTTTTCCCGATTGAGAGCTCCAACTGTTTTGGGCCTAGAGTAATGCGTTTTAGGAGGGTTTCATATTTCTAAATGCCACGGTTTTAGCGCTAGCAGCGAGTGGAGTTGTGCTGCAACAATGTAATAAGGCCAGTTTAAGCCCTTTTACCTACTTACTGGTGTAGGTATCGCTTAAACGGAACGATCTGATTGTAGGACTCCATTTATCGGATTGGAAAACCGGCGTCAGTCTGAAAAAACCGAGGCAGTGTACATTTTAAAATAAAATGAAATCCAGGCCGTGTTTATGCGGGGTTATGCATGCAGATAGAGCGCTATTTTCCCGCGAGGGGTTCAGAAATAGTGCTGGTATTCTGAAAACAGACTTTAGGCACTTTGATAATAGTAGACAATGATTTTTAGATTATTACAAATATAGGTTATCCTATGGGATATCTTAGCTCAAAGCTGGGGTTTGCCTTAGGCTTTTTAAATATATATCTGGTTTGAGACCTGTTTGAGCCTACCATTCGGTAAATCCAACGAAACCTATGTCATTGAAAAGCTGAAATGGTATTTTCATTTTCATGTTGTATACATTCATCTAGAGTCTCTCAATTCTTTACAAAATGTTTTGAAATTATTGATGTACGCCAAATCTTATTTCTGTTGAGACAGAAGTACCCGTGTTATGGTGGTTAGACTCGAGGTTACAGAAGATAGATAGGTTCATAGTTTTCATTCCTTCTATTAGTTTACACTCGATATATTTATTTATATATCTTGAGCAAGTTTTCAATCGTTAAAAATACTTGTTATTCATCCACACAAGTTCTATTACATGTTTAAAACTTGTATTCGGTGACACTATGATAACAATGTTTTTCAGATACTAATTCATTAATTATATTTAATTTTATTAATTTTAATAATTAATCTCAATTTGTTTTTTGTCACTAAATATAGTGATTCGGTCATTTTTATATACATATTTATATTAATTGTAATTATTTATTAAAAAGTAACTTGAATAAAATTTATTTTATTGACCTAAGTAGGTAATGACTTGAATTTTTTATTCTTCCCATATCTCTTTGTTACTGAACAAGTCGCCTGGATTATATATTTTGCTATGAACTATGGTTTTTCAGTTTTTAAACTTATTTATACTTTCGGTCAATTCATAGTAAATTATTGTTCAACATGAAGGTCTTGTAAAGGATATAATGTTTAGTTAAACCAGATCATCTGTGTACATAATAAAGTACAAATAAGTAACCGACTCTACGAATGCCTTTGTAAACATCTGTCAGGAGTATTTGTTTTGAAAGAGTTCGTGCCTTATTCAGTTTTATTGTGAGACACTTTCGGGCTGCTTTTGTAAAGAGGCCACTAGACGATGCGTTATTTACGTCAATATATTGGAAGATATTTTGCGCAATTGTATTACTTGGGCAACCCAGGTGAAATATTATTGCTTAATAAATTGGTCTGTGACAGATACTTGTGCAGACAACATCTGGAATAGGAAGACAAGTTGTGTGGCATTAGTAGAGCTTCAGAAAGAAGCACAGAGGGGGGGGGGGTGAAGGGATTGTTTAAAGTAAGGAATAAGTAGTGTACCCGTGAAATTCTGTAAAGTGCAGCAAAAATTAGCGCAGCAAGTGATTTTCAAGCTTTGGGGCTAATCAGCATCCGGGTAGCATTCTCCATATTTACAAAACAAGTGACCGTCCTGTTTATTTTTTAAACTAATGTTTCGGTAGTCCTTATTTTTATCCGCAGAGCAGGTAAGCTCCTTTATATTCTAAAATAAACTTTCTTCATCCTCACCATTTGCAGCCACGGTGGATGTTTACTCCAACCTTGATAACACATCTCAACCAGGAATACGCGTATTGCCAACAGATTAGGGAATATTAAAGTTTATCCCTCAAAATCTCATTACACAGTAGTTTATTACTACATACTACTTACCAGTAGCCAATCAGCAATGGAGATGACATCATTGTCGAAACTAATGTGAATGTATTATTAGACTAGTATTTAGTGAAATTTTGAACGAACTACTTTAATATTTACTAGACGAAGTAATATTTACTAGATTGTACGATGAAAATCAAACTGTTTTAAATTTACTCAATATACAGAGCAATATTTCAATTTGACCTACTTACGCTTTATATTATTTGTCAAAACTTATTTTTTATTTCAGTTGCTGTATTTTATTGAAACAGTCACTCACTCACTCACACACACACACACACACACACACACACACTGCAACGGTCTGATATACCGTGGCAAATAGGAAATAAATAATTTCCTGTTTTTAAGTAATAAAGTTGATTTTTAAATTAATCAAGTTTGGAATTATAGGAATAATAAAGAGTGAAAAATTAAATAAAACCATAAGTAGAATAATTAAGCTAAATTAAAAAGTATTAAAGAATAAATTTGTAATAACTAGCTAAATTTGACCATCGGGAGTGAGGCGAAAAATTTCAAAGTGCTTAAAAAGGCTATCTTAAGAACCAAACCACGTAGAACTTTCATCGACATTTTAAAAGAACCAGAATAAGCCAGAATAAACATTAGTGAAAACAAAATTTGAAAAACTTAAAAAACAAAAAAGTTACAGCAGTTTTAATAAAATAGACATTTTTCAGTGTTCCAAAAATGATAATCAAACTCTTGCAAGCTAGAACAGATTCGTTGCCCGACTTGCCTGTACAAGGAATAAATCCAAAGATAGCAAGTATTGCAGGCGGGGTGAGGTAGGTTAAATTCACCGCTATATATACTAGGTCTCTAAGACTTTAGAGACAGTCTGAAATAAATTTTAATACGAGGTGCCGCGGAACGCTATGCTGGACCGCGAGTAGGATCGCCATCAGGCCAGATGGACCAAACCTCAACGCTTCCGTCGTCTAGGACTACCAAGGAATGAAGGCTCCAGACTCAGCCTCCAGGACGCGGGAACGGAGAAAAACCACCACCGACGAACCAGGGATGGCGACTTCCGATGTCCAAGGACCAGGGAATCCAGACGAGGGACTCTAGGACCGGCAGGAACATCTTTGGCAAGTCATTTTCTCTATTCGATACCAATTACGTCAAATTTAGTCAGTTAATTTTATTAAATTCAAACAAATATTCAAGCTTAAACAATGACTTCACTCTTTATAAAATTTTAATAAATTTTATGCTTAATAAAATGAATTTATGTGATCAGAATATTTCAAATGATAAATACTAAATTTACAAAGGGTTTTTGGCCATAAGCCATTTATTTTCAAGGAAATAAGAATTTTTAGAATATTATAAATTTAAAAATTAAGTGTCATAAATACGAATTTTTACCAATTCAATATAGAAGATAAATTTTTATTATGTGTAATTTGGAAAATAATTTTATGTTTATGTAAATGTAATTGATATAAATGGAAATTATAAGATTTTAGAGGATGAAAAACAACAAGTTATTCAGTGAATTGTTTTGTTAATATAATTTTGTTGTATTTGAAAGTATAAATTTTCTTTTTTATTTAAATAAATAAAATTAAATATGTTATAAAAATCAACAGTATTTGCATGTCATCCTGTGTCGAATAATCAATAAAAACTGTTTAGCTTTTTCCAACTAATATGAAAATGGTTATTAAATCAGTAAACAAGTTTAATTAAATTTCATTAAATGATAATAGTTAAAACCTAATGTTTTTAAAGAGGTGAGCTAGCCTAAAGATTAGTTGGTTTTTTGTATAAAAGTCCAGAGATTTATCTACTGGCAGATTGTGTTTAAAAGGACACAGGAGCCTTTTAAAATAGGTAATTTAAACACGATCATATTTTGCACGTTCCCTTGCTGTCTCTGCAGATCATCATCAGGTGGTAAGACTCTGTGAATATTTTCTGTATTATTTTAAATGTGTTTCTTTCCAGCTGACTATTGAAATGACATGTGTGACTATATCTTGACCATACATAATTGATAAACCAATTTTGGGGAGTTTATGCTTATTGTCAATAGTAGTCAGCGGGAACAGGCTTGTTTTGGGCCTGGCCCTATGAGCGGGAAATATACACGTAACTCAGGGAGTTT
>JBAIZL010000004.1:143472231-143477231 GCA_036971475.1 Prosapia bicincta | reverse complement strand
ACCCTTATTTCTCTTTTCACCATCGCTTAACACACTTTGATATTCACTTGCCTTAGAACTTTGACTCTCGTACCTATCAGAATTAGATTCATCATTTGTTTTACGACGTCTGTTAAACGGATTTCCACTTCCCAATTTGCCAACAAATACCCAATGACCGTCTTTGTCTTTTATCCTTTTCCCAGAATTTCCAAAGCTATCCCGATCAGCATTCAATTCACTGCTGTAAGTCTTGTTGCTGGAAGTTGACTTTTCGTTTGGAGATTTTCCTAAGTAAGAGAAGGATGCTATTTCATCCGAACTGCCTAAAGACTTGTTATCTCTAATGGCGTCACTCTCAGTGTTTCGTTCAGCAAAGGATTTATCCATACTTGACGTATAATCTGCAACTTGTTTAAGGTTCGGTACGTTTTCCAATGTTTCCATATTTTCTAAATCAGATTCGTTCCCAAGTAATGGCAAATGTTGGTCGAAATAATGATTCAATCCTGACGAACATTTTTGTAAGCCTTTAGAAATATTCTCTAATGGTAAGCCATTATGTTCTGTATCAGTTTTTCTTTTTATATACGATATGTTATCGTCAAAATATGACTCTATACTTCTTAAAGTATCTGTATCTTCGGTAAGTGGCACGGTAGGATTACTGCTTTTCTCAATATTTTCATTTCCGTTGTTCAGATACTTAATGTTTTCGTCAAAATACGTTGAAGCTTTTGCGATACCCAATAATGATTGGCTATTCCATTGTTGCAATTGAACGTTCTGATTGAACAGCTTGTTTCTTGGGTTTTCTTCCAGATATGGTAGGTTTATATCGAAATAACTGTATTTCGATTGAGCTTTCGATGTGTCGTCACCGCTCTCAGTTTGTCCAGCTTCAGTTTTGGTGGGCTGCTTTTCATTGCTGCCTTTTACAACAATGAAAGGTCTTTTACTTGTTTCATTTTCAAAACTAAGTGGGCGAACTTGTGTGAACGCGTCTTTTTTCACTTTTTGTTGAGAATAAGTTATTATTCTGTAAGTGTTTGTAGAAGTTGTTACTCTCTTGTCTTTAAGGGGCGCAGCACAGCACGGATAACCCTTTTTTAAATTTTTTTGTTCCGATGTTCGTACTGATTCGTTCTCCTCTGGCGAATCAACCGTAAATGATATCTTTTCATTCGAAGATACAATCAACAGTCCATCGCTGTCTAACGAACTCTCTTCAAGATCTCCATTCCAGCTTGTTTTATCCGACAAGTTACTCAACGAACCCTTAATGGATAAAATACTATCCGAATTCATTTCTTTCGGTACATTGATTTGAATTTGTTTACATTGGTTTTCTATTCTTGGTTTTTTCAACGGTATTTTAGTTTCAATTTCCTTAGCAGCCTTTGGAAACGAAAGAGTAACTCGCCCATGTTCTCTAGGTTTAATCAGTTTCAGTTCTTGTGTTATATCCAAAGTGACATCAGTAAAATCGTTCTTGGTGTCCTCATAAGGACCGCCACGTGGTACTTTTTGATCCCCTGGTTGCACGCGTTGGGACTGCACGAGCGTCTCTCTCTGGAGCGTCAGTTTCGTTGTAGGTGTTTTTATTTCATGTCCGTCGGATTTCCGAAACGAAAAATTCACCTTTCTATTTTGTTTTGGTTTGTTGTCTAAAGTAGGCTCTGTTTCTGAGGGGGGCGTTTCATCAGCTAGACAAACATTTTTAATTGGTGTATCTTCATAAGGTAGTTTTGCATTAGTTTGAGTTTGCCTTTCTTCTTTTAGTCTTTTTAAAACCTTTTTAATTATTCGATCTTCATCTATTGATGACGTTTCTCCATACGCTGCGGTTTTTACAGACTGCGATTCTTCAGAAACAAGTTTTGGTTCCACTTGAATTTCCTTTTCTATATTCACGTTCTTTAGCGTGGGTTTATTTGTAGAGTCTTTATAGTTCAATTTAAGCTCGTCCAACTGGAATTTTTCTGTCGACGTCTGTGTGTCTTCAGAAAGGCTATACCCCTTTATAGACGTATTATCTGCATTAGCAATAGGAAAGGCCAATGTATTATAATCTCTTTTCAGAGGATAAAACGATATTTCCTCATCGCTGATAGGGCCACTTGAATCGTTCTCTGTACCGCTTTCGTCGTGAAGTCTTATCGATTCCGCACGGTCGATATAAGGTTTGCTTTTTGTAGGCACTGTTATCTCGTACACGTTGAAAACTTTGCCATTCTCCTCTTTGTCTTTCTTGACCACGTTCACTGCGGAACTGGTGGTTCCTATCACATTTATGTTGATGATGGCCTCATCTTCCGGAAAACTTTTGCTCACTATGGATCGTCTCTGGGGAGTCCTTACCTGTTTACTCTTCTTTTGATTATACATATCTCATTACACTCGACAGATTTATGAAGATATCGTGGAATGCTCAATATGAAGGGCATGTTTTACATAAAATCAACATGTCAGTAAAGAAGCCTAGCAAAAATACATCTTACTTTTTGTTGTAAAAACCTGCAACCATATTGAATGTTCTTCTATTGCCTGGTAGTTATAAAATCTGCAACGATCATTAGACCCGGTTAGTTCAAAAACTGTGCTGTGTTTCAAAGATGACTCAATAGTTCTCTTCAGCTTAATTAGAACGAATCCTGAAAGAAAAAAAACATAATAACTACTAAATGATAGAGTTAAAACAATATTTAGATGAATTTGTAGTCAAATTAAAATTAAAAAGGTATTTGGAAATTACCAAACTTAGCGTAGGGTTGTCCTTTTTATTATTAATCCGTTTTATATTCGAGTAGGAAAACGATTGAACACGCTGTGAATTTGAAAATATCGCACTTATGTCGCGAAAGACAATAGGCTCTCTGCCCGACTTGGTTAGCAAAATACTCTTTTAATTTCAGCTCTACTTGAGCTCTACTATTACATAACACGTTGCGGTATGTAAGGAGACGTTGTTAATAGCATCTTATTATTCGTTTGTGTAAAGTGAAGAATAAAGCCAATGAAGATAAAATAGGAGGAAATGAGAAAATAGGAGCCACCTATACAGCTATAGATGGAAGGTAGCCTACGTGTCTGGAGAAAAACAGTTAGAGGGAGGCTAAAGTCTATCTACAATTTAGGTGAGGTGAAGTGGAAGAAATGGTTGTGTTTATAGTGAAAATGAAATCTATTATTAAAAGATGACTTATTTTATAAACCTTAAGGTGGGAGTCAAAATTGACACATTGAAGGAAACGTCTGCGAAATTACCAAAGTAATGGAGATGTTAAAATGCCGTTTTGATAAAACCATTTATTAAAGGAGGACAAAAGTAAATTCATAAAGAAAGCAAAAGACACAGGCTGGGAGGACCTACAGACTTATGTTACGTGACCTTATAGCGTAGATTTATAATGGCTGATACAAAAGATAACCAATTGCTCTTGTGCCTAGAAATAAATAAACATATGTTTAAAATGTGGGTGTAATTGTTTCATGATTAAAATTACAGTTACATATCGGTAATGTTTAATATTTTCAGAACTGAACATTATATTTTCACCGTTGCATTATTTAATATTTGGAAGAAGTATGATAAAATAAATTTCACATTCACTAACGTTAACAAGTGATAACAGTTTTCTACATTTATATTTCTTCTCTGTGACATTGCTTACCAATAAGTGTGTTTAAACACGTCAAAATGTTCATAGGAAGGTTGTTTAAAAATGCTAGCTTGTAACAAGACACAGACGTGTAACTATTTCTAATAACGTTTTTGGATTTCCTCTGTATGAGTAAGGACTTGAGCCTCCACAGAGAGGCATTGAGCCTTCACAAGACATCATAAACTTACTCTTTGGCAACATCCGACTATACTATGCCTTCACGAGCTTATCACGTCACATCATGTGCCTATACAATGACGTCATAGAGGTACACTGTGAGGTCTTGAGCCTCCACAGAGAGGCATTGAGCCTTCACAAGACATCATAAACGTACTCTTTGGCAACATCCGCCTATACTATGACTTTACGAGCTTACACTGGGATGGCATGGGCCACCACAGTGAAGTCATGGCCTTCGCAGTGACACCATGAGTCTACACTGTAAAATCATGAGCCTCCACAGAGAGTCATTATGCCTTCACAAGACAGCATAAACGTATTCTTTAGCAACATCCGCCCATACTATGACTTCACGAGCTTACACTGGGATGGCATGGGCCACCACAGTGAAGTCATGGCCTTCGCAGTGACACCATGAGTCTACACTGTAAAATCATGAGCCTCCACAGAGAGGCATTGAGCCTTCACAAGACATCATAAACGTACTCTTTGGCAACATCCGCCCATACTATGACTTCACGAGCTTACACTGGGATGGCATGGGCCACCACAGTGAAGTCATGGCCTTCGCAGTGACACCATGAGTCTACACTGTAAAATCATGAGCCTTCACAGAAACTCCTTAAGCATTCACACGACATATTAAACCTAGAGACTTCATACGCTTATACTATGACGTCATCAACTACACTGTGACATCATAGGTCATCACAGTGAAGTCACCAGCATCCACACTGATTCCTCAGTCTCAGCAGTGACATCATCAGCCTACACTGTGACATCATGTGCCTATACAGTGACGTCATGAGGGTACACTGTGAGGTCATAAGCCTCCACACTGACGACAACAGTCTCTGAAATGACGTTAGTAGTCTTCACGGTAACGTTATAATCTACCGTAGTGACGTCAATAACATTCACTTTTAGGTAATGAGAATACATAGTCTCCCAGATGAGCTTTGGTTGTGGTTAAAAACAGGTTTTGATACCCCATAAACTTGATTTGTATTAAAGTTAAAATAAAATTAACAGAGGTTCATATATCATACAGTATATTATATATATATATATATATATATATATATATATATATATATATATATATATTACAATTTTTAAAGTATTTCTTTAGACTTCAGTAGGGAAGTAATATTGTTTGATTTGTTAAAATGTTTT
>JBAIZL010000004.1:143297231-143467231 GCA_036971475.1 Prosapia bicincta | reverse complement strand
ACTGGGGCGAAGTCACTGACGGTATACATTTACTGCATAAAAGGGACTAATATCGTACATTGTCTGCATTAAAGACACTAATTGCACACATTTACTGCAGAGTATGAACTAGCAAAACACAGTTACTGTAGGGTTGACACTAATATCATACACTTACGGCAAGAGAGGCACTAATATCATACATTTACTGCAGGAAACTCACTAATAGCACCCATTTACTGTATCGAAGATACCAATGCCATAGATTTACTGCATGAAAGACTCTAATAGCATACATTGTCTCTATTAACGACACAAATAGCACACATTTACTGTAGGGTAGAAAATATAGGATACATTTACTGCATGAAAGACACTAATATTACACATTGTCTGCATGAAAGACACTTATAGCGCACATTTACTGTATGGATGGATTCAATGGCATACATTTACTGGGGATAGCCACTAATAGGATACATTTACTGCATGCAAGACACTAATATCATTCATTGTCTGCATTAAAGACACTAATATCATACATTCTCTGCATTAAAGACACTAAAACCATGCATTGTCTGCATTAAGGATACTAATAGCATACATTTACTGAAGGTTAGACCCTAATATCACTTTTACTGCAGGAATGACACTAAGAGCATACATTTACTGCACGAAAGACACTAACATCATACATTTACTGCAGAAAAAACACTAAACGCACACATTTACTGTGTGGACGATACCAATGATATATATTTCCTACATAAAAAATATAATATCATACATTGTCTGCATGAAAAACATTAATAGTACACTTTGACTGTATGGAAGATACCATTGACATACATTTACTGCATGGTAGACACTATTATCATATATTTCAGCAGGAAAGACACTAAGAGCATACATTTACTGCAGAAAAAACACTAAAAGCACACATTTAATGTATTGAAGATACCAATAACATACATTTCCTACATAAAAAATATAATATCATACATTGTCTGCATGAAAAACATTAATAATATGTAAAATATTAATAAGTAAAACATATTAAGAAAAATATTAATAGTAAACATTTTTACTGTATGGAAGATACCATTGGCATACATTTACTGCATGAAAGCACTAGTATCATGCATTGTCTGCATTAAGGATACTAATAGCATACATTTACTGCAAGGTAGACACTATTATCATTTATTTCAGCAGGAAAGACACTAAGAGCATACATTTACTGCAGGCTAGACACTAATATCATACATTTACTGCAGGAGAGACACTAATAGCATAGATTACCTTCAGGAAAGACACTAAGAGCATACATTTACTGCAGAAAATACACTAAAAGCACACATTTACTGTATGGAAGATACCAATAACATACATTTCCTACATAAAAAATATAATATCATACATTGCTGCACGAAAAACATTAATAATATGTAAAATATTAATAAGTAAAACATATTAAGAAAAATATTAATAGTAAACATTTTTACTGTATGGAAGATACCATTGGCATACATTTACTGCATGAAAGCACTAGTATCATGCATTGTCTGCATTAAGGATACTAATAGCATACATTTACTGCAAGGTAGACACTATTATCATTTATTTCAGCAGGAAAGACACTAAGAGCATACATTTACTGCAGGCTAGACACTAATATCATACATACTGCAGGAGAGACACTACTATCATAGATTACCTTCAGGAAAGACACTGATTACATATATTTACTGCAGGAAAGATACTAATAGCAAACACTTACTACAGGATAGACACTAAAATCATATATTTACTAAACGAAAGACACTAATAGGACACTTTTACTTAATGGAAGATACCATTACTGCATAAAAGACACTAATATCAGACATTGTTTGCATTAAAGATACTTATAGCATACATTTACTTACTGGTTACACACTAATATTATATGTTTACTGCAAGGTGACACTAATATCATACATTGTCTGCATGTAAGACATTTGTATCATACATTCACTGCCGGGTAGACACTGATATCAAATATTTACTGCAGGAAAGGATCTAATAGAATATATTTACTGCAGGTTAGAAACTACCAACACACATTTACTGAAGGGTAGACACTATTATCATATATTTAGTGCAGAAAAGACACTAAGAGCATACATTTACTGCAGGTTAGACACAAATATCATACATTTACTGCAGGAAAGACACTAATAGCAAACATTTACTGCAGGGTAGACACTTATTTGTTACATTTACTTTAGGAAACACACTAATAGCATACATTTACTTCAAGAAAGACACTAATAGCATACATTTACTTCAGGAAAGACACTGATAGCACACATTTACTTCAGGAAAGACACTGATAGCACACATTTACTGCAAGAAAGACACTGATAGCACACATTTACTGCAAGAAAGACACTAATAGCATACATTTACTTCACGAAAGACACTGATAGCATACATTTACTTCACGAAAGACACTGATAGCACACATTTACTGCAAGAAAGACACTAATAGCATACATTTACTTCAGGAAAGACACTGATAGCATACATTTACTTCAGGAAAGACACTGATAGCACACATTTACTGCAAGAAAGACACTAATAGCATACATTTACTTCAGGAAAGACACTATTAGCATATATTTACTTCACGAAAGACACTAAGAGCAAACATTTACTGCAGGATAGACACTAATATCGTACACTTACTGCAGGAAATACACTAATAGAACACATTTACCTAATGCAAGGTACTAATGGAATACATTTACTGCATAAAAGACACTCATATCATATATTGTCTGCATTAAAGACTCTAATAGCCTACATTTACTGCAGGTTAGAAACTAGCAACACACATTTACTGTAGGATAGACACTAATATCATACGTGTTCGGCAGTAAAGACAATAATAGCTTTGACATATATTATTGTCTTTACTGCATGAAAAACACTAATATCATATATTGTTTGCATTCAAGACACTAATAGCTTACATTTACTGCAAGATAGACACTAATACATTACATTTACTTTAGGGTAGACATTAATATCATACATTTACTTCAGGAAAGACACTAATATCATACTATTACAGTAGGAAAGGCACTAATAGCACACATTTACTGTATGGAAGACAGCTTTGACATATAATAATGTCTTTACTGCATGAAAAACACTAATATCATACATTGTCTGCATTCAAGACACTAATAGCTTACATTATCTGCAGGAAAGACACTAAGAGCATACATTTACTGCAGAGTAGACACAAATACCATACATTTACTGCAAGTAGACACTTATATCATACATATACTGCAGAAAAGACAACAAGAGTATACATTTACTGCAGTGTAGGCACTAATATCATGTATTTGCTGCAGTGTAGATACTAATATCATACATTTACCGAAGGTTAGACACTACTATCATACATTTACTGCAGGGTAGACACTAAAATCATATATTTAATGCAGGAAAGACACTAATAGCATACATTTACTTCAGGAAAGACACTGATAGCACACATTTACAAGAGGGAATACAGTAATAGGATACATTTACTGTGTAAACATTAATAATATTAAATATTTCAATGTAATGATATAAATTTTATTTCTGTCATTTAATATAATATTACATTATATAGTATACATCTGCCTAATTTTACCCATTAACGGTTTACGTCGTACGTAATATTGCCCCAAATCTTGATCTCACAGTCTTTCCTTCCCACTTTGGTTTTTATCACTTCTCCGTGCTCTTCCCTTTTGTACGTCGGCCTGATCAACACTTTGTAGTTCTTCTGTCGTGAAGCGAAGAAGCTGCTGCTTTTTGTCTTGCCTTTGTCATTGACGTCCTTATTATAGTTCCCTTTGTCCATTTCTTTTTCCCACGGTGACACAACCTGGTCATCTTCCACGTAAACAGATACGGGAGGATGCACTTGTAAGTTTATTTTATTACTTTCATTGTTGCCTCTAATCAATTGGTGGAACCTGTTTCTGAGATCGTCTATAGAGTCTGTGGTAGTCACCGCGAGATCTAGGTTTGGTGTCCGTGGAGGACCGCGATGCCCATACGGGACTGCAGCCGCTGCTTCGCTATACGGTTGTGGCCGAAGTCCTGGCCGCCTCTTCAGCATCTCGTCGGACAGGGAATCAATGCCGTCGTATAGAAAGCTCACATCCTCTATCATTGTCGGATTGTGATTCGCTCCTGAGATGATCTTGTGCGGTGTCGCAAAGGTAACAGTTCTCCGACCTTGCCCATTCGTGTTTTGAAATGCTGATGTTTTTTTCATTTTCGAGTTGCTGTTTGACACTTAGCCAATCTCCACCCGCTTCACAGAGTGACCTTGTTCCTGTATCGAAAAAAAATCTTTTACGCTAAGTGGCAAAAATAAATTTGTTTGTTTTAAAAAATAAACAATGAAACATTGATACTAAAATTTTATTATTGGACGAATGCACGAATAAAGATTTCATCTGAGTATTAGATTTGCTCAATAGAGAGTCTATGACTTCTTGCCCGTGATGTAGTATTAAGTGTTCTAGGCGTGTGTTTTAGAGGAGCACGATCAATTTATGAAAGAAGTAGTATAAACAAAATATTTTTAAAGGTTATTCGTACATAAAACAAATAAAAGTAGGAATTTTACTTAGGTTAAGAAAGAAAAGTATTATTTTAGTAATTTGTTTAATAAATAACTACAATTAAGTAACATAACCAATGCGTTCAAACAGTTGTTCTACCACATAACTTAAACCAACTGTTTTATGAAATCATATGTTGTTACTTATTTTAATCCAAACGGAACGAAATAACTATGTTGCGTACTTTGTACTTATGTGAAACGTTTTTCTCCCGTAAAAAACTGGTAATAATTACAGTATTTAAATTTAATAAATGAATTAATATTTTTAAAATCTTTGTTAGCTCCAAGTATCATCCACGTTTAAATCAATTTACTTGAACTTTAGTTGATGAATAAAAAGTATTTTTATTAACGGTAGAAAGTTTGAACAAGATATATAAATAAGGAGAATGTGAACTTATAGAAAGAATTGAAAATGAAGTTTCTAGGGAAATAAAACAAAATATAATCTTCGATTGTCGCTAAAATTATCCGACAAGGCTATAGACAGCGAAATAGAATCAGGAAGCAAAAACAGATTGGAGAGTGTTTTGTGGCTTGTAATCAAACACTGGAAGCGGCTGAAAAACAAATAAACAGGATTGATGGTAAATATATAATAAAACTAGACTTATCGTGTAACCTTCGTGTCACCAAGTATTTCTACCATTTTCTCTCTTTTAACATGACATTTCGATCATTCCTTTTTCAAAACACACTAACGTAAATAAAACGAAGACGCTATACTCTAATTTCTAAGACTTTAGTCCCTTTAGTTTCTGCAGCAGTTAGATTTTACCAGCTTTTATCTAAAACAAACGTAGAAAAGAAATGTAATATGGTAAAGGGTCGAATCAAAACTCAACCAAACTGACGCCAAATAAAGTGAAGCCGTCTGCTACCAAAGATACTTTTTGCATCGAACCATAAAGAAGGTATATGAAATATTGAAATAAAATATTTTTGTAGCGTAATGGAAACAAGCCACGCTGAAAGCGGCATCGCTAGTGTGTTTTTAGTGAAAAGGGAGGGACAGGGCAGGGGGAGTTTCGGGGCTGCGATTAGTTGTAAAGTTTGAAGGGTTCTTTGTGCGAGTGCTTTTAGCGCAGACAACGCAGAAATGTTTGAACATGCGAGGTTTCAAAGTTGAAAATTGTTTTCCTACGGAAATCGAGTTAACCCGCCCAGAAACCTCGTACAGACGCAACGCAGAATAGTTTGTAATGCAACGAGCATCTAAAGTTTAGTTAGGACTGAGTTGCACTTTAAATTTAATTAATTTTATTGTAAATGACATTCTCAAGTGAAATTTGCCATAAATTACATTCTTCCTACAGACGCTGATTGCCTTCTCCACCTTCAAGTAAAATGTACGATTCGAAGTACCTTAAAAGCAGCGATCAGAAATGGAGTTAATGAGGTGGAGTTAACGTTAGAAAAGGAGGCGCACACAATGTCAGAATGAGCTTCACCCTGAAAGTGGTACAACAAAGCCTCGCACAGTCAATTCCACTACGATATGCTTAGCTGGGCTATATTACTTAAACCCAATTCTTCCGAAAATAAAACGATGAGCTGTCACAAAAACTTAATCGTAGCTACACTAGCAAGTTATTCTCCACACTCGAGCAATAGTTTTCCTGTACTTCAGTTCTCTTCTTTAGTCACACTTTCCCCCTTCCTTTCTTATCCTTTATTCTGCTCGGCAGTTTAACAACTTTCTTCGATTTTGATAAAGGATAGATAAACTTCAGATACACAACTAAGATCCGTAAGACACAATCCTTTCCTTAATCACAGATCAGGTAGTTTTATATCCTTACTCTAATCCTATCTATATATACAAACCTTTTTATATTTTTGCCAAACGATTGCAGTCAATATCATAAATCGTACGAGAAATATGAATTTGACCCCCCCCCCTAAAATTTGATTAAGTGTATCTGAGGAAGATTACAAGTGTCTTACTCCGTACACAGCTGTCTCAATACACTACTTTATCACGACTCAATTTTACACAGTGTTTCCATTTCAGTTAGTTGTTTAGCTAAACCCTCCTTCACCAAATTGCAGTTCACTTTAGTTCTTTACGAGCAATTTGTTTTTCATACATCTTGCTATCATGTAACTATTTTACTTTGTTGCTTTTCTGTAAGTTACTTCTAGATAATCGTTTTTTTTTTGTGCTTGTTTTACATTGCTTTACTTACAGCTATCTTACTCTCCAAAATCCTTCTTCCACTTGTCTATTTTACACTAATTATTTTATATTGAATGAAATTTCTAGATCTTGCTTTCATGTAACTATTTTACTCCTTAGATTTTCTGTACGTTGCTTCTAGATAATAGTTTTTATGTCTCGTTTTACATTGCTTTATTTACAGCGCTCCTACTCTCCTAAATCCTTCTTCCACTTGTCTATTTTACACTGGTTATTTTATATTGAATGAGATTTCTAGATCATGTTTTCATGTTGCTATATTACTCGGTTGCTTTTCTGTAAGTTGCTTCTAAATAATCGTTTTATTGGCTTGTTTTACATTGATTTATTTACAGCGATCTTAATCTCCAAAATCCTGCTTACACTTGTCTATTTTACACTGGTTATTTTATATTGAATGAGATTTCTAGATCTTGCTTTCATGTAACTATTTTACTCCTTAGCTTTTCTGTAAGTTGCTTCTAGATAATCGTTTTTATGTCTCGTTTTACATTGCTTTATTTACAGCAATCTTAATCTCCAAAATCTGGCTTCCACTTGTCTATTTTACACTAGTTATTTTATATTGAATGAGGTTTCTAGATCTTCCTTTCATGTAATTATTTTACTCTGTTGCTTTTCTGTGAGTAGCTTCTAGATAATAGTTTTTATGGCTCGTCTACATTGCTATATTTACAGCGATCTTGTATTCCAAAATCCTGCTCCCACTTGTCTATTTTACACTGGTTTTTTTTATAATGAATGAAGTTACTAGATCTTGCTTTCATGTAATTATTTTATCTACATTTCAGTCAATATCTTGAATCCTGTTTTCATTTGCATTTTATGTACTACTTTTTTTTACAGCTATTAGCTTTCTTAGATCCTTCCTACAGGAGACTATTTTAAACGACCTTCTCCTCAGTTCCTAAATTGTGCTTTCACATTATTATTTTACACTGTTTAATTTCCTGTAATCTCTAAATACAGCTTTCCTAAACCCTCCATACTGCAGTAATGCGCCTATTTTATACGACTTTCTCCTCAGTTATTCGTGTTTCCAAATCATCCTTTCCCCTGTCTTTTTTACACAGATTCGTTTCCTACGAATGCGTTCCTAGATCCCACCTTCAGGCGACTATTTGACACTCCTTTCTCAGTAATATCTAATTGTAGCTCTACCGTATACATGTGACTATATTACACTACTTCTTTTCCAATGAGTAGAGTTCTGTAGATCCTCCTTTTTGTTGACACATTTACAACAGTTTTTTTTAAAGTTTTACTTCATACATCAATATAGAGCAATATCGCTGTTTGCTTCATTAAGAGTGAATGTGCAAACTTCGTTTCGTTCACAGTTGTTGATCAGGTTTTACTTTTCGCACCTAATGATTTCTCCTTTAGGATGAAACCATCATTGCTACTGCTGCTGCCCGCTATAACCATGTTCACATTTACATACCCAGCTCTCCCAGTCATACCTTGCTTAACAATTTTATTAATTTATAGCTACAAATATTATTTACGCTTATTAATGTTTTACACTTTGAACGATTTAATGCACATGTTCAGTATTAAAAAACGGATAGTTTCTAAAATATTTATAATTATTTTTAAAAATATAAAATGAACAAACCCATTACTGTCAAGACATCAATAGGGGAAATTCTATTAATATCTAATAATATCTCACTTAATTGGCTTCCTGCATTACACTTTCCTCGAAATCAATTTCAGAGATACTAAATTTATTGGAGTGGAAATTGAATTTCCACTTTCAGATAAAGGTCAATTTAGAAACTAAATAGATTACATTTATTCATCAATAATCTAAGATGATAGTTTTCTCCAATATCCTTTTACAACAATAATAAGATTATACTTTATCCTTAACGTTTTCCTATACGAAAAATATTATTTTCTGAGAAATGCTCTCGGGGATTCATCTTCTAGTCAGATGCGATACTTAAAATGTGTATCGCTTTACACTTGCGGGCCCAGAATTGTATTCCCTTTGTATTTATCCAGATGTGAACCAGACCATGGTTGCCATGGCAACTGTGCCGGTGCTGTGATACACTCTTTGCGTATGAGTTCGGTTCTAGTTATTGCAGCAGAGTGATTTGAACAAATCCATACAAGAATTATTTCTTCATCAGGAACAAACTAGCGCAATCTTTTGTCTAAAAGGTTATCTTTCGGGAGTAGCATACTGAATGGATTAGTTCGTTTTATCCAAACACCCAAACCACACTACAAGATATAACAATAATTAAGAAGTTAGTTTTAAACCCTCTTTTAATCGTACTCTCTGATAATGACGACTTGGTCATTGAAACATACAAAAGTGTTTAATATAGATAACTTTCTTGATTAGTTACTGATTGTATAACTTTGTTAATTGAACTATTGACTACATCTTCTATTGTTGTATTGCGTATCTGATTAATTGTATTAATTGTAATATTTGTCACTATGCTCATTGTATTTTATTTATAAGTAATTTTTGTAGTAATTAATCCATAGCTACACGATATGATTTGTGTGTCTGTGATACCGGCTGAGACAGTCCCTTGTTAACGTTCGTATAGTGTACGAGTATACCATAGTTACAACACCTTGTCGCTTCCTCTTTCACGGTAGCAGTTATCATACGCGTCTATCAGGTTACACCTGACGACCGGTCAGGTACATATACTTCTCGCATGTAGCTTCGGTATAGATTGTGGTATACAGATTTTTCATGTAATACGTTGCTCCGTATATTTAAGTATCCAACCTGAAGGATACAAAAAAGTTGGAAAATCTGGATAAGATTAGAGTGAAAACCTAGCGAATCCTAAAGTGAATATAACGAGCAACTGTAGGACGTATACCTGGAAGTAGATCTACTCTCTAACGGGGACAGAGAAGTAATAACCTGTAAGAAGAAGGACAAGGAAGAGTTTGTTTATAGGGCACAAAGGGGATGATGAATGTTCCCAGAGTTGCTTGTCTAACACCGACCTGGTCGCAATGTAGCTATGTGTCCTGTGTGTACTTGTGCGTTTTGTAGCCCACAGGGCTATTCTGTGCGGCCCGCCAACAGTTTTTTAAACTTAAAAAGAAAACGTTATTTAATAAAGTTATACAAATTTGGATCAGTGTATCAGTCAGTTGAAGCCATCTAATCGCCTCAAAATTCACCATTTTTGCATCTAATTTTAAAAACGTATCTCCCCAGGCAGTAGTTTTAATTACGCTCTCCCTGGTAAATATATTTCCCAGATCCTTCACCACACTTAGGTGGGTCTCGTGGTTTGGCCCAAAGATTGATTTTCGCCCCCCCCCCCAGCTTTTGTAAGTTGGACAACTCTGGTATAGAGAAGTACTTAAAACTGAAGAGTACATTAAGGTTGTTATCCCATAAAAGGGACGTTTTAAACTGATGGAATTAAATAAAGAAAATAAATATTTCCCGACTTCAAAAATATTTTGCGCCTTCCTCTTCCTATCGTGCGTGTGAAGACAGACAAATATTTATCTTTGTAGTTGAAGGTAAACCACAGTAACACTCTTTTGGACAATTAAAATAAACAAGTAACATAATTTATTTTAAAAAGTCAATTTCTACTTAAATCAACAAAGACAAATTTTATTTTAGCTTCTTTTTATTTTATAATTACAATTAATATAAATATGTATATACATATTTCAGAGTGGCAATATTAAGTGCGAAAATAGAAAACTAATTTCCTTGCAATTTTCCATTGGATCTTCTATGTATTGTGTTGGACTATTATTTTTATTTGTTACTATTTATACGCTTTCTTTTTTCGTCGCTTGCATTGTGCTGTAGTTTTTTCGCTTTTCTTACGCATTATCTGTTTGTGAAGCAAGGTTCGGTACAGTTAATCCAGTTTGTTTGTTTATTTTTTTCTTTTCATTCATTGTTAATCATAAAGAATTATTTTTTATATTGTGTGGTAACCATGACAACAATTTAAGGTCATACAATGGAGGTTTTTCGTATAAATCTTTGAGAAGTTCATCTCTAGCTATGGAAAGTTGGCTCAGTGCCAAAAAGCGCTAGACTTCGAACATGAAGATACTCATTTTTTATCCGACCTTAGACCTCTAAGTTTTTATAACTTAGTTGTTGAATAGATATTTGATAAAACTGCATCAACATCAGCTGTCATCCAATACAGCTATGTATGCTGTTATATTTATAAAATGGCTGTATACGTATGGTATTTACGCACATTAAAATATAAAATGTAGGATATAATATTTAAAATTTTAATCACAACTAAATAAGACGTACTCCTATTGTTGAACTCGATAAATTTAGTCCTGCGGCCCGGCTCGAGGAAAATGAACAAATAATTGGCCCACTAAAAAGGTTGTGCACCCCTGGTATAGAATAAAGAATTAGTTTCTTGTTGAGCTGTACCCATGTAAAGACAATGTATGTTGTCATGATTTACTGGCTTAGTAACTGCTGACACGTTACTGTACAAGGTATTCGTGTTCATTGTAGAAAGAATATTTCCACGGATGCTAATATAAGTCGGTGCTGAGGGAACGTGACGTGGAGAGAGGGAAATATACGGCTCGAGGTGGAGGCACTCCTGAAGTGGCGTAAAGTGATATATAGCCAGAGGCGTGGCGCAGGAAGGAGCTTGCTCTGTGTACTAATTAAAAACGTCCCCCCGTCCAACGAAACTTGAACAAAAGATGAAACTTAGCTAATAAATAATAGAAATTACATTTCACCTTTCAAAGACATCGTAATTTCGCCTCTGATATATTATTTATTTGCTCCATAAATATATGAAATCAGTTACAATAAAAATTAAGCTCAGCTTCCGTCAGCACCAAATCACAAAAAATACCTCACTTTCTAATACCCGTTTCGAAGATAAAGCCATCACGTAGTGCTATACAAATTCTAAACTATAATTTTCATTGTGATACAGTAGTTTAGAATTTTTATATTATACTCATTATTTGGAAAAAATTTAATATTTGAGTTGGTTTTCGTTATTTGTTTAAAATTAGATGTAAAAACTCTAATATCGGGCACCCTTGGGGTCGGCATGTTGTCGGTTATCGAACATTTCCGGATATTAGAACCTAAACTAGAGGCTATAGCGTACAGTACGTACTGTGCATAACGTTATGCTACCTATCAAGGAAAATGGAATGTACTGTTGAAATCTTATCTTCCATATTTGTTTGTATCTAATTACTGTATTTCCGTACTTATTAATAAAAGCACGCGCTCACGCACACAAAATTTATAAAACAAAAATTGAAAAAAGAAAAGAAAATTCAATAATTGGTAAATTACTTGTTATTTCTTAAATTTTAAAATAAAACATGCGTAAGAAAACTCAACTATTCAAATACTAATTATTTCATAATGTTTTAACGATTTTTAAAATAATCAGGGACGTCTGACTGCTTGATAAGCGATGACCGTTTCTCAACAAAAACTCTATTTCTAAAGAGTCACATCTTGTACGAACATAGAAGGATGGTGAGCTGATTTGTTTTTGATAGAGTGCCGTATAAGCGAGCTTTTATTCTACCAATGAAATCAACTTGATTTTAAGAGGTTACATCTTAATTTATGTAGGCTATAGACGTTTTGACAATTTTATTTCACTATTCGTTTACCGTACTGGCTTTGTTTGAGTGTTTCTACGTAGGTTTTGGTGACGTATTAGCGATGGCGAAGAGTGCATCAAGGAACTTAGTCCAGTTTGGTTACGATTAATGTAAATAATCATCCCAGATACGGGGAGATGTATGGAAATCAGGACGAGAATCCACATCACCGGCACCGGGGGAAGGAGCTAGCTCAGTTCCAGCATCTTAACGCTGTCTAACCATACTTAGCCTACACAACTTATAAGCTAGTGTAGATAGTTAATTATTCGCCAATAGAGAGTATATTTACTTTAGCAATGCTGTCTTTCAAACCTTCCATATATCAAGGACCTTCCATCAAACACATTGCTTCACATTGAGTTCACTATTTTATTCTTAGGAAGTTGAGGAATAGACTCCTCCTTCCATCCAAATAAAGAGAAACTCCTCTGCCCACTAAAGGCTAAACATTATTTCTACTACCTCCAGGGGATAATTATATCCCTTCTTTAGTTGAATTTATTCCACTCTGTGCTACACTTATACTCTTTTTCTTACCCTACTTCTTACACTCCCTATTCCGGTATGTCTCTGTACATATAGGTTTTTTTACATCTAGTATTTATACTCACACTATGCTTCGATAGAAATTAAACCACCACTTCTGGTTTACTTCAGAGGTGTGAAATATCAGGACGCTGTACCCCTTTTCAAAAACTAATATACAAGTCTCTTGCTATATCTCATGACTTTTATCTGCTTTTCATTGGCCATTCAACAAAATACGCACAGACTACCATGTGTTGCATGAATCATATTGGACCTTATAAAGAGATTCTCTATGCTTATGTAACGAAATCGAAAATGTTTATGTAAAGTTAGAGGTATGACATGCTTAACTTACCTTTGTTGTTTGTTCATATCCAGGCAATCCTGAGGCCTGTAGGAGGTTAATAAAATCACCTGTAACATTAAACAATATGTTCTACAAGATCAATGCAAAGATGATGTTTTATAAACCAATAATTTTAAATATGTATATAAATATCTGAGTATATTGAAATAGAAGAATTATTAATTTTTCTTATTAATCGAAGCTTAATGTTGGTGAACAGTACCATCATCCTCAGGATTGAATAATACAATAAAGCAAGATATAAAAACATATATTAAATACATTTTAAATTATGTGGTGTACTTGCATAATTCTATTATTCATTCCTGATGATGTTGGTACTGTTCACCAACGAAAACCTTTGAATAATAAAAACTTGAATTCTTGTATTTGAATATAATACTCAGTTATTTTGATTATTATTCTAGAAAACATATATATATTAATTACTTACACAATAATGTACTTAAACAAGAATCTTACTTGTTATATTTGTGAGTTGAATTCCAAAACTATTAATTACATGCCCTCATTATCAAGCTTGTTTCATCTCTAAATAAGCATGAAAATGAGACCCCGTAATTATTATTTCTCGAAAGCCGATTCGCAAATATACCAAGTAAGATTCTTGTTTAGCTACATTAAAGTGTGATACTACTAGATATCAAGAAATACTAGAGTTCTACCTTAACTCCTCGCTTTAGGGCCTAATGACAACCGGTTACATTTACGACATATATTTTACAACAATCGCACTGGAAAAAGGTTTCAAAACAATTCCTTTCCATTAAACAATAAAGCACTCCGTAATAGAACCAAAGAAATGCATTACAAAGCTAATAAATCTATAGGAAAGAGTTTTTAAAATTGTCAGCTGCGAACTGTCAGTTATACACATGCACACAATCGATCCTAGTCAATAAACGTGACCTACCTAACTGAAACTTTCCAAAGAGCTGTGAGATCAGTGTATATCGTTCTTTTGAAACAAAGTTTCGGAACCGTTGCCAACAAGAAGACACAACACAGATTGAAAGTTTTTTGCAAAGTTAAATCTAATTGTGATGAAATATGTGTGATACTATAAAAAGGTTTGAATTTTGCCATTCACAAGCATTAAAAAGTTATTGATATTTTACCTCCAATATAAAAGAATATAAGAAATACTATTAATTTTTATGTTAGTATTATTATAACATTAATTTTAAAAAATCCGGAACATAAATTTTTAATATAAATTATATATTATCCAAACAAATTAATTTTTAGCAAAAAAACACTACAAAATGAAATAATTTGGTCATGTTATCTTCTTTACCTTAGTTATGATTAATAAGGGCTTTAATGTTTTGCTTTTCTATAGAAAAAAAATCATATACAGGTTATCACGTTTGACTGATGAAGAAGTGGGAGACGCGGGATAAACTGCTATCGTGGGAGGGGAGAGTAGTGGAGAGTATCCACTATCTGGCACACTGCAATAACGACCATTGCTTGAGAATCTACCTCCCTCACACACATCAGTTCGTGCACCTATCCGCATCTCGAGGATACCGGACATGCTATACCTGATGACCTGTACATGCCGTCTATAAAATAAAGAATCAACGTCCAAATAATTTAGTATAATTAAAGTCAAATACTTTACTGATTATAAATATAACTTATTTGTAAATATTGAAGTCAAGCTGGAGTTCTTATAGATATTTGTAAATATTGAAGTCAAGCTGGAGTTCTTATAGATATTTGTAAATATTGAGGTCAAGCTGGAGTTCTTATAGATATTTGTAAATATTGAAGTCAAGCTGGAGTTCTTATAGATATTTGTAAATATTGAAGTCAAGCTGGAGTTCTTATAGATATTTGTAAATATTGAAGTCAAGCTGGAGTTCTTATAGATATTTGTAAATATTGAGGTCAAGCTGGAGTTCTTATAGATATTTGTAAATATTGAAGTCAAGCTGGAGTTCTTATAGATATTTGTAAATATTGAAGTCAAGCTGGAGTTCTTATAGATATTTGTAAATATTGATGTCAAGCTGGAGTTCTTATAGATATTTGTAAATATTGAAGTCAAGCTGGAGTTCTTATAGATATTTGTAAATATTGAAGACAAGCTGGAGTTCTTATAGATATTTGGAAATAGCTATGGAAGAATCGAGTATTGATAACTTGCAGTTAGGACTATACGTGATTGCAGAACATTGCTACTTACTTTACGTACGAATGGTGTTATACATTGTATAGTAAATGTTTTTGCCGAAAACGTACACTAGAATTGGAAATAATATTCATTTTATGGGAGACAGTAATTAGTAAATGTTTTTGCCGGAAAAGTACACTAGAATTGGAAATAATATTCATTTTATGGGAGACAGTAATTGATATACATTGAGCTAATGTTAGCTTTACAATGCGTTTGTACATAAGCATATTTTTTCAACTTGCTTCTTCAGAATTGAGTGAAGGGAAAACGTTACCAAACTTCATGTACAATTCTCAAGACATGAGATGGACAAGATTGGAGTTTGGAGAGTTGCGGAGGTGGATGATCAGCCAGCTCTCTACCCGCTCTCTTGCATTTAGACACATTGGCGAACAAGATACATTTGTTGTGGCCGAACGATAAATATATCAGCGGGGATCTACTGAGTTACAGGGCTCTCCCACCACTAGTAATATCAGTACGCAATATCGCAGGTGCCGGCTAGGTCTCTTGCTATGTCTTGGGACGCTATAGGCCTACATTTGATCCCAACTCTTGAATTGTATTCCAGGGATGTTTATATCATACGAGTAATTTTCTTACTCAATTTAAAAATCAAGAATGGTACTTAAGATGAATCATAGAAGCTGCACTATCCCAGCTACAATTTATTAGAGTTTTGAATAAAAAGTTAAAACATACAATTTTACACTGTATCCTGTATGTAAAATAATGGTTTAAGTTGATATTATTATTTGTTTGTATGTATTGTAATTTGAGGTGGATTTCAATGCAAAGCTGTAATCAGGTATTATTAGAGACCGCTAAACTTATACAAATCAGAACGCGTTTAGAAAAAAACTCACATGTTTTTGCTCTGTTTTTATACTGCTGTAATGTGACAACCAAATATTTACCGACTATAGGAATCTGTGCTTTAGAGTCTCAAACCTGATTAACCCGGGCGCCTGCAGGTCCGAGATACTGTTATCGCAGAGCAAACAGGAAATTAAATTAAGCCAAGACAGAAAACTGACAAAGTGCCCGTAACAAATAGAGGCGCCCGAAGACAGATTTAATTAAACAGGTAACGAGGCTCGGCGCGGCGTCTCGCTGCGGGCAACATTTCAAACATTCACTCCCAGTTCAACACAATAAATAGCTAAACATTATGGTATCACTCTTGAAACACTTTAATAAAGTCGAAGCAGTTTAACGAACCTTTCACTTGCTTAAGGTATAGCTACGTATAACAATAATGCTATGACGGCGAATTAAAGTGGTTAGTAAAGGTAGCCTCGATAAGGACCATAACTAAGGTGATAGGTTACAATAGACCCGTTTTACAGACATGTGTCCTGTTGTCCCAACTATCCCCGTGAGTACACTAATTTAACCCGTTTTGACAGATCAGTAACTGAAATAGTAATTTTTCAATATTTTTTCATTATATTAGCAGATAAATATTATATGTCTCAAGAACCTAAATTGAAGGCTTCATATAAATGATTTGAAGGCCAGATTCTTAGTATATTTTATTGCATTATCGCGAACAATAAAATTACATTTGTTGTTCACTATACAAAAAAATGTTGATTTTATTAGTTTATTACCTCTATTAATATTACATATGTTTCTAACATTCTAGCCTTAGTTAAAAATATTCAGGGAAAAGCATGTGTGGTCAGTCATGACTCTTCATCTCGTTAACGTCTAAAAAGCTTTGAAATTTACTTTTATATTCTTTAATTTTAAAAAGAATCCAAGGGTACCTCCACGCACCCACCCCAAAAGCTCCCAAAGATTACTGCCCCGTTATGATCTTATCCATCTAGTCACTTTAACCATAATTATGGTGGTTTCTTGTGGTAGAAAGATCTGGCAGGGAACTGCTATTCTTCCCCGTGCTTTGACTTACGTCAATTAAATAATAACAACACATATTCACAAATAAATAATATTCAGAATTAAATAGTAAGAACACCAAATCACAATTTCATAATAAGAATACCAATTTACAATTAAATAGTAAGCCTACCAATTCACAATTAAATAATAACAACACCCATGCTCAATTGAAAAATAAGAACAACAATTTGCAATTAAATAGTAAGAACACAAATTCACAATTAAATAATAAGAATACTTTTTCACAATTAAATAATAAGAACAACAATTTAGAATTAAATGTAAGAACACCAGTGCACAATTAAATGTTAATCAAACACATTTACAATTTATTAGTAAGAACATCCGAATAATTAGAAATTGAATAATTTGAACACCAATTCACAATTAAATATTAGGAACACCAATTCACAATTAAATAATAGAAGCACCGATGCATAATGATCTTAATTGTCTGTCATTCTTAATATTACCATATTAAATCTTGTCGAAGCTATTCGGAGAACCTTCATCAGTCGGAACATATCCTCATGTACGTAGATAAATCTGAATGATGAAGCCCCTCCGAAACGCTTCAAGATTTAATATTCCACCACAAAGAATGGCGGGAAACTATTATAATCAACTTATTAATGTTATCATTTAGAATTTGTACCAAAATCAATAATTTATTTCTCAAAGGAGTTTCAAGGACAAAGTCTTCATCAGTGAGAATAGCTTTTGTATCTGAATTCTATTTAGTCTAGCTATTCTCACAGATGATGACACAAGCGCGTGAGTTATTGATTACAAGTTGATGATCAATATTATTTATTTATTGCCTGTACTTTCAAGTGAAGATAAAAACTGTCTATCTAACACAGTTCTTGCTCCAAAAACATTTACTTTAAAAACTGTCGATATAACATAGTTCTTGCTTCAAAAACATTGACTTTAAAAACTGTCGATATAAAATAGTTCTTGCTTCAAAAACATTGACTTTAAAAACTGTCGATACAACATAGTTCTTGCTTCAAAAACATTGACTTTAAAAACTGTCGATACAACATAGTTCTTGCTTCAAAAACATTGACTTTAAAAACTGTCGATATAAAATAGTTCTTGCTTCAAAAACATTGACTTTAAAAACTGTCGATACAACATAGTTCTTGCTTCAAAAACATTGACTTTAAAAACTGTCGATATAAAATAGTTCTTGCTTCAAAAACATTGACTTTAAAAACTGTCGATATAACGTAGTTCTTGCTTCAAAAACATTGACTTTAAAAACTGTCGATATAAAATAGTTCTTGCTTCAAAAACATTGACTTTAAAAACTGTCGATATAAAATAGTACTTGCTTCAAAAACATTGACTTTAAAAACTGTCGATACAACATAGTTCTTGCTTCAAAAACATTGACTTTAAAAACAGTCGATATAAAATAGTTCTTGCTTCAAAAACATTGACTTTAAAAACTGTCGATACAACATAGTTCTTGCTTCAAAAACATTGACTTTAAAAACTGTCGATATAACATAGTTCTTGCTTCAAAAATATTGACTTTAAAAACTGTCGATATAAAATAGTTCTTGCTTCAAAAACATTGACTTTAAAAACTGTCGATATAACATAGTTCTTGCTTCAAAAACATTGGCTTTAAAAACTGTCGATATAAAATAGTTCTTGCTACAAAAACATTGACTTTAAAAACTGTTGATATAAAATAGTTCTTGCTTCAAAAACATTGACTTTAAAAACTGTCGATACAACATAGTTCTTGCTTCAAAAACATTGACTTTAAAAACTGTCGATATAACGTAGTTCTTGCTTCAAAAACATTGACTTTAAAAACTGTCGATACAACATAGTTCTTGCTTCAAAAACATTGACTTTAAAAACTGTCGATATAAAATAGTTCTTGTTTCAAAAACATTGACTTTAAAAACTGTCGATACAACATAGTTCTTGCTTCAAAAACATTGACTTTAAAAACTGTCGATATAACATAGTTCTTGCTTCAAAAACATTGACTTTAAAAACTGTCGATATAACGTAGTTCTTGCTTCAAAAACATTGACTTTAAAAACTGTCGATATAAAATAGTTCTTGCTTCAAAAACATTGACTTTAAAAACTGTCTATACAGCATAGTTCTTGCTTCAAAAACATTGACTTTAAAAACTGTCGATATAAAATAGTTCTTGCTTCAAAAACATTAACTTTAAAAACTGTCGATATAACATAGTTCTTGCTTCAAAAATATTGACTTTAAAAACTGTCGATATAACATAGTTCTTGCTTCAAAAACATTGACTTTAAAAACTGTTGATATAAAATAGTTCTTGCTTCAAAAACATTGACTTTAAAAACTGTCTATACAACATAGTTCTTGCTTCAAAAACATTGACTTTAAAAACTGTCGATATAACGTAGTTCTTGCTTCAAAAACATTGACTTTAAAAACTGTCGATACAACATAGTTCTTGCTTCAAAAACATTGACTTTAAAAACTGTCGATATAAAATAGTTCTTGCTTCAAAAACATTGACTTTAAAAACTGTCGATATAACGTAGTTCTTGCTTCAAAAACATTGACTTTAAAAACTGTCGATACAACATAGTTCTTGCTTCAAAAACATTGACTTTAAAAACTGTCGATATAACGTAGTTCTTGCTTCAAAAACATTGACTTTAAAAACTGTCGATACAACATAGTTCTTGCTTCAAAAACATTGACTTTAAAAACTGTCGATATAAAATAGTTCTTGTTTCAAAAACATTGACTTTAAAAACTGTCGATACAACATAGTTCTTGCTTCAAAAACATTGACTTTAAAAACTGTCGATATAACATAGTTCTTGCTTCAAAAACATTGACTTTAAAAACTGTCGATATAACGTAGTTCTTGCTTCAAAAACATTGACTTTAAAAACTGTCGATATAAAATAGTTCTTGCTTCAAAAACATTGACTTTAAAAACTGTCTATACAGCATAGTTCTTGCTTCAAAAACATTGACTTTAAAAACTGTCGATATAAAATAGTTCTTGCTTCAAAAACATTAACTTTAAAAACTGTCGATATAACATAGTTCTTGCTTCAAAAATATTGACTTTAAAAACTGTCGATATAACATAGTTCTTGCTTCAAAAACATTGACTTTAAAAACTGTTGATATAAAATAGTTCTTGCTTCAAAAACATTGACTTTAAAAACTGTCTATACAACATAGTTCTTGCTTCAAAAACATTGACTTTAAAAACTGTCGATATAACGTAGTTCTTGCTTCAAAAACATTGACTTTAAAAACTGTCGATACAACATAGTTCTTGCTTCAAAAACATTGACTTTAAAAACTGTCGATATAAAATAGTTCTTGCTTCAAAAACATTGACTTTAAAAACTGTCGATATAACGTAGTTCTTGCTTCAAAAACATTGACTTTAAAAACTGTCGATATAAAATAGTTCTTGCTTCAAAAACATTGACTTTAAAAACTGTCGATACAACATAGTTCTTGCTTCAAAAACATTGACTTTAAAAACTGTCGATATAACATAGTTCTTGCTTCAAAAACACTGACTTTAAAAACTGTCGACAAACATAGTTCTTGCTTCAAAAACATTGACTTTAAAAACTGTCGATATAACATAGTTCTTGCTTCAAAAACATTGACTTTAAAAACTGTCGATACAACATAGTTCTTGCTTCAAAAACATTGACTTTAAAAACAGTCGATATAAAATAGTTCTTGCTTCAAAAACATTGACTTTAAAAACTGTCGATACAACATAGTTCTTGCTTCAAAAACATTGACTTTAAAAACTGTCGATATAACATAGTTCTTGCTTCAAAAACATTGACTTTAAAAACTGTCGATATAAAATAGTTCTTGCTTCAAAAACATTGACTTTAAAAACTGTCGATACAACATAGTTCTTGCTTCAAAAACATTGACTTTAAAAACTGTCGATATAAAATAGTTCTCGCTTCAAAAATATTGACTTTAAAAACTGTCGATATAAAATAGTTCTTGCTTCAAAAACATTGACTTTAAAAACTGTCGATATAACATAGTTCTTGCTTCAAAAACATTGGCTTTAAAAACTGTCTATCTAACACAGTTCTTGCTCCAAAAACATTGACTTTAAAAACTGTCGATATAACATAGTTCTTGCTTCAAAAATATTGACTTTAAAAACTGTCGATATAACATAGTTCTTGCTTCAAAAACATTGACTTTAAAAACTGTCGATATAAAATAGTTCTTGCTTCAAAAACATTGACTTTAAAAACTGTCGATACAACATAGTTCTTGCTTCAAAAACATTGACTTTAAAATCAGTCGATATAAAATAGTTCTTGCTTCAAAAACATTGACTTTAAAAATTGTCGATACAACATAGTTCTTGCTTCAAAAACATTGACTTTAAAAACTGTCGATATAAAATAGTTCTTGCTTCAAAAATATTGACTTTAAAAACTGTCGATATAAAATAGTTCTTGCTTCAAAAACATTGACTTTAAAAACTGTCGATATAACATAGTTCTTGCTTCAAAAACATTGGCTTTAAAAACTGTCGATATAAAATAGTTCTTGCTACAAAAACATTGACTTTAAAAACTGTCGATATAACATAGTTCTTGCTTCAAAAATATTGACTTTAAAAACTGTCGATATAACATAGTTCTTGCTTCAAAAACATTGACTTTAAAAACTGTTGATATAAAATAGTTCTTGCTTCAAAAACATTGACTTTAAAAACTGTCGATACAACATAGTTCTTGCTTCAAAAACATTGACTTTAAAAACTGTCGATATAACGTAGTTCTTGCTTCAAAAACATTGACTTTAAAAACTGTCGATACAACATAGTTCTTGCTTCAAAAACATTGACTTTAAAAACTGTCGATATAACGTAGTTCTTGCTTCAAAAACATTGACTTTAAAAACTGTCGATACAACATAGTTCTTGCTTCAAAAACATTGACTTTAAAAACTGTCGATATAACGTAGTTCTTGCTTCAAAAACATTGACTTTAAAAACTGTCGATATAAAATAGTTCTTGCTTCAAAAACATTGACTTTAAAAACTGTCGATACAACATAGTTCTTGCTTCAAAAACATTGACTTTAAAAACTGTCGATATAAAATAGTTCTTGCTTCAAAAACATTGACTTTAAAAACTGTCGATACAACATAGTTCTTGCTTCAAAAACATTGACTTTAAAAACTGTCGATATAACATAGTTCTTGCTTCAAAAACATTGACTTTAAAAACTGTCGATACAACATTGTTCTTGCTTCAAAAACATTGACTTTAAAAACTGTCGATATAAAATAGTTCTTGCTTCAAAAACATTGACTTTAAAAACTGTCGATACAACATAGTTCTTGCTTCAAAAACATTGACTTTAAAAACTGTCGATATAACATAGTTCTTGCTTCAAAAACATTGACTTTAAAAACTGTCGATATAAAATAGTTCTTGCTTCAAAAACATTGACTTTAAAAACTGTCGATATAACATAGTTCTTGCTTCAAAAACATTGACTTTAAAAACTGTCGATACAACATAGTTCTTGCTTCAAAAACATTGACTTTAAAAACTGTCGATATAACATAGTTCTTGCTTCAAAAACATTGACTTTAAAAACTGTCGATATAACATAGTTCTTGCTTCAAAAACATTGGCTTTAAAAACTGTCGATACAACATAGTTCTTGCTTCAAAAACATTGACCTACACAATTATATATACTTTATTGTTACTTATAAAATGCCCCAAGTTACTATAGTTTCTTTAGAATATTGCCCACTGTATAGTTACAACACTACATATTACTAAGCTAATTCCGTGAGTGAAAGAGAGAGGAAGTAAGAGAGAAGATAAGCGAGCCGTGGCGGAGAGAGTCGGAGAATTACGAAGCGTCGCCACGCTAACAGTTACCTACCGTATTAGATTTTTCAAATCAGAACGTGTTGAAAATATTCAACATAATGGTGAAGTAGACATTATACCTAAGGGTTTTTGACGTCAGAAAACACATCCCTGTCTGATCTTAAAAGCTTTGCAAAAGTTTCCAACGCAAAGCTTCCGTCTTCCCAAAAGGTTTACGTTGTCTGTACTATCACAGATAAAGTACAATCTAGGTCAAAGCATGCCGACAACTCGCCTGTATTGCTTTTGCAGATATTAACTTGCGACGGCGCTGTCATTGTTCTATTGTCGCTTCTCTCACCAATAAATCTACACAATAATGTCTGTATGTTTTGCTTTGTCACAGTGCAAACCTGAACTTTAGTAATGTCTTTGTGTGGTGTGGATTTAATATTCTGACAGGTTTATATGTAACTAACTCCATACTGTATAAAAAATGGATAATTCCCTTTTTAGCTTACTACCATATAGCCTCGAGCACGCCTCTTCAAATGACATCCTACAAAAAGCATCGATACAATCTCTTGGAATAGTTGTACAATTCTTGAAATAGTTTTCACTTACGGTTTAACCATATCGAGAGCATCTAAAAAGTCCTAAACGACGTGTTTCGAAAGTTCCCGTCTCCTTTAGGGCGAAATATTCATATTTTAATTTTATTTTCGAAGCTCGTAAATTGTAAAATCCACCTGTAATTGTCGAGTTTAATAAACGTTTGAAGAAAAACAAATTTCTGCCCTTAAATCAACCCTACTATGAAAAAACAACGGATAAATACATCACTAGGAGCCCTATGTAGAAGGGATTCAGAACGGTTTTATTATTTCACAGTTACAATGCGATAAGGGTGACCGTTGTCACCTCAGATGGATATGAAAGGTTTGTGAATATAGTAGGGACGGGCAGATTCCGATTCTGCACTTCAGGAATCGTCGATATTTGATTCTCCATTGTTTAAAGAGCCGATTCCGATTCTTGACTTTTTAACTGTTAAAATACGTATGTGATGTAATTTATAGGAAATATAGTTAATTATCGACTATATCTTATTTATGCACTAGTTGCTTTGAATTAATTAAACTATTTAAGCTAGTGCCAACTTGAAATAATGAAAATATAATTATTATTTATGACGCAACAACAAAGACGATCGGAAGCATTTCTGGTCCGTTTGTCCCTTCTCATCTTGCTCTTCTGTCTCACTCTCATTCGGGCTCAACTCTCTCTTTCTCTCTCTCTCTCTCTCTCACTCCCGCCTGCGACAGCCACTACTCCACTACATCTTAAAGGTAATTTCTCCAGTTATACAAACTGAAGTGGCTATTACTGAAGTTATATTGTATTTGTGAACTAAAGTTCATTTGTAACTTTAATTAACCATTACTTTTATCCGATATGTTTCTCATGATAAATTCCTATTCATAAATAATGGTTAAACATTTTGAGTAACCCTATTACATTAAAACGGGACTTTTAAATGACTTCACAATATGAGCGAGATGTTAACTAAATTTGTTTTTAGGGATCACCGATATATCACTGGAAATGTTCGATATACTCGTACATTTATCTTGAGATAAATCAGTAATGTCACAATATACTTGACAAATATTTTTACCAACTGGTAAAACAATTACAACATGCTGCTCTTATGGAAAGTTTCTGGTTAAGTTTCAACAAGGCGTTTATAATTAAAGAATAAAAATATGGTACAACTCACAAATATACAATTTTTTTATTTCAAACGCGTTTCAACGACTAATTTGTCGTCATCCTCAGTGAAGATACACAAATGAAATTAACTAAAAATATATATATATTAAACATAACCTATAAAGTTTTCTTTTTTTTTTAGACTAATTTCTCTTATGTCGTCTATAATTTCAAGACAAGCGCCTGAGATATTTGGCAAGTCTCGTACATTTACAACATGGCGGTAGTTTTTGTAAACTATACACGGAGGTGATAAAGGCGTTTATAGTTACTACGAATTGATTAAACTTCCAGACCAACCGTACGGCCTATTCAGAAACAGCTGATATCAGTTGGTCCGATCTGTAACCGAAGCGTGACGGAAACTGCCGTGGGTTCTGTTGTGTGATGCTTCTAACTTATTATTACGTCATTAAAATGACCGTCAATTTAGTGCATTATGTTCTCATAATAAATAAATACAGTGCACGATTTATTATATATATATATATATATATATATATATATATATATATATATATATATAACTTTCACTATATGAACTATATAAACAAGATTCATTGTTTATATACATAAATATATATATATATATATATATATATATATATATATATATATATATTTATATACATAAATGCATGCGTGTCTCTGTCTGTATCTCTCTCCCTCTCTTTTCCCCTCTTTCTGTTCGTGTGTGTGTGTGTGTGTGTGTGTGTGTGTGTGTGTGTGTGTGTGTGTGTGTGTGTGCTCGCATATACGAGCGCGTGCGTGCGTAGTTAATATTTGTAGTAGATTCGATCATTATGTATTCCATAAAACGCCGTTCCGACGCCTCTGTGCATGAACGGATGTAGGCCTCCTCCGGATATTATCTAAACACACAAACACACACACACACACGCGCTTATTATGGTATTATTATACCTATAATAATGGTATTTTATTATTTATTTTATTATTAACAGCAATTAAAATAAAGAACACAACTCAGTTTCTCTGTACAAGTATGTATGTTTATTCCAACTATCATGTTCCACAGATTTGTATGTTGTATAACTTATAATATAAATACCTGAGAACGGAAAAACAACATTTAATGTTCTTAATTATTTTAGTTTATATTATTTTGTCGCAACAGCGTTCACTCAATGTTATCTATTATTTTTAATAAATCAATATTTCACGTAACAATCATATTTTAACTTTTCTGACAACAAACAAAAAATGCTTAATTACCAACAGCTGAAAATCTTTCTAAAAATAACAAACAGCTGATGCTCGCAACACGCAAAATTGAAAATAAGAAAATTATATTTAATATTTATCTTACATATATAAAAATAAATAAATATATACATATTAATAAATCAATATATATATATTTAATAAATTAAAAATATTTCAAAAACAAGAATACTTTTAATGAATATATTTATTCAAAGCTTTTCGCCGATAAAATAGTATCAGCATCTTCAAGAAAATAATTATCTAATAATCTTATTATTAGATTATTAGATAATTATTTTCTTCAAGATGCTGATACTATTTTATCGACGAAAAGCTTTGAATAAATATATTCATTAAAAGTATTCTTGTTTTTGAAATATTTTTAATTTATTAACTATATATACAAGAAAACATATCACCATATTTAATCTATATATATATATATATATATATATATATATATATATATATATATAGAGAGAGAGAGAGAGAGAGAGGAGGGAGAGAAGTGGAAAGAGACAGACAGACAGAGACACACACAACTAATTTCTCTTATGTCGTCTATAATTTCAAGACAAGCGCCTGAGATATTTGGCAAGTCTCGTACATTTACAACATGGCGGTAGTTTTTGTAAACTATACACGGAGGTGATAAATAACGTCGCTCACTGCGTTGAATAAAACCAAAGTGACAAAAATGACAAAGCACGACCTCACATATTGTGCCTTACTAGCCGTCGCTAAATCAAATCTGTATTGTCGAACGGTTTATTGGAACGCGGCGTCTGTTTCAGTGTGTTGGCTAGCTGCTGCTATAACAATGCGGCAGTCGTGACTGTTTAAACGAAAGGTTTAGCAGCTGATGTACAATGGCGGGCACAAGACGTTAATTCACGCTACAGCTGTGTGTTGGCGTTTAGGGAGCCTTTTGTTTGTTTCTGACGGGAAATCCGCCCGCTTACTCCTTCTACTTAATTGTGCTTAAAATTCGAATAGGACATGAAGGACAAAGGAATTACAAACTACTCTGAGGTTCTAGTGATTTATTTTATTTCTTAAATTTAATACAAATAACGTACGCGATAAACGAATCAAGTATTGATAAACGAATCAAGTATTAACACACCTACGGATTAGCAAGTAATATAGTCTAAACATTTTTAAAGATAAGTCCTATTTGGGTCAAAAAATAAAAATTCTATTTTGGTTATGTTTTATTAATTAATTACAATTAATATAAATAAAGTAACATAACGTATTCGTTAAAACAGTAGTTATAGAACGTAACCTATAACATAAAATCAGCTGTTTTATAAAATTATATGTTGCCAACTATTTCAAGCCAAATGGGACTAAATAACTAAATTGCATGCCTTGTCCGTTTCTTTAAAAGTTTTTCTCCCATATAAAAATATAATTAGTTAATTAATTACGGTATCCCTTATTTTAAACCAAATGGGCCGAAGTAACTATACCCTAACTTTTTCTCTTTTGTGAAACGTTTTTCTCTCACATAAAAGTAAAATTAATTCAATAAATGTAATTAATGAATTAATATTTTTAAAAAGCTGTATCAACTTCAAGCGTAATCCACTACAAGTTTAAAAAAAATATATTTGAACGTGAGAGAATGAATAAAAAGTATTTTATTAACGATTGAAATTTGAACTATATATATATATATATATAATAAATTTAAAATATTTCATAAACAAGAATACTTTTAATGAATATATTTATAGAATCAATATATTCATTAAAATTATTCTTGTTTATGAAATATTTTTAATTTATTAACTATATTACAAGAAAACATATCACCATATTTAATATATATATATATATATATATATATAAGAAGATTGTGAACTAATAGAAGGAGTTGAGAAAATTCAGACCAATCTTCAACCTTTACATACAGTTTTTCTAATCTTTAAATCAAAAATTTTAAAACTTTAATATTTCTTCACTTAATGTCAAATTGACCGTTTGTAATACTTACAAACATTAAAAATTAAATCTAGAAAAACCAGACAGTTGTAAGAATCTATGATGTATTTCTTAAGTTCATTGATTGTTGAAATATATCTTAGTAAAGCATAATTTATAATTAGGCAAAATTCTTTTCCTTAATCCTAACCTGGTGTAACGGATCAGCATTACTTTATCCCTCCGTTAGAGGGTAGGTCTACTGTGGCACGTGGCGTTGTTCACCTTATGCCATGATTTTCCTCTACATCCTCCACCAGGAGGTATTCTGCTCTTACGGTAATGCGTCTAATGCTTCGAAATAGTCACAGTAATCCAGTGGTGACACCACCAAAACTTTATTTTCCCTCTTTATCTACCAGCTTTTACTTTTAACACCAGATATTCTCTGGATTCCAAGTATTCATTCCTGAACATGTCTACTCCAGATGAATGACACGTGATTGCGTAGTCATCCTTTATCTTATCCCAAAGGGTTTTATACTCCTATATTCACCCCCTACTTATATTTAAAATCCTTTTTTATCCTTCTGTACGTGATACCAGTCATATTAGCTTATCGCTTTAAAATTATAAAGAAACCAAATCCTAAACCTTTTCTCAGTAATAGAAATGATTTCGTTTCTATTCTAGTTTTCGTTTTCTTTTTGTATTAAACGTCTCCTTGTAGTCTCCGTAGAAGCAACTTACCTTCATTACCACTGGTAATAGACTATTTCATTATTGTTTGTATTCTGTTTACAATATTCTTGCAACATTTGTTTAACATTCGTTGAAGACACTCGGAGATTGTGCGCACTTCAGTTGAATCAATAAACTCAAAATATATTGTTAAATCTCCTTCTTGCAAAAGCTTTTGTAGCGGTAGGTTTATTGTTTCAACACGGCAGGTTATCTCTATTGTACTGACTGACCTCCCACCTGCCTCCTTGCGTAGCTACATTACCTCCTCACATTTGACGGCTAAATCCTCTCGCACACAACCCTCACGATGAGTTTATTTTTTCGACACTTGTTTATTAAAAGATAAAACACGTGAATTGCTTTCTCTTTTTCAACTACACTGACCGTGAAATAACCTGGTTAACAGGCACACACCTTTCTTCACCATGGCTAAAAGCAGGTATAGTTCGGACCACGTAACCGTAACCTTGGCCTTGAGAGATCTCAGTAGGTGGGATGGAAAGTAGAGGGCCAGTATAAATACTTTCCTACAAACTTTATAAGTACTGTCAAAAGATTGATTTCCATGAGATGGTTGATATTAGATAAAGTAGCTTCGGTATAAAATAACAGACAATCTTAAAATATCTGTAGACATATCGGATGCAGAATCTGTTGAAGTATAGAACATTCTCAATTTGTAACATGTTTTCAGAAGTGGTAGCACAGGAGAAATCTCGCAAGGCCAAGTACACGTCCTTCCTTCCTGTCCACGCAATGCCTTAACTTCCGTCCCAAATAACAGCTCTTAAGGTTTAATGGACGGTTAGGCCTGTCTAGAGCCAAATTCCTAGTCTAAAGGTCCGGCCCTTAGGTAAGGCCAACTGAGAGGGGATGATAGTCAGATAACACTAGATGGACCGAACCAATCCGATGGGGTACTGAGGTACGGGAACCTGACCGTTTGGAAGGTTCTAATAGTCCCGAATAGTTGGGGACCGGCCGAAACAGTAGTGTCTAGTTGGAGTTCGTCTCATCCCAGAGGCCTTACAGTAAAGTCATAAGACTCTTGCATAAGGTAACACGGGTCGTGGCATCAAGGTAATCTCCCAAGGGAAGTTGGGAGTTAATGCTGGATTCGTGGGGCATTATTTTTAAATAATAATTTATGTTGTATTTTAATTGTATAAACTTTGTTTGTTACTTCAGTCTTTTTATTATTTAATATTCTTTTAGAGAGGCGAATAATCACTCGCATGTTTCTGTAACTAAGTTGTCTTCATCAAAAAGTGTATAAGAATACTGATTGTGGCATTTTAGTTGTAGAAACATGTTGGATTAGAATAAACAAAACTATTATGAGAGTTAAGTAGCAGGCATAAATCCATTTCCAATCGTAAACGTTTAGTGTAAAAGTATAATACGATCCATCAGCTCGTTACGTCATTGAGTTTTATTTTAACTTAGCCTAAAATAATCTTCATACTGTTCCAAAGATTTTTTTATTCTTTCCTTCGTTCGGTATTCCATGTTTTAGGTGTTTCCTTAAAGCTATGGTTAGTCCTAAAGGGTTTATCCCCAGGTCTTCATCGAAAGGAAGGCAGCAAAGGATAATAGACACTCGTGTTTCTACACATCCTGCCCGGTTGCCTAGGTCAATGACGTTCGATGTTCTCAAATATACAATTTTATTAAAAATTTTCTTTCCAATATAAATGTTCGTTTACATACAGGTTTGCCTCAAATTATGGCTAAAGTTAGATTTATTTTTTAAAGTTATCGACTTGAAAAAACTTAAAACGTTTGTAACTAAGAATGTTATCCTCAACTGTAGAAATTGTTTTCCGAATTAATTAAAGAATTAAAGATCGATTACTGAGTCGGTGCGTTACTGCCTACTGTCACTGAGGGTCGCCCCGATTCAATCAGGACAATGATTGATTGAGCACAAATGGAGGCGAAGTCTCCCTTGGTACCGTGGGTTAACCAAAGCTTTATTTTCCAGGACGTGCTAGATTAAGCCGAGTGGAAAGTCTAGGCGATTCGCTCTTGTAAAGGTTTAGCGAGCAGCACATTATGTTAGATATTCCTGGCCTATGTCAAAGAAACAAGATATATTACCTTAGACTATGCTCAGAGCGCGTCGGTAGTATTCTATTAATTAAAATTAATGTTTGCCATGAGATCGATGAACACAGCCATTTTGTGCATTGAGGAATGTAACTGATTTATGAGATGAGTATACATGGTTCACGTGTGTGAAATCACAGTCTCCAGAAAGACTTACTCTATGTTATTATAACATGGAGGTGCTTACCCACTACATCTATAGAAAAATACAACTTTCTATTTTATAGATGCTTGCAAGAAACGTAAGGAAACCAAGTGTCTGGACGTGTAAAAGATGGAACAAAAAGTCGATTATTCGTTACACTGGAATAGGAAAGAGGTTTGATCTCCTCAAGACACGGGCATATATACCAGTGACGCTTCCGAACAGTGGCGTATCAATGGTTCAGGGCCAGAGAAAAAGTATGTTTCTGAATAGAGAGAGAGAGAGAGGAGTTGGTTACAGTTCTGTATCAGTTGCAACAAAATTTTGGGTTTTTACTGTCTTGAATTTTATTATTTATGTATTATTTTCTCGCTTTACTTATATTTTTGTGTCTCTTTGCAACTGCATAACGCACTCTAAAACTACTTTTCCAAATTTCGAACATAAACTTTTACCAATTACCTTAATAAATATATTGATACGTTCTCACGTAGGTTCAATAAATTATAATGCAAGTTTAGTCTAAATAACTATTTATTAATTCACGCATTTTTAATGCTACTATTATTTTCCCACATTACATTTATTAAACTCTGTCATTTAGGTCGACTATTTAGTAACTGAGTTCGCTGTATTGTTTAAACTATCACTTTGTCACTAAAGATTTTTCTCTGTTCACTATATTACAAACATTGTCTGTTCTTGCTCTACAAAACATGTATATATGTTACTTCCAGTAATTTCTATTCCCTTATTGCTAGAAGGTTCTAGAACAATGTAACTTTTGTGACCGCTCAAGCGAGACCTGCCTCTTCCAATAATTTCTATTCGTTTAATTATAGAAGTTTCTCGTATTTATGAGTTTTCGTAGTACTTGTTTCCTCTTTGTCTGGTTCCACTCTTATTTTAAAAAACCTTTTTTTACTTGTTTATTGTTTTTAAATAGTTTTAGTATTTTTTGTTCTTTTCTTTTTCACACAACTGTGTTAATCATTATAAACGGTATTTAAGTCCGCATTTCTTCACTTATTAGCAGTATAAACGTTTCGTTCCCTTCTTCAACTTACATAAGGTCTTACAACTCGAGAAAACACGCTAGTGTTTATACCCTACGAGTGGCAAACACAGCAAATTACGACCAAGAATTCTCCGTTAGCAGTGACAGAGTATAAGTTTCGACGCATTAAACAGTTATTACATGTATCGAATTTTTCACGCTCAAAAGATCATACAGTAAACCTGGTTATCTATTGGAAATTTTATTCACTGACATAAACACAAATAATGTCATTCGCGATGATAACATATTAGTTGTTTACTTCCAGTGTCAGTTTATTCAGAAATAGACTGGTGGTCAGGACTACGGTCAAATGATATAAGGGAGATTTTTCTTACGGTGATAATGTTTTATGAGAGTGATATTTCTGTGGAGGAAAGGGAAATTGCCGGTGATATTTTTGAAGATGGCGAGAAAGAAATTGGAACTGGAAATGAAGATTAATTGGATTCGCGGACTCCTTGCCTAAGTTTACGTGATGTTTTGTCGTGGCCCTGAAAACAATGATTTGGATATGAATTACTAAATTTACAGATAACCTCATGATGGAAAAACGTGTTTCAAATTCTGAACCTCCACTTATCTACCATCCCAACCAGAACGATACCAATTTTGTTTTTTTGAAACAGAGCTGAAAATATGTCTGTAATAATTTCATATTCATCCCACAGTACCTATTTTTATATTGTGTGTAATTATTTGTTTAATTCTTTCTATTAGTTCACACTCTCCTTATATATATATATATATATATATATATATATTGTTTATATTTTCAATTATTAATCAATTACTTTTTATTCATCTAATCAAGTTTAAATATATTTTTTAAAACTTGTAGTGGATAACACTTGATGTTATAGAGTTTTTTAAAATAATAATTAATTAATTATATTTAATGGTTTAATTTAAGTTTTATATAGGAGTAAAACATTTAAACAATGGCCAACGTATGCAATGCAGTTGTTTCCTCCCATTTGCCTTACAAAGAGATAACATATGATTTCATAAATCAGCTGATTTTGATTTATAGGTTATGTAGTAAAACAGCTGTTTTAACGCATAGGTTAGGTTAAGTTATTTATTTTATTTGTAATTATGTAATAAAAAAGTATCTGAAATAAAATTAGTTTTTGTGACCTATGTAGGAATTAACTAAAATTTTGTTATATTATTTTTATTTTATGTAACACCCTATAATAACTATAAATATTTTTGGTTCCATGCAATTTTTCTTTGTATTTACAAAGTATAAATTTGTATTCAATTTTGTAACATTTTCAATTGCACAAAAAATAGTGAGTAATGTATATTAGTTGGCTTTAAACTTAATCATCCAGTGCGCTTGGCCAATCAATAATGCGAATTATAATCATTTCCACCAGTGGCGCATCGTTCAGTGGAAATGCAATGGAATCCACTTAGGAGGAATTATGCCAAATCTATTTTCTACACCTGTCTGATCTTACATCTTTGGCTCTTATTTTATTTTAGTTACTTTTTATTAAATAACTAGTGTTACCCGGCGCACGTTGCTGCGCTCGAAATCATAATTTTTGCAATAAGAAAAGCAAATCAAACATCTAAATAATTTTATTTCATTTACTGCGATGCTAGAGGATAGAGAATGTTTATCTTCATTTCAATAGGCGTATGAACATAAAAAACTTTAGGTGTTCCAACACGTCCTTGTGTATTGTTTATGGTTATTGCGAATGCAAGACGCAGCAGAAATTGTAGTCGTTTGAAATCAATAGGTAGATCTGATGAAATCATCGGTATTCATGGGAGACCATCTCTCTTTTGAACTTGCCACCTCTGATTTCTGTCTGGATCAAGTTGGGTGTCAGTTTTTTTGTGGTTAGTCTGGTTCCGTTGCACAGCTTTGGTTGATTCAAATTTTGCAAGAGTATTATCGTCGACCCTACTTTTAATATCAATAAGTGTGAAAGCAATAATTGTACATAGAATTTAACAATATTAAACAGTTTAAAATCATTAAATATGTATTTTTATACAACGTTTACTATTTTTTTAAATATTAATTTAAATAGCGCTAGTGGGGATGTACATTTTAACATTAGACTTATGGAAGGCTGTATACTGAACCATCCTAACTCTCTGGGGCTTACCCCTGTGGATGGATCTAAACCAAACTTCACACGAACCATCCTGTAAATATGTTAAACAATCCCTCCAAGTTTCATTAGCTTCTGTTTAGCGGTTTAGGCCTTCATAAGACATTACATGTATACATACATCGGTTTTTGAACAATCCCAAGCCTCTGGGGTGGAGCCCTGTGTATGGATCTACACCAAACTTCACACACATTATCCTGGGAGTATGTTAAATAAACCCTTCAAATCTCATCAACTTCTGTACAGCGGTTTAGGCGTCCGTAAGATGCATACATACATATATACATCAGTTTTTGAACTCGCCTAATCCTCTAGGGCGGAGATCTGTCGATTGATCTACACCAAACTTCACACAAACCATCTTGAGAATATATTAAACGATCCCTCCATATTGTATTAGCTTCTGTTTAGTGGGTTAGACGTCCTTAAGACGCATACATACACACATACATATATACATCGGTTTTTTAACTATCCTAAGCTTTCGGGGCGGAACCTTGTGGATGGATCTACACCAAACTTCACAGGAACCATCCTGGACACATATTAAACAAACCTCCAAATTTTAACAATTTCTGTTCAGCGGTTCAGGCGTCTATAACATACATACGCACATACAAAATTCATTTTTTATAAATATAGATTACAATCAATATAAATAAAGTAACATTGGATATACATAAAAACAGATGTTCTAGAACATAACCTATAACGTAAAATCAGCTGTTTTATTAGATCATACGTTATCACCTATTTTAAGCAAAATGAAATTTAATTAATGAATTAAAATTTGAAAAAATGTATTTAAACTTGAGTGGATGAATAAAAAGTACTTTCTTAACAATTCATATTTTGAATGAGATACATATGAGGAGAGTGTGAACTAATAGAAGGAATTGAATAATTTACTATTTTAAAGCATCAATATTACAAAATTTCCAAAATTAGCTAAAGGTAATAGAAATTTTAATTTAATTTAACTATCCTAGTATTGTTGAAAATTAATGATAAGGATTATAGTTCCTGAAGAGGATTTCGGTTTCAGGGCAAAACATCGAGCAATGCTTCCAAAACAACTAAATAGAAGTATTTCAAAATATATATATATATATATATATATATATATATATATATATATATATATATACACACACACATATATATATATATATATATATATATATATATATATATATATATATTCAGAGAGAGAGAAAGAAAGAGAGAGAGAGAGAGAGAGAGAGAAAGAGACAGAGAGAGAATAGTCTTGTAATGATTGATTATTGGTAAATAATTACATAATGGTAATAAAGATAGTTTAGCAGGGTCAGGCAAGATAACTGCCTTGCTGAGGCCAAATGGTACGCAATGAAGCAGTGTGGTCAACACAATCTTTAACTGCCCATTATAACCTCGTGGTTATAATTGGAACTGATTCAACCCGGAATTATTTTAATTTCTTACCTTGTCTTACAAAATCGTTACTAATATTCAAATTATGTTTGAAATTGTACAGAAATATTTTTGATAACAACCTGCCAAAGTTTGGTCATGTGGTACGCGGATAACGTATGGCGTAATAACTGCGCAAAGATGAACAGTGCTCGTGCATTTACTTCCAGCGATTTTCACCGTTATTTGCGGTTGACGAAAAGCTTAACCTTACCAAAGTGCTGGAACGTTTTAGCTGATTGGAACATCGTCCACTTCAACTATTTCCCAAGTGTCTTCGAGTCCACTAGACGAAGCTGTTTCTTTAATTGTGTAATCCGTTAACCTCAATACACCTGGTGAATCCAACTGGCTTATAAAAGGCGGATTTTACCTGTGGATGCTAGTCTTTGTTGTAATGAATTTAAATATAAATGTTTTAAGATTTTTAAAATTAAACTACAGAATATAAAGGGTTTGAAATGAAAAGTTTGTTATTTTCAAGAAATATATTTTTTAATCATTTAAAAATTTATTGTTAGAAAGCGTTAATGAGTAAATGTTATATATATATATATTGTAAAACTTAGATGAATTATTTTTTCTTGTTGAATATGTATGGTGAAATAAAATAATTTTCATAAACAAGAATATACGAGTATTAGGCCTACTTCATTTTATTGTTGATTGAAGCTTTTCGCTAATTTACATTATTAGCATTTTCAAAATTTATAAATCACTGTCCAGTTATGTGACTAGAGTAAGACTGTTCAACAAATAGACAGACACCTGTTGAACAGTCTTACTCTAGTCACATAACTGGACAGTGATTTATAAATTTTGAAAATGCTAATAATGTAAATTAGCGAAATGCTTCAATCAACAATAAAATGAAGTAATACTCGTATATTCTTGTTTATGAAAATTATTTTATTTCACCATATATATATATATATATATATATATATATATATATATATATATATATATATATATATATATATATAATGATTATTATATATTATTAATATTAAATTTATATTATTATTATGTAATATTATTATATATATTAATAAATATTATTATGTATATATAAATATATTATAATTTAAATATCATTTAAAATGCTATAAATCCGAGCTTGAGGTAAATTAATTACATTCGACAAAAGAGGCCGTTTTAGGTCTTTATTTCATCAAGAATATTAATAAATTTGTCGGTATATGTTTTATATCGGTAAAACAATTAATCTAACATAAACATAGACCTTATACAAGGCAAACTAAATTGTGTCTATGTTAACTTCCGTTGTACATTATACTCTTGCTTTTCATTTGTTTCTCTGTTATTCTTTCATTCTTCTATTGCAATTCTCTAATCCTTCTACCCATCTATGTTCTTGCTTTTACTTCAGTTCTTCTTTTTTCTGTTAGCATAACATATGGTGCCATCATTCTTCTTACTTTTATAAAGTGTATGAGACAGTTCTAACAAGATAACTTTTATAGTGTTTGTAATATTTGTTATGTAAAGTTGTGTACCCGTTTTAATAGGTTTAAAACCCTAACAAAACTATCCTAACGGATCGTAATCGTTTGTTACTAGTTTTGCGACCCTTAACCAATTCTCGCTTTCATGTCACTTTTGAAAAGGAACTCTGAATTGGACTTTTATTACATTTTGAAATCATAAACTAAATAATATTCAAACGAACATCAACCCAACAAATATAATTTTTTCTAATTCGCGTTTTAACGACAGTCATAATTATTCGTCGAGTATAACTACACAAATAATTCACGAAAATAACATCAACATTTATACCATGTAAATTATACCCATATTAAAAAATTATTACTATTAACATGATGATTATTATTAACCAATTACTACATTTGTCCATTACCTAAGCTCTAATGGCGGTAGCCTATGTTTGTAAGCCTTCTCTTTAAGCAAGTAGGCTTATGTTTTATTACAAGTAACTAAAAACCATGTAAATGTTATTAAATTTAAAAAATGAAAAAAATTTCCAACACCATTTTAGCGTCCATTTTAGCACCATTCTTAACTATAAAAGTAATTTTCAATAGTGGGGTTTTTATTAATAAAAGTAACCTCTATTATTCTAAATAATTCAAATTTACGATTATAATAAATTATTGTATAAACACCCCGTCATAATTTCCAGCTACTCTTTACAATTACCTAACAAATTTTGCTAAAAGAATTTACATGTTTCTGTTTATTTTTTCGACAGCAAAGTTGAAGATAACTTTGACATACTTGTTTTTACGTATTTCATTCTCTGACAACTCTTCAGATTTCAACCCATCGCTTAACTGGACTAGTAACATATAATGTGTCCAGACTTGCTTTTGGTGTTCCGCTAAAAGTAGCCTACATTTATAAATATTTGTTTTTATTTGTAAAATTTCTAAGGCCTAAGAAAAGCTTAATAATTAACAAAAAAATAATAAATAGGGTCCTACCTGTTGTCGAAGTCGCCAAAACTGGATACTTGTCACCACGCTGGGTCGGTTTTGATGGTCACTGATGTGTAAGCTACTTTCTGATAAAAATTACCAACAGATTTAATTTGCTATGGCTCAAAATGATCTTGAAATGAGAGACAAGAAGTGTAGGCACTGAGAAAACAAAGAATGTTTAAAAATAAGCGTTCAGAAAATATATAAAATTAAGTGAGGTTATAACTAAGCAATCGATTGATACCAATCCATCAGTAAACAAACCTTCCACAAAGATCTTCACAAACTAAAAGAACTTGAAAATTCTTTTCTTAAAAGCGAACTAATTCATTTCAATTGTTCAACATCTAATCTTTCAGTTATTCTTAAAAATCTTCACCACAGTAAACATAATGTTTTAGGTTAACTTTTTTTTATTGTATAAGTTACACAAATACATTAATAATTTTGCCAATAGAGAGTTAAACTGTCAGATGAGAAAGTAAAGCAATGAGAAACAAACCTGCTTTTCTAGCCACTGGTGCGAAACTAAAAATTTAGATAAAACAAAAAGACTATTAATTAACAAGACATAATGTTGTGTGTTGTGTTAATGATGTTTTAAGATGCAAACGCATATGATTTGCATGTTTTATTTTCCTATAGGTACTATTAATCACAACTAAAAATCAATCAGCTGTTCATCTAAATCAGCTGTTTATTTAACGCTATATCAGCTGTTTTCTATTCATTTTACGTAGCTTAATGCATGTATTTAAACAGAATTAAATGTTAAAAAAATGTATTTTTAATATTTTGCATTAAATAGACAGATTATTATAAATATTTGTGTGATATTTTCTTTCAAGAACAATATTTTCTGTAGGAATTTTAATTTTTCTTTCAAACTTTTGTAATATTGGCTACATACAACTATAGGTAAATATTGCGTTCTATTGACAATATTTTTTTCAAACTACTTGTATTTGTGTGTAGAACACGAATGTCGACTAAATTTTCTGCAGAAAATATGGATATTTATTTCTTCACATTTCAGTTGATTCTAATTTTTTGGGCAAAAGGTATTACTCCGCTGAGCAGACGTCTAATTAATTCCCAAATGTAGATATTTATCTTTTCATTAAGTAGTAAAATAACTAAACCTTACCTAAACTACCTAGAGTTTTCCGCGGAAACAGTAAAGTTAGGTTAGGTTAGGTTAGGTTTGATTATCAAATTTATTATCGGCGGAAAACTTGTTAAAGTCAGATTGGGCCGCCAAACATTGCACAAAATTAGCTCTAATTGAAATGTGATAAAAAATTAACTTTCCGTGTTTTCCACGAAAAATAAAGTAGATATTCGTGTTCTACACACAAAAATGAGTAAGTTATTAAAAAAATAAATAAAAAAAAATGTTTTTTTAATAGCAATCAATATTTACCCAATTATACACTACACACAAAAAAGTTTTTAAAACTCATTCTTAATAAATTTTCCACACAAAACTCCATTTTTTATTAAAGCCTTTCTTTGCAATTTCTATTTGAAATTTGGTTTCCCGGTTACAACTACTGTTAATAATCCTTCTATTACTAAGATTTGTATTTATTTAATTCAGTTATTTTTGTATGCCTAATTTAATTTTTTTTCGTTTGTCTTCTTTTTTATTTTAATTTAATATTCTCACTATTAATTTTTATTCCTTTTTCTCCTCGAGGTGGCTGTATCACTCCAATAGAGAAGAGTTTTGAAAACGGCCCTTCCCACGTGAGACATGATTATCCCTCATGTTTCTCCTCTATCCCCTACATTATGCTACCTCCAGATCCGAATCAGTATATAATATCTCATTCTTTGTTATCCAAAATATCCTTAAAGAAATCTTCGAAACAAGTTTTACAAATTCCATGTATCGAACTCTATTTGGTAATTGGAAATAATAACTGAATCGACCTAGTTTCCTTTATTTTTATTTGTATATAAAAAATTGATATATTTTTTATTAACATACTTGTATAATTTACGTTTTTCTAATATTATTTTAAAAAAATATTATAAACAACAAAAACTAATTATTAATGTCCAGAGTAGTGAACAAAATTGAAAAAATAAATAGTAACTCACTTCATAAACACAAAAAAAAATTTCATGAACTGAACGTTTTTTCTATGACGCAGGACATTATATTATTACATTACTCATACACTTCAATGTACTTAAACACGAATTTTCTTGATATATTTTTATGAGTCGGTTTTCGAGAGATCTTCTCTTTTGCGATAATCATTAGTTTTTTTAAATATTGTAATATAGCTCTAGAAACTCGACTGGCGAATTATATCAACTAAGATCTCACTCAGTGTACATTAAAGTGTAAGGGATAAATGAATACAAGATAACTATGTTAGTATAGTCAAATGTATTATATTATTACATACCTGAAAGAATTCAAACTAGGGAATAGCAAAATTAAGTTTCCTTTGTTAAATAACCATGTCCGTCTTAAATCACGTACTTTTTTGCAAAATTGTGTAAACCATTATCTATTTCATTTCATCAACCGGTTATTTCGCGTTAAGACTTTATATTTTTTTAAACCAAACCCATCCTAAACTGGTCCCATGGAAATATTCTAGCTTTACATTTTGTAGCTGTGTGTAATATAATAGGACTTTACATTTTTGTATCTGTTTGTAACATAATATAACAGTGCTTTTTTTATAAAGCAATCTAGAATTTATAGGGTTCTGTGTATCTGAAAAGTGAAATTATGTTTGTATATTAAATGTAGGTTTTTACAATTATTTCTGATTTGCAACTTTTTTGATCTTGTTTAGAATGAATTTCGAAATTTATAGATACAAAAAAAATTGCCCAACTCTAATCATAATTACCGCGTTTTATTAAAAGATTTTTTGTAAATTATTTAAACAGATTTATCTAGATACTTCTTTACCAGTAAATATCCGTTGCTGCTTGTTAAAAACTAAACAATCACAACCTGTAAGTGCTAAAACGCTGCGTTCACTTTGAAACAGTTGTGGGGTAGGCTACGTAGTCTCTGAATCTGAAATTAGGGTATTCATCATTTACGTGGACAGGTTTCCGCTAAACCAAAGATTGGACTCCTGCGTCCCGTTAATTAGTTTCGAATACGTGTAGAAGAGAAGCGATTTATTGTCAGCCCTAAGGTTAGGGTATTACTCAGCTCCAACCCTTGCGACTCCCTGTATTGCTTCTCTTTGAAATCCGGAAAAGTTATTTCCTCAGAACAATTAATTTTAATTTAACAAGCTATATAAAAATTCAAGTCGATTTCTACCTAGGTCAAAAATATATCTTCAATTTATTTTAGTTACTTTTTATTTAGTAATTACAATTAATATAAATATGTACATACATATGAAAGAATCACAACATTATTGAAAATTTAAAGTGAAATTAAGTAATAAAATTTAAAACATTTAACTGAATTAATTAACTAATATTTTAAGAAACTGTATTAACATCAAGTGTCATTCACAAGTTAAAAAAATGTATTTGAACTTTAGTGGATGAATAAAAAGTATTTAATTAAAGATGAAAACGTGAACAAGATATACATATATATAGAGAGAGAGTGTGAGCTAATAGAAGAAATTGAAAAAATAGGAGAGATTTTGAATAATTGGGCAGCTGTTGAACTACATTGACAGAAACATGTTAAGAGTAGGTTATTTTATAAGTTTAAAGCGACATGCCATTGTGACTTATCTTCTACGTAGATTAGTAAAGGATTTTGAAAATACGAACTATTAAGTTATGGATATAAAAGCTCTGATTCAAGGTATTGTGGAGATCATAGCTTCAGGTGAAGAGGGTCGCATACTTACTCTGATTCAAGGTATTGTGGAGATCATAGCTTCAGGTGAAGAGGGTTGCATACTTACTCTGATTCAAGGTATTGTGGAGATCATAGCTTCAGGTGAAGAGGGTCGCATACTTAATATTATACTTTTCTGAATAAGAGGGACGAGGAGTAACAAAGTGCAAAAAGAGATCCTAATAAAAAAAGGGTAACGATTATGAAGCTTATTAGTCTCACAGATAATATTCCAAGATGGCCGCTGCAAGTGTTATGAAAACACCCAAATCTTAAACAAAAACCAAAATAAATTACTACTTTTGGCAAAAAACCACTACTGATATTTTTCCCACAGTGTATTGTTCAATTCTGTGAGTCATGGACAAGTCTGTTTCTCAGGTGTTTTGTATTGGTGTAAGTTGGTGGTGGTGGTGGTGGTGTTGGTGTTCTGTGGTGTCATTGTTCGTCGAATAACATTGTTAATTATGTGTTCAAATATGGTAGTGTATTTTATTGTGAGTGTGTTTTAACGTTTAGAATGCATTGTGGGTGGCTTTTGTGGTGTTTGTATATTTCGTAGTTTTCTTTTGTGGTTTGTTTGATTTAATCTAGATATTTCTAGATTAGTGCCTATATTACTGTATGTGTATAGTATGTTCTGTATGTGTACGGCGAAGTTTGATTTGGGTTGTGTTTTTTATGTCTTTTATGTGTTCTTTTTATCGTGTCGTAAAGTTTATCCCTGTTTGACCTATGTAAAAGCTATGAACAATCATACCCCACAGAACACGAATACACCTCAGACTCACACTAGTTCAACATACCTGAACAACAGTCTTGTCCGTGACTCACAGCATTGAACAATACACTGACCTAGTGCGAAACGCGTCGGCTGAAAAATATCAGTAAGTAGTGGTTTTTTGCCAAGTGATACCAAAAATAATTTAAAAAGAGACTAAAAATGTAAAACAAAAAAACTGCAAAAATAAATGGTTTGAATTATTTATACATCAAACAACCTAATGGAAAATGCAGTCATCGAAATTCGTATAAAAGCGGACACACTGTAATACGCAAGGACTGAATGTCGGGAAGCAATTTCTGCAATCCATTAGTTAAATATCGAATGGACATTATTCCTTCATGCCCTATCCTCCAAGGTAAATAATCATAATAAAGTATAGTCACGCAGGTTCCAATACGGCGATGAAAACCATTTCATTTGTATCTCTGTCGTCATTTCTTTGTGCTTTTCGTGTGGCGGAGTATTTTCGAATAATATATTTTACCTTCAACATTTGTATAAAAGGCTATATTGTATACATCAGACATCTCGCTGCCCCGTTATTTCTACTAAGCAAAGCCAGTTTGGATCAACAAGTGTCCTTTGGTAAAATATCGTATAAACTCTTCAGGGAATGAAGAACATTGTGTTTAAAATTAATATTTTTAATACATTTTTTATATTCCTGTTTTATTAAGTAGTTATTCATTTAGTGAAAAGATGAGATTAAAGTAAGCTAAAAATTTTTACATTTTCCATCAATTTACCAGTCCAGTGCATTACGCGAAACAGGCTTGATGACTTGAAGCTCATCTTTCACCGAAACGAGTGTAGTTGCATGCTTAATGATACGCGTGATATCGGATCGTTTGTAGGGAACTGTAAACGGTATAAAAGATATTTAGTTTAATAATTTATTGAGTATTAAATATGCAAATGAGATTTTCTTTGAATATAGCAATAAATCTGCACGCAAATCTTTCGTTTAAAGGAAATACTTTCGTTTTTGGTAAAAGAGTTACTTTTGCACGTTTCATAATGCTCATTTAAACATATAGTTGCTCGTTACAATCGGAAAGAGTTTGGGATTGCTTATGGAAGAGTTCTATCCGGCGTATTCCTTCTGGATCCAATTGAAATAAAATTACTGGTGTGTGAACCATTTTATTGTTCCCGTTGTATCTTGCATGTGTTTCCTTAAAGCTTTTTATTCTTGCCTACTTAGTTGTTCATTACATTTTCCTGGAAGTAATACAACAATGCCCATTGAGTGAAATAAAAATGCTGCAGGTTTAGTGGCGTGTCTCCTTGTGCAATATAAAGAGGCAAGATATTTTACCTAATTTATAAACTATCATTGTTCAAAGTAACTTTTTCTCGAAACCTACTACTAAATTTTTTTATTGTATTTCTGAATTAAATACATGATAAAACGTTTTTTTTCAATTCGTTCTATTAGTTCACACTCTCCATATATTTATTTATATAATTTTGTTCAAATTTTCAATCGTTAATAAGATACACTTATTCATCCAGTCAACTTCAAATACACTTTATAAAACTTGTAGTGGATTACATTTGATGATAATATTTTTTTTCAAAAATTTATTTGATATTTAAATTTAATAATCTATTTCGCTTTCTATTTTGGTATTTATTGTAATTCTGTTATATATATTATAACTTAACTTTTGTTATAATTATAATTTAATTTTAATGTGTTTTATTTACCTTACCTATCTAGTGTCACACCTTCAGGTTTATAAAGAATTAACAATCTGATAAACTTCAAACTTCACTTGCATTTATTTCTTTACACATTATACTAAATTTATATTAATATTTGCAGTGACAGGATTGATATCTTAACTAACATTACAATTATAAAAAGTGGACTTTGATTCTTTAGATTTCTAATAAATAACATAACAAAGATAATAAATTCAGTATTAAAATTTTATAGTTGCTCTCGGGTCGCTAATACGGGAACTTTGCTTCTTAAATTAGAAATGGTGAAACTAGATTAAATTTTATAAATGGTAATGAAATTAAATTTGTTCTGAACTAAAATATAGATGTCTGTTGGCTACACTTATATTCAAATAATACTTATTGTTCTGAAGAGTCCCTGGAATCTTGGCCTTAGTTATCTTCTGCACTTACACTTGACACACACAAAAAAACTTACTTTTATATTTCTAAAAACAAACTTTTACGTCGCACTTTTTAAAATTTACTTATACAAACTCTTTACTTAATTAACCAATTTATTATTTTTATCCACACTCCCATCCTTGTCCCCACGAATCCGTCTGCCTTCTTTCCAAGTTCCCTTCAAAAACGCCCTTCACGACTCCCGATCATTTAGTTTTTATTGAAATCCCTAATCTCTCCCACTACCAATGTGTTCTTTGTAAGTTCCCCCAGTTTCCATAATTAGCCATCTAACAGTACACGGTTATTTTCCCATGGCTATATCGGCCGCTGTATTTTCCCGTCTTAACCACTTTGGACCCTTTCTATTGTCTATTGTTGCCGCACGCAGTTTATAGCTTTCCCGGAAAAGGATAATGGATGGTACCTGCTTTGTCGGCACTTTACAAAACTATTTGTGTCTTTCTTTGCTAATCCTACAGATAATTAGCAACTAACTGAATTTACTCTAAAGCCTCGTACTTTATGTTATATATATATATATATATATATATATATATATATATATATATATATATATATATGTTGTAATTATTTAGTAAAAACTAAATTAAATAGATTTTTTTCTTTGTTGCTCCAAGTTGGATTTGACTTGACATTTTCTTATATTACTTCTTATTTTCTAAGTGTGGACTAATATTTCAATGTTTTTGAACTTCCAAAATGAATTTTTTAAATTCTTGGTCCGACTCTTCAGCGCTCAAAGGATCCACACTTTCTCCACAAGTCTTCTCTAGGCCTACTCTTTTTGTCTTAAATCGGTATCCTCTATTTTCCTCTTGGGTTCTACTTACATTGGGATGGTATCCATTCGTAATTTCTACACACCGTAAACAGTTGTTAGATTTTATTTGGTTTCATTTTATTTTATTTAGATAGTTTTCTCTGCAGTAGATAGCACCATGTCAGCAAAAACTAACCTCAAATGAAATACGTCAACACGAATACGCAACAACAATCAAAAGTCGGCACAGCTGATCGAGAAGGCAACTACAGCTGATTCAGTTTCAGTACTGTTTATTTTGGCGCAAAGGTACTTTGTTTTTATAACGTATCTTTCAGATTTTTTTTGTGACTCTACCAAGCATATGGAAGATAAATCCTTAACCATGGATGCACTCAGTTGACCTAAACGTCAGGCTTTAGGATGGTCGGTCTGGGCGTCAGTCAATATTTACGTAATTTTTGAGAACATATACCACTGAAACGTAATTTTTACCAGAAGTGCAGTTTTTAATATAATTTTTTCTACAAATTTTGGTCACAATAAATATACGTCTGTCCTAACACCGATTAAATAACATTCTATCCTTCTAAAAGCGGGAAATGACAAATGATGATTGTGGTAAGTACGACATCCCGTTCTGTCTTCAGCAACGCTTAACGTTGCTACATCGTAGCTTTGTACAAAAGACTTCTGTACAATCCTCAACTATTGTGTGACTGTTTAGTCTTTTTTTTCTGTTTTAGGATGTTGTACTTACATTACTGTACTGAATGTGTACGGTTAGAAAATATCTCTACCCACTAAAGGCCTAAACTGAACATGGTTTACATACTATTGTTATTACACCGTAAGGTTTTATTAATTTGAAACTATTCTACAACACTTGCGAGTATATTAGTCAATAACTTAAACTCTAATGTAAATGTTTTTTTTTTGAATATACCGAGTGTTTTCTATATAAAAGATTAATAGTGGTAAAAAACACCTTCCTCCATTTTAGGGTGCTTGGGCGCAAATAGCCGGGGACCAAGGGGGCGCCTCGGCTCCCTAGCTTTCCCTAAGGTTAAAAGAACAAAATACATATCCAAGCGTCTCTTGCAGACCAGTAGAGTTTTCGAGGAAGTTTTTTAAAAAAATTATTGAATAGTAAGTCACGACTTAGGACTCAAAATATTTATATACAAAAAAATGTGTGTTTTCCAAACATATTTACATATTGTTTTTAATATAAAGTACAAGTAATTAGATTCATGTTCAAGAGCACAGTTGTATAATATATTACAATGAAAATATTAGTAAGAACCCTAATACCACAAAAATAATAAAAAATAACAAATAAAACAATTTGTCATCATCAGAGGTTCTTATTACAAAATTACAATCTAGCAAACAAGAAGTTACAAACTAGAGTAATAAGACCCTAACGTACATAAGGTTTTAGTAGTAACTTCATATCTAGTACCGGTAACTTTTTTACTTGTTATTTTTTGTGGTATTGGTTCTCTTTACAATATTTTCATTGTACTAAGCACCATGTTCTAGTATTTTATAGGTAGTAATAGTTTGAATAAGGTTAAAACTTTAATTTTTTAGTATGCAATGTCTTCACATACAGCGCCACTTAGCAAACTTTCGTATGGGCGCCCATAGTTGAATATGGTCAATACAACTACAAAATGTTTCTTGACTTTCAAAGTTTCAACACGACTAACATTGGTAGCATTATTTTTATTGTTTGTGGGCTTTGTGGCATCAGTAGTGGTAATAACAATTACTCACATGTATACCATTAAACTGGTTTAGTACAGATACCTTACTTGGGTCTTACTGCAGCACGATCACTGCTTATCCCATTAGTGCATATCGTCCGATTAATCGGGCGCAAATATTTTAATTCCTACCATAGGGAAATTTTGTATTTGATGGTTATCATGGCTATTAGAGGTTCCCAAACAACTATTGAACGGACTGGACGCATGATTTGCATTTGTCGACAAAATCCCACATCATCACAAGCAGTTATGTCGAGACGTTTATTTTCTGTCAGGAATGAAAGGTCAGTCTCATTCCCTATTACTATATACTTGTGTAATAATTAATGTATTTGTTATTATTTTACTCGTAACAATATAAGTAACAATTCTGATCGTGCGTCTGACAAAGGGAATAATGTGTCTTGTGTTTATAATCATATAAACAATAGCGTCAGATATATGACAGCCACACAACATACACTATCCGAAATAATTAGAAATTTTATTCGTTTTGTTTTGATACATTGGTATTGATAACTATTTAACTTTAGTTCTTCTTATAAATACTTCACAGAAATAGGGATTTGTGCAAAAGACACTATTAGAGCTGACAGAATCAAACACGTTACCCTTAAAACCATCTAACAGTTAGAAAAAGAAGAACGAGCATTGCCCTTTGGACAGCTGATAATGTTGTTACGTTGACATGATAGTAGTGTCAGCTTTATAGTAACAAACTGTGAGAGTTTTTCTGCTGGAAAAACAAGCCGATGGTCAAGGGGAAAAAATCTAAATTCCAGTTACTTCAACCAACTGTATTTCCTAAATATAATATGGAAAGGGGCGGGGTTGTCGATATTGGACTAAAACAACGAAAATGGTGGCCGTCCACAATTTGTTTGCTGGGTGTATAGTAAGTGCATGGATACTCAGTAGTAAATTACTGCATGGAGCTGCAGCTACTCAACAGCTTTTGCACTTCAGAATAATCTTGACCATTACTTTATTGAAAAGACATGGAAAACCACCATACCAGAGGCAAACAGCAAGATCTCTAGAACATATTCACTATCACATCAGTCACTGATTAGCACCCAGTGCAACAGAACGACGTTGTGCGAACTATACAGGAAAAGCCAAATTCATATACACGAGTGTCAAGCTAGACTTTATCCTAAGTGGTTGCAACAGTACTACAGACAGTAAAAAAGTCATTTGGGAAGTAATATGTTTCATATAATAACATCTGTATAAGTTCTCAAATTTGTATCATAAACTATATGTCCTGGAATAAAGTTTCTATTCCAGTTTTTAAAGTATTTATAAACATTTTGTGAATGAATGTCTAAACAAAGTACATGATTTTAACAAAAGAGTTTTTTTTTATTCACTTATATGAATCTGTAACCATTCATTATTATATAGAATACATAGGCAAGTTATTGCGCATGCAAGGGGAATAATCTTGTGATATACATCCGGATCCCCACATACTCTGAATGTATAGCGTTCGATTTATCGGACGTATCATAAATAATAAAATACGAAGATAAATTTTTTTAAAACATGTTCCTGTGTATATTATATTGAAATGACCATCAAATATTTTTTTCATGGACTAATAGGTTTTATGGTCAGCACTACGCTTCAACTACCAATTACTATCCAGACTACTCATTTTCCCACGTTTAGTCGACATTGGGGCTAAAACCCAAAAAAATATGATTTGGTACCACCGGGATTTGAACCCGGGATCTCTTGGTTATTAGACAAGCACTCTACCTACTAGACAACTCAGCCGCCTATCTGGAGCCTAAAGTATATCATATCAACTTTTACATCAATATTCTAATGAAAAAAATGTACATATATAATATAATAATATATTCACGACTGACAGATGTGTTTGTCTTGTTGCAGAGACGGGTGAACCCAACAAGGTTCAGCATGTCGCCGGACAGACGCTTTATACTTCTAGTACACAACGTACAAAAGGTAAGTCCGAGCACATATTCTGTTTCTTCTTCTATAACCACAATTTTTCCAAACCTGTATTCAATTTTTTCTATTAGTTCACACACTAATTATATATATCTTGTTCAACTTTTCAATCGTTAATAAATTACTTTTTATTCAATCATTGAAGCTTAAATACACTTTAAACAACTTTTAGAGGATGACACTTGATGTTAATACATTTCTTCAAATATTAATTCATTAATTAAATTTAATGAATTAATTTTAGTTTTATACGGGAGAAAACCCTTTCACAAAAGGGACAAGGTATGCAATATGGTTATTTCGTCCCATTTCACTTACATATGATTTCGTAAAACTGCTAATTTTACCTTATAGGTTATGTGGTAGAACAGCTGTTTTAACGCATAGGTAATGTTACTTTATTAATATTAATTGTAATTATTTATTAAAAAGTAACAAGAAATTTTTTTTCTTTGTTGACTTAAGTATGAATCGAATTTTAAAAAAATCTTATTCATATTGCTTATATTTGGGGCATCGTCTCCAAACAGTAAAGATTTTCAATGTCACCACGTGGTTTATAATATTTTTGCAGAAGGGGTTTAGTTAATACCGCTCTTTATTTACAAATATTTCTGTTTATCTAAGGATGTAAAATAAACGAAGTTTCAAATGTTGTTGAAGTGAAAAGGTTTTTAGTGACACCTACAAAGCTTATTGGATAGACATAAACATACAAATTCGCATCAGTATAATTTCCGTCAGCTGTGATTCACCTCAAAGTGAATTAAATGATACGTGATTTCATGCAATAGCTGATTTTGTTATACGTAATGTTGTAATACAATTGTTTTAACACTAAGGTTAATTTAAATTATTTAATAAATACTGTTAAGGAAAAGGTTATTATTAAATGGTTTTGATCAGTTAATAAATATACTAAATTAGTTAAATGTTGATATATCTCAATACAAAAAAATTAACGATAATAATCCAAATTTGAAATGAAAACATTCTTAGACGTCTGATAACAAATAATGTTTAGACAATTTCTCATTACGCAAAAATAAATGATTTTCTCAATACCAAATCTCTTTCAACGAGACTATAACAGTTTTTACTTCTATTGACACTTTCCTGAGTACTACAAACTATTTTTTATGTAAGAAATATCAATTCATAAAAATCCTTTTTTTTATTAAATAATTCTTCACAGAAATAGGTTCAGGACGACTACTCCAGTGGCTGACATTGTTGTCGGGTGCTCGGCTGTCGGTGAGAGTGACATGTGTCGGTTTTTATTTCAATGTAATCCAGCATAAGTAAGCTGTATCTAGAGTGCAGCGTTTGTATTACTTAGGTTAGAGACCCTGCCTTGAATAAAACAGCAGGATCTCTCTGGCTGCACCCCTCCTCCTCTCGCCCGGCTGGCTGGCGGACTCTATACGGAATAACAAAATATTCCCGCTATGATTCTAATTTATGAGGTCGTATCCTTTGTTTTACCGTTTAAGTGCGGGCCTAAAACAGGCAAAGACCGAAGTATTTTCGTTTTAGTCTAAATTGTCTTTTCTAGTTGTTTTTTGTTTGTTTTTTTCAGCGGTTTTCAAATAGAGTTTGTGCCAATCAAAAACTAACACGTTTATAGCAGGTTTCAGCTCAAAATCCCGTGTTAATTACATAATAAAGTAAGACGTGTTTAGTAATATATTTGACAATTCACTCAATAATACAAGACATTAATCAAAATAATTATTCATATCAATATACAACATCAAAAGCATAGTGGTAGAGTGTATTACAATAAAATGACCATGTCATAATTATCATCAGAGAGTCTTATTACAAAATTACAATATAGAATATAATAAATTACAAACTAGACTGACTAGTACATGGGTTACCACATGGGCCTGACATGAATATCTTAGATAACTTGTAATATTATTTAACTTTTATTATTTTTGTGGTATTGGGACTTTTGCCAATATTTTTATTGTAACACATTAACAAACTCATAATCCCTTTTAAATATCTCCAACCATAAGATACAGTTTAACTTATGTGTTGATAAGTTTTATTTGACAAATACCCATTCAATATATTAATTGTAACATTGCAGTTTGTTTATTGAATTTTGTTTCGAAATGAATTTCCCTTGGACAGTTCATTCCGCCTCCACTCTTTTGCTATGCACACTACTCTTGGCTCTTCCGTTGGAGCTCTCTTCCTCGCTCCTGTGACGACTGGCTTTACAGGTTTTTGTGACGTCATTTACTTTAGAATGTTGCCCTTGGTTGTTTGGTGCTGATCACGTTGTTAAGAATGTTGACTGATAGTTGGCCAGATTTGGTTTAGGTTTTGATTTTGCTGAGGCGTGGGTTTTAGTTGTTCGACCTTCATAAGGGTTCGTAGACGAGACACAGTGATCGATTCCTGCGCGTCTGAGGCGGTGCCGGATCTGTGACTTTTAGCGAAATATGGGGATCGGAGAAGCGTTCTCCTCGATCTTTAAGGCATGTAGTCAGTTTGAGGATGAATCCTCTAGGGGTGGGAAGTTAAGGACGAAGGAAGGCTATCGTCATGTTTCTCACACACCACTGGGGATTCGTGATGTTTCTGAGCGTGATATTTAGAGGTATTCCCGTACAGTCATTACATAGAATAATTTTAAATATTTCCCATTTTATTTTAATTTATGTGGGTAAATTTCTTTGATTAAATGCTGTAGCATATATATACTTACTGTAAAAAGGTTAAGGCCTAATGGTTTTTAAAGGACTTTATTCCATCATGCAAAGGAGTTTTGTTGTGAACACTCTTCAGAAAGTACTAAGTTTGGTAATTACCAGAGGTCACGATCAGACTAACAAGTTTTTAAAAACGTAGGTTAAAGTTTTTTAACATACGTATTTTAAATAGCTAAATATAACAGGTTATATATAATGGCTGCATCTTATGTACTTATCATTATTATGTAAACAATACGCTCACGCACACACACACACATGCATATTTAATATTTTATTAATTCAAACATTTAATAACATGAATGATATTAACTAAACTGTTGTAAGCAGTTCGCTGACATTCATTGTCACATTGTCAGCATTCTCAATAGGTGGCAAACAATTGAGAGGAAACAAAATATTTGTTTGTATACTATTATCTATGTTAATCGCTGTAACTATATTAATTTTTATAATTATTTAATATTACTTATATCTAAAAAGCTATGTCCTCGAACGATTGAATGCGTGTAATATTTTACTTTATTCGGTTTTTTATATTTGTATTAATTGTCTCTTTAGACTTTTATTTCACTTATTTTTAGTTTTCCCTACATTATATTTATTACAATCAATATATTTTATTCTATAAACCACACTTTTCGCATCTATATTAATTTTTTTGCTAGTTCTATACATTTATTTTAGATTTGTATTTTTAAATAATTTATTTATACGTTTAGCTACAGATTATAAAATTTTAATAAGGTTTATTTATAATATATATGAATCACTAGAACTGACATTGTTACTCTTGTAATTGGCGATAAATTAATGTTGAAGGAATTGTTAAAAGTAACTAAAGTAATTGTAGCAGTTGTTTATATTATTAAATAATAGCTTAATTATTGGTAGATACGTGGTCAAGTGGGTAGAGTACTTGACTATGCAACCAGGGGTACTAGGTTCGATTTCCGGTAACGCCAAACAATTTCTGTGTACTTTTTCTGCTCCAGAACACTCGGCCCGCGCGAATACATTGAGTAAAGCCTTATAACCTATATCTTGAATACCGTAAGGCATGCATATTTCAGTGTATGTACTTCTATATCTCTTAAAAGGGTATATTTCAACTGCCTCATTAAATTGTATTGATGGAATCTTCCGTGCTAACCTGTTACAGAAAATATAAAATATTTGTAAACGCATCAGTTCCAAATAAACGTCCTGTTTGTAGTTAAACGTCAGCAGAGACAAGCAGCAAGGAAATTAATACTATATAAAGCAAAGTTTCTTATTTCCGCAACACAGCTAAACTCACGATATTGCCGGGAAATTGAATTTAATTTTGAAATGCCGACGGATGCTGGGGGTAAACGTCACCCTGAAAGATCATTGTCAAAGATCCGGTTATAAATTAGAAAAGTTTCTCCTAACTGAAAACTGAGTAATGCAATAAAATACGCCATCGTGCTTTCTGACAGCAAATCTGAATCAGGTATTCAAAACATGACGTTTACTGCCTTTGTATTGCATTATGTTCTTGTCACTGGTGACGTAATCAAATCAAGTGAGGCGTTGCTGTAGTAAAAATAGATCTTCTTTATGAGATGAAATTTCTTCACCTTTAGGGTACAAAAATATATTATTCGAAACATACAGGCAAAGTTAATGGTGTTTGCTAACTGAGGATACTGTTAAGTGAAGGCTAACTGAGGATACTTATCAGAGAAGATTAGGTTCGTCACTTACCACCACAATAAACACCTACTATATCTCACAAAACCCTTCCGAAAATAGTGTGTGTGTGTGTGTGTGTGTGTGTGTGTGTGTGTGTGTGTGTGTGTGTGTGTGTGTGTGTGTGTGGGTGGGTGTGTGTGTGTGTGTGTGTGTGTGTGTGTGTGTGTGTGTGTGTGTGTGTGTGTGTGTGTGTGTGTGTGTGTGTGTGTATATATATAGTTTATATATATATATATATATATATATATATATATATATATATATATATATATATATATAAGGAACTAAGTCAAAATACAAATACAAGAATTAAAATTAAATTTACAATTCAAAGCTTTTCGTTGGCTAACAGTACCAACATCATCAGGAATATTAAAAAATTAAAATTAATATATGTGCAAATTAGATCAAATAAATAGCTATGCCAAATCAATTACAATGTTGTTAAGAATTTTTTTAATTTTTTTTATTTTGCTGCCCTAACATTACAAACACTGAATATATTATCAAATTTAGATTTTACTTGTATTTGTTCATTTATCAACTCATTATTAGTATTATATTTATGTATTTGTAAATGAACAAATACAAGTAAAATCTAAAGTTGATAATATATTCAGTGTTTGTAATGTTAGGGCAGCAAAATAAAGAAAAATTTTAAAAAATTCTTAACAACATTGTAATTGATTTGGCATAGCTATTTATTTGATCTACTTTGCACATATGTTAATTTTAATTGTTTAATATTCCTGTTGATGTTGGTACTGTTAGCCAACGAAAAGCTTTGAATTGTAAATTCAATTATAATTCTTGTATTTGAATTTTGACTTAGTTCTTTATTAATACATAAGAATACATATTGTGATATATATATATATATATATATATATATATATATATATATATAAATATAAAATACTTTTTCTTGTTTAATAATTTAAAACAACATAGGCTATTCTAATACAAGAATATTTATTAATTTATATCCAAAGCTTTTTGTCGGTAAACAGTACCAACATCATCAGGAATGAAAATTACAATAATAACCTTATAACTTTACAACCTTACAACTTTATTGTAATTTTCATTCCTGATGATGTTGGTACTGCTTGCCGACGAAAAGCTTTGGATATAAATTAATAAATATTCTTGTATTTGAATAACCTATTTTGTTTTAAATATATATATATATATATATATATATATATATATATATATATATATTGATTGATTGAAGAGTTCCAAGTATTTACGATAATTCTCGATATACAGTCCGCCTAAACGTATAACAGAAAATATAGCACGAGCCCGGGAAACGCGCAGTGGTCCATTTGTTATTTCGAGGAGTGATAACTACAGGACAACCACGTTGCGTGCAGTGAATCTCCGCAGCCTTTTTACAAATAAGATTTTTTTCTCAGAAGTAAGCAAACATATTCGCCCCTACTTTTTTACCGCATTGACCTCACGATGAACTTCGATTAGACTAGATATGATTGACTCTAGTATATATATATAGGCTATATATATATATATATATATATATATATATATATATATATATATATATATATATATATATGTTTATGTTGTTAACAACTAAACCCTAGTAAAGTCAAGTAAATAAACAACTAAATCGTTATTTTATTTAAAGGTTTTCGGCCTTAAAAGGATCGTCTTTAACAATTAATCCAACAAAATATATTATTTTAAAACTAATTCAATTTACGTAGCATTTCCAATATTGTTCAATAAAATAACAAAATATCCAGGAGTTATTTTCGAACATAAGCCATCTGCAAGTGAAAGAAATATCTACAATTTCCTTTGCAGTTTTGGGGTGAGGAAGGTCGAAGTTGTCGCCAACCTACATTGTTACCACGTGCCAGTGACAGAGGGTGAAAGAGTTAAGCTTTCATTTTATTGCAGGAAAAGAAAAGATAATGGTAATAAAAGATGTTTTATAAAATTCGAGAAAACCTTTTTAAAAACACGCAATTAAAACAACTCCCGTTTCCCGTTTCTTTGAGCCTAATGATGCCGTTTGAAAGTTTAAACCCAATTAGCTTTAGCTTGTTAAACATATTTTCTAAAATCATTAATTTTCATATGAAACATGAAATTATTTACACACAGTTGCTTTCACTTCGTGCGAATCTACTTAAGCGTGTTAGAGTTACAAGGCACCAGGTTTAGTCCCCACCCTGACCGTTAGTTTGCTTCTATTGTCTACAGCACGTTTCCCTTAGTACATAACCTCTAAGATGCAAAGTTGTTTTGTACTAAACGTACACGGACACCTTTACATGTCTTATACTCGTATATTCGAGTAGATTTTCTGTTTTTCCTAACATTACAATATTTTCCTTTGTTGATGCTTTCGGAATGACTCATTTTCAAAACTTAAATAGTGCTGCTAATTTAAGGCAGACAAATATACTCGAATAGACCCACGCATACACACGTACCCCCTCCCCCCCACACACACACCCAAGCTCTTGCACGCACACGCACACACACACATACTAGCGAGCACCTACGCTCGTATGTATGTGTATATATACAAAAACTATTCCTGTGAGTTTCATATTTAATCGGGTTCGCTCCTATATGCCGCAGATGACTGAGGTGAGTGGATCCAATAACGATGGAAACTGTAACCCCATTAACGGTAATGAAGAGCCTGCGACACGTCCAGTGAAATATCCAGTGACATTTTGTGTAACAAGTAACACCCGTTCGCTCCGTAACTGTTGAGCCAGGAACATATAGTGCTTATAGGTAACGGACATTAGAAAACGAAATTACCACGCTACTTGTAGTTCCTTAATTTATAACAACATTTTATAGTAACAGTCTCCTACGGACTTTCTCCTAGCAACATTCATTATTTTTATTTTTATATCACTTAACCTCACGTCTATTATGTTCTTACCGGCCAGCTCATCTTCTTCTTTTCCATCCCTGACGTAACCACTTACCTAGTCCTTTCTTGACAATTACCACGGTATTTGCAGTAATCATTTTGACTGTTGCAAGTCGTGAAAATTTTTTTAAAAAATAAAGTTTTCAAAAGTTCCCACATTTGATTATTTACTTTAAAATATAAATAGGTTTAAAATGCTACCAAAATTTTGTATGCTACGAAGATAAAACCAATATTTTACCTTGAAATATGAATTAATTCCCAGTCGGCGAAATGTCAATGAAAATAGAAATTGATTTCTATTGTGGATGGAAAAGACTAAAGATGGAATAAGGGAGAGAGAGAGAGAGAGAGAGAGAGAGAGACAGACAGATAATACACAAAAAACCAAGGAAGGGACAAAATAAAATTGAGGGGGGTAAGTTTTTTGGTTGAACATAAGTATGGTAACCTTGTAGAGTTAGTCAGTAGATAGTGTCACATATCTGAGGATGGCTTCTTGGTAACCGAAATATACATACAACTAGGATAAAGATATTTGTCACTGTTTTTTCTGTATTACTTGTTATTAATAAACCACAGTAAATTATTCCAAATAATTAGTTTGGTATCCTAATTTACTTTCGAGTGTACTTTAAGAAATCATATGCCTATACATCACATAAGAAGAATGTTGCTACAATTGTAATAATTGCAATTTATTTCATAGCTTTGAAAGACCAGATCGATGCAAAGATATTGTGGAAGGTCTTTACAGTATTATATGTTAGTTTTATTCGCAAACATTGTTCTTAAGACATAAACCAAGTCGAGTCCAGCTTCCAATCTAATTTCACAATCACATCGCTTTCTTCAATAACAGAAGTAATCGAATCGTATAATATCGATTATCCGTTTGTTAGGTAAATTTGGCCTTACAGTCTGTGCAAAAACTGCGCTCTTTATGAGCTGAAATTATATGAGGGCATTGGGTTATAAAGTAACTTCTTTTGATAGGTTTTGTAAAATAATTTTCAGTTCTATTTTTATAACGTTACCAATGAAATGTTTTTAGTTTTATTAAAGTATAGCAAATTAAATGTAATAAAACCATTACGTAGTAAGGGATTTGTATTAGCCAGAGGGATGATATACAACGAGCACAATACAAACAATTATTTATGTAAAGACGTGATAGGAGAGTTGCAAATCAAAACCAACAATAACAACATGAAATCATTGTCGTAAATTCTCTAATAAAATATAAACTATTACGACACAACTATGATTAATTAATATAAACATCTCCGATAAATATTATTTAATGGGTATTGAAATATATGAAGGTTTTAGACTATTAGGTTGTTAAGGCCAACGTGACCCAGCTGTGGCTCATTAAAACTGAAGCGCTATGTAAAGCGTGGCATAATTTATTATTTGAAGGGGGAAGAGGATACTCTTCTTAACCAAGGATTGAACAAGTGTACTTCAGGCGTATACTTTGTTCTTGCTATGGTATAAATCTACCATAACTTAAAGAAGCCACGCTTACTACGGGAGCTATGATTACGTCACCAAGTCAAGTACTATGAGAGTTTCGTATTCCTATTACACCTTTCTATGCCAGTTAAGTCATAGATTTGACACATTCCAATAGGGTTTGCTCGGAAGCTTAACCTTGTAACGACACGCTTGCGTTTTCCAGTCCGGCATAGTTCATTCCATTTTCAATCTTCGATCTGCTGGTAGTGCTCCAATCAGTATAGAATTATCTTCTATCTGAAAATATCTTTAATATATTGTTAGTTGTTCGTTCAAGAACACACCGGCTTCAGCCACCAAACATTCCCGTTCAGTGTAGGCCCTAATGCATCCAAGATTCATGTCCTTACTACGTTAAAAGTATTGAAAGAGAGAAGGAAAGTAGAGAAAGAGAGGGAGTGTGAGAGAGTGAAAGAGAGAGAAAAAGATACATAGAGAAAGGGAGATGGGAGACAAGAAAAGTGACGGGAACAAGGAAGCGATGGGGAGAAGAGCAGAGATAGAATGAGAAAAAGAAAAGGAAGAGTGGGGAGGGAAATAGAGAGATAGAGAGAAGAGTGTTAAAAAAAGACAGATCGATACAATAAGGTGGGAAGATTGGAAGGAAGGGAGGGTAAAGAGAAATAACGTTAGCGAGAGAAAGGAAGAAAGAGAAAAGAAAGAACGCGAGGGAGAAGAAGGGAGAGGGAAGGTAAATGGAAAAAGCGAGAAAGGGGATAGATCGTATCAAAGGCGAAGAGAGAAGGAGAGAAAAAAAGGTGAGTGAGAAAGAGAAGAAGGGATAGAGAGAATGGGAGGGGAAACGATAAAGCGACAGGATAAAGCGTTAAAGTAAAGAATAGAGAGGAGTGAAATAAAGCGAGGGTCAGGAAGAGAGATAGGTATAGAAAGAATCAATGAAGGAGAAAGAGATATTTGGTTTGTTTAAATAATATTTTTTAATGGTTCGTATAACTAGTACAATGAATGCCGAAGCCTCTACTATCCTTACAATAACATACCCCTCGCTAAATATTATTAATCAAATTTGTCAATACCAATAAATCTCGACTGAGAACACTGTCTAATAATTAAAGTATGCATACGTATTTCTTTCCAAAGCATCATTTCTGTGTCACATATTTACGGCAACGCATTAAATCTGATGCACAAAGTATGAGTCTAAACGGGTGTCATAAAAAGGAGATGGATGGCGGCAAGGTTGACAAATTGTGTTCACAAAGGAAACGACTGGCCTGAAAAGGGTTTCGCAATGGCCGCCTGTTTTCTCTCTATTATTGAATTCCTAAAGTGATTAGTCTTTAAAAATATCCTCACTTTCTTTTTCCTTTGTTGAATATGTTCAGGCATTTATATTTCCATCGTAATATAGCTCAGTATCGTAAAGGAAAATGTAGTGTGTGTGTGTGTGTGTGTGAGAGAGAGAGAGAGAGAGAGAGAGAGAGAGAGTGAGTACGCGTGAGTATGTTTACACATACACACGCACACAAACACGCGCGTTTCATAAATAAGAATATTAACTTATAGAGCGTTTGAACTTTTCTAATTTTTCTGAAACGTTTCTAGCAGATAATTTTACTTTTGTTCTTATTTATAAAAGATACATGGTATATATAATAGATATTTCTAATAGATGAAAGGTGTCCGAAATGCGTCAACTTTAGAGGTGGTGTCATTGTTATTAAAAATATGTTTTTAGTACATTGTGCAAATATCTAAATGTTAGGGTTACTATACAAGATTACTGTAAATGCACCTAACCATGCCTCTCTCTCATCCTCTCACTGTTAAGTCCCTACCTGTAACTTCCTATCCATTCTACATCCCTGCAGCGGGACGTAAAGGATGAATTTCACTACCCTTCTCTCTTCCAGTGCATAATAATGTTATTTATAAGTAATTATACTGTACTTGGTAACGGTGTAGTTCTAAGAGTTATAGTCAGTTATTTTATACATATTTATGGTTTCTTGACAAAACATTTACTCAAGAAGAATATTAACACATATTATGTACAAATATACAAACTATTTTCACTTACCTTTAATATTTTAAATGAATAAAAACAATTAAAAATATAGAACAGATACCTGACAAATTTTAAGTATGTTTTTTTTTTTTTTTGTTTCAGTTGTTCAGATATTCCTATCTCGCCAGATACTCGATTTATGACATCAATGCCATGTAAGTAGCTTCTCCTCAATGTACTTATACGCCCTGTCGTTTTATTGCTATCCAGGTCAGCTCTATCCAAGACAGCTAATTATTTTTCTTGTAATAATCTCCCCATAAAGCTTAGGCTTTCCCATCTCACACTCATCAGCTTAACTATACCAGGATAGCATTTCAATTCAAAATAGTTCTGTTTCTAAAATTAATAATTCGCATATATTTTTCTTTCCAAAAAACCAAACCCTTTAATGTGGATTAACTTTCAATAACCTTTCTCTCCTCCGTTTTGCTCTTCTCGTCTTAATGACATCTCTCTTAAGAACTATTAGCTTCTTTGGTTTCCCATAAGCAAACACCGGCTAGTTGGACCATTCGTGGAAGTTTGTTTTTGCTACTATTAGTTCTTCGCAGTTGCGTAGATACCACCGCCAGAGCCTATCCCCGCATATTACCAGCGCCAGAGCCTATCCCCGCATAATACCAGCGCCAGAGCCTATCCCCGCATAATACCAGCGCCAGAGCCTATCCCCGCATAATACCAGCGCCAGAGCCTATCCCCGCATAATACCAGCGCCAAAGCCTATCCCCGCATAATACCAGCGCCAGAGCCTATCCCCGCATAATACCAGCAGCCTATCCCCGCATAATACCAGCGTCAGAGCCTATCCCCGCATAATACCAGCGCCAGAGCCTATCCCCGCATAATACCAGCGCCAGAGCCTATCCCCGCATAATACCAGCGCCAGAGCCTATCCCCGCATAATACCAGCGCCAGAGCCTATCCCCGCCTAATACCAGCGCCAGAGCCTATCCCCGCATAATAGGATTCGCCCAATTACCCCCTCCGCCCTCATCTACCCTTATTTATTTGGTATACCAATTTTTACCAAGATTTATATGTGAGAAAAACTTTTAACAAAAGGGGAAATATAGTTATTTTGTCACATTTGGATTAAAATAATTGATATCATATGACTTCATAAAACAGCTGATTTTATGTTATAGGCTATGTGGTAGAACAGCTGTTTTAACGCATAGGTTATGTTACTTTATTTATATTAATTGTAATTATTTAATAAAAAGTAACTAAAATGAATTTTTTTTGTTGAATTTAAAGTTGTAATTTGCTTTAAAAATGTTTAAAAAGTTACTAAAAATTTGTAAAAGTAGGTTTTTGTAATAGTATAGATCATGAATATTATTCTTATCTATCGCTAGTTATGTGTGGTTGACCTAAGTGCTAAAAGTAACGAGTTTAGTGTAGTGAAACTAATAACATTTTTAATTGGATTTAGTGTTCATGTTCTTTTATAATTTTGTTCATACAACCTGGGCTGTGCCCCTTGAATTGTCTCACCCCCCTGAACTCCGGGATTGCTGGGGAATTTATAATCTGCACCATTGATTCATCCGTTGCACTCTTTCTAACGGAAAATTCTATTCTCTACAAATATGTATATCTTGATATTCCATTATAATCTATGTTTATATAATTGTTTCCACGTGTTTTAATTTATTTAATCCTAAAGCCATGTTTTCAAAGGACATCTCAGGCTCTTCTTTTTGCCAAAAGTCTAGAACCCTTTAAATGCTTGATTTACGATTGCATTCTTTCTTCCCATTTCTTCACATATTATTGCATTATTTGTTATATTATTACACTATATTATTATTCCTTTCTTTATTTGTATTCTCATATGTTCCCTCTCATTAAATCCTTTAAGTAGCCAATAGATAGTGGTCAAAAGAGCATACGTCCTAAACTTTCACTTACTTCTCCTGACTATAATCAATGTTTTATATAAAGTTGTGTCGGTGCCTTTACTCTTCAAACTGCATAATCTGAGCTTAGACTCTTTTCTTACTTCATCTTAATATACACAGAGTGTGACGGTCTAGCGTACCCTGCGCACGCAGACTCTAACTCTTGGCCGTTGTTTCCCTCCTGTACCACATTTACCTGTAGACTGCCGACGCAGGTAAAATTTGAAACAAGCAGATCTGACACGAGCCAGAAACTGTACCGCTGCTTGCCAAATTCTGCCAGAGAACCAGTTACTGGACTTTGATTTTAAAAACCTAACTTACTGATATTCAACCCATTCCACCCTTTGAGTCACTATAACTCAGGGGAAATGTTATTTAAAGGCATTATACAGCTTAATCACCAGATTGTAGAATTTTTTAACAAATTTGTTTAGTGAAAAATAAATGTAACTCTTGTCGTAAGTCAGTAAAAACCATTGATATTTATTTATATAAAATATTTACTACCACAGGAATTTTAATGTAGGCCTATATATCATGATATATAAAAAATTATTTTAATATTTAAAATTTTAATTTAAAAATTCTCAAATTATTGAAAATATTTACTAATAATTTAACGCTACTTATTTTCTAACCTCTAATACTTTAACTACTCAATAATCCAACCTGTGACGTTTTATCATGAACAATATATATATATATATATATATATATATATATATATATATATATATATATATATATATATAACCTTCAAAAATATGAAATATTTATTTTTAATTATTTTTCAATAAATATTCAAATATTTTATTTCAAAATTACAATCGAATCTCCCATTTACTTTCATTATATTTTAATTTTAATTTATTTTTAAAAAGTATCACTAATGTAGATTTTAGCACTTTACATTTAATTGAAAAATATTTTCAAACATTCCCAAATTATTTACTTTCGTATTACTACCAAACATAATTTGATCTACTTTTATATTCCTTGAATATATTTATTTAATTCAAAATTTAATTTTTATAATTTTTTACCAAAGTTCATTTTTATAAATTTATCCACTTTCAAATTTAATTTACTGAATTAATTTCTATTAATCATATCTTGTCTTTAAACCATTTCCCAGAAATAAAAATTGTTTGTAAAAAAACCACATAAATTTTATATCAAAAAGACATGAAATATTAACATTTGATAACACTAACAGACTTATAAATCTATACCTGTGCATATATCAACTGAGAAATTTATTTGTTATTGTTATAAATTTCAACTTATTTCCTTTAGTAATTATAGTTAGAGAGATTTTGAAAATTTATGTTTACTTTGCAAATCTCGCCTCATTGAAGTTATTTATAAAGTTTTAAAATCGATTTAAATTTTCTAGTCTTTTTAGACTACTTTTTATTAAAATTAAATTTACTTTGAAATTGATAAAAATATAGATATTTTTTAAAAAATTGATTTAAAAATTTTAAAATTTCAAATAAATTAAATTAATCAAAATTTAAAACTTTAATGGCAACCAAAGACAGTGCTAGCTTGTTTGCCAGTCCCGTCCACAGGAATCCTTCCTTTTGAAGAAACCCTCGGTGCGGTGTTTTGGTCATCTATCCGGTCTGTCATCGGTCCGGGGTTGCATCTTCCTCTCACCCTCTCTCCCCTTGGCTCCAAGTTCTCGCTCCGCGTAGGTCCTTTTTTTGTTTGGCTGCACAGGATGTCTTCTTTCTCTTGATAGTTTGGTTTTAATTAGATCGTATTTGTATATAGTTTTGAAGAAATCTGTTGTTTAACGCTTGTTATTCTCGCCTAATTTTTTCCTCTAATAAATTTTTAAAACTTGCTTTGGTAAGCTCCATTTAACTTTTAATCTTGATTTAACTATTCTTGATATTTATTTCGGCCTTACAAAACCACTTTACGCCTACTCCTTTTGCGTTCAAAATTATTTTTTATCATTTAGTGTTCACGTAACAAAGCCCGACGCGTAATATTATAATTTGGAAAACAAAAAGCACTTTGAACATCGATGTTAATATGTTCTGTTTTAGGGGGTATACCCCTAATATTTACTCCTTGAAAACACGAATTTTACATTTCGGCTTCATCACTTGCCTTTAGCCGCCCGTTGCATATTAACACTCACAGTTCAAAAACAATTCCAAGCCCGACAGCGTTCCCTCTTTGGTGTTATTTTCAGACTGATTTCGCCTTGGTTGACGTTCCTTGAACTCGTCTTTTGATATTGCTGACTCGCACTTGCTGGCATCCCACATCTCTCTCTCACTTCATGTTTATGAACAAATGATCTATTTTCATTACAATTCCTCTAACTTTGTTTTGGAGCGATTTTACGATTTTTTCATATCTTTAACTTCTCTCAGAATTCTTCCGCTGATCAAAATAAAATGTCGATGGTGTTTCTACGTGAAAATTGGCATTTGCCATAATTAAACACGGCCTTTGTCACTGGGAAATTACATCACGTCTCTTTCAAAAATGAATTTACTTTTAGTTTTCAAGTTGAGAAAAAACATTTCAAAAATTATTTTTAATAATTATTCAAAATTAAAATTTTTTAAATTTTTAACTTCTCTTATACGTTCTCACTTGTTTGGACCGTCATAAGGGTTCACTTTTCCTTGTATATCTTATACATTTTTTTATCTGGAACTTAGTGGTTCTTCTATAATAGTGCTATCTTAAAACATAATTCGTAAGCCTAATTTTGAAAGAAAGATCGTGGGAGCTTGGAAGGTCGTACAGAGCTGGAAGAGGGCGCAAATTAAAGGTATTGACACGAAGGAGAGGGGGGAAATATGGATGTTTACAACGTATATAGGGTTTCTTACAAAAATCTCCATAAGAAATACATTGCAATGAAAAACAGCTAAGTATGATTTGTAAACGAACAAATATTTTAACAGTATGAAAGCAGGTTACAAGTATACATTGCAATGGAAAACAGATGATTATGATTTGTAAACAAATAAATATTTTAACGGTATTATAGATTATGTGTATAAATATAGTATATCGGGAAATTTTGCTACGAAAAACTTGAATTATATTAAATTTAATTTGTATTAAAAAACTATATAATCATAAAAAAAGTTTAATATTTGTTTCAACATGAATAAGGGCATTTGCCCCTACAAGCCCCTAGTTATTATATAATTGTTTCCTTGTAATTTGAAACAGGATAGTTGCCCAGTAAGTTAGTGGCTAAAATTTTTATAAACTTTCTGCAGTTTTATTGAATGGATTTTTTGGAAAAATGTTTTTGTTTCTGTAATTAGATTTTTTAAATTTTTGCGAGAACAATGTGAAATTTTGATATATTTTCATGTTCTAAATTGTCTTCTTTATTTTTCTCTATGATTGTAAAACACTTGCTTTAATGATTTTCTTCACTTGGCTCCAACCTTACACCAGTCCTTTCATTGTAACTGTATATATATGGCTGTAACATTTCACATGATCCTTCTCAGTCTTGTCTGTTCGTTATATAATACTGCCTTCATCACGAACTCCACAACTCTCTTTCTCTCTCTGTATTCAAGCAAATATAATTTTTAAACAATGTCTGACACAAACAATGTGTTTCTAACAATCACATTTTTGTATTCTCTTATATTCAGGGACCTGCTTCCTCTGAGCCCAACACCAGATGAGGCGGGTCATCCTTATTTACTGCATGCCAGTTGGACCCCAAAAGGACACGCTTTGCTCATGGTATATAACTACGACATCTACTATAGGCCGAGTCCCAGAACAAGACAGAGCTACAGAGTATCAAAAACAGCAGTTCCAGGAGTTATAAGTAACGGAGTACCTGATTGGTTGTATGAAGGTAAAATAAGTTGATTAAATTAGTTTTTTAATTAGTATTACAAGTAATAATGAGAAAACAAGCGTTTCTTGAACATGTTCTTATTTTAAAGAGAAACAGACTAAATGTCAACATTAAAGTCTTCATAAAATGTATAACATTAATTTATAGAAAATTTTCTCTCAATAACAATTTCAAATTATTTACTTTAATTGAACCAAATATAAGTTAATAAGTAGCAAAATACTTGTTAAAATACCTTTGTAGCAACTTGTACTAAGTGAGTTCATAAGTAATGGATTGCGAGGTAATCTTTGGATGTAAAGGTTTGCATAAAAAAGGAGAAACTCAAAAGGCAGTCCAGGAGAGCAATAGAACTAGAGCCAGGGGTAGCAAAGGGTAGACTATAATAAATAACAAAAAATGAGCTCAATGACTTTTTCATTCCTAGGGGTTTTTCCATTCTGTTAACCCATTACCTGCCAAATTTTAAAAACTATTTTGTTTAGTTTTAATAGTTACTAATACCTTTAAGAATTAAGAAAAAATACAGTATTTTAAAAATTGTATTTTACAAATTTAGATATTTAAGGCTTGTTTAAAAAAAAAGTCCCAAATGAGGATCATAGGATATGCACGTAAAAAAACTTGAAGATGCAGTCGAATATTTATTGTTTTACAAAGAAAACACTATATTTAACACATAAACATGTTTATTTTACAACAAAAGACTATATTTATGGGATAAAGGGGGTGTTAGTTCAGAGAGTTGTTAAAGGTCCTCATGCCACACCTGAAACATTCAAGATGGAGATGAACCTTATACTTGGAGCATTGCTTCCTCACATTTACTAGTTTTGCAAATTGCATATTTTCTTTGCTTTCCGTAGATTGTTCTTTCACTGTAGTAGCCTACAGGATCAAATCTTACAGTTTCCAGCTCTCTTTTGTTACAAGGTTTCTCTTAAAGCAGGTCTGCCAGTGTTGTTTGGGTTAGACAAAAAGGTCAGAGCTAGATAGGTTTTAGCAGTTTTTCCCCTGAAGTCCGCCAGTGACATATTTTGCCCTGATATGAAAGAAAGAATGGGAACATTGACTGCCATCATGTCAATAAGATTGGTAAATATATGAAAATACCATATTTTGGCTTTGATTTTTCTCCTGTACTAGCTTGTAAACCAGTTTATCAATATAACCCATGCATTTATTATCACCAATCCACTTTGGCTGAGATTCTTTTATCTTCTCCTTATCAAGTTTTGACTAGCGACTCACAGCTGTAGCGTAGCAAGGTTCAATGGGTACAGTGAAATGTTTATAGATGGAATCCACAAAAAGATTAAAAAAAGACAATAAAAAAAATCTGAGAAGTACGTATATAAGAAATTAAAGAAAAAAATGGGTAAAAATAACACACCATTCACCTCTGTCTAATAAAATAAGAAAATCTCTGGGAAATAATAGTAAGTTGAACGGGACAATTATTACTGTAAGTAACCTAAAGAAGTTGTAAGGAAACCATAAAGATGCCATGCCTAATGAAGAAAGGTCAGGAATCTACTGCCTGAAGTGTAGATTCCTCTAAAATATATAGGCCAAAAAAAGTAATATTAAAACTAGGGCTAAAGAACATTTTCCCCACATTAAATATAACAGACCAGAAAAATCTGCGATGGTGAAACATTGTTTAGAGGAAAAGCATGAATTTAAAGTAGACGATGTAACCATGTTAAAAAATGTTATTAAGTGTAGTGAATTGGATGCGTGGGAACTTTGTATATTAATAGGAATAAAAATAATATTGTAAATAATGAGTCAGGCCGTATTCAAAATTCTATATTGTTGTAATTAGTATGACACAAGAAAATTTTATTGTAACTTTTTGGTTAAAATCTTGAAATAATAATAATACTGAAATATTAATTATCTATTTTGTTTATATGTAATTATGTTTATGGATAAGAATTTTATTGTAATTAATGAGTTAGGTAAAAAATTTCTATTTCGTGTAACATTCGAAGTAATGTTAATAACTGTTGTCTTGACAGGTGGGCGTGGCAACACCCACACTATAAATATAGTAAATAAATGATTAATTTGTGAGTCTTGTGTATGTCTTTTGTTTGTTGTGAGCTGACTTTTACTTTGTTGTTATCTTTCCAAGTAATGGCAAAGCTTGTTCTTTTTATCAAAACAGTAGTCATTTGCACCATGTTCCTCTTTTTTTCATTTCTTTATCTGACTTGATCAGGCAAAAGTTCATTCTATTGTATCAACTAGTCTTTATTCTCATCTTGTTTCTATTTTTTTTTTCATATTATGGTTTAGTAAGAGATAAGTTTTTTGTTACATGGTTTAGCTTTAGGCACAGTAATACTATTGTTTTTTGCAATATTATTGGTTTTAGGTTTTTTTGCTGGCTTTTCTGAGGTTGATAAACCCTGATTCAGTTTGTTGATTGATATTGTCTCCATTTTAATCCGAATCTTGTGGGTTGTAGCGAAGCTAAATTTTTCCCAGAATATCACAAGGCATTGTACTATCTAAAATATTTTTATCGATTACCTCTAGGTCAGAAAGATTATCAACACTATCGGAGGGCAATTAAATAATATGTATTTCACCGTCATCATAAAGAGAATCTAAAAACTTTTTATCATTCATAAGCTGTTCTAGGTGGTTTAGACTTAAGAAATCCCGATCGGAAATCCCCATTGGAATAAACAATATGAGCCAAGGTGAAATACACAGAAAGTACCATGATACCCAAATGGGTATCACTATTAAAACGACTGTAGTTTGTAAATGTTGGTAAAATAAGGAAACCTACAATGTTACTGGGTTATGGAAATGTTAACCACTGTCATATATCAAGGTGGAATGATATAAAAACGTTTACATACTAGAAAATGTAGTATGAAATCTTGTAATTATATATGTAACCTGCGTACCCGTATCAGGTTGTATAACTCAAAAAAAAAAAAAAAAAACACTCACACAAAATTACACCATTCCTACCACTGTAATGCATGAACATAACCTCAATGAATCTAAGATTGCCTCAATACAAGTGGGTAGCATTAAGAAGCAAGTGCTGATTACCTAACTCTGTTTAAACACCCATTCTCCAATTGGGACTCATTGCAGGGAATGAGTTAGAGTAGTATAAGGTCGTAAGGTTCACAGACCTACTAATAACTCAGTGATCATAAAATATCAATTACTACAGTCTACAATTTTCAGCTGTGATGACAAGAAAATCAATCAAAATGGAAAAAAGAAAAAAAATAGTAGAATTTAATGAAATCATAAGCTTATTAGATGGAACTATCTACAAAATGAGAGGTAAAGCACGTCCTAGACAAAGATTGGTGGATTGCGTCACTCAGGATGCCAGAACACTGCCGAATGTGAAGAACTGGAAAGCTGCACAGGATTAAACTACATTGAGAAGTCTCATTGAGGAGGCTAAATTCCATGCCAGCCTGTAGGGCCACAGAAGAAGAAGAAGAATGAAATCATATTGGTTTAAAGTTAAAACCAACAAATCAAAGGTTAGTTTGTGAACAATGATGGATTGTCTTATATGTAACTAAAAATAATGTAAAATACTGTATAACTATAAAACACATAATATGATTCTTAAAATGACATAACCTTGAATAATTTAATGCATTTTTGTCATCATTATTTTTTTAACATCAGTTTTGTTATAATTTCTTACACAAAAATGTTTTAATAATTCAAAACACAACTTAATTGTTGGTATTTTACTAGAACTTAGAGACTTAAAAGTGTATCTTTGTTTAACAGAGGAAATTCTATTACAAAACACTGCTATGTGGCTTTCTGAAGATGGTCACATGCTGCTTTATGCCTGTTTTAATGACACACTTGTTGAGGAGCTGAGATTCCCTTGGTATGGCATCACAGAAGAGAAACAACAGTTATATCCAGATATTAGAAGTTTACGATATCCAAAGGTAACGTAACAAATTTCTTGATTAAAAATCAAATAGTTTTTATGACTCTAATCATTACATATATAATAATAATCATGTTACTTGTTATGTATTTTAATTTTTTTAATTATTTTATGTTATAATATTTATAAACAACAAGCCCTAAACATATACTTAAAATAAAATCATGCTCTCACTAAAGTATCAACACAATATTATAGGCTTGTGTATCCAATAGTATCACTAAGTAATTAAAATAAAAGAAATATCAATAAATCAATTTATTTATCAATTTAACTTGGTAAAATCCTCTAACTACTAATATTTCTCAGCAGACATTGTTTGCACTTGGTCAGAGCAACGTTCAAAGCTGCAAGTAATGGCAGAAACTTACTAAGAAATAGTTTGCAATTGGTCAGAGCAACGTTCAGTGCTGCAAGTAATGGCAGAAACTTACTAAGAAATAGTTTGCACTTGGTCAGAGCAATGTTCAATGCTGCAAGTAATGGCAGAAACTTACTAAGAAATAGTTTACACTTGGTCAGAGCAACGTTCAGTGCTGCAAGTAATGGCAGAAACGTACTAAGAAATATCAGTAAGTAGTGGTTTTTGTAAAGTTAAATTGATAACTAAATGATTATTCAACAACCTCAAGGCATACAACCGAATAAGTAATAAACAAAGATGCATTAATACATAAAATGTCAAACTATAAAGGCATAAGCTGTAGGATCACATGAAACAAATAATACGTGGTTTGGAAAAAGAGTCTGGAACAAAGAATTTTTGATAAGTGACAATTCATTATAAGTAAACACACATTTCTTGGACAATAGACAAGAATATGGTTCACACTGTTAGGTAATAGCATCAATAAAGAAAATGTTTTTGAGTGAACAATTCAGACTATGATAGTGATTCCAGAAATAATCTCAGAAAAATAGATGTAATGTGATAAAAGTTTTAAAAGGTATCATTAAATTTTAGTTAATTTTTATTAGTTTAAAATTAGAACCGAAACAGACTAAACAGTTCTGGTAAAAGAAATAAAGAATGTCCAAGACAACCTATAGATATTGTTCAATACATGTTAGACAGTTTTACACTTTTGGTATTAACTTGGCAAAAAAAAAAACACCACTTACTGATATTTTTAGCAGACGCATTTTGCACTAAGTCAGCACATTGAACAATTCGCTGACCTAGTGCGAAACACGTTTGCGGAAAAAATATCGGTAAATAGTGTTTTTTCCAAGTTAATACCAAAGCGTAGTTATAGGAAAACCTAAACATGTACAATACAAAAACTGCAAGCTTATACAGTATGTCTAGTTAATTAGAACTTATCTAATGAGAACAATTCACAACGGTAAATATTAAAAAGAGTTAATTAAAAATCTCATTACACACTAGTTTATTATTAAATAGAGACTAGTTTCGATGACGATGTTGCATTCATCTCAATGTTAGCTACTACTCAATAGCAATCGCTGTAGTAACCAATTACTGATGAAGGCAACTTTGTCGTCAAAACTAGTCTGTATGTATTAATAAACTAGTGTGTAGTAGGATTTTGAGTAAACTCTTTTAGTATTTATTGTTTTACACCTTTTGTGTTTGTTTACTGCTTTAAAATTGATCTTTGGTTGTACATTAAGTTGAGTGTAAAATTTTGTTAGTAAATTCTATATTATTTGATACCGATAATTTTGAAATATTAATAAATAATACAATAAGTAAATCCTATTCCATTTGTATAATGTTATAATACTAATATCTTTTCAATTTATCTCATTTGAATTGTTTCAACTTATAAACAATCTATAATTCATTTCATACTTGATTGATCCCTTGGGATATTGATGATCAGTTTAATTTATTTTTTATGCTGAGAGACATTTTAGTCTACAGAATTGGATTAGAGATATTGTGAAATGACAGAGACCTGATAAAACTCAATTCCAGTGGCTATATTACAATAAGCTATAATCTTACTTCATTCAAAGTATTTAGTATTCTCTGCTTAGTTGAAAATTAACTTTCTTGTATTTTAACTAGAAATAAATAGTAATGAATAGCATAACATATGTAATTAGTAGTTAAGACATGAAAGAGTAATTAATAGCACATTGTATGCAATTAAAAATAAGGTATGAAAAAGTTATTAATTTATAATGTATATAATTAGTAGTCAAGTAAAGGATAAAAAAAGTAATTAATATCGTAAAAAAATGTTTCAAGTACAAGAATACAGTAGTTTGAATATATATATTATTCAAAACTTTTCACCAATAAAATAAGTATTAGCATCCTCAATATTAGATATCATTGTTTTTCTTGAATATGATAATACTTATTTTTTTGGCAAAAGGCTTTAAATAATAATATAAATTTAAAATATTCTTGTATTTGAAATATTTTTACTCATTAACTATATTACAAGAAAACATATCACCATATTTAATATATATATATATATATATATATATATATATATATATATATATATATATATATATATATATATATAGTAACTCTTTTATATAAACCACTAAAACAATAAATAACATACAATAAATTGGAATATATTATAAGTAAATTAGAAGTGGATAAACAGAATGTAAACATTTGAGCCATAACCTAGAAAAGGGTATGAACCTAAAAAAGGTTATGATACAATATTAAAACCAAGATGGCGGCTATTATAAATAGGATTCTGAAGAAACAGCTGATGTTTTTCAAATGTAACCACTTAAAGTTTAAAGAAAGAAATTTACAAGACATAAAATTATTGCATATAGTTTCAAAACTTAACTGATCATGAAAGAAGATGAAAAATCAAATAATCAGTGTGCTATTTAACAGATGTTTCAACAATGAAAGAAAGGTTTTATTCTTTTTCTCTAGAGTCTCAAGAAAGAAAAATTCATTAAAAATAAAACAAACCTTGGTACTGGAAGCTAAAAACCTAGTTGGTCTACAAATTTTATTAGAGGAAGAATTTGAATATTAAGAAAGCTAGCCTAAATAAAAGTTAATAGAAGCTAATATTAGTGAAAGTATAAAAAGTATAGTGATGAAAGAAATTTTATTATAAAATAAATTTAAAGGCTATAAATTTGAACAAGAACAATAAGTCTCAGCTAAGTACTAGATTAAGGAAAACTTGTAATAAGTATTTAAGTTAATATTGTAGATTTATTCTTATAAGCAAAATCAGTTAATTATATTCATTAAAAAACATTTTAATATTCTTTTCAAAACTAATAACTCCAGGACTAGGAATTTCTTTTCTAAAATTTATTAAAGAGTTATTTGCATAAACCAATTTTATTTTGTAACCAGAAGTGCTAAATAGATTTATAATTAGATCAATAATTAATATCCACCGAATAGCCTGGGAGAAAAAGTCTTGTGCTATTTAATTAAATTAAGTTAATAGAAAAAGTGTAATCAAAGACTAAATTAAAACAAAGATTAATTGAATTAAAAGTAAGTGTTCATTATTTATTACTATAAATTGTAAGTAATAAAATATTTAAAAAATATATAAAAAAAGAATCTAAATTTTACTGTTAGGGTTACAATTATTTTGTAATTCTAAATGGCGCCTAGCAACTTATTGTTCTCTAAGAATAATTATTAAATCTTATTTTATTATAAAAAAAATTATTATTACAATTTGACTACCATAAGGTGGAGCAGTTGTATTAAAGATATTATTTATATTTACCAAAACTTATAAGAGTGTTACAATATATATATATATATATATATATATATATATATATATATATATATATATATATATATATATATATACATACACACACACACACACACACACACACACACACACACACACACACAACACACATGGTCACATAAGTCACACATATGGTCAACTTAAGTCAAATAAAGTAAATAAGCCCAAATTCAGTCAATGAGAATGTTGTTTATAGACAGTTCCATGATTATGGGCTGTATAATTATTTGAAATATTGTATTGAAATATTATTTGTTTATTTTAAATGATAAGTCAGTTTGACACTGCTTATGAAGCATAAGAAAGATTTCTTAGTTATATTGTATATAGGCCTAGTCATGGTACAAGCATGAAAAGAAGTTGGCATGATTGGTATATAGAGAAGGATCATGCTACCAAGTACTTCAAGTTTATATTGTATGAACGACTCCCTACTGGACTCAGAGAGAAGTGTCTACCTGTTACACTCCTATGCAGAACGATGGTTCAATAAAATAAACATCGTAAAGAAAAGATCATAATTATATGCTTTTATTCAAATAGAAGATTTTCTATTAAATTTATGAATTTCGGTAGCATGAAACTTATGTGTATTATAGAATTTCTCTAATAGTTTTAATAAAAGTTGACTTTCTGAGATACCAAGATCCAAAATATAAATTTAAAAAACAAATATGTTTGAAAAAATGGTTACTACTATTTATATCCCTTGTCAAAAAATCACTACTTACTGATTTTTCACACTAGATCAGTGCATTCTTCAATGGTGAGAGTCACTGACAAGACTGTTGCTCAGATGTATTATATTAATATGAGTCTGTGGTGTATTAGTCTTCTGTGGTGTGTTGTTGTTGATAAAGTAGTTTTTAATTATGTTCTCAAATATATGTGTTTGGTAATAACCAGAACACCAGTACACCACAGACTTACTCTAATACAACACACCTGAGCAACAGTCTTGATCGTGGCTCACAGCATTGAACAACACACTGATCTAGTGTGGAACATGCCTGCTGAAAAATACAGTAAGTCTGGTTTCTTACCAACAGAAATAATTTTAAAAATCTCAAGTTGTACAACATAAAAACTGAAATTTAAAAAATGGTTGTTTTATATGATTATATAGTCAAGATTAGGTAGATCTTTGGTCAGATACTAAGTGGAAAGAAGAACGTTCATAAAGGTTTGTTCAGTTAACCATGGAGATCATTGAAAAATAGGTTCAGAAAGGCAATACAATTCAGTTAACATGAAATTTAATCGGTTTTAAAGCTTTAAGAAAAAGATTGAATATAAATAAATAGAAAATGGTCCGAGAGATGACGAAAACAGTCTATGAATAAATAAAGGGTTTTTGGTATAGAATATTAAAAAGTTCAGTATAAAACAGTTGAATGTACATTTCCTTCTGGCCTTTGATGAAATGAGTACATTTAAAAAAATTATATTGCTGATTTTATATCTCCGAAAAAAATTATTTTACCTTCTATTAAAACTGGTAAAATAATAATTTTCACTGATTACTTAGATATTAAACAATGAATGAAAAAACTTGTATAATTTTGCAGCCTAGTACAAAGAACCCTGTGGTCACACTGTATGTAGCAGACCTAGCTGATCCAAAAAATATTCGGACAAGAGAACTGAAAGCGCCAATGGCTTTTGGACAAACAACGTAAGTAAATACATACAAATGAATACGTGTTTTTGTTTAGTGAATCTTTAAACAATACAAAGTTTTACACGAGAACTTATGTCAATTTAAAATGAAGGTAAATTTAAAGCATTTATAGCTGGTCACTCATAAAGTTGGCACATGATAGATTAATAGAAAACCAAAAACATTGGTTTTTATAGGGCGAGTTGCATTAAAGGGAATCGATATGAAATTGTAGGTGTAGGGGTTGTTTAGAAAACTGTTATAAGTAAATTTGTTAAAAACTTTATGTAAATGATCTGGTTAATAAAACAAATCAAATAAAATAATATGTGTAGCAGCTTTGTCAATTCTACATTATTTTAATATAAATACTATACTTCATATTATTATGTCTTTGAAACTCTCTTTTGCTTCTTCTACCCTTCCCTAGGCCTGTGCTTGCCCTTCGAGGTTGCACGTCAGCTTACGTGTGACCAGCTATACTGTGTGAGCAATAGCATGGATACCATCCCTGAAAGTCATGCAGTGTGGAGGGAGGCAGACAGGTCAAGGGATGTGAACAAGGTGCATGAACAAAATTATAAAGTGTATGGGAAATATATTCTATTAAAAATTCATTCTAGTTTCACCATGTTTCTTCCTTTTAACCGTTGGGTGAAATACAACTGGAGAAAGATAGAACAATATTCATCTTATCAACCATTACGGAAACCTTACATTAAAACTTTGTGATAGCCAGTCCCAAGCACGATTGAAAAAAGAGGAGAGGGAGAAAATTGCTCACAAATTCATACAAGGACTGACGACCTTTCGGTTTTGCCATCAAATCTATGTCAAGAATGAATTAGAGTGAATACAAATATCCAGCACTTCCAAACTGGTTTCCTCAACTAAGGGTAGACTGCCTTTTCAGAAATCTTCCTAGTCCTTCATGTTGCGGTTAGAGCGATAGCCTTTCTCTTCACTCTCCAAAAAAATTTCAAAGTTTGCAAAAAATGTCGAACGAGTCGTGGTTATATGCATATATACAGAAAAAAATTCCAAAACCTACGATCAAGAATTGTAAATACAAAAATAACTAGTAAATATTGAATTTTGTTTTAGAATGTAATTATACTTTTCAACAAAGGTTTTTATATTGTAAGGTTTTTGTATTGTATGGTTTTCTATTGCTATTTGTTGCTTTCCGCAATAATTTTAAAAAAAATTCTCCCCTGAGTGAAAGCTGATGTCAAAACTAAGTGAGTGCTACCAAGGCTATCTAAAAGGGTATTAGCCTCAATACCATAAAAATAAGGAAGTCAGATTTTTGAGACTCTAGTGTACCAAGTTTTATTTTTGATAAACAAACATCTTGAAAACGTCTTACATGTAGATAAAATTCACTACAATCTTTTAAAAAATTCTGAAATTATCGAACTAATAATTAATTTCTTGAACAGATTTCTATTTTTGTTCCATCTTTTGGAATAAGTTTCTTGATGTTTCAGAGATTATTACTTCTGTGCTGTAACATGGGTCAGTGTGACGGAAGTGTGTGTGGTGTGGCTGAACAGGCCACAGAATATTTCTATTACAACACTGTGCAAGTCTCCTGCTTGGTTTTGTCAAGAGGTAAATACTAACTCTTAGGTTGGTATTTTCAATTGTACATCAACACGTTTAATATCATAGTTTTCTGTTATTCCAAGCACTATCCTATTTAATTTTGTCAATTTGTTTTGGAGAGTGGTAATAGGTAATAATATAAAATGATTATTAACATTTCATTAACCAGAGTATACAGCCAACATTAACACGTTCTCTGCGGCGTGTCTTGGGGCATACATTGTACCGGTCATGAAATTTTTTTATTTAATTTAATGAAAAAAGATAATTTTCAGAAAAAAAAATAATTTTAATGCTTTTCAGGTGATAATATAAAGTAATAATTTTCGGAAGCCAATAGGCTTCCCCAGCGCTGCTAAAACGTCACATTGTAAGAAAAATTTTACTTATGACTATTTATTGTCATATATCGTAAATAATAATAAAATAAATAATTTATCAGAAGAAAAAAAAAACATTTTGAATGCTTTTCAGCTAATATTATGACATCACAGTTATCGGAAGCCGATAGGCTTTCACAGTACCGCTACGAGATACCATTGTAAAAATATTACATTTTTGGCTATTTATTGTTATATATAGTAAATTATGCAAAAATATCAGTAAATGGTATGTCTCTCATAAGAAATAGTGTTATAATGACACCAAGTAGGGTTGTAATTGTTTGAATCATCATCATCTGACTCACTTTCATTGTTTGTAGATGTAGGTTCACCATCTAGATCGGCGACATCAATGTCACTGGACTCATCACCGGAACTAGTCTCGGAGTAGTCACCAACATCGTTCAAAGCACTATTTACATTTAAAACCTTGTCCCTAAATGTACCAGCCATTATTTTACAGAGATAAAACCCTAAAACTAACACTATTTATTTACCAAAACAAATAAATAATATACCGTCCTTTGGTAAGCGAAATGGAAAACTATTGCTATACAAGAAACACACGTACACACCCACCACGTTGCTGGAGAAACAGCAAACTAAAGCAATAACTGCAGTCGTAAACTTGACATGTAACGAATGAGGACTTGAGAAACTTATAGGCTTTCGCCGCACCCAAGAAGCCCCCACTCGGAAGCCTAAAGGCTTCCGCCGCAGCCAACGTGTTAATAGAATTAAGGCTGTACAATAATTTATGACCTTAAGTATTTTAATCATGGTACTAAAAACTCATGATACCAAAAGTTGTATTGTACACTCATATTACTGTATTTGATTCACCCTCAAAGAGTATGTGTGATTTGTACTGTGTTTGTTTGTTAAAATATTTTTTTTTTTTGTTTGTAAATTTCATATTGATCTAGTAAAACAATCCCTATACAAATCACACATATTTGTTGATACTATCAAAAACCTGCCTTTAAAACTTGCACCGCTTAACCTAACAATTCCAAGCAGAAGACACTGATGAAGATCACCACAGAGCGATCAAAAACGTTCTGTTTCAGTAAGTTTTTACAAATTTACAAAATTTGAAGTTCGGATAGTCATAAACTAATGTAAAAGTTATAATTAAGTCATATTTCATTTAAGTATTTTAATAAAAGTGTAATTTAAGAGTTTTTAACAATTTGTAAAAATATCTGATACATTTAATTTTTTGTTGTTGCTATTTTATACATAAACTATAAAAAGTAATGTAAGTCAAATTATATAAGCTTACTCTTGGCTCTTAGGTAGAATTTGTGCATTCATCATTTAGAAAACATCAGGCTCTGTCGACATCACTCATCGAGGGCATAGATGGCAGCCTACCTGTCTCAATCCTGTTAGGACGTTTCTGTGAACCTCCTATTTACATTTGTTGTTATTTTTACTGAACATTAAAAACTATTAATAAGGAACAAAATAATGAGTTGGCCCTATGAGTCAGCGGAAGTCTGAGGGTCAATTATTTTGAAAATGACCTGCCAGCACCTCCACTCTCCCCTCGCCTTCGGCCTCTGTCAAGGCCTGCAGCTCCTAAGTGCCAGCTTATAAAACTTTACCTACGTATAAGCTTGTTACTTAAAGACAAAGTTTGAAGCGTACTATCACAAGGAAACCTTGTTTTATTATCTAAAAACTTGGTTTCATAAACTCTTTTATTCACAAATGTAATTATTTCATGATAAAACATCCTAGTGCTCTTTTTAATACACATATTTGTCTTCATCTGGTAGCTCTCTGAAGATCTTTTCATAAACCACAAGTAATTATTTGAAAAACTAAGGGAAAACAATTAACATTCTATACTGTGATCCTAACATGATACTGTTAATCAGTGAAACCTAAATAATCACAACTTACTTACATAAAATTCTAGGCGGGTAGATTGATCACATGTTAAAAATTCCTGGTAAACATGCTTTTGGAACTGAAAATACCCCTCCAATATCATTTCCCTATTTTACGTCAATGCAATTAATATCCGTCCTTCGATATGTAATACTGACTGAAGAGTTGTCAGTAATGTTGTTTCACTAAATATTTTCCAGAATTTCAATGGTCTGAGATGGTGATTTCAAGAGAAAAACACAGAATTTGGTTTTAGCATGGTGGTATGGTAAAAACTTTGAAAATCTGATGAATAAAAAAAAAGCTTTGTCAGAAATTACCTAAATCTTTCATAGAAAGTATTCATTATTGTTACAGGGTGGTAATGCATCTCCTAATAGTATTATCCAAATCACAAGCAGAAATTTCCCCAAGAAAAAACACCTCCTTAGTGATAAACAAATACTCCAGTGGCTTGTTAACCTTATGATGTGTGCTTCAATAATTTTACAGTTAGATATTTATTTAGTTGCTTCTTTAACTTTCATAGAGTTTCAAACGGAAAAGGGCGTTTGCGGAGGCTTACTGTGCACAAATAATCTTTAACATTTAAACGGTTTACAATTTTTAATTTGGGTATCTTCACAATTAAATACTATGTAAATATGCATTGTAAATAATTTCAGATATCATTATTATACAATTTTATTTTTCTAAAAGTCATATTACTAAAAATATTTTGAATTATTAAAACATGTAAGAAATGTATACTAAACCACTGATTTCATCACGGGTGAGGTGTTTGTGTTATGACATTTATCTGTTATGTGTATTCAACGTCTAAACATAAGAAATATTTTATCGTGATTTTACCGTGCATATAAGAGTATGAAATTAATTATAATATTAGTGAAGAAAAGGAATATTTTTATTCAAATATATAACCCTAAAATTAGTGGCTGAAAAAAATATTGGCTTTATAACACAAGAGGTTCCAATAGATTTTTATGATCTTTGTTAAAAAACAATTCATAATTGTTCATTTCTAAGCTTACTAGTCACCACTAGTGTAGCGTGAACATAACCCACTCTCATGAGAATTTTTTTTTGCTGTTCTCCCTTGCCTTTCTGGTTCATTAGACAACAGCATTTTTTGTTTTCACTAAGAAATGGTTATTTTCTATTGTTAAACTGCACTGTAACAGCTACCTGGCGGATTTTTAGTGCAATTTTCTCTATAACCTCAAAATCTGACAACATTTCAACAAATTGGTCATTTTTGTCATTTTCAGATTCACTTATTATGTCTTCATTTGTTTCATTTACAATTTCATTAACTTCTTCATCAGGTTCATCATCTGGCAAAGAAACTCATTTTCATCAGAACCATCAAAGAGCTATCTAACGAAATTTCTTTAGATAGTATTTCGACAGAAAGTATTTATTGATTTTCTTCTTTTTTGACACCACATAGCATTTTATGAATTATCTCTTCTCCAAATGGAAGAACAGTAAAATGTGAAACTTGGATACTAAAAAGACATACAACCCTAAAATAATAATAACAACAAAAGCAATAATAATTTAACTCCACAAAGTCTTTTGTAATGTAAATAACTACACGAGGAACCTCCGCAATCTGACCGCATGTGACAAAGATTAAATTCAAAGTAAAGTTGCGAGGAAAAAATTAACAACAAAAGGTTGGGCCATTTCCTAAAATGCAGGTTGTGGAGTAACGAGCCAGAAATAAACTTATGACAACTAGAAAGACATTTTATTAACAAATAATGAGATGTTCGTGGAAAAACTCTGCATGCGCCTTCTCAAAGATTAAAACTTAAATAGATTGAATTTATATTTTAAAAAAATAATAATTACACAAAACATTTTTTTTTAACCCTTTGCACGCGTATAATGTGATTTCTTGTAAGGCTGAAATCTCTGCCAATGCTTATTACGGGAAATTATGTATTAACCATATTTTGTATATGGAAGTCCTAGTTGTTTGTATAAAGTCCATTACAATGTGAAATGTTTGTATGGTGAAAATAAACTCCTTAGCTATGATCCACTTCCCTCCGATCCACTTTCCGTTGTCGTAGCCACCAGACGCCATTATGTGTTCCATGACGCGCGTATGACGGGAATTCTCGGTAAGAGCCAATGTGTGCCAACTGTGTCGTATTTTTTGTTCATATTGTGATTGCTATAGTTGTTTACTGTTTGCGTGAGTGAACTTTGTTTGTACTGTAAGATTAATTTATTGTTTATCATTTCATGAATAATAATTTTAGTTTCTGTATTATTTATTGTTTTTTAGTAAATATTAGTTATAAACAGGACAAATCCACATGATCCTGGCTTTGATGCTTTTATTAGTGAAGTAATGAATGCCTCTTTTTCAACTACATTTGCACCTAATAGTAAACCCGATAACATCAACATGGACAATGTTATTGTACAAAATCTTAGTAATAGTGAACCAGAAAGGGATTATGTGCCAAGTGTAAACAATACTCAGAACAAGACTGCAGGTGAGTATACCCGTACTAACTTGCAACTAGTGAATGATGATGAATGGGTGGATGTTAGCCTACATATAACGATGTAGGTCCTGCAGATACAATTATAATTTATAATATAAATGAGGGATCTATCCTACCCAATTCATTTGATTACCCTACTAGACCAATCGGGATAGCTTGGTGAATGATCTGTTTGAAGAACGAGTTGCCCAGCAAAAGAAAAGGAAACTAGGTCGAAAACCACAAGGACCTCCTGAAGAAAGATTTGAGGGTCGCCACTTCTTATTAAAGAAAGAATGAGGAACAAGATGTGTCGTTTTTTGAAAAAGGGGCTTAGGAAAGAAACAATTTACTTTTGTAAAACTTGTGTGTCCAACCCAACCTTTCATCCAGATGAGTGTTTGAACTTTTTTATACACAGAAAACATTTTGAAACAGAAACATGAGTTATTGTTCAAAAGTTGATACAGTACAGTCTCGCTAATCCGGTCTCCGATGATCCGGACCTCCGGCTAATCCGGACGGCCCAAAAGTTTTGTTTAGTTATAGTATTTTACAGTGCACAATCAGTCTGCTGTCCACAAAAATATTTATTTTTATACGTCTATATTTGTTATTTTTCAAAGGGGTTTTCCTACTTTAATACTCAAATAATATAATTTATTCATTAAAATATGAAATAGGTGTACCACTTGTTTGTTTCTTTTGCCTACTAAAGTAGAAAAAACTTCTTTGAAAAAATATATACAAATTAGATCACCCAACATTACAACGTACGTGACATCAGAGACATCTTGCGATAAACAAAAGATAAAGGACCGCTGACTAAACGGATAAACAGTCTATCCGTCTGGCGTCAGGTCAGTTGTTTTGTCGGACAGATGCCACTTTTCCTGCTTCTCGCAAGATATCTGCTCAGTTGTCATTTAATTCTAGTGCGATATTGATCTGTGTTTTTTATTTACGTCTCGTTCAGTGTTCAGTGAAAATGGCGACTAAACGTAAGTCAGTGACAGTGACAATGGAACAAAAACTCCAAGCTTTGTTTCGTATTGATGGAGGTGAATCGCTTATTAAAATTGCAAAAAAGTTAGGTGTGGGAAAACAAACTGTTTCCGATTGGAAAAAAAAGCGACAGGAAATTGAAGATTTTTGTGCAAAAATGGTTAGTAAAGACAGTTTAGGCGGCAGAAGCACTTTAAAAAAACCAAAAAATGAAACCCTAGATGATGCTTTGTATGTTTGGTTTTGCCAACAACGGGAACAGGGTGTTCCTTTATCGGGTGTAAATTTGCAAACGATCGCGCTGAAACTGAATGAAAAGTTAAAAGGAGACCCTAATTTTACTGCCAGTGTGGGATGGCTGTCACGGTGGAAGGAACGACACGGCATCCGTCAACTCGGAATAAGTGGTGAAATTTTGTCAGGTGACAGTGATGCAAGTGAAAAATTCAAAGACAAATTTGGCAAGTTTCTCAGAGATGAAAACTTACAACCTTGTCAGGTGTTCAACGCTGACGAAACTGGATTAAATTATAAAATGTTCCCAAAAAAAACTTTAGCTTCCAAATTAGATTCAGTAGCAAAAGGCCATAAAGTTAAGAAAGAACGTATGACTTTGCTGCCCTGCAGTAATGCTTCTGGCGATCTAAAATTTCCACTTTTGGTGATAGGGAAATCCGCAAAGCCTAGGGTTTTTAAAAATGTAAATTTAAGTGTTCTACCGGCCCAATACAAGTTCCAAAAATCAGCGTGGATGAACAGTGAAATTTTTAAGGACTGGTTTTTTGAAAACTTTGTTCCAACAACAGAAAAGTTTTTAAAAGAGAAAAAACTCCCTCGAAAAGCGGTTTTACTAATTGATAATGCCCCATGCCACCCAAATGAAGAAGAATTGCGTCATGGTGACATTTTTGTTAAATTTCTTCCTCCTAACGTAACGGCTCTCATTCAGCCGATGGATCAGGGCGTGATCGAAGCGATAAAACGGCGATATAGGAAAAAGTTAATTTTATCGCTTTTGGAACAACAAGAAGCAGATCCAGCTACAAAATTTATTGAAATTCTTAAAAAAGTGACTATAAAGGATGTCATTTATATGGCTGCAGAATCGTGGGAGGAAATTCAACCGTCTACACTACAAAAAAGCTGGAAAAAATTGTGGCCTGAAATGCCACAGGAAAGTGGAAAATCTGACAGTCAACCTACTAATGACGACAATGAATTTGTTCAGATTTTTCAACAATTGGAGGGTTGTGCCGAGTTGAAAGACACTGATATTTCCGAGTGGATTATCAGTGATAATGACATTGGTCATCAAGTGCTCAACGAGGACGAAATCGTCGCGGTGTGCACTGCAAACGCAGAAAATGACAGCTCGGAAGAGGAAGACTACACAGACGAACCTGTCAGCCTAACTCATGATGAGGCGGCTGCAATGCTGGAGGGGTTGATGACTTACTTTGAGAAACAAAGTGATACGTCAACTGCGGAGCTACTGACCTTGAAACGCCTACGAGATCGTACTGTGAAACGACGTCATTCATCGTTAAAACAAAAGAACATTACGGACTTTTTTCACTAAGTTTTTTAAAGTTTGTTTTTGTTTCAGTTTCATTTTTGTTTGAGTTTTTTGTGCGTTTATACAGTATAGTGTAAATAACTTTATGTGAATACTTTTATTCAACGAGAAAGGTGCTTAGATATTTATTTATGTCATGACTTTTCTGTTATAATTATAGGATTTTTTGCTACATAAGCTATGAAATACTGTACTGTAAGCTATATTTAGGCCTCAATTTCACTAAAACTACAATTTCAATATGTTTTCCCACCTAAAACACATATTGTATGCATTTGTTTGGCTTTTTCCGTCTAATCCGGACTTTCGTTGATCCGGACCGGGTCCGGTCCCATCAAGTCCGGATTAGTGAGACTGTACTGTAATTATTATATTTTGACCCCTTTCTATTTAGTAATATTAGTAAGTTTTGTGATATTCCATAGGTAATTGTTTAGTTGAAATGCATTTACTGATTTCTTGGTTTAGCCATATATTTTAATATCTGTAAGTTAATTTTTAATGATTATTCTGTAAAAAAATTAAAAATTATAAAAATTTTTAGTTTAATATTTTTGGTTCAAATACATCTTTAAGAACTTAGAACTAAATAGAACTTTAAATAATTTTTAAAAAAGTTTTTTTTACCTAATAGCACATAATCTGTTAATTGCCCATTATATGCCCAGCGTGCTAATTGTTAGATTAGTTTTTAACATTAGGGTAATATCTCATTTAACTCAATATATGTTATGTTGGTAGACGCAAAGAGTGAGTGGTGAAGGCAGAGGTTGGGTGGATGCTCCAGGAAACCCACTCTTCAGTCCAGATGGCAATGTATACTTAACTTTGAAACCTATTAGAGATGGTAATTCAGGCTTCTACAGGCACATTGTAGCTGTAAACATTCCAAAGAAAAGGATACTGCCCCTTACACATGGCACATTTGATGTAAACAAAATAGTGGCTTGGGATCACAACAATCAGCTTGTGTAAGACTAAATCACATTTCTATTTAGCTGTCTGAAATATTTGGAAATTTTCATTTTTAAATTAAATTTGTTATTGACATACTTTTGTTGAGATCCATGTTAACTGTTCCAGTGTGTTTGCTTGTAAGGATAAAATCAAAATATGTTAATAATCCATTGTAAATAATAATTATCATATTTTTAAGATAGTAAATTATTTATTATAACTTAAAGGTATCATCAAATGTAGGTATGTATTTTGAATCATATTATTTAACAGTGCCTTTTAATTCCCAGTTTCCATTTTCTTCTGTTTATCTAAGTTTTCAGGGAGTTTTCTTTCTTGTATTTCTTTATCAATAACTTCTTGCAAACTTCTTCTAGGTGGTCCTGTCTTTCTTCTCCCATAAGTGTTGCATTTTAATACTAGATTAGGTATTCTTCTTTCCTCCATCCTTTGTGTGTGTTTTTACTATTTTAACTATTTTTATGTCTTATACACTTTTTTGTATTTGGCACTTTCATTATATCTGTCTTGTTCTGTCGATCTTAGTTCTCTCTGGTCTTTACTTTCCAGCCAACTAGATGGTTATATTTTAAACAATTTAGTTTTAAACTTCAAAACACTGTTGAAAAAAGATAATTTTTCTCAATTTATTTGTTAACTGTATAATTAATACTGTTCTTTTTTCCGTTAATTTTAATTACTATTTGTTTAGATCGTTGTTAAAAATATTTCTTTCTGTCTAATTTTTTTTCACCAATTATAAAATAAAAAATGGATTTTTAGAGCCATGAGGATACAGTTTATTTTACTTTAGTTAAGGATTAGGGCAAGTACCTGACATAAAAGTCTGACATAAAAGTATACTTCTGAAACAAATAAAAATAATTAAATATTTTTAGTGTTTTTAAAACCTATTTCATGCCATTTTTAAAACTCAGACATATAAAAAAACACAAACAAGGGTGTATGCTTCCTAATTTGTTACAATCTTGTCTAATAGTTATAGTATATTCAGCCTATATGTTATGCTAGACCAATATGTCTTTGTGTTCTAGGAATTACGTTAGAGAGATAAAGTAGATGATTTTATTCACTCAATATATTTACAAAAGACTTATTCATTTAATATTTAATGTATCGGTGCAAATTATTTTTTTCTGTCTATCACTACCTACCTCAAATTTTTCAGCATCGCCTGTCATTCATCCTCAAACTATTTTCTACTCGCTAGTAATAAAACTATTTTTGCGGTGTTTAGGAATGAATAAGTTTTATCCAGACTTTTAATTTTTCTTTATCTAATTGCAGATTTTATTTAGGAGTCCCCCAAGGCTTTCCTGGACAATTGCATCTTTACGTAGTAAGTTCAACAACACCCCGAGTAGATAAACCTCTAACTAGTCCTCACTGTTTGACGTGTGCTGGTGCTATACAACCACCAGTCCATTACGATGGAGCTGCCACCTCTAGTGCAACTGTTAGAGAGAGTTATGATTGGGAAGATCAGATGGACGTACAAACAACCACAGAAGAACCTGAGAGAAAGAGAAGGAAAAAGAAAGGTAAAAAATGGCCGATGTTTTTTTTAAAAAAAAGTATCTTTATCCATCACATACTATTTGTGTTTTCCTTATGATTAATTCTTTACTTTCAATTAGGTTTCTTTTGTTCTAACTTGCAGTTTTTGTGTTGTACATCTTGAAATTTTAAAAATTATTTTTATCACTATCACTTGGGGAAAAAATCACTACTTAGTGATATTTTTCAACAGACACATTTTGCACTAGACTAGAACATTGTTTAATACTGTCATGGACAAAACTTTAAAACTAAAAAACATGCATGTTTTAATATGAATCGGGAATCCAAGACAGTCAAAAAGTACAGTCTTATCCTTGACTCACATCATTGAACAATGCACTGATTCGTGTGTGAAACACACCTGAAAAATATCAGAAATTAGTGTTTTTTTTTCACCAAGTGATATCAGTAGGAATAAATCCTCTGTTCTATTTTAGGAACCAGAAGTGACTAGTCAGTAGATGGTCTCTTATTAGAATACCTAGTTTGAATTGGTGAAGCTGTAGCATTTTGAAGGAAGCTCATGAGCAACACAAGATAAAGTAATCATTTTTTATCCTAACGTCAAACCCCATATCTTTATAAAGTCAAGCCATCAAACGCAGCCAAGCTCTATGTCTCCCTCAATGAATGTAACTGCAATCGTAATAAAATTCATATATACTTGTAAATGTTTTATAACTAAGAGAAAAGTCTAAATGGCAATTTACATCATTTCATTTATGAAGCCTGCCTACTACTGATAGCATCCACTAAAGATTGCAAGCTTGTGATTTATAGGAGTCTAGGATAGGTTGTTTGTTTAGCATGTATTAGAACAATTGTTAGATTCCAAGTGTATGTTTTTACAATTTATTTCTTTTCTGTTATCCGATGTCTGTATATTTCAAATTTATCTGAAGTGGTTTGTTTCTTGCTATCGTTTAAGATGTGTAGAATGTCTAAATTAGTCTTGATTTTATATGTGTTGTGTGACATACCTGGATTTTGGGTTTATGTTTCACATGCCACTGATATGTTCTTTCAATTTTGTGATGAATGGTCTATTGGTTTGGCCATTATAGAAACTGATAGCATTTAAATAAGGAAAGTCATTGTATGTTGTTTTGTAGATTGTATGGCTGTCCCAATTAATAGAGTGGCCAAACCAGTAGACCATTCAACTCGAAATTCGAGAAGCATATCAATGCCATAAGAACTATAAACCTAAAATCCAGCTATTACAATACATTCAATACACATATAGAAACATTAGACTTCTACACATACTAAACTGTTGCAAGAAATGAAAAACAATAGAAAAATTTCAAGATATGAACATTACATAACAGAGAACCAACATATTTTAAATAACCTTTCACTTCCTTTTCTGTATCAATTATAACACTCTTTTCTAATACATAGTACACAACACGTCTATCCTAGAACCCCCCTCCCACCTGAAAACACAAGCCTGTAACCTTTAGTGAAAATCCTTTGTAGCTCATAGGTTTTGTAAATAAAAAAAAAAAACAGTTGTAAAACGAGCCGAGAAGAAAAGTAGTTATATATTTCTCACTTAGTTATAAAACATTTATATATGAATATAATCACTAAAATCAAGATGATACAACCAACCAACTTTAACCCACCATCAGTCGCGCTATAAAAAATCACACCATCAGTCCCGTGTTAGGTTCAATCTAACATGTGTCACTTACTCTTTATTTTGTTTTATACGATAAGTTTTAGTAATTCAAATAACCGAAGATAGCTTATGATGTTTTAAACCTGGTAATAAAAACTACTAACGGGAAATATAATATTATAATTAATGGTTTTGCTAAAATAAATCACTTATAACAAAAGTAGTAATACATATACTATACAATACATTTTTAAACATACTCTTGAATATTTTTCCGATACATGCTATCAGTGTTACAAATATTAACAGTTTTCTAGTGTATTTACTCATCTTTATCCATTTACTCATTTGTAAAGCTTGTTATTTACCACAAACCACTGTGACTGAAGAAGTGTGCTCCTTGCATACTGTTGCCACATTCGTTGCAACGGGTCTGGATAAATTGGTTTTTCCTTACAGGACAGTATTTACAATGAATCTTCTCATCCGCAAGTCTCATTTGATGAGTAGTTGATTCAATTCCAGTATTTCTTTTTATCTTCTGTTTCAAGTGTATTGGTAGACTGTTGATTGGTGCTTGTCTCAATAGATGAGGAGCTATTGTTTCCTTAGTTGAGTAGTAAAAGTTCGTCTGATTAACATGTTATCAGTATTTGAGTGGAAGAATTTTTGGGCATTATTTATACCTATCCACAGAACACAGTTAAAAGTCAAGAGTTACATTAATAAATAAGGAATGGATACAGTATTTCCTCTGTTTCCACATATACTTCATGACCGTCTTTTTCTAAATCAGATCTTTGGTCACTAAAATGTTCACTGGAAGCATGAGATTGATCTGATGTGACATCTTGTAAATCACTGAAATTTTCTTCATCAGTTTCAAAATCTTTAAATAATTTTCCATAACATCGTAAATAAGTAACAATGAATATTATTACAATAAAATATATTACTTTAATATTATTACAATAAAACAAAATCCGAATAATACAACTTACAAAACACTATAAACCAACTAGAAACCCTTATTTACTAGAATAAGTCAAAACAATTTTTGAAAAAAATATATAAGTGATCGGTCCCGGGGCTAGAATGAATTTAACGTTAGCAGTAATGTGATCGGTCCCGAAGCTAGGTTGGACCTAACCATCCCCTCCCCTGCCTACTGTGGGAATTTCAACTTTCACCTAATTATTTCTGTCCACTCAAATCAACAACCTAGGAGAATAACTAGAATTAAAAAATTCTAACCTCAAACATAACGGTTTTATTTTAAAAATACTAAAATTGTTAGGTTCAACCTAACAACAGGACCGATTGCGGGTTAAAAAAATTTTATTTCCGCACCAATATGAGAGTGTACTTGGTTCCATGTGTTCTGGTGTATCTTGGGGCAATGAAAATAGATAGGAAACTGAATAATAGATATTGAAAGACCACCCTTGCTATGTTAATCTTTTTTATCAAAAATTCAACAATATCTTTTGTTATTTTCTTAAAACTTATTCCAGGCCTATGAATTCATGACAAAATCAGTCTTGATTTTAGGATTAAAAAAATTTCAATAACTTTTATTATAAAAATTATGGGTGTGAAAATTCAAGTCATGAAGAGGAAGTAGTAGTTGCGTGTCTTTATACTGGTCAATCTTGAATCTCGAATATTTTATATGATGTAAATATCCACCACTTTATCGGTTGAAGGGTAATTTTATGGTTGCCACGGGCATATTGTTTTTTACTCCAAAGTAGATGTTCCATAGAGGATTCAGAGTGAGGTCTCCCATTATCCAATCATACAACTTAATTAGTTAAACATTCAAAACGTGATTTTTTGTTTGTGTGAAATTTTAGACACTAAATCCCAACTAAAACCTCAGAAAGCTATAGTTCAGACCTTCTCCATAAAAATTCATCTGAATTCTGTATTTTCAGAACCTGGTTACTACGTAGAGCCATTGTACCGCTCTTGCACATATCACAATATCCATTTCAGTATTGGTCTCTCGTACTTTGTTTCTGAGTGCCTTGGACCTGGTATTCCAACAATCACTTTATATTCGACATATGGAAAAAATTCATCATCACCGACAATAGGGAGCATTCAACCTGAAATTTTGACAACACTCCAAAATAATTCAAAGTTGTATGTAAGTACAAAGAATTATTGATAAGGATAGTTTTTCATAAAAATTACTGTTGAACAATTTTAGAAACTTCATAGACTCAAATAAATAACTTTTTAAGGTTATGGTATTTTTTAAAAACCATTCAAAGTTGTATTATTTTTCTTTACTTACTACATATGCTATATTCCCATTTTAACAAAACATTAAAGTTATATTTTAGTGTTTTAAATATAATATAAAAATGTATTACATAGTTTCAATTAGGTTACTAAAATATTTTAATTATTTTTTTTGTCACACTTTTTTTTGTTCATAATGATCAGCAAAAGCTTAACACTGTTACTAAACAGTAATTATAGGAAGGTTACAATATAAGAAATTTTGTGAAAGAATTACTGAAACAAAATGTTTTTATTACATTAACCCTTGAGAGACTGCTTACATTTTGAAACACCATCTCTCGCTCACGGAGGTTTCCTTTGGTTGATAAATAATGTACATAATGTCAATATAAACAGTTAATTACATGTAATTTTGTATGTATACACTTCGATATTCCTTTTTAATACAAATAATTGCATAGGGATATTAAAGATTTACTATTACTGATTAGTCTGTAGAGAGACTAAAAGTTAGAATGAAACACGGTGCGGTAAAACGTATTGCCTACAAGGTTACTTGCAGTTGCGCAATCGTGAATCACAATTAACATAGAAAGTTTAATAACTGCTCTAAGCAAAATCTAGTCATTGAGAAATAAAACCACGACGACACTGAATTTAACATGAATATAAAATACAAGTTCTCATTAAGCCTTAGCTAAGCACTTACCCGAGGTAAGAAGTGATGTAACCTTCGAAGGAGCGGGGTTGAAGCTTCCACAGTACTGTGGTCGTCGGATGCTGCAGAGAAGTCTTGACGGCAGTAACGTAACTAAAAACTCAATTTAAATCATGAGTAACAAGTAAAAGTTTACCTTACAAGGCACTTAAGTTCTTACCGCGCGGCTACGCACTTAGATTTCACAACCGGTGTAACCGAACGACACTTTAACAAAAGCGGCGACATATAGTTCAAAATGTTCATCGACGAGGTCCGAATGTTACACACATATTAATAAATGCTCGCGGTACGTTAAAATTGGCTACTAAACACAAAGCACATGCGGGAGAGAACGGCGCGGTTTAACCGAGGACTGACCTAGTCGAGTGACGGGATGCTTCTCAGTGTTGAAGCGGAAAGTACGTAGAAAAGAAGGGAGGGGGTTCAGAGGGGTCACCAGGAAAAAATCAATACTTGTTCCATGTATCGATTAGTGGGTCAGAAATCACGTGACCAATACCGTCAGGGCACAGCTGAGCGATTTAAATAGATAGATCAACGTAGCACGTTCAAACTTCGAGCGCTAACTCGAACAATTACTATAAGATAATAATGTCACTCACTGTCTACTTGCATCTCTTCTTCTATGTCACTACAATTAGCACATGTCTCTATGGAATTTTCACGGCATATAAAAAGTTTGCACTTTGTACACCTTGTCTTTGATGACAAATTTTTCTTCAAACAGTATTCTACGCTGGGCATATTCTACTGGTTGCAAATCCCAGAGCATTGTTCAGTTTTTGTTCATACAAGTCACTTTACCATTCTGCCTAGTCACAACGTTTGTAAATTGAAGTTATTTTACTGGATGCATTCTATCTCGTCAAAATCTTCAATTATGTTAAGACCTTGATTTGCATTAATAATGCGGACAACGTCTTGCTGGTCATTTAGTAATTCCTGCGCTTCTTCATTTTCATTTACAGAATTCGATGATTCTTGCTCATATGTTGATTCTTGTCCATCTTCAATCTCATCACCAGAGTCCAATAACACTTGGGGTACATCTTCATCGGTTAATAGTAAAAACGCACACTTGACACTGACTTTCGTTGTCTAATAATGACGGAAACAGCAATAAACTGTCCTAAAAGGGTTGGGTGGTAGCAGTTAAGAAAACTAGTGTTGCCAAACCTAAATGAAATTTTTTGTGGAACAAAATAAATAGACCCAGAGAATTCCTCCATGGTGCGAGAGGGTTAAGCAATCTTTTTTGCGTTATATCTAGAAAACTTTTGTTTACTAAAATAATGATGATGATTATTATTTTAAAACTACTAGCAAATCTTTCCATTAAAAAAATTTTAAACATAATATAAAACAATCTAAATATTTAAGTTGTATAATTAATTTTTTTCACAGGAAAAAGTATCAAAAATTGCTATGCCTCAAGTAAAAACATTCCCAGTACAAATTTCAGGAGGTTACCAAGCACAAGTGAGGTTACACTTGCCTCCTGGTCTCAGAGAAGAGGAGATCACAAGATATCCTTTAGTACTACAAGTGTAAGGATCTTTAATTCTTCTATCTATATCTAAATATAGTGATTGTCAAGTAATTTAATTAAATTGTGAAGTGCTGAGGTTATAAAAAAATAAATAATTGTACAGGAACTCACAAATTAACATACTTTACTATCATATGCATTTCAATGACTTATGTCATCATCATCAGTGAGACTACTACAAATTTACAACTGCAACTTAGTTGTAAATTTGTAGTATTGTCACTAATGATGATGACATAAATCATTGAAACGTGTATGATAATAAACTACATTAATTTGTGAGTTGGTGTGCAATTATTTTTTGATGAATATTTTTAAATAGATTAATTATTTTTTTCCTATTAATTTTTAATTATATTAGTAGAGTTTATCCTTGTACAGAATTTTCACAGAAGCAATTTTCTGAGTTTTTAAAAAGTTTTATAACAAATTAATTTTGTAAAAGAAATAATGGGTATACATGTGTATGTATTTGTATATGTATTAAATTTGCTATAGTTTCATTACCTATAACTCCAACCAACATAGGTTTATAGTATTAGTAAAATCCTTTTTTCTATCATTAATACAAAATGGCTTTGATTATCCAAGCATGGCCTGAGTTTTGACCAAAATAGGTAAAAAGTAAAATATACACTACAGTACGTCTTAGCTCTTTCCATTCTCTTAGAACAAAACATAAAACCAGGAAGTGTCCGCAGGAAAACTTGGTAAGTGCATTTTTTTGTTAATTTTGGCTATTTACGCTAATTTTTAGAGAAAGCAAGTTTTTAAAAAAATGTTAATAATTACATGTGTTATAGACACTAGCAGTTACGAATTAATTCCTCTTGTCAATTGAGTTGTATTTCACTACAAAAATATTCTCACTTATAAAGCACTAAATATTACATTTTTTTATCGAGATACAATTTTTTTATTTATTATTTTGTACCTTAGTTAGTTTAATTATTGGTAACTGATTATTATGTATAATCATAATTAGTAAAAACAAATTAAAACTTACTTAGATTTTGAGGTATGCTTTAGATTTTAGGCTCCTACTATTATTGTCATTTCGAACGTACACAAGAAAAAAATAATTATAAAAATTATTTAGCCTACATATATTTTTATCTTATCAGCTACTAACTGATACGGAGCTGGAGCTTTTCACTCCAGTTGATATGAAAACTGCTGAAGTGTTCTATTATATTTAGATGTCTGACAGAAGTTCAATGGGCCATAAATAAATATCTTTCTTTTTTTATACTGTAAGTTTCGAGAATCGATAAATAACCTTTAGAAAGCACAGACGTCTAGTCTTGTGTGTGACATATCAATGTAAAATTCGATTAAAGTAACTCACCATGTTATTCCCCTGGATTTCTTGTTTTCAATTTATGTTTTTTTTTCAACTTAGCATTTCTATTTTATTTCTATTTATTCAGTATTTTTTATTTTATTATACTTTGTAAGTTTTTTTAATTCATTTTTAAATGTATTAAGGGGAATGTTAGTATGTTGAGGATAGAAACATTAAAATCACCATAATATGAAAATATGAAAATAAATCTGTTAACAGATACGGTGGCCCTGGTTCACAGCTAGTAACAGACCGCTGGAAGGTGGATTGGAACACTTACCTGGCAGCAAATCGTGATTTTATTATTGCTCAAATAGATGGAAGAGGTTCAGCTGGACAGGGCTACCAATTGTTGCACCAAATTTACCACAGGCTAGGTACTGTGGAAGTAGCTGACCAGCTGGAAGTAACAGAGTATGTAAAAACACACATTTTTTTAATACTATTGTTTATATATTTTATTTTATGATTGAAGTAAAATTATTTAATTTTCCCAACCTTAGACTGCTGATTCAAATATAAACTTAATTTTTGTCTCAATTAGGCTGTTAGGTGGGTAAGGATTAGAGAATTTATTTAGTAGGTAGTTTCTCTCTACTTCGTCCCCAGTAAGGTAGTGACTTAGCAAGAGTTGTTTTTTCTTAAAGAAAGATAAGCTACAAAAATCTTTAGTCTAAATGATAACATTTGAGGTGTTTGTAACCTTATTTGAACCGGTAGATGCTTCGAGTTTGAATGTTATGTATCAGGTTTCCATTAAATGCTGTGTCTGATTTTTGAAGTAAGCGTTATTGTCATCAGTGACATGTATTGTTATTTACAAGTGAAAGCGTGATGTTTTTTACCATTATTTTTTGGATCAATGAAAATGATTTATAGGGTATTTTTGAAGACATGATTAGAAAGTGATGCAGTTGCTAAATGGTAAAGAAAATGTATTTAGGAAAGTCGTTATAATGTGACCACCTTTTTTCTTAACAGGCTTTCAGGACAAGCAAGAATGAAATAGATAGATTATGTAATTTTGAACTTCTTCTTTCATCTAAAATTAGATAGTAAAGAACTATTTTAATTATATTTTTCCACTACACATAAAATTCTCTAAAAGGTGGCATAGAATTTAAAAGAAAAAAAATACTCCTGAATTTATTAAGTTTTTTAACTGTAAAACATAAATAGTTTAATTCCTAGTCTAGGTATATAACATCCAGTTTTTATTTTTAAGTGTTCTTCATTTATCTGTCATGTTCCAGAGAATGTAGTTTCATTTTCTAAGGTACCTTCTTGTACTTCAAATTTTTGTCTTGCACAAAATATAATATACATTGTTTTTTTTTTAAATATTATTAATGAAAACTAATTTAGAGTTTTTAAATTTTCAAATATTTAACACAATAATTAGAGTTATATTTGAAACAATTATTCATAATAAATACCAAAGGTTTCCTAAACTTAATTGATATTTTCAGGTATTTACGAGACACTATGCATTTCATTGATAAACGCCGTGTAGCTGTTTGGGGTTGGAGCTATGGAGGTTTTGTTTCAGCAAAGCTACTATCTACTCCAGGACAAAACATCTTCCATTGTGGAATTTCTGTAGCTCCTGTAACTACATGGAGACTTTATGGTTAGTTATTCTGTTTTTGAATAATCCAATGGCTTATTAAGCATCCCTAATCATTTATGTAAAGTTGTATGTTGGTCTACAAGCCACAGACTTACAGAATATTCACAATTCTTATCGCTTTTTTATATACTGTACTGCCATTTCAAATTAATATGTCTTACTTTAAAATAATTTTCATTTTGAGAAGCATATTTAAAATGTCGTATATATTCAATAAATATTTGCTATGTTAAATGTGTTTACAATATTTTAATACAACAATGTTTCTAGTATTTCACTAAATAAATTGAAATAATATTTGCTTGTTCTAAACCATCTTGAATTCACTAATTAAATGATATGTAATTATTACTTTTGAACTTACTTGCTGATGTATTTTGAAATAATAATCTCATTGACAAAGCCAAAGCTGCTTTTCTATTGCTCTCACTACTGCTGGCGATCACTCAAAGCTGCTGGAGGTATGATTTAGGAGGAGGGAGGGGGTTTGGTTTAAGCAGCTTGTTTACTATATCATGGAATAAGGTATTAGATATGAAGTGTCTCCAGTCAAAAATTTGAAATATTCACACACACTTTGAATCTAACACCTCATTATATTATATAGTAAACAACCCTCTTAAACCAAACCACCCCTTATAAATCATAAGTCCAGCAATCTTGTGTGATCCCTGGCAGTAGCAGGACAGCTTTGTGAATAAAATTATTGTTTTGAAATGCATAGCAAGTAAGTTAAAAAGTATTAACTCAGTTACGCAATAATTACTTATAATGAAATAATAGACTGGTTAAAAAAATAGTGCTCTTAAATCAAGTTTCATCACTTGCCTCAAGAAAGAGTTTTCATGATAGATGATGTAATTAGCAGTCAATGCAACAATAGCTATGAAGTGGTAAAAACAATATGAAGATGATGATGTCCAATTGTTTTCTTTAAAACATGCTACAGATTTAGTTCTAAATGGAGTGTCAGTTCTGAAGTAATATTGTTAAAATCTTTTTATGAACTATAGTCCTTTATTTGTATCGTATTATATATGTGTTATGTAACACTTGATTTAAGGTAAGTACAGGGTTATGATGGTCAATAAAAAAAAAAATATATAAGTTGTATTAATAAAAGACAGTGATAAATGAATCAACAACATTTATTTGCAAAATAATAGAGGCGTTTCAACAGTTAGTTTGTTATATATTTATACGGGCTTTACTAGTTCCTAGGGCAGATTATATGTCTTCTAACTCAGAAGCTGAATACAACCCAGAGTATTAAATTAAAATTACACCACATTTGGGGTTCTAATTCATGATACACTATGTACCAGTGTGTTAATATTACTCTTTTACATCAAGACTTGTGAGTGTTTATATACAAATATATAATTTTTTGTTTAATTCATATTAAAAAGTGTTTGTATACTTCAAAAATACTTTTGCATGTCATTACCTGAGAAACTTCCTCAAAATTTCCTATTTTATTTTTCTCAAACCGCTCCATCCTTAAAACACTAAAAGGTCAGTTGTAGTCCAAGTTCATAATGGAATACATCTTCTTAAGTAGCCTATATATCACTCAGACAACAAGTAAATGCTACTTTTGGAAAATTGTTAGATGTTATTATATGTTACTTTAACTATTATATAAAGAGGAGTGTTTGTTTGTTTGTCCACAAATATCTCAAAAACTACTTCACCTTTTATTTTGAAAAATATTTAACAAAGATTCTTTATTACACATGAAATGTCATAGGCTGTATAAAGTATAATTTTTTTAAAATCTAGTAAAAAATCCAAGAATTGGATTACATTACCGTAGCATAGTAGGGACTCTTGGTCTAGGAATGGCGTTCTACGTTTTTGGTGTTAAAGTATTATTTGATTGATATTAACATAGATTTTGGCTAAGTTGTTTTGTTCTGAGAAAAATACAAATTAGTTTATTATTTTTACACTTAAATTCTAAAGCACTTTTTAAAATTAGTCATTTATGATGCTGAATGATTTCATATACAATGGGTAATGGGCTGAAGTTGTTTTTCAGTAACACTAAATACAAGATAGAGTTCTTGAATACAGTTCTTCCTTGAAGTAAAAAGTTGATAAGAATCGTATTTGGAGGTGTAGTTTTTAAAAACCACTCAAATAAATAAATAGATTGTAAACGATATTTTAAAAAATTTCTTCATTGTAAAAATCTGTTTTTATAAGAATGACACAATTTAAATTTAATTTTTTCATAACAAGCTTTCATGGAATTCCTGTCTTTTGATATCACAGTAACATGGGATGGTTAAACTCGTATTATTATACATTAAAGTATAAATTTATAAGTGTAAACCAGTAGCTCAAAGTTGAAGATAAAATCAAATAACATACTTTTCATGGATATAATAGTCCACATGTACTCAGTGAGTTTTCGCAATAAATACTTACACATATTTACAGATTCTGCATACACAGAGCGCTATATGGGAACACCAAACTTAGCTAGTAATTTTAAAGGATATCAAGATGCTGATCTTACACGACAAGTTGATGGATTTAAAGACAAAATGTTTTACTTGGTACATGGTACAGCAGACGATAATGTTCACCTACAACAGTCAATGGTACTTGCCCGAGCTCTTTCACAAGCTGGTATCATCTACAGACAACAGGTAAAATCACTTCATAGATAAACTAATAATATTTTAATATTTTAATGTAGTGACTTAAACATATCCAGCAATATTTAATATTTGAAGGTTGTTTTTTGTTAAATGCAGATTTTATTAAATCTTCTATAATTTAGATTAATATATCTATCCACATTTTTGCACCCTGGAGTAGTTAAATCCTTATTTTGAATGATAATCACACTAATGTATTCAAAATAAGAGCCTGAAAGGTAGATCATTAAAAATTGTTAAAGCCAGTATTAAATTACTTCGTGAATACAGTAGAGTCTCGATAATTCGAGGTAGATGGGACCGAGACCCCCTCAGATTACATGGAAACACATTCATGTGCATTAGAAAAAATAGAAGTTTTAATGAACCCTTATAATATAGGTAATTAAAAATGCATAAAATAAGTTTAAAGAATTTTAAATGAACTTGGAAGCCTGACTCATTTCCTTAGCATAAGGTATGGCTATAAATATTCCTTAGAAGCCAATTCATTTCCTTTGTATACCATATTGATATAAACATTTCTTGGATGCCCGATTCATTTCCTTTGCATACTGTATTAATATAAACGTTTTTCGGAGGTCGGACTCATTTCCTTTGCATACTGTAGACTATAAACATTTCTTGCAAGCCTGATTCATTCTTTTAAAATGATAAAATAGGCTCAAATTTAACAGAAGCTCGAAATATCGGGACTCAAATAATCGAGACTCTAATGTACTAATATTAAATCATGCTCTGGGACAGAAAAATATGACAAAGGCAAAATGAAATTAATTAAATATTAATATAGTGGTGTGCCATCCATTAGGAAAAGCAATTAGGGTATCAATATTCAGTCTTAATTAATAATTGTTCCGTTCGCCAGACATGACGGTTGAGGATAGTTAAAAATGTGTGTCTTAGTATGTTTAACAAATTCACTCTAAAATAGATGCGTCATAATTTGCAACAGTTTGTGATTTGTAGAAAATATAAATTAGTAAACTAAGTAAAATCTGGTTCTATATTATTTGTTTCACAAAGAATGTCCAATTCTCTTTATAGGTATAAATAGTTTGTGTTTCCATAGTGTGACAAGTAAGATAGGTTGTGTAAATCTGTGCATATGCTGGATAAGGTTGTGTAAATCTGTACATATGCTGGATTAGTGAACAAATGTTAATTTAAACTTTGAAATATTTTACATTGTTTTTACTCAAGGTTTGTGTTAAAATATTTGGTGATTTAAATTTAAACTACAAAAAATTGTTGTTTTAATGTAGATTTTGTTATAAAATGATATTGTGCCTGTGAAGTTACAATTCATGAAACTGAAAATGTTACGGATATTCCAGATCTACCCAGATGAGAATCATGGCCTATTTGGAGTGAAACGCCACCTCTACCGTTCAATGGCAAATTTCCTTGACGACTGCTTCAAAAAGCAGGTTCCGCCAGAGTTAAAAGCAGGACTCCGCAATGGTGGAACATACACAGAACAATGAAGCATTTGTCAACTATGTGAAATTGTGCAATAATTTTATACATCTACAATTGATTGATATTTTGGTTAGCATAGTTAGAAACATTTTATTTAAGCTCATATAAATAAAAAAAACTCAACTTAAATAAAGTTTAAACTGATGTGGGCTTGATACTTGGGAAAATATTTCTGCCTTGAAGGCAGAAATTATGAATAAATGATTCATAATTTTTATTTACATTTTTATTACATGTTCTATTTACTTTTATCTATGGGGTACACAAAAAATAATAAATAAAATTGAAAAAGGTTTTAAAAAATTAAGAAATATTGATGTTTTCATTAGCTAAATATAAATACACATTTATATTTTTTAATTATTTATAAATAAGTTTAAAAAAGTATAAAATTCAGAACATATTTTTCACAATATAGTTTTATTACATGATTACCGGATTCATGTATTCATTATATTTTTATGGATTAGGCTTCAACATGAAATTTTATTTTGTTTGTGTATCAGAATTATATATTCAAACAAAAACGATATTTCAATTACTCCAGGTTTAGGATTTTATCAAGCCCTCACCAGTTTATTGCTTGATCAAAATTGTCCTTACAAACTCAATTAACGGTGATCTTATCATCATATTGTTTATGTATTATAATCGATAAATGACAATTTAAATATACAAAAGTCATTTATAAAGTGCCAAACTATTAATTATATTTTTATAAGAATGATAATAAATAATTTAAAAAAAAGATAATAATTAAAAATACTATCGTGAAGAAAGTTCTTAAATAATAGCTTTAAGTTAATGCTTTGAGTTAATTGTTTTTTGTTAAGTTTCTACGTTATATATTTATTGTTATTTTGTATTAATAAGTACAAATTTAAACTTCACATTGGTATTTAGTTTAATGGAAGAAGGCAGTAAAGAATTCTTGATTAGAAAAGTAGGAAAATATAAACACTGATTAGTAAAATGTATATTAACATCTTATCGCAACATTTCTTGTATCTTGTTGTCTGCAACTTTCCTTAACTTCAGAATTATATGCTAAATATGTTTTATAGTATGTCAGATATAAACAAACTACACAAGTATCTCACATAAGCTAGCTGCTGACCAATTTAATCAGCATTGTTGTCAGCTGCTACATTGTTTGTTTTTCATTTTACCATGTTTTAAATATATGCTTATTTTAAATTTGGTTCAGTGTCTAATTTCCATTAGGGTTGATAAATTTTTTCTTCTTCCATTTACTTTTACCATTTTAATCTTAGGTATTCTTATAAAGGTGTGCCTCATATTGAAACTTTTCTATTTCCCATATTTTGGGATCGGTCTTTTCTAAGTTGTTTTCATGCTGCATTTTCAGTTTTTACAAAGAATAAATATATTTTATAACAAACCATTTTCTTGTGTTTGGTTCATGAAACAGCTTTCTAATCCTGCCATCAATCATTCATTCTGTGGTATATGTAATTTTCATATACTACTCATGAAAATGTATATAATTCATAAAACTCATTTTCCTTTTTCGAATTGTATCAACATTCAATTTCATTAATCATACACTGATGTCAATTAATAGAAACATTCATTATTCTATACAGTATATCTACAGAATTTTTTAAACATTATTTTGAAAACATTGTATTAGCAGTAATATTAAGGGCGTGTCTAAGCCTACATATAAGGTCCAAGCAAACAAGATTTAACCCCTAGCATGCATATAATAAACTCTTAAACTTCGACTTATTTAAAGCTCTATTTAGGTTTAAATTCTTACATGTATCTAAGGATAAAAATAAATAAAATGTGCTATTTCAGCGGTTTATATATTTTTACAGCCTATAAATGAGAAATATTTTTCTTGCGGTATGATAAGTTTGGACGTATTTGCCTGCGTGTAACAAGTTAAATAAAAGCTATACAATTGCAACAACAATGTAACAAATCTCTAAATTCAACAGTAAACAAAAACCAAGTCCTAATATAGTTATGTTAACAAGCTAACAATTAGCACCTGACCAGATATGATAAATGAAGTGTAATGTCAGTTTATACTGATAACATCCAGCATTTTATTGATTTATTTAAAAATCCAGTAGGGTACAGATTGCGAAACGGCATACAAAATATGTGTTTATCGAAAATCTGACTTATCGATTTATCCTGTATTACACATGCTTGAGGGTCGAGTTCTCAATTTGCTTCAATTTCATTACAAGATATGTTGCTCACACCTTTTGCTTTCTTAAATAAATAAACCATGCAGTAGATCTCCTGTCTTAAATAATTAAACACGTACTATTGTTACTCATACTATGTTTGTTCTGTAAGCTGTTAATATATATTTTATTAAAATGTAATTTGTGCCATACTATAAAAATTTCTAAAATGCTATGAATGGCATATATTAATTAGTTTTTCAGTGTTTTAAAGCAATCATTATGGTTCTATTTGTTCATTACAAAAAACTTAGTTAAACTGAAACTAGTCACAGAGTAAAACATAAAGAAAGTCTTTCTAGGACTGAGTGTCTACCAGTTAATTGTTTGCAGTAGTTTTAAGTATATAAAGTGAGTGCAAGGGCTGTTACTAAGTTAGTGTATAAAATTAACATATTATCAGTACCTAATTTTTCTTCAGTTGTTTACAATGTTTCTGCAATCAAGACAGAAAATTTCAATTGGTACTGTATCATTTTATTAATGATAAACTAAACAAAAATCAAAGAATGTAAAATAATAGATGGTCAATATTAAAACAATATTTACCTACTCACAGGTAATATATTTTATTTCGTACACATTCTACACACATCATTAGTATTAGATAAAAAACAAACCAAAATATATTATATCACTATGTACATGAGTGACATACAATGGTAAAAATTTTAATATTAAATACATAACTGAAAGTCAAATATGAGCACACAAGATATATTCTATATACAATTTTAATTTTAGGACCAACTTTTATTGATAAATATGTTGAGTACAAACATTTTGCCTTTTCTAGAGTTGCCATATTTTCTTTACTTGATGAGTTTTAGACAACATCTACCTATCTGAACTGCAAATAATTTTGTTTTAGACAGAATGATCTTGTAAATCATAGCATGTTACTCATCCTGACATAATCAATCATATGTTACTGAAACAATTCTGACTTCCATTATTTGCATTATTTTAAACATTTGCATAATTTCACCAATATTTACAGTTTTGCATAGAAGTAAATTAATCACAAAAATATTTTTTAGAAAAATAGGTCTGTGTAAAGAAAGAAACCAGGCTTTTGAAACTATGTTAAACATGTGTAAAGTGTAAATTTTACTGCCAAGTTACACCTAGTGACATTGTCAAAAAATAAATGAAATATTTTCTTTATGTTACAGTATGATGTGTTAGGAAATAGAGTCACTTGATTGAACATAACCGTCAGCAGTTAACATTCTGGAAATTATCTTTTATTACACTTTTGGTAATAACTTGGCAAAAAAACAACTACTTACTCATATTTTTCAGCTGACGAGTTTCGCACTAGGTAACTGCATTGTTCAATCTCCTGAGTTAATGGTAAGACAAGAGATCGCTGAAAAATATCAGTAAGTAGTGTTTTTTATTGCCAAGTAAATACCACATGTGTAATTATAGAAAAACCTCAAGATCTACAACACAAAAACGCAAATAATATTTTACAGAATTGGGGGACAATTTCAAAAGTTCTACCTATTCTTGAACAGACCTTGTAATATCTTACACAGCTGATTGATAAAGGCAAATTCCACTCAAATCTGCCATAAAAACCATCATAACAAATTAAGCTATTGAAAATAAAAGGTTAAAATTGATTCAATTTTTTTTTTTAATTTTCAGTTTACTTTTTTCAACAAATCATTTTATAAAATTTGAAGCGTAAATTAAATTTTCTACACAGTCTTGAAAATATAAAAAATTGTATATGGTACATTAAATCTGGTGTTTTAATACGTAAAATTCATTTTAAAATTATACCTTTTTATATATTACTAAATATTTATAGTATATCAGGTTTGATTTCAGTAGCATATGAAATTGTGTGAATGTAATTAATACACCTGATAGAAAAGTTATATTTTGAAACAATTTAGTTACAAATAAAACCACAATAAAGTAAATATTAGATGTTACAAAACACTTATAAAGTGTAAAATACATATTAATGTCACCTGAACACAAATTGCCATGAAAAAAATGTTATTTAGGTGAACTTTATGGAAACATATCAGTAAATTAAATCCCTTGAACATTGGTTTGAAAACTAATTATTAAATTGAATTAATTACAGTAAATATTGTTTTTCTTCTTTAAAATTTCTGCTTCCACATTTAAAGTTATTTAAAGACAAAAATGATTAGCAAAATGTATTGATTTTTTACTGAGAATTGTTTTAGAGATTACAAAATAAGTCTAGGTATATAAAATCTTACCAGAGTTAATCTAATTTGTATTATTGTTTATAATAAACAATGAGGAGTTTTAACTTACCAAAAAATACAAGTAAAATGTAAATATATATGAAAGTTCATTTAACAAGTAAAGTAGTAGGTTTTATTAGTAACTTATTCTAAACAAATTTTAACTTGAAATGCTTTGATCTTGGCATGTTTTAAAGTAACAAAAAACTTATATTGAATTCTACAACTTGAAACATGTTAAATAAAGAAAGAATAAAAAGGTTGTTTCAAAAGTAGAAGATGTTATTAGGGTCCAAAAAGTGAACGTTTTAACAAATATGTTTGCGATGAAAAATGCTAAAAAGAATTTCTTTTAAAAAGTATTTTAGACTCTTATTTGGCTCAATTAGAAATGCGTGATCTGTCCACTTCTTCCATAGTTATTGTATACTTATAGCTTTAAACTTGAGATTTGTAAATTTAATAATATTTAGTGTTGTAGATTAATAAGTATTCTGTTGTGAATCCTATTATCATGTGCTGTAAATACTAAAAGGTTTTAATATTACAGTACAGATTCTTTTAAAAAATTATGAAAGCAGATAATTTTTAATTTATCATTATGGAGTTATATAAAGTATTTGTTTGACGTCAGTAGTTTTTGAAAATATCAATTATTGAACATGAAATTAATAAAATTGTATAGTGTGCAATATTTGTTTCAAACAACTTCATAACAATAAAGTTAAACAAAGCTATCATACATATAATTTTACATAAACTTGTTTTTTTAACATTAATGTATAATTCATTAAAAAGGGGGAAAACTTTTGCTTCATTAAGTTTTACTACATCTACTTCTTAATCTGCAAAACTAACCAATAATATTTATTATCAAATATAGATTATCATTAAATATATATAAATAGATATAATTAGAATATTTTTATTGATATATAGGCTATAAGTTATTGTTTGAATATCTTATTATATTAATTAGATAACTACAAAAAGCACTTAAATCAATTAATTAATTAGACATTTTTATAGATTTTGAATCTAAATACCTAGTAAAATATGTAGTTCATAGCCTAATTATAATATAGCCTAATATATCTTCTATTAAAACAAATTTATTTTGTGTGTATATTTCTACTTCATTTGGTTATAAGTTTTCCAGTTTGATTTTATTTTAAATATGGTCATTGTCTACTATTAGTTTTTAAAGTAATATACAAAAATATATATTTATTATATTTCTAGTATATTTAAAATTCCTTGTTGAAAAATACTTTCTACAGAAGTCATCTACTGTTAAATACTTAGTTGAAAATATCTAATTTTAAAATTTTGGTTAAATTTTCATCATTAATGCAGTTTTATTATAAACTTAATTTTTCCTAATTCAATAAAAATAATGTAAACAATGCTGTTTATAAAAATTTTCGTATTTTTATATAGAAAGCCAATATTAGATCGATCATTTTTACTACTATTTCTAATTATTTACAAATGTTGTGTTCCAATTAAAAGAACTCTAGGCCTAACCCATTTTATTCAAGTTTTCACAAAACCCTTTCTCTGTGGAATAATAATAATATCAATGTTGTAATCATTAATAAGTATTATTTTCAGTATTTTAAAGTGTGTTCATGTAGCAATAACAAAATTTATTGTTTAATCTGTAATAACACCTTAAACTACACACCATGAGCAACATAATTAGATATGTAAATACATGTACTGAAAGTGCTAAGACAGGGTTTGCATAGCACAAGTGTTGTGATCAACAATTTTTGAATAGGAATAAAATTATATTACATTTTTCATCCTAATAAATATTGTAAGTTTTAAAAATGTTTTTTATAAATTTTTTTACTTTTACTTATTATTACTACTTTTGTTTGTTTTAATTTTGTTTTCAAATTCATAAGGCAAAAATCTGTATAATACTACAACTTTTGTTTATGAGAACATAGTAGGAGTTCTTATATTCTGGAGGGACAACTAATTTCAAGGAATTCCATGTGTAAGAGCCTTTGGAAATGGTTGGCAGCCCTGAAATGTTCCTAAAAGTGGAGACCCGTTTATTACACTCATTTACACACATTTAATATTACATTTGAAAAAGAATGAAATGTATAAAAGGTTGGCTGAAAGGTGAATATATCATATTTTTATATTAAAAACATATTATATTTCATCTATAACTCTAAAAATAATGTATACTTTCAGAATCTTCTTTAAAGATTGTACTTTGGGTCATTAGCTTGGATTAACAATTTTAAAAAAATATTAACACTAATTAGTATTTTACAGCATGTAATTTTATATGTAAATTCCAAAGCAAAATAATATTACACTTTTAAACAAATATCATAACAAATACTAAAGAACATTTGTATTTTTTTCCTATTAAATTTTGAGGTTAGTTCTGCTTTAACAGTTTACAACCAGTCTGTAACAAATTATGATAATCTAGTCTTCATTAAATTTATGCAGAATTTTTTATACACTGAACTTTAATGAAAGGTGATTATTAAAGAAATATGTGTGCATATTTGTGTGCGTGTGTGTATGTGTGTGTGTGTGTTCACACACAAGATACAATTATTTAAAAAAAAATAATTGTCTTTTATTAGAGTTAAGTATATAAAGTATTCACTTTATATATTCAACCTATTGGCTATGGGTTAACCAGTATAAAACCCGTTTAGTCATTTAATCAATCAAATCCTTCTTCTTCATTTGCTAATTTAAAAAACAACAGTGAAATCCCAGTGTGCTTCTAAAAGACAAAGTAGTATTTATCTAATTGAAATCATACTAATTTATTTATATATATATCTGAGCAAGAACTTTAGGGCTTTTGTAGAAAGAACTTCATTTTCTTTAAAGTTGTTCTTCTCTGTCTGACTGTGACAAAAATATAATTTCACTTTTTATGAACATTAACTGTTCATTTCCACCTAATTCTTTTCAGTATTTTCTTAAGGAGAGTTTTTTTTTATGAAAGTTTCCATAATTAGTTCTATGCTTGTTGATTGCTTGTACTTTTTGTTTTTTGCAAAAAGTAATGTTTTTTTCTGTCTCACCCCTAAAAGGAAGTGATATATTTAAGTATTTGAAATATACTTACTAATGAAAGCCATTATCCCCCTAGCATGGTGCTTGGGGATATTTATGTTCCTATTTTTTATATCCCAATCCTTACAAAAATATAGTCAGTAGATACACAGTAGAAAAGTGTAAATTAAATAAATATCCATGATCATGTAAACCAAAGATTATTCTCTCCAATATCCTGGATCATTAGTTTTTAAAAATTATTTCTTTCCATGCCACTAACAGTTGTTTTATACCAAAAAACTCAAGACACACTTTTTCACCTACTTTTTCTCACAAAACATCATTTCCCAATTTATTTGTCCATTTAACACATACTACAGACTCAGTACATTTCATGCTATTAACATACGCCATTGATATAACCTAATATCCCGGTTTGGTACATTGCTGCACTTAGCATAATTCACTTAGTTTTTTTGCTTTCTTACATCTTTTCATGTCTTTTTAGATTACAAACAATGTTTACTTCAATAATGCTTCTTTGTATTCACTTCACTATCACTATCATGATACTATTTACATGTTATCAAATACTTGTACCTCCTTCATTTACATCTTTAATATCCTCATTTTTCTTTCAATATTCTATATTTTCTCTCAATGGTATACATTTTTATTTTTTTCAACCCTAAAAGGAATAAAGATTTAATACACTTAAAAAATTCATATTTATTAAAACAGATTTGTTAATAATAATAAAACACACTATATGTAAGTTCAAAACGCAATAACAATCAAATGTCCTCGCAACTCCTCATGAACACTGTCACATGCTTTTCTATAACTCTGTTACACATTACTGTTTCAACTTCAAAATCTTTGAATGTGATACTTGCGCTGAAGAAATGTTCATGTGTTTTTGATAATAATGCATGATTCCACATATCCTCGAAGAAAGAAGTCTCAAAGTATTAAACGATATAATCTGTCAGTTTTAATTGCTAGAATGTGATTTGAGATGTGCAAGAAACTTTATAACATCAATGCAATTGTTTTGCGTATACTATGACTGGTTGCACCATATCTTCCAAGTAGACGCATGAAATTGAGAACGTAATAACTTCATTACCTTATTTTCATAATATTTGTTGGTATCTGGTACTACCTTATTTTTAAAGGAATAAAACAATTATATTGGCAGATCATAGCTAAAAATGTTGCCGATCAGTTTACAAAGGCTTTCAGAGAATTTGAAAAAATTAAGATAGAGAAAAATGACAAACACTCACTTAAAGCAAAAATCTAGCAACACACACAAATACAAATCAAAAGCTAAACTTGTACTGAAGAATATGTTTATTAATAATGGTTTGGGGCTAATTCATACACTACTGGTGCTAGAATTGTCAATGCATTGAATATGATACCTACTCCTTCAATGTGTATACATACTCCTTCAATGTGTCAAGATTCATACCATACTTTATGACTTGGCAAAAAAACCAATACTTACTGATATTTTTCAGCAGACGTGATTCACACTAGGTCAGTGGAATTTTCAGTGCTGTGAGTCACGGACAAGACTTATAAAGCATTGAACAATGCACTGAACTAGTGTGAAAAGTGTTTTCTGAAAAATATCAGTAAGTAGTGGTTTTTTTGGGAATTGATACCAAAAGTACTCATTTATAAAAAAAGCTCAAGATATACAACACAAAAACTGCAAGTTTTCATATTATACTACTTTTTTTTAAATGTCCAACTGTTATGATTAAAGATGAATTGATTTTACTGGTCTTATTTCAACGCCATATTTTAGATGCCTACATCTGATGTTTTTATTTGTGGAGGTAGAATAGAGGCGTCTCAGCAATTTATTATAATACCTAAAATGTACATATTCAAATTAACAAATTTCTCAAACTAAGAGTATTTTACAAACCCCTGTGTAACAATTACTGTTAATGTAGTGAAAATGTTACAATTGTTTTTTCATAACCCTCGCTTATGAATAAATACTGGTATTCAAAACTAGTTGTCAAAGTTTCATAATTTAACAATTATCTCCAGCGGTTTCTTCTTCCACTGGAGATATTAAAATCGTTCACTTCTGTCAACAATCAATGAACAGTTCTTCAGCTTAAGGGGAATATTTTATTAGTAACTGGTTATTTAAAATTAGAACAGTGCAACAAATATATTGATATTAAAAAAAAATGGAAGACAGTGTGCATACAGAGCTATGGGAGACATTTGAATCAAATTGGGTTCTAAATTTAACAAAATTAAGTTTAAATATATATTTGTGTACAGTTTTCTGCCTTTCCTGATGTTACAGTATTCTCCTCTGTTGACACATTTCAGAGTGACTCCATTTTCAAAACTTAATTCGTACTTCGTACTGAGAGTACGATTTAAGTTTTGAAAATGGAGTCACCCTGAAACGCTTCAACAGAGGAGAATATTGTAACATTAGGAAAGGCAGAAAACTGTACTTAAATATATAGAAATATTCCTAACAGAAATGGAGATGAGTATATTAGTTAGTTCAAGTATTGAAAAAGTAAAAGTAAGTAAAAAGCACTAATATAAACAAATCTCTTATACCTTCATAAATAGAGTTTTATTGAATTTTTAAACTTCTGTACTAGGTTGCCCTATAGTAGTATAAAAGTAAATGATATTAAAAATATTTTATAAAAAAATGGAAAAATGAATTGGGATTTGAAACAATATTTTGGTTTCTTATTATAAGCACAATAGTCTCTTTAAGTCTTAATAATTGGTAATTGCTTACTGAAATCTATCCTTTAAAAATATAAAACTAACTCAAAGCCGCTAATTATGAAAAACCAATATGATTTTAAATATTGTATCTTGCTATATTGTGTTTATTATTTTTTTAAAACCGTTACATAGAGGAAAATGTTTGAAACTGGAAGTGGTGTTTAATTTCATTTCTGTCTTGTAAATTAAAAATATATTACAAGAGGGAATAAATTAACATTTATGTAAAATCAACTTATAATTAATTATCGGGCTAGACTATAGTTGATAGAATTTAGAAATATACACAAAGTCTTTCAATATCACTGATTCAGTAGTTTATAAGATGTAGGGATTGTACGTACTATCTTAGACCATCTTATTTTCTTCATTTTCTGTACCTCCTCAGGATAGATTTAATAAAAGATATTGTTATTTCTAATTTTTAATATTCAAATATTATATGAATTTACTTAGTTAAAATAAAGTTATAAAAGTTAGTTTCTTAAAATTTTTGCCCCAGTTGATCCCAACTTCTTATGAAATAAGATATTTTTGCAACTTATTATTGTTCATCATTGTACATGATTTTTCCCTTTTGTTTATTTATATGAATATTTTAAGGCAAAAGCAGACTGAGGTCATTGTCTGTTGAGGATATTGGCAGGGATATAATTAGTTGTCGTTAATCCAATGTATATAAAATGTGTTTGAATATTTGATGTTATTACCAATAATCAGCGGTGGAATGAAGCTAATAAAGCACTGCTTCAGTAGAAAACTACAATTAATTAATATAGTATTATATACTTATAATTGCTAATAATAGATATCAATGATCTTAAAAATAGCCTATACACTCTAAATACATCTGGCAATAATTGTAATATTTGTAAGTAGAGAAGGAGTGATTGTGATTCTCATCAAAATATCTAAAGCTAAAGAGTAGTAAGCTCTGTGTGCAGATAGAAGAGATATGTAAAGTGAAGGGGATGCTGAGTAAACAGACGGCTGGTGAACCTAGCTTTTATTGGCTGAGATGAAGCCGAGATGGCTTGAGATGAGTAAACACAACGACTGCCGAACAATAAATGGAAAGTAGGAGAAAAGAACTAGAAAAAAATTCGGATATTGTAAATGTAGCTTTAATTCAAATAGATTTGAGTGAAGGTGAGCATTCATTTGTACATTTACCTGGACATCAAGGAAGAATTTATTTACAAAATCATTTAAGTAAAAGGAAAACATATTATATTAAAAAAATTTATTCAATTCTTACTGAGGTCAACAAAGAAAAGTTCTATTTTAATTACTTTTTATTTTATAATTACAAGTAATATAAATATGTTTATGCATGTGACAGAATCACAATATCAAGTGGCAAAATAGAAAATAAATTGCCTTGCCCTCCCTCTCTATACCATATATGGTGGACTATTATTTTTGTTTTTTTACTATTTATTAGCTTTTTTTGCTTTTAATTTATGAAACTGATGTTGGTATATAATTTCTCATTCTATCCATCTCTTGTAATGCTTCATCATTCCAAGAAACCTTTCTTTTATGTCTTTAAGTAATTGCTTTATACCTATGGTAAAGTTAGCTCAGTGCCTAAGTGCTGGATTTTAAATATGTAGTCATTCAGTTCAAACTCGATCAAGACATAAACTTTTTTAAATTTAATTGATGAATAAATATATGAAAATCTGTATTAACACCAATTGTCATCCACTACAGGTTTAAAAAAAAAAATGTATTTGAACTTGAATGAATAAATAAGTATTTTATTAACCCTTTTGATCCCAACATCCGAATTTTTGGACGTTCACAAAATATTTTTTTAAAATATAATATTATTGGTAAAATAATTCTTGTATAAGTTAAAGCATTTGTAATGAACTCCTTTACAAAGTTTTAATACTCAGAGACACTTCTAGTTTGATTTAGCAACTCTGTTTTAGTTAAAACTTGATGATTGTAGCTGCTCGGCGCCAAGTGCTGCTTCAGCTACCATTTTTCTAAGTAGTAAGTGAGTGGTCTGTTTGTTACTCAAATTTTTTTGTGCAGGTGATGGTTGTATTTAAAAGTATAGTGTTTACATTCTTTACAACAAGTTTATTATTGTTTGCAGTGGTTTATGTTAGTGTATATAAGTGTTAGTGTATATAATATAAAACCTTTTTTTTGTGACAATAAGACGACATAAAAACATTTGATTACAGCTAAAATGGAATTATTCGTGTATATTTTGTAATTTTACAAGTGACTTACTTAAATACTCTTGTTTTTATACATTTTCTTGTGTTTTTCGCAATGTTGTGCTGTGGGACTAAATGTGCACTTTTTAGTTATAAACTTATATCTCCGTTTGTGGATATAACTAAGTGAAAATTTGGACAAAACTCATTTTTATGTGTACAAAGACATGATGGTTTTATTTAGGAAGTAGTTTGTAATTTTATATACTCTATATAAAATGGAAACAATTTTTGGAAAAATATTTTTTAGTGAGTAACATTTTTCTCATAATTTATTTTGCATGTTTATTATAATTCAGGGTAAGTGTATGTTATAGTAGAGTCTTAGAGAAGTAAATAAAAAAAGAATGACAAAAATCCATTTAGATTGATAATTTGGTGTAAGTGTTGTCAAAGCACTACATTTTCAATAAATCATAGCCAGGACTATAGCAGATACCCATGCAAAACATCCTGGATCAGAAGGATTACCAATTAAAATTGTGTACAAGATATATAAGGGTATAAAACAAATGCAAGATAATTAAAAAATTGAAAAAGTTACTATTTTTATGAGTGTAACTATGTGACACACCCAACCTGTTTTCCACAAATTGGAACAATATTACAAATATACAAAGGCAGAAAAAGGAAGGACCATGGTAATAATAATAACAGAGATAGTGAATATTATAGACTTGTACATAGTTTTAGATGTTCACTAAATACTAAATCACTAAATACTTTTTCGTATTTAAAAAAGTAAGGCGATTTTTATAATGAAATTTTGTATTTGTTATAAAATTGTGGATAAAACTCACGATTTCTTCCTATGGTTAATTCAAGAGTGGAAGTTTCAAGAATAAAGTGTTAAAGTTGAAAATAGATTTAAAAATTTGTTTTCAATTCCTCAAATAATGTCATCTCCTGAGCATAAGTAAGAGAGTCTTCCTTTATGATGTAGTCTTGTCTCCACCATATTATTATGAAAACAATTATATATATATATATATATATATATATATATATATATATATATATATATATATCATTATTCTGTATGTAAAATAAGGATTTGTTTAACGATTTTTCATTGCACAAGGGCAGAAACAAGGTGTAGGATTGCACCATTATTTGTTGTACAGTTAATATGATATAGTTCAGCTATATTATAGACATTTGAGTAGAAAAGTAAAAATGTATAGGTATAAAAAAGTTCATATTGTTATTTCTTGGTTGGGTTCTGTTAGTTTAGAAGAAATTATCTTATCAAAAAGTTTTCTACTGTTAGGAAAAACATAAATAATAAATTACTGTAATAGAAAACTTCTCAAATTAATTTCATCAAATATAACTCAATTATGGACTTTAAGAAAAAAACAAAATTCCCTTTGATTCTGTCTTAAACCTACATTTTAAGTAAAATTAAAATAATGTAAATAATATAAATAAATATAAGTAATAAAATAACATTATATATAACAATATAACGTTATTATAACATTATAAAATATATATAAAATATATATAAAATATTTGTTGATTCCATCTTCACGTAAGCAACTAGTTTTCACTAAAACACTTGTTAATATTTTACAAACTTGCCTATAGTACCACTTACTTATATTTGTTGAGGACGGCTGTTTCGGAAGATGTGTCCCATTGTCAACTTAGACCGTAACTGATCTCAAGGTTTTCATAGTTTAAAGTGTCAGGGTGTAGGTGTGGGTGTACTTTGTGAGTGTTAGGATTTATGATGTCAAAAAGTGTGTGTGAGTTATAATGTAATTACGTGTTGAGTATGTGTGTAGGGTGTGGTTTGAAATGTTTGTATATTTCGTATTGTTTGATGGTTATTTGGTACAACCGAACAATACAAAATATACAAATATATATATGCCTGTAAGGTGACAGATTAATGGGAAAAATCTTCAGTTTCCTTACACAGTGTGTTTTTCCTTTTGTACGATTATATCCTTGTTAAATATGAAATATTCAAAACTTAATTTTAAATAAAATTCATACATTCATAATTTGCATTCAGTTTATAAATCTTACCTTATAACTAATACTTATAAGAGCATTAGCTCTGTGTGTTTTGTAACTTTTAAAATCACCAATATCAATAGATAAAATCAGAATTCTTTTTTAAAAATCATAATTATCAAATATTGTAATTATAAAAACCTTCCTCAATTTTGTTTTAATAGGCTGTTTCTTTTTTGTAGAAATACTTTGTATTCCAAGTGTCCTTCTTTTTTTTAAATATTGATTTCCTGCTTGAAAAACAAGAATGTTCCTTTAAAAGTATTCTTGCCTTTGAACAGTGTTAAAGCAGTTATTTTAGAGATGAATTTTTAAAATTTCAATTGAAAGTGGGTTATGAGGTATAGGCCTTTCTCAAGAACTTTGAGTATTTATTGTTTAATTTTATCAGTAATATAGCCTTTTGAAATCAATATTGCAATTGAGAAAATTTATTTTGTTTCAAGTGGGTTATTAAAATGAAACATTTGGAAAAATTGTTTTCTTTACAAATTTTCATTTTTGTATTTGTTTTATAAAAACCTTATTTTTGTTAAAAGAATAGGCCTATATATGATATTGTTTTTTTAAATACATTTTAGTTTATACTAGATTTATGACACTTGTTTAAAGCAGTGCATACCTTTCGTTTAATGATGATGGCGGTTTCAGAAGATGTGTCAAATTGTTAGCACAAACTATAACTGAGGCTGTTTTAGACTAGGAAACATGTAAGGATGGAGTAACAATAACTGTATTATGTGATTTTTTAGTAAGGTTTGGATTAATGATATCTGAAAGTGTGTGTGTGTTTGTACCTATACTCATATAATGTAATTGAGTTTGAGTATGTGTTTTGGATGTCGTTGAAATGCCCCTATATTTCAAACTGTTCAGTTGTGTAGGGTCAGTAATTTTTATTTGGTTTGTGTAGAACTTTTAGGTTTGATATTATTTTTGTGTAGTTGTGGTTTGTGGGTATAAGGATATCAGAAAAGTGTGACTCAATGTTGGCAGTGAGTGTTTATTTTATGTGTTCTTAGTAACATGTATAATTGATATTTTTTTTTTGGCATATTTAGAAATGGTGGTATGAACTCCAGGTAAGCTTGTCTATACCAGGAAAGTTGTATGTATTTGTTGCTATGTTGGGTTTTTATTGTTGTTAGTTGAGGAGATTGGTGCTAATTATAGTACTATGTTTGTTTGCTTTATATTATTTGCTATTAGTCATAATAATTTTCATTTGGTATGTCTTTTGTAAGCTCATATCAATTTTGAAACATTATTTACTCCTGGTTGGTAGCTTAGTTACTTGCATCAGTTTCTCTCCATTACTATATTGGTTGGCTGATTTTATTGCCTCTTTATACATCAGTGCTTAGTATTGGTATTGGCTTTATTATACTTATTTTCTATAACTTTGAGCGTTATTTAGTAATTATGATTTAATTTTGATTGAAAATAGGATGTATATTTTAGTTATTACTGTTATGGGCCCGATTTTGATATTTTCTTATGTATTGTACCATTTTCTCTGCCTATTTCTGCTAATTTACTTTACAATTTTGGTATCTATACATTTTTATATAACTGTTAAAGACCTATTTGGACATTTAGTGTTCAAAGATTTCTTTATTATTTGTATTTTTTTTTCTTCTCTAAACATTGCTGGGGGTAATTTAATTGTTTTTAGTAATTTTTCAGCTCCTCAGGCTTCTCAAAGATTTAAAAGCTTTTCTAATTTGTGTATGTGTCCAAGTCAGGCTGTTTCTCTGTTCACTTTTATCTTTCTACTTAGAATTAGACCGTTTTCCTAAGTTCATTTTAATATAATTTTAATCTTTAATTTGCAATAATTTTGTTCTATGTCTATAATAATCTTCACAGCTCTAGCCAGCTTTCTTCTTAGATTTCTGTGCGATAAATATTGCATGTAGACTAAGAATTCTGTTCAGACATCTGCATAGAATTTTATTTTCTGGTATTACAAGATTGGAAAGATGTTTTTCTTATTGTTTTGCCTATTAACTCATACAATTTCTAATGTTTATTAATAACTTATTACACTTTTGCTATTACTTGTGACTAGATTTTTTGTTAACTAAAGGTTGTTAAATTGTTAACTTACACTTGGAGGAAACGTTTTCGTCTTACGACTTCTTCAGCCTCCATAGCAAAAGTGTAATAAGTAATTAACAACCAGCTCGTCATGAACAGCAACAAGATTTTGATGTTTATTAATTTTTTTAAATTTAGCTCTTAATATGATTATGGTGTTTAGTTGTAATATTCAATGTGTCAAATAAAATGACATTATTACTTCCAAGCCACTTGGTTTTACACCACAAAATATAGGTTTAGGGTCTCCTGGATTTCTTAGCTGGCTACTATGGTAATTGAGGTTATTGATCATAGACATTATGACTAGCTTGTGTGTTCTGCATCCCTTGCCTATATAGTTTGCTATAAATGGACTACCTATTAAAGAATATAAATTTACCCTCTTATAGGTTCATACTTTATTTGGACCTACCTAAGCCCATCTTGTCGAAGTAGATTTACTTTTACCTCAACATTACGTCAGTTTGATTGGCATAAAAACATCAATTCATTGAAGGACACCAAGCAGCAGATTCTGAAAGGACCAGAAATTTTTAAAGCACACTGTAAAATAGTTTAGACTTGAAGGTTTAATAATCCAAACAAACTACTATAAATGGTTTACTGCATTTATTTCTTTGCAAACATATTACAACCATCAACTATTCAGTTATACCTAACATTATGCAATCACATAGTGCTTAGTAACTAATTGAAACTTACAGGTTTTGTACGTTCAAAATTTTAACAAGCAAACACCACAAATTTAGTACACTCAGGTAATACTTAAAATACAGAAACTTCTTTTGAAACAGACAATTTTTGTGACAGATTTGTTTCTCATTTAGATACTACGAACTCTCTACTGAATCAATGTTTTGGTTTCGTTAGCAAATGTTTTGTGAAAAAAAGGCTAAATAATATTGTGCTGAGACAGTATACAAACTGCATTTACAAATTGGCAATGACATATGCCTGCAACTTAATATATCTCAACAATTTGTAGACTGATCAGTTAAACTACTTAGCGAGGATTAGTTATAAAATATATATTATTTATAGTTGCTTATTGTAATCATCTTGAATTCACTGAAAAAAATCATAAGTAATTATTGACTAACTGAGCGAAAACTTACAACTCATTTGCTGACACATTTTGAAACAATTGTTTTATCAATGAAAACTACTTGGTACTCATTTTAATTATCTTACTGACGCATTTCGAAACAATTGTTTCATTGACAAAGATAACCCGATACTTACTCCAATTTACTTGCTGATGCATGTAAAAACAATCATTTCATTGATGAGGCCAACCCACTGAATAGATTGTTTTTCAACATAAGTTGAAAGTTTGGACTTAGTTACTCAATAATTACTTATGATAATATTTATGTTCTCATTTACTGAAATAAATTCAGATGTTCAACAAGTTACACAAAAGGTTTGGTTAAATTTTACAGAAATATTAACCAAAATATTTTTCTCTAAGAATGTTACATTGCGCCTGCATTATGAGGAATACATGTCTGACTATATTCTACTACTAACCACATTAACACGTTGACTGCAGGTGATGACATTATTTCATCATAGGAAGCTTTTTAGTGTGCGAGTGTTGACCGATTGTCAATGTTTAGTTTTTTTTGCCCCATAAGTCTAAAATGGAGAAAAGGGAGTGACTTGTGTCAGTCATATCAAGTAAAGCTTCAATGTTACTTGATATTTATTGCTACTCAGTTCTACCTTTCTTTGCGTTTTTTATTCCATCAATGGAAGGTTGCAAATGAATTATTGATCATGTATTAGTTATTGCCATAAAACTAATTATAATACTTATAAACGTTGTTATAGGTTAAAATCTAATACTTCAAAATAGGTTTTGCTCTTTATTTCACTTTATTTAATAGTTTAGTACCTTAAACACAGTCAACAAACAGAATTTGTAAGCTACAAATATAAGATTTTTCTTAATTTGAAAGGTTATTGGCATTTAGCTAGGAAATTAATACCAAATAGAATTATATTAAAAGACAAAAGTTCATTTTCTTAGGAGTTTTGAACCATAAGTTGACAGTCGGGTCAAACATAACTAGGGAAAAATTAAACATGCGTTAAACCATTATCAGATATATTTAGTACAAAACTAACTTATTAATACTAACTTTAATTTCAGTGTATATTTATACGTTAAAAAGAAATTAAACACGCTATCAAGTAGCAAAAAATGAAACATACTATCAATTAGCAGTAAAGTTTTTGTTCGGTTCCAAACACCATTTGTTTGCTTATGACAATAGTTCTTAGATGGGGGACTTCATTATGTCAAAGGAAAGATCAAACTGAAAAAAATTACCAGTAGTTTCTATAAAGCTGTTAGTGATAATATTACGAAAAAGTGTTTTTCATCTTTATTATGGCTTTATGCAACTGCTACTCCCTAGGCTAGTTCTCACTCTCTGCTGCACAGTCAACACTTTAAAAACATTGTATTGTTTAAAATATTTAAATGATTTTATTAAATCTTCTAATATTTATAGTGTATGTATTGAATTGATTAGTCCAAAAACGTTTAATATAAGTTACAACAAGCAATTAATTGAGTTTATATCTTATAACATTGGCCAATGCTTTCATTTAGTACAAAATGCATTTGGCAAAAATAACAGTGAAAAAGTGTTGTTTTTAAAATATAAAAATAGTCATTTCAAAATGAAATACACATAAAGGTGTTTTTTATTTTGTTTCTTCAAAATGAGTAGAAAAAATAGTTTTTTTACTGAAATAATTTTAGAGTAGAAAATACACATGCTGTTTAGAAACAGAATCATTGTCTTATTAAAACCATATTTATAAGTATTAAATCTCTGTATATATCATAACATAAATTCAGCTAAAAATAATGTTGATATCTTTTTTGATTAGGTACCCTAAATTGAATCTTTATTGAATAATTGTTACATTAATAGGTTGCAAGGTCACTAACATACTAGATATTCCAGTTTGTTAACCTCTTAGTAGTCTCTGAAAGTTAAGTAAATAACAGTAAATAAATATTTCTACAGTAAAATATTCAATTTAAATCATTTTACTTCCATAATAATAACAATAAATACATTACATTATTTCCACAAATAGTAAATTAAAAGGTAAACTGAATCAAATATAATTTATTTTAAATGAAACAACATAAAAATAACCTTAGCTTTAAATAATACAAAAGAGAATTTACAAGAGTATTTCATTTATAACAACACATTGTTTCAAATAAGTTTGATATTTTAAGTAACCTTTCAAATAATAAAATCTTAATAAAACTAATTATTAAATAATAAATTTTTAAATTTTAAAGAATGTGAAGCATTATAAAGATGTGCTTTGAATAATTTGGTAACATTTATTTGCTTTACATTTTATAACTACAGTTTCTGATATTGAAAATATAGTGTTGTATTTCTTTTACATTGCAGTGAAAATCTTTGAACAGTTTTCTAATGAGACTGTATAAGTTCATAGAATAATTGTTATAAAGAATACAATATACAACTTGTGCTAAAGTTAGAGAAATTTTGAAATATTTATATTACAGTAAAACTTTATTCTCAGCTTGTAACTTTTAAAATTACAAGTTATCTTTTTCAATGCTATGATTTTTAATGATTGAATGAATCCTGAATAATTTGTTTAACCAAATATGAAAAAACAAGTACTATTAAAAAAAAAAAAAATGAATTCCTACTTGGGTAAAAAAAATATTTTATTTATTTTTTAATAAATAATTACTATATATATATATATATATATATATATATATAAACACACAGTAGCGTCTCAAAGTTCTGAGTCCTGATAATTCAAAGCTCTGTTAAATTCGAGCCTATTTCTGTTTGAGCTTATTTCCTCTATTTGAAAGAAAATGATGAATCATGCTTCCAAATATTGTAGGCATATGGTATGCAAAGTAAATGAGCCGGGCTTCCAAGAAAGGTTCATATCAATATGGTATGCAAAGGAAATGAGTCCGGATACAAAGAAAAGTTCATTTTAGTAGGGTATGCAAAGGAATAAAGTCTGGCTTCAAAGAAAAGTTTTTATCAGTATGGTATGCAAAGGAAATGGGTCAGGTTTCCAAGATATACTTATATTAATATGGTATGCAAAGGAAATGAGCTGGGGTTCCAAGATATGTTTATATTAATACGGTATGCCAAGGAAATGAGCCAGGCTATCAAAAAATGCCTTTTTTAAAGTTCTATAACCTGATTTTGTGCATAATTATAGTACTGTATTAGGGTTCATTAAAACACCTATTTTTTTCTAATCCGCAAGAACGTATTTCTATGTAATCCGAGTTTTTGGTAATAAGAGGGGTCTCGGACCCATCTACATCGAATTATCGAGACTCTACTATATATATATATATATATATATATATATATATATATATATATATATATATATATATATAGGGAGAGTGTGAACTAATAGTAAGAATTGGAAAAAGTAAAAAAAACTGCCATTTTGTCAGACAGTACAATAAAATATGTCTGGTGTTATGTAAGGGGGAAGGATGAGATGTCGCAAACCTTTTTTTGTGTAATCTTTTTGGTTTCACATATTATACACATAGATTTTTTCTGCTACTCAAAACTAAATACAGTTTAATTAAACTCCATCTAGAGGAATAACGTTGTCTGCTCGATGAACAGAAAATGATGGTAAAACTTTTGCTTTTGTAAAATTGTTCCAGAGAATGCCTACTCTGTTGCCTCTCAGAGGGCTCAATTTATAATTTACCAATGAGAGTAATAATAATTTATATGATTCAGAAAACATAAAATTAAGATTTATTTTTAAAATTATTAAGTTTTATAATATTAAGGTTTTTATACCTTAGCAGTGATAGTGGATTTGTTAATATTAATTGGTAAATTGTATATTCTGGTAATAGCTGGTATCCACTTCATGTAGTAGCTGCACTACTTCCATGTAGGTATACATTTAATACCTAAGTAGGGTAATGGATTTATTTCAGTTGAAAAGAATTCTAGAGCCATAAACAAACAATGTTTCATTTCCTTTTTGTAACAAGTATTATACAAAAGTTTTAAAGTAAATTCCTACTGAGGTTAACAACAAAATTTTTATTTTAGCTACCCTCGTACACTTTTTATGATATTGTGTGGTATCCATGGTAACAGTTGTACAATGGAGGCTTCGTTTACAATTAGATAGGGGAAAAAATTTGTATACATCTTTGAAAAATATAGGTATTGGAAAGTTGGAGCAGTGCCAAAGGGGCACTTCGAATCCGGCTGAACCTCACAAATTTTATAATTTAATTATTGAATATATATTTGAAAAACCTGTAATAACATCAATTTGTCATCCGCTATAGGTTAAAAAAAATCTATTTGAATTTGATCGGATGAAAAAAAACGTATTTTTATTAACGATTGAAAATTTGTACAAGATTTTTGTATGAGGAGAGTGTGAGCTAATAGAAGGAATTAAAAAAAGTAATAGTAAATAAGGGATTTTCTTTAATTTCATCGCAATTTAAAAAAAAAATAGTAACTATAACAAAAAGAAAAAGTTGTAATGTTTTAGAGTAAGGAAATGTGCATGTGACAGAGACTTGACATAATTTTAAACTGTGTTTTAAAAATCTTTTCCCAGATTAGATAATAACTCTAAAAATATCACTAAAAGCAAATAATATTTTTAGATGCTAAATAAACAATTCCACTTTTTATATTAAATATACACTTTTTGTAGTTTTCTACACATTTTTATTGAATCAGTCCAATCTAGACTATAAACCCTTAAACAGAATCCTGAATTGAAGTAATGAAAAGTGGAATTGCACTCAATTATGATAAAGTGGAGAATTATATATTCTTCATCAGCCATATAAACCCTACCCAAGCATTTATCTACAGGAAGAAATGAATGTTGGGAAGTTTTAGTTTTAATGGTTTTAGTTTCTAATTTACCACTGATTCATCTTCTACCGAATCCTCGATTACGTTGTTATTTCAGTAATACTTAAATTGTTTGTTCGATTAACACTTGTGGTATTTTTTTATTATAACCTTTGTTTTTCTCTGTTACCTGTGAGATGTAACCTTATGAATAGTGTAGACACCCAATTTTGTTGTGTTATATGGTAGATAGTTGGTTAACTGTGTTGTGAATGTTTTCATTTGATGTAACGAATTTTTAGTTAATTTAATAAATAGTTTTATATGAACTAGGAAATTTTTAATTGTATACCTGTGATGTAAATAGTTATATTTTAGCTGATGAATGTTCAAATGGAAACATGAAATGAGTCTTAGTAAAAATCACAAATATGGCTACTGTTAACTCAAATATAATTTTACGTGTGTAACATTGTTTTCAAAACAAAAGGAACTCGTTTAAAGAGGAGATTTTGCAAAAATAAAGATTGATGAACTCATGCTTTCTTTTTTTCAATAAAAGTCTTCGAATGTAAACTTTATAGCGTCATCTAAAGTTAAAATTTCAGTAAATCTGAGGTGAAATGTTTCCAGCTGTTCAGAAAGAACCTTAAGGAGCACAGCAATGAAGGATTTGTGCATTCTACTTCCAAACAATTAATATTGAAAATTGTGTAAAAAGTCAATTCCTACTGAGGTAAAAAAAAAATTATTTAGTTCCTTCTTATTTTATAATTACAACTAATATAAATATGTATATACATTTGACAGAATAACAATATTAAGTGGCAAAATAGAAAGTGAATTCCCTTGTAATTTTCCATTTCCCACTCTACAGAATGTGTGATGTTGAACAATTATTTTTGTTTGTTACTATTTATTTACTTTCTTTTTTTCTTTGTTGTGTTGTAGTTTCTTTTCGCTTTCCTTTTGCATTTTTCGTTTTTGAAGGAAAGTTTGATACCAATAATCCAATTTGTTTGTTTATTTTATCGTTTCCATTCATTAATAATCCTATTGCATTATTTACGATAATATGTGATAACCATGGCAACTATTTAAGGTTGTACAATGGAGGTTTTGATAACTAGCTGGATGGAAAAAATTCATATACATCTCTGAATATATTTCTAGCTATGTGAGAGTCAGCTCAGTGCTAAAGTCCTGGATTTCAAGCATGAAGTCATTCAGTTTGAATCTGACCAAACTCCCAATTTTTTTCAAATTTAATAATTGAATAAATATTTGAAAAACTGTATTAACATCAATTATCATCTACTACAAGTTTGAACAATTTTATTTATATATATGGAGAGTATGAACTAATAGAAACTAATTGAGTGTGATCTAAGGAATTAAAAGAAAGCAGAGAATAATACGCTTTAGGTGTTTCACACCTATACGCTTTATGTGTATAGAGCATCAGAAAAATTAATGTAAAGTATATCACAAGAAAATTGATCAAGGTAAACATATACACATCTACTTCTAGCCATACTTATTGATGTACTAAGGACAAATAAAGTTTATGTTCATTTAGGGTTTTTACCTAAAGTATTCTGGTGAATGAATGCTTATGAATAATGGTAGAAAAAAAGCTGATTTGTGAAAGTTTTAATTTATTATAAAGTAGGTGATATCACCAGATTTAAATGCAAATAGCCCTTTCAATATCTGTCTCAAATAGGAAGTATTATAGAAAAGGGGGATTAAATAACACACACATACACATTTTCCATTCATTAGTGTTAGATACATCTTTAATGTCTGGAAAAAGCTAATTTGTTAATTTTTGTCCAAGTTCATAGCTGAAGTATTTTTTCATATTTTATATTTTAAAAAAATTTAGTTTGGAGAAGACATTTTTTGAGGTTGTTATTTTTGTAGTGTTTTTAGATTGGCCTATGCTAGAAAAATAATGTTACAACAAAGTAGTATTCTCATTTTTTTGATGATACAATTACAAAAATAATTTGTTTATAAACTCAAACATAACAAACAAACACATAGTTGTTACAGTAATGTCTCTAAAATAGTGTATAACATTAACTAGTCTAAGCAAGACAAGGGTGACTCCAGGGGAGGGGCTATTGCCTTCCTGAGAATTTTGGTACTATTTTTTTTTTTTAGAAATGTATTTTTTACATTTGGAATATGTTTAAACTTATCCCAGTTTACTTATAAAAATGTACTTTTCATTTGATTTTTATTTTAAATCAATGTATATTGTTTTTACATTTATGTAATGTTAGGTGTAGAAATTCATCTGATAAAATTGGTAGTTCCACTCAGTATAAACAACACTGGCATGTTACTAGTCGCGCACTAGTTCCGTACCGGCTCGGCTATATTAACAGTCTGTGTACTACACTATGTATAGTCCTCGTCAAATCGAGCCGTTAGATGAAACGATCAAAGTTAAACAATATTTTGTATTTTGTACTAAATAATAATTTTGGTATCTATATAAATTCAGCTAAAATGCATGGTTTGATGAAAAAAAATGCCAAATTTCCTGTGACTTTTGTGCACAAGAATAGCTTAAAATTTCATTTTTAGGCCCTTATTTTTGAAATTTTTCCTTCCGAAACCACCCCATTTTGTCTGCTACTGTTCTCCTCTCCCGCCTAAAAGCCTATTCTGGAGTTGCCTTTGAAGCAAGAAAACCTAGTTTCAGTTCAAGAATTTTCACCTTGTTAATATATATATATATATCAATAATGTATCAGCAGCAGAAAATATTAGTGTGTGCGTATATATTATGAAGATGACATTTCAAAATGTCTACTTGCTTTTCATTACAAGTAGAAGTACTGCAAGCAATGAGTAATGGTGTATAAAATGCTCGCAGTACTCCGAAGATATTGCTTAAGATGGTGAAGCAATTACTGAAGCACATGCTTTAAAGAGTAAATATGGTCTCTTCAAAAGCTAGGTAGTTTGATTTTGAAATCTGAGATACTCGACAGCAATATATTGTTACGCTATTAAAGAATTGTTTAGGTAAATCAGGTCTGACAAAAACCAACCTTTTCTCCTCAGACAGAGCAGGCCTAAACATAGCTCATTACAACTGTATTCACAGCCAAAGATGAACATCGACTCCTAGCCTGTTGTATGAATACTTTCAGGAGTATTTTCGTCTACATTTATTTACCTGGATTCAAATCTTTAGAATATAACTGTCTAAGAACAAGGTTCCAAAATACTAGCTAAAGCACCAAGAAGAACCAGATTTACAGAATATTAAAAGTTCTGTTTTCAATAATACTCCCAACACTTTCTTGTAAAAGTCAACAAGAGGCAAGCACCCCTTTAACCTGTGCGCTAAGTTTAAACGTTACAACAACACCTATAGCTATTCTAATATAATGAGAAGAAGATTTATTTTCACTAATTTTTCACATTATATTGGTTAGAGACAGTTGAAGTCAGTTGTATGCAACATGCCCATAATGTGGTGCAAAATCAGAGATAAACATATCTTTGGATACTTGTATCAACAGCATTTAGCATATTGTCTGAATTCGTAAGATCATGCAACTCCTACTAATAATCTGCATTCTGATAAACTCTTCACTAAAACCTTGAAAAATACTATCACAATATGGTTAAAATATCAAAATAAGTAACAATACGCAACAGCATGTTGGAATAACAGTTTTGGTATTGGATACAACTCTCTCATAGTACTGATTCTATCTTTATTTTTAATCATAGCGAAACCTTGACTAACTGTTTCTTTTAACTGTTGAGTCTATGAAAGCAAAATAAAAATTGATATTAAACTACACTAACATCATAAATACATACATTGCAGGATAAATGTGATAAAAGTCGCAGTAGGTGAAATCACACTTGAGTATTGCACATTGCATGTAGTCACAGAAAGCAGGCATCTCGTTAGGGTGGTATGCACAGCCATTGCAGGATGCTTGCATAGTAGCCACAGAAAATGTGTTAAACAATTTGGTTCCGTTTGTCATGATAAGCAGTTAGCAATTCAGAGGTCAAAGCTATGCTTTCTATGTGTAATGAAGTGGTTTGAAATACAATAAGAGAAACACAATACAAAGTGTTGTCACACTGAAAGCTAGTGTTCAAATTAATATTATGAAGATTAAAAAAAGTCTCAAACTTATGAATATACTGTTTATAAGTGTACGACAATTTATAAATGTGTACCTACTGTATTACTTTTTTTACTATAAATCTAGTTGAGTTATTTAATAGAAATCGTTTTTACATAGAAACTTCATTTAATTATGTTTATACCTAATTATTTATAGGCTAAGAGCAAGGAATTCGGTCATACATCTATTCACTTAAACTGTCTTGTCCTTTATCCCAGTGTGATTGCTAATCAAATTTTTACCATACATCAATAGGAACTTAGAAATAGGGATGGTCGATATTTTCTGTCACTGTGACTTGTCACTAATATTCACTTGAATACTACTGAAAAGCTACTGATATTTTACCATGGCAGTCATTAATCGATTTGTCTCTGTTACTGGTTCTACTCATTTACGTTGTGTGTGGATGGTCAATTTGTGTTGGGTTTCAAGATAATGACAGTCTTGTGTACAGTAGATGCTATTTTGCACTTAGTAGTTTGTTCCAAGTTTAGGATGTTATTTTTAAATAAAATGAGCCTTCCAAAAAAAATGCGAGATGTAGAATCTTTCATCAGTGTGATATCCGTGCTTGCTATTGGCACATATAGAGCAGTCTCAGTATCTCTTGTCACCAGTAAAAGTCACTGATCCAAACCTGGTGCTGTCACTAAAATCAGCAATCTGTTAAATTCACTGGATCGACCATCCCTACTTAGAAATTAAGGGAATAAAGCATGTTGAGAAAAACCAGTTATTTCATTAGCTTAAATAAAAGAAACTGGTTTTGTAATGAATTTAGAAAAGGCTTTTAATATATATAGTGATAACAAAGAATTACATTAGAACTATAATGTGAACTAGTTAAGACAATTTTTACAACATCTTTCCTAACAACATAGTTACATATTAGTGTTATGTTATATAAAAAGCCTAAACAAAATCATTTAGTATGAAAGCAAATACATTTAGATATTTACAAAAGTTTACGAGTATGTACAATAGTATAGGTTTTCCGTTTCATTTAGTCAGTACAGTAGTATAATAGAAATATTGTAAATTGCTTAACACATTTAAGTCTTTTATTTTTCATTTTAAGTCTTTGAAATTTAACAGAAAATTGGTCCTTTAAAAAAATACTAGATTGCCTTCGCCATTCATAGTTTAAACAATATATTCAGTACTTCTTGATAGATACCAGACTTCCATTGGTTCAGACTTTCCTTTCATTGTAACTGGTCCACGATATTCAAAGTGGAACTGAGGATCGATATTTTCCCGTCTCATTAGGTATCTGTAAGAAAATTTAAAGATATTTGTACATTTAAATAATTCAGGTATTTAATTGTTCATCAACTATAAGTATCACAAAAACAACAAATACACAACTTTTTAAAATAGAGCTTTAATTCCCTTGAATTCTCAAGTGTATTTAAAACTATTTCATAATTTCATTTAGGAATTATAAAATATGTAATTTTTTTGTTATCTTGACTGTGATTTATTATCAACACTAACTGACAGATGCATATTGATACTTGGAATACCTAGAGTATTGGTTGAGTTTGTGACTCACAACTTTGTACAATGGAATGAACCAGTGTGAATCTTCTGAGACATTTTAGAAAAGTAATGGTTTTTAGTCTGGAAGGTTATTTACACCCCTGATCTGAAGGTATCTGATCCATGCTTGTGTAGATTTATAGCTATCATGGTCAGATTGACCTTAATTGAAGCCTCAGGGGCAACATATGTCACCCTTAAGTATTTAGTTACCTTACCGTTGTTTGCATAGATCTGCTACAGTGGACCTTTATCTCCCCAGCTGCCAGCTGTAGATGGGTATAACATAGTAAATAACACAACCTGTTAGGGTTAAGTACCGGCTGAAAGTACCACTTTATGGGCAAGGGTTCCGCTCTCATGAAGGTGGAGGGTCTTGGTAAGGTTGTTATTGATCTTCTTCAGGAGGTACTTAAGGTAATGGAGTCATGATGAACAGAGAAGGCAAGACATTTAGGGATATGAATCTGCAACACTTTTGGATAGCAGGTGATATAAACTAATTTGGATGAGCAGATGGTTTGGCAATAGAAATAATCAATGTGGAATGTACTTAATATCTAAGAGTTCTTCTAGATATACTTAGAAGACAGTTGGACACTTACGTAAAGACTTGGAGGAAACGCAGTGTAGAGGAGCAATAGACAAAAGGTTAGGGAATGTGTCTGCAACAGATAAGATAGATCGATTTCTCCATCATTCTGCCAAGGTTATTCTTTTCCTCAATCAGAGGCAATGCAAACGGAATACCAACTGAGTTGTATTTGGTACTACAAGACAAATATCTAGTGGAATTCATTAACACCTATTTGGAGATGCACTTGAAAAAGCTGTGAACTGAACCTCAAGATAAAACATTGTCTCGCAATAAGATATAAGAGAGAAACCTAGGTGTGGAATAAACCTAAAAATGGTTAAATTTGGATCACTGATGGATCTATGATTAGATGAGTCCTTGGGCTGTCCAAAGCTCAATGGCCATATAGCAGTTAGGTAGGGGAAGAAATTTCTCTCCCTTATAACACCTCAGCAAGTAAACAACTCAGGTCCATCATGGAGCTGATCATAGCCCATGAGGGGGGTGGGTTAACACTAGAGGGTATAAAGAATTCAGTAAGAGGATTTGGATATTACAGAAAGCTAGGAATACACTAAGCAAATGGGATTATTTTTGAAGTCTACTGAAATCAGAGAACTTGTGCTTGACAAAAAGGTTCTGGAATGGATATGGGAAATGAATGTAGAGTGCTCTTGAGTTTTATAAAATTAAGCCTCCTTGACAAATTGGATACTGAAGTAAAAAAAATATCCAGATTCTTCTGTTTGTTGATGTCTCTTGTAGTAGTATAATCAATAAACCAAACAATAGTACACTTTATGTTTCTTTTAACATTTAAGCAACTACTTTTAACAGAATAGTTTGAGTTGAGAATCAGTGGTGGACTTCCACTTAGGCACACTTGGCATTTGCCTATGGGCGTAGCCTCTAGGGGGCGGCAGGTGGCAGCCGTTTTTTTTTTGTACCGATGAGTTTTAGTGACAATAGTAATAGTACCTAGTTAAATTTGGTGAGTGTCATAATGTGAACCTCAGTTAAATCAGTGGTGGATCCAGCAGGGGGCGCCCCCTCCCCTGAGAATAGAAAACTTCCTTTTATTTCATTGTTTTTTAATTTTATCAAAGGAACCAAAATAAATTTTTTAATTTATTTTTATAAAAATAGTCTATAAATAATATCTTATCTTGGAATATTTTTTAATAAATTGAAAATATCACCAAAAATGTTTAAAAATTTATACTTGTGTAATGTCAGTATGTGTAATGTCTGAGTGTGCATGTGTGACGTCACGTGTGTGTATGTATATACCATATGTGTATGTGTAATCTACGCGCTTCGAGCTGCGCCCGACGGAAAATTTAAAAATTCCATAGTACATGCCATCAGATGTTTGAGGTATCTCCAAATAAGGACATAACGAAAAACATCCGATGCCATGTACCGTTAAATGCATATCTCACGGCCTTGAATGCAAGGCATACTAGGGCCAAGTACTGCCTCCTATATAATTATTTTTTTATTATGCACTTCTTTGAACAGGCATGAAAACGGATTCGTATGGTGAAAAATTAAAAGCATTATATTACGTGTGGACGTTTCCAATAAATTCGCAAACGGGGCGCAAAGGGGCGGTCGGCCGAATTGTGCCTTGGCAAAGTCCGCCACTGTTGACAATGGGATAAATCTCTCAAAACTGTTGTCTTCATTGCACAAAAAAAGTAAGTGCTACTAACACCCAATATAACATTCATGCCTAAAACATTCTAGGCAGCAAAATTATACAGAAAGTGCTACAGTGAGAAACTTGATATTAATGAAAACTAATTGAGAAATAGAAAAATAGTCTGATATGGGTAAATTTTTGTTAATATACCAATGAACCTCTAAAGTATTAATAATAAAATAAATTTCTAATTAAAAAGAAGTTTGTTTTCAATGATTATGTTGCTGTTACAACTCAAGAAATATATATAGCTAATAATATTGGTCTACTGTCTAGATAGAAAGCCTAAAGGAGCTTGTATTTGTGTACCAGAAATCCTGTTAGGAATCTAAATGGCCAGTGTTATCTCTCGTGTACAAATTTTCCAGGGGTTTTAAGGAATTATTTAATGAAAATTGACTACAAGATATAGTTTGAAAGGAACATGAGGTAAACTAATAAAGCGATACTAAGAGTAAACAACGAATTATAAAAGAAACAGAGAAAACAATTAAATAACCATTGTTAATGCAGTAACACTATAAAAACATAATGCAAAACATTGCTAAAATACTCTAACACATTGATATATGGTCCTTAGTGGGTACATTAGAAAACATTCTTTTAAAGAAAGAGCTATTACTCAAGGGAGAGTTATGGTTAGCATTAGTAAGATTACAATTTATTTTCAGTTTCCAGGTGACTAAAATAAAATCAGCTGATTAAAACATCAATTTAAAATTCCAGTTGTGATCTGGCAATACAAAGACCGTACATACATCAATACTAAAGAAACCTCAGAAATGCTGACTGTACATAATCCTGTTAGGTTGTAGGGTACTGCTGAAATCCAACACAAGTTAAAGCTTATTTCAAGTTTGGTAGTTGTTCAAGAAAGCAGTGTTGTTTTTATACAAGTTAAAATAATGTGAATATAGAATTTATGTTTCAAATTGTTTGGTGGTAGCTTAGGCAACAATTGTGATTTCTTGGAATTTGTGTTCGATATTTAAAAAAGATTATTATTTTTAATTTTTAGTGTGAATAAAATATTATAATATAAAGTACTTAGAGTTAACTTACTATGTCCATGGAAGTAATAATTGATTGCTTCTTTGATCAAGTATTTTCTGGACTTGACAGAGGCTGTCTTATTGCAAGATACAAAAGAAGACAGCTTGTAGACTATTTTAGTACAGTAATCCAAGGTTGTTGTAAAGGGGAAGAAAATTGTGATCCTGAAAGTGGTTGTCGGCGAGCAGTTTGTGCCGCTTTACAGTTTCATGAAAAAACCCGAGATGGAAATAGTCAAGTATGTTTGCTTGGAAAATACCACAATGTTTTATATGTGGCATGTAAATTAGCATTTGATTGGAAACTACAAGATAATGAAACAGTTGTTTGGTTGTTGAAGGATATTTTCAAATGCGAGAAAACTTTTGAGAGGTTATTTGTTGGAGCCATATTTGGTACTAGAGTGACACATTTAATATCTGGGTGGAAAAGTGACTTTCAAAATCGTGATGAAAATCATCAAGCTTTAAAATATTTTATAGATCATGCAACAAAAGCAAATCTAACATTCAATGTGAAAGGAGTTAAAAGAAAATTTGTGGATGTCCCGATGGAATCGTATGGAAATGCTACACCACTACGAGTTGCAGTACAAGCTGGACAAGCTGATGTAATAGATCTTCTTCTACAATATGGAGCAATTATCACATTCTGTCCTACAAATCCACAGACCTGTGCTTTGCAGCCATTGTTACACAGAATAAACATGATTTGTTATGATAAACCAGATGATAATATTCCACAAGAGTTTGTTAAGGGCTTAAATTTATTGCTACGAGAGTTGCCAAGCCTACCACAGTTACTGGACGACCCGTTAGACCCATATCCTGATCTTCAAGAAATACATCCAAATATTTATAAAATTATCTCACCAGAAAAAGCGGGAATTAAGGCACCAGAATTAAAAGACCTTTGCCGATGTGTAATCAGGGAATGCCTTAGACAGAGCGGTCAATTACCTTACGGTGTAGAAGAACTAAAAATCCCGATTTCTTTAAAAAAATATTTGAATTTTATTGATGATAATTAAAATAAAAGTAACATTCAATGCATGTTAACTAAAGTGACAAATTATAAACTTTTATCTTGAGTAAAGTTATCCTTGTGATAAAATTTTATTGCTCCAAATTTGTTTGCTATTAACAACTAACAATTTTCTTCATTACAGCCTACATAATAACTGGATTTCCAATAGCTTATCTTGCTAATTTCTACATTTTTATATTATTTACATTGTATTTAGTTACCTAACCTTGCTGTTTGTTATTCATATCGTATTGGTTTGTATTCATTAAATATGTTTTGCTTCTTGATTATTTAAATTTAATTGTTTTTTTTATTAGGTTGTAGGTTTAAAATGTAAGTAGTATTTTATATTAAACTACAAGAACTGATAAGAATTTCAAGTAAGATGGCAATTTTTTTAATTCCACTCTTGCGTTTATACCATAGGTAAATTACAGAAAACTATTTTAAAATTTATAGTGGTTAGACTACAAACTAACTACATTTGGAATCACCTGGCAAAAACCCCCCCTACTTATTGATATTTTTGAGCAGACACGTTTTACACTAGATTAATGCATTGTTCAATGCTGTTAGTCATGGACAAGGCTGTTGCTCAGGTGTGTTATATTAGTGTGAGTCTGTGGTGTATTTGTCTTCCATGGTATATTATTGTTCATAGAATAGTTGTTGATTATGTATTTAAATATAGTATTTGATTGTGAGCATTTTATCATTTATTATACATTGTGGATGGTTTTTGTGGTATTTGTATATCTGGTAGTTTTCTGTTGTGTTTAGTTTGTAGCTTTTTTTGATGTAATTAAGGATTGTCTATATTGATGTTTGTGTAGTCTGTTCTGTAAGTGTATGGTGAAGCTTGATTTGGGTTGTGTGTCTCTTATGCCATTTATGTATTCCTTTTCTCGTGTGGTAAAGTTTCTCCCTGTTTGTCCTATATAAATGATGGGGCAGTCGTTACATGTGATCTTGTATACTACTGCCCTGTCATGTTTGTTCTGGTGTGTTTCTGTACTGTGTATGTGTTTTTTAGTTGTGTTAGATATTTAAAAGGGTACTTTTTATTTTAGTTTGCAAACTACAAAGTAAACTTGATTTAGCTGTTACATATTTGAATTATTGATAAAAACATACTACTTCTGTAACTTTATGATACAGAATTCCAATTCTGATTTTACAATAGTACTCTGTTTATGTACATTATATAGACTAACTTATTCAGACTTTAATTCTGGGTTTGAAATCCTAATTTACTAAAATCTACCTTGATGCTATTTTTTTACATAAGCAGTCACCGTACTGACAGAAGGGTGTCAAAGTTCAATACTGAGCTACAAAAAGCACAGGTTTTTTCTCTTATTGATTTTTAACAAAATACTATAAAAAATAAATATAAAATTAATAAAATATTATTGTTGCTTTAAAATTTTAATGAAGCATTAGTAATACACTACCTAGATGCAAATTACACATTGCATCTAGATGGCAGCCAATGTAGAGACAGAACAAAATTTTAAAAAATTGAAAGTTTTTTATTTTATTATTTTTTTAACTTAAACATGATATGCAAAGTACAAGAAAAAGCTATGTTCTATCGATTTTCTATAAAAATAAAATAAAATGTAGGTAAAATACATAGATTTTAAACAATTTTCTTATTGCCTATAGGTAGATGAAAAAATTAATATAAAAAGCAAAAACCAGATACTTCATACCAAGAAAAAGTAATACACAAAAATATAGTTCTTCCCATACAAATTCAAGATGAAATTCATTGCAAAAGAACCTGAAAATGGTGGTAAGTAGCAAATCTCTATCTTTATTACATAACTGTTAAAAATTTTCATGTATAAATCAAATAGAGTACTATAAAATTGGTCCTAATAAACATATTAAAGCATGAGGCTAAATTGTATCTTATGTTGGACATGTTAAACAATTATATATTCGTTTCAAAAACAGTATTGCCACTTTGGTTACAAATTAGAGGGGATGTGTGAAAAACTTTACTTTGGTACTGTTATTGGTATTAGTAATATATTACTCAAACTTATGCTTGTCCTTCTTTGTTTAGACTTCTGTTGGTTTTTCCACTCCAATAAGAAAATTGGAGTGGAAAACTAATTTTAGTGTCTAATAATAATAATAATAAGTGTCTCACTATTCTACACATTATTTTCACGTTCACAAGCACAACTTGCAATATTTAATGATTTATGATCATATGATCTCAGTGTGCTTTTATATTTCCCACCTTAATTACTGAAATTAAAACAGTAAAGGATTAAAAGAATAACTTACCGTACCTTATAACATGCTTTTATTTCTGTAAAGGAAAACATGGGTGCCCATACCAGAGGGCAAGGGAAGGCCTCACCCCTAGCTCACCCCCAGATTTAAAAAAGGAAAGAAATATCAAAGCGTCATATGTAGACCAGTAGATTTTTTCGAGAGTTATTTTAAAAATTAATGAATCCTAGAACATGACTTAGGAATAAATATTTATTTACATTAAATGTGTGTTCCTCCTGAATATCTACGTATTATTGTTTTCTCATAAAAAGTACAAGTAATTAGAATAATGTGTTTATTTTCTTTATACGTTATGTACTGCAGCCTGTTCTTTATAAGTGGTAATAGGTTAAACAAGGTAAAACTAGAAATTTTTAGTTGCTTAGTTATTTAGTACACAATGCCTTCATACCCAGCAAACTTTCATATGGTTCCATGAGGTAAAACATGCAAACATAGTTTTCCCAACAGTTACTCTTCATGTTCTTCACAAGAGAAATTGTTATGAATTTTGTTATAGTAAAATGTTATTAATGTAATATTCTATTTTTTTTTTTTTTTTTTAGAAGCAATAGTTTACTTAGTTTTTCAGTTTTCAGTTTACTATTTACAGTTTTCTATAAGTAAAATAACTTTGAATAACCAACGTACAGACAATTTTAATACTTGCAGTTTTTGTGTTATACATCTTGAGGTTTTTTTGTATAATTAAACTTTTTTCTATTCACTTGGCAAAAAACATCAACACACCACAGAACAGAATTACACCACAGACTCACACCAACACAACACACCTGAGCAACAGTCTTCTCAGTAATTCACAGCATTGAAAAATGTGCTGACCTAGTGCGAAACGCATCTGCTGAATAAATCAGTAAGTAGTGTTTTTTTGTGTGAAGTCAATACAAAAAAGTGTGACAATTTTAATTTGAAATTTTTTTAAAACTGCCTAAGGTAAAGTTAGAATGTGGATTTATCTATGAAAGAGACTGGGTAAAAGTAAATGAATACAAATTCATTGTCTATAAAGTGTAAGGGTGTTGTTTGAGGCAATGCAAATCTATTAAATAACTTTTTACCTTAAAACAAAGAATCATACCCATATTCACACATACATTCATTTACTTCCAGCAAAAACCTTAAAAGTTTGAAGATTATTGATAGAAATATTTGGTAGATTCAATTAACTATGAATTTTAAAATAAAATAAAATTAACAGTTTTAACACTCATAATTAAACATTAAGATACTACAGGTTTTACCAATTTTAAATTAAACTCAAATTGTGAGTTAAAAACATACTTTTAAAATTGTAATTAAAAAATTCATACTTTGTCCTAGATATGGAAATAACCTACCCCTGGGTTTGATTCATATGTATTGGTAGTATATCTTTTAATAAATCTAGATTGCTAATTCACCCCTATAGAGTATTGAGTGGATACTGCTACTAGAATGTATTATTGCCATTGTAAGTATGAAAACACTGAGGATAGAGTTGCTCTATCAACCAGAGAATTTAGATTGTAACATTATTTTAGTCAATAAAATAATAATAACCAGCATTCAAAAACAAATCGGAACAGTTAATTAAAAATTTAAAAAGTTGTGAATTTGTTCATTAATAATTTATGTAAAAAATGGTAAAGATATCAGATTTCTACAAGCCATGAAACATGTATCAAGGCGTCCTAGGTGAGAAGTGCAGAGTGATCCACGGAAGGTTAATAGTTGCCGTGTAACTATAATTATCGTCGCACTTGAACATGGGAGTTTTTGAACTTTTAAAAATTGAATTTTTAAGTTCAGTATGTTTAGTAAATTTGTAATTTAAAAATTTATAATAATTTGTGGTACGGTTATGCAACATTTTGCCAATTAAAATGCACATAACTTTGCAGGTTAACTACTAATTATGTAACATATAACTGCAATATTCAACATCTATCATCATAATAAATAATGTTACAAGGTGGCAAAGCTACCTAGAATTAATATTTTTTAATTAAACTGTGGTTTCTTCAAATAGCGTCAATAAGCTATAAACTACCTCAATTGGCTTATTTTTCTTAAAATGTTCTTTCACATTCTTGAGGTATTTTTAATTTTTTTTTTTTATGTATGCTATGTTACTCATTTTACTCTCTATATTACATTTATCTCTTGTTTTTGCTATTTTAACAGAGTATATGTAGGTGTTTCAGACAAGGTACCTGCTATAGATATCTCTGACATCAAGCAATAAAACTCTTGCTTGAATCGATTATGATCTTGATCAATGCCATCTTGCAATTCGCTCATGTTCTGAACTGATCTCTTGGCCGTATTACATACTATATTTTGTTATTAAATATTATACATTTATGAAATAACTGTGCTATCTTAGGAAAAAAAAGTCATCAGTAACCAGAAACTGTCTCTGAATTGGTGCTTCATTCTTGATTACAAAAAAAGTAATTTAGTATTTGTATGAGTTTACACCATTTATCTCTTGGCTCTTTGAATCTCATTATCGCATGTATAATACATCTATGGAATTGACATTAAATTTGGTCCTAGGACAATACGCTACACAAATTTCAAGACATGGAACAAGACATGCACTATATAGCAACATACAAAATATTTTACAATTAGCTATAAAAATGGTGACTGTTGAGTGACCAAGATAAGTAGAGCACATGAAACATGTAGAACAAGTTGACATCTGTCTCTTAAGAATAAAAAAATAACAGCCCAACTGCAGCAGAAAATATACATCCAATAATTAACACTTTAAAAACTTTCTCTGTATTATACACTTCATGATTTAGGCCTAAAAACCAAATGTTACCTTGTAAGCATAGCTGTAGGAGGCCTAGTGTAAGATCTTCAGTTTCCCCTTATATTGTCTTGAAATGGATTCTGTCTATTTCTTTATTCCTATTTGTTTAAACCTCCGTTTTGTCGAGTATTTGAAAGCAGAGGTTTCAAGTTATGGCCTTGATTTTACTTTATTTTTCTGAGGGTAATATTCCACACAATCTATTTATTGTACCCTAATTCATCAGCCACATAATATAAATGAGTGGCGGATTCAGAAGAACATTTTGGGAAGAGCTGGTAGATGGAGGGAGAAGGGAGAAAATATTTAAGAAATATGATAGCTATAGTGTAAACTCAAAGTTTTTTCTATATGAGGGAAATGTCTATTATATGGCATTGAAAAACCATTAATTACCCTTATTTACCATATACTAAAATCTTTGTATTTTTTACATCATGAATTGCATCAAGATGTCAATGGAAAAAGACAGAGTAATATAATAGTTTCTGTATATTTGGATAAAACCGTATAACTTATCTGCAATACAAATCAATGACTGTTGTTGGAAGATTCTTTTCTTCTTTCCACTGGTCCCACCACATCAATACTTCATTCCTCAGCTTCATTTCACTGTTATCTTCACAGTGATTTTTTGCAGCTCTTATCAAGCTCATTTCCCTACACTGTCCTGCAAAGGCTGGTATGAGACCAACATTGCAGGATCCTTATTCCACTTTATACCAGAAAACCACCTATATATTACATTTTGACAGGGTGTATTTAATAACGATAATAGGGTTAATATGGGTTTGTAAACATATTCTACTAATTAATAAGTAGATTTAAATCAGGGACACGAACGCAAACATCGGAAATGGCATTTTATATTTTTAATTTATAGTGTTATTTTATAGTTTAAAAATTTTTCCTTTTCTATATTTTTTTGGAGGGGGGGATTAAGCTCCAAAGCCCTCTTACATCTACAACTAATATAAATAGATGAACATTATTCTGGAATAACTTATCTATTGTCACTATGAGAAAACACTAAATTCTTGTTTTGATTCTTTTAATTTATCTACCTTCCAAAAATTATTTTTATTAAATGTACATGGTATTGTAATTGCATAAATTTATAAAATAAATTTTTTTCTTGAAGATCAGGTACTATTTATATAGATAATTAATATGTTATGTAGGCAGAAGATTCCAAAACTGAATAGTAGGCAAAAAGCTTTGAACATTTCTTTATAAAATTTAATGTTTATTAAGGAAAAAAATTGTTTTCAACATTTATATATGACTCACTTGTAAGCATCTTGTGAAACATTTATTCTGCCTGGAGCACCAGTAGTTTCCGTTCTTGACGTGAGGTTTACAGTGTTGCCAAATAGACAATACCGAGGCATCCGATGACCAATTACTCCAGTAACAACTTCACCTGAATGGATCCCTATTGTGATTTGCTAGAAAAAGTACACACAAGGCTTTTAAAAAGAAATGTATTTAATATATTGATAACCATATGGTTTAGCACCCTTTTTCAAAATGTTTTTTTACTTTATATTTATAATTTTTTTTAAAACCTTCATAACTTAAGTTATGTACCATATTACAGTAAAAATTGTTCAAAACTGAAAATGTTATAAGTGTGATAATAGGAGGTGTGATAGTAATCTAGAAAAACCTTTGTTTGGAGGTTATCTGATACAGTAGAGTCTCGATAATCCAGTCACGATATTTTGAGCTTTCATTAAATTCAATCCTATTTCTATTCAAACCTATTTTATCATTTTGAAAGAAAATGATGAATCGTGCTTCTAAGAAAAGTTTATAGTCATACAGTATGCAAAGGAAATGTGCCCGACTTCGGAAAAATGTTTATATCAATATGATATGCAAAGGAAATTAATCGGGCTTCCAAGAAATGTTACGGTATGCAAAAGAAATTATTCAGGCTTCCAAGAAATGTTAATATCAATAAGGTATGCAAAGGAAATGAATTGGAATTCCAAGAAATGTTCATATAAAGTTCTATAAACTTATTTAGTGCATTTTCATTTACCTACATCATAAGGGTTCATTAAAACTCCTATTTTTTGTAATGTACAGCAATGTATTTTAGTATAATATGAGTTTTCAGTAATTCAATGGGGGTCTTGGTCCCATCTACCTCGAATTATCAAGACTCTACTGTACTTCCTTTCGCTTGTGTATAAGATATTTGTTGCTTTGGTCATAGCAAAGAGCAAGATTTATTTCAAGCAACAAGAAAGCAGGTTTCATGTCACTACTTGCTTATAAACTATAATTGTATCGATATTCCTGATAAATAACTAAATTATTTTAATTCTGCGAATCTCTAAAAATATTTATGTCTAATTACTGAATATTAGATATTTTGTCTTTTCTTATAACAGAAACAAAAAATATCACATCTTTTATAGTTTCATACAAAACAAATTTTTTTAATGAACAACCAGGCATTACTTTACAAAAATACTTGACGATCTAATTTAAAACTGTTATGAACAACTGCGTTACAGACAGGTTTTAGATGGATCAAAGAAAACTTATTTTAAGTTAAAAAGTATTGTTGTGTTCACTTCTATAATGTAGAAGGTACAAATGATTTTATATTCAGTGTATAATGAGTGTTACAGAAAATGAAGGCCAAAACATGTTACCATGAAGGCATTCATAAACTGACTGTTCACTTTATTCCGTTCCTAATGACTAACTCTCACTCTTCCAATATAAAGTAAAAGTCCAAGAGAGGGTTATAACTAAACCAACATGATATTATTGTTGTATTAATTAAATAGTATGCCTATTGCATGACTTTTATTGAAAAAATTCACGAGTTGATTTTGATACTGTAATGTGCTGCAAAAATGTCTCCCGAGCAGGGTCTTGCCTGCGCCTGTCTTGGAGTATAATTTAATTTAAAATGCTGGACAGCAAAATTTTGAACCATCCAAAATTGATAAACTATTAGTACTCAAATATCTGAGTGTGAAATTATATATTTCCAATTCTCTTCAAACAAACATTATAGTGATAATAGAAATCCACACAGGACAAATTATATGCAAGGTTCTATAATTTCTTTCCTTATCAGTTACCTTTGTTAAATGCAAACACTGGATTCAACTCAGGCTGTGGAAATCAAATAATTATACCTGCAGTAAAAAATTATCCTTGTTTATATTGAAAATTGTCTACAATTTAAAAAATGATAGTATAAAGTGTATAGAAGAAGCACCAATGAAATGTCTGTTAGTGAGGAAGAATCTATGCAATTAATGAATAGAATTTATGTAGCCCGTAATTCTTCATAGAACAAAGTGATTACATGCAAAAAAGTTAAAAAAAGGTAAAACTTTGTTGTTGAGGAGGTAACACCACATATAGATAACCAGGGAATTGGTTAGACAGAACCTATAGAATGATGATATTAACTATGCAAACAAAATAAACACTACATTCAATAATATTACACGGAACAAGCTGTATTCTTTAAGCTTACCACAGGACTTCCATCCACAATTACTTCTCTACTGAGATCCATTATATCCAATGCCAAACGAGCAATACACTGAGCATGAGTGTTGCAGCGCTCAGGTAACCCACTCACTGCCATGTACTTGTCCCCTACTGTCTCCACCTATGAAACATAACTTCTTCTTAGGAGCGTTCATTAAAAATAAAATAAAAATTAATTTAGTTAGGTAATAAAATATCATAATCCCGAATATTAAGAAATGAAAAGACATTTGAATAAATAGAAAATAAAGTAAACATGATTTTTTACAGACACTAACAAAACTATACCGTTTTAAAATATTTAGACTGTACAAAATCAGGTAGTATAACTTGAACAATACTATACATAATTATTGCTTAACTAAGTGAATACTTTTGAACTTACTTGCTGACGAGTTTTGAAAGAATCGTTTCATTTACAAAGCTGACACTCTACTGCCGGCAGTCGCAGAAAGTTGCAAGCATATAATTTATGAATGTAGAGGGAGTGGGTTAGGCGGATTATTTACTAAAACAGAATTGGCTATTGGATTCAAAGTATGTGTGTGGTCATTTAAGGTATGTACTTTTTCTGTTGTGTGATATTTGTATATTTCATTTTTTATAGTAGTTAGCTTTTTTTACTATGGTTTAAAATGTAGAGAATATTTTAGTTACTATGGATGTATGTGTGTGTGTGTTGCATGATTTGTATATGTTCCATCTATGTAAGAAAACTACCTATTTATTACAATGTTGGTGGTGCGTGTTTATTAATGATTATAGTATGGTAATATAGTAATTAATATTAGTTTTAAACATATTCTACTAATTAATAAGATGATTTAAAGCAGGCAGAATGCAAAAATAGAAAATGTCATTTTATTTCATATTTATAGTGTTATATTATAGTTTATTAAATTTTCGCTTTCCATTTAGAGGGTTTGTGCCCCAAAGCCCACTTAAATCCGCCACTATATATGCATGTCTAGTAACACTTAGATATAATTATTTTTCTTGTGAATATATATGGTTAAATATACACTTTTAACCAATAGCGTATTTTATTTAACTTTATTTATTGATTTCAAACTGAAGCTTGTCACTGATGAACATTACCAGCATTTTCAAAACTTGTTTAGTACCATATAGCTTTGTAACAACATTAGGACTATTCATATAATTGTATTAAGTTTAAAAAATTGGTTTTGAAAATCCTGTTGATGTTGATCAGCGGAAAGCTTCAGCTTGAAATCAATAAATAAAGTAAAATAAAATACCATATTATTGTTTATGAATGTGTTTATTTAACCCTATATACAAATATAGAATGTTTTATTTTTGTATATTTCTTATTATAAACATTTCATTCACAAGAATAATTTTAAAGTAACTGTTCTAAGGTTTTTTCAACTTTCTCCTTAGCATAATCAAGAACCAGCTAACCTGTTGAATAGTAACACTACACCCAATTTGCTTTTATTTTCTGAGCCCTAATTTTGTTGGCAAAGATTTTTTTTGAAAATTTTTAAATCTTAATTGATGATGTTTTTAGACCGGAATCCTCTTACCTTATATACATTGGGGTTCTTTTTAGGATCTGTCAAAACATCAAAAGCAGTATACAGTTGATTGAGCATGCAGACAATTTTCATAGCACCTATAGAGTCTGAGTTATGTGCACAGTATTCACTGAAACCAACAATTCCAGAGAAAAGTAACGTAACACAGTCATATCGTTTTGGTGGTACAGGTCTTTTGTGTCGTAGTTCGTTGGCTACACTGATTGGCAACACTGAGTATAATAACCTGGAAAATAAAGAATTTTTGTTATACAATTGAGGATAATAAAAGTCTTTAGAACTCAGTTTACAGAGCAACACAAAAGAAGCTAAGACAGTAACAAAGGCAGCAAAATCAAAGCCCATTAAACATCGTATTCAGAGTGAACACCGTATCTGGTTAAATATAAGAACCTTTCAAAATTGAAATATTAATTACAAATAATGAATTTTCACACCAGTAGCGGCTCCAGCAGGAGGCTAGGCAGGTCCAGGTCTACCCAACTTTTCTATACTTATTTGTTAAAATCCTTCTTAATTATTAATAATTAAAAAAGATAAATGTTATGTATCTAAAATCAAAGAAAATGCTCATGATATTACAGCAAAAATTTGAATGCACCAAGCAATGTTAAAATAGCAAATAATCGCTCATTTGTTTAGCTAATTATATCGATTTGCTCTAAAAGTAAAAATGCCATTAAACACACCATTTAGTTTATTAACAATTTCTGGGTGAAGACGCTAAAACCCTTTGCATTATGTTGTTGTGCTATAACATTTCTTTAAGTTCGAGTAAGGTAAACTATAATATCTTTGTTATTAAGGTATGAAAGTAGAGAAAAAAAAATTAAAAGGATACTTAAAAATAGTTTCAGATTAACTATAGAATTGAGCAAACAACAAATTTTACAAGACAAAATAACCAAGAGCTTTTCTAATTTTAATGAACTGATAAACATTTTGCATCATTTTCAAATTTCAGGATGGCCCTTGTTTGTTTAAGTTAAAGTAACTATATTTAAATTAATACATGATCCAGGCACTGTTGTTACATTTTCTGTTGCTATTTGCAGTACTTTGAAATTAGAAACTTTCTTGTTTGGCAAAGATATATCTATTTATGTGCACTGTTTATATGTATTCTGTTTACTCCGTGTGGTTAGCCTGGCCTCGTGACGTCATGAACAAAGCGTTCTGGCCTTTTTCTTCAGTAGTTACTGACCTACCCATTATTCATGATTCCCCTAAACTGTCCCTACTCAAATAAAATAAATTCTAGTCACCCCTATTTTAGACTCATGCTTGAAATGCTTACCAGAAAAAACTATAAGAGAATAGTAGGCCTATATCAAAATAGATAAGAGTGATGTAATAAAGCTAGGCTTGAAAATATGAGTTTAAGAATTACCTGAATTAATTTTGTAGATAGGATAAGATCTCGACTCAGGCGAGTTCTAGTGATACAATTTTGGATCTATAAGTTTTTCAATTAAATCCTTTAATTATCAGTTTAAACCAATTTCTTATCCAATGCTTTAATAGAACCCTTAAATTAATAGCTCCCTTGAATGAATTTTTAATCTATTTCTTTAATATGCATAACCTATAGTAAACACTTATGATAAGACTTCTACATTAATAATGTCACTATACCTTTCAAATGAAGGAATTCTAATTTTATTTTAGTACTGTACATAATTGCAATATTTGCTATGACTGTACAGTAGCTAGGCAGCACTGCTATGATTACAAGAATCGATCTATAACTAGTTGCTATTTTGAAAAACTCATTCTCTTTTAACTTGCTTGTTTTGTTTGGCTAAATAAATGTGCGAGTATGGATTGCATGTAGACAGTGTTAGATAGTATGTATGCATAGACAGTGCTAATGTGTAGTGGTAGTATATTGCATAGATAGGGGCTTTTAAATTCTTTTTATTTTTTGTTTTCATATTGTCCTTCTGGATTATAAGGGTAAAGAAATGGAAAACAATAATGCCTAAAGACAAATTGAATATTGGTAAAAGGTATTGACTTGAGAGTGTATTATTCATATATGTTTCTTTTATTCATTGCCTATTTTGAAAAATTACAAATGCTAATGGCATGCAGCATATCCAGACTGTGTTAAATTTCCCATTATTTGTTTTTTTTAGCAGGTAGACATAAATTCTACTATATTTACTAATTTCTAAATTCGACTATATTACTATATTTAAAAAGTTCTTAACTAAGTGAATATGTAATGGCTTACTTGCTGACGCGTTTCAAAACATTCATTCCTTTTATGTAGCCAACTCTCTCCTATTTGAAATTTAGGTGTGGGGTCTGATCAGAGTTCGGTTATTTGGTTTTCAGATATGAAATTGTTTACTTTCCTGTCGATGTCTTGTTGGTGCATAATTACCTTTGTCTGCTTTTACAAAGTTTAGGTTGTGTTTGTCGCGTTTTTGTATAATTGATTTAAGGGTTGAAAGTTCATTATTTATTATAGGTTTATTGTTTAAGTGTTTATGTTGGGCATTTTATGTTTAATGTCTTGTCTTATATATTCATGGTGTGTGGAATCTGTGTATTGAATTGCTGTTTCAGTGTCCAAAAGAATGTTCAACATTTGTTTGTGGTTGTATTTTGGCGTGTGGGTTATATTTTAGCCTTTGTTTAATAATGTTAATTCATTTGCATTGAAATTGATATTTGTGGTGTTGATGGTGCGCGGGTGACATCGGTATAGATAGTGATATTGTTTTGTGATGCGAGGTTGTGTGGCGTTAGATTTTGCTTGTTTCTAACTAATTGTAGTTGTTTATGTGTATAGTTGTTAGTATATTTAATTATTTCTTCGAGTTCCGTGTGGTGTAGCTTTGTTGTGAGGGTTTGCTGTAATTTGTGTAGGGTGTGATTAAGATTGTCTTGTTTAGCGTTCTTTGAAGTTGCTTGATGTAATCATTTTGAATCACTTTACGAAGCTAAAAGGAATTAATGTTTTGAAACGCATCAGCAAGTAAACCATTATGTATTCACTTAGTTAAGTAATTTTTAAATATAGTTTAATCAGTGAATTCAAAATTATTACATCAAGCAGTTTCATAAATTCTTAGTTATATGAATTTGAGTTACATGAATTGATCGTGGAATGAATCCTTGGTATAACTCGAGGTTGTACCTTATACTTTAATATTTACTCTAAATTTGAATTAAAACAAATAAACTAGATTTCAAGGTAAGGAGTTAAGATAAATCTTAATTGAAGATTTATAAATTGAATAAGATAATTGAAGATCTACTTAAAGTAAATCTGTATTGAAGAAAATTTACTACAAATAATAAACCAAGGAATCAATAGGATAGAAAATATTTTACAATTAATTGACCATCTACCTAAACATTTCTGCATTAATACTTATCCCAAAGCTCTATATGTCACAGAATGTTTTAGCTTAAAGAAAACCATATTTTGTAGATCATAGAATGTAAAGTCTAGAGAAGGCATTAGTTCAGATAACGCTCTAGAGTTAAATTCATCATGGCATATTTTTATTAAAAACACTGAGCATATGTTTCACTTGCCTCTAGTAGTACTTACGTTTTTGACTATTGAGGACAGCCATTTCGGGATATGTGTCCCAATGTCAACTCAGACTGTAACTGTTGCAATGGGACACATCTCCCAAAATGGTCATCTTCATTAATTTGGAAGATAAATTAGCCAAATAATCCTACTATAGCCAATTGTAACATATATTAAGCTGATTTTAGTGAAAAATTAGTCGCTCAAGTGAAGAAAAATTTTAAAAAAACATTTATTTTTAATTTTATTTGTATGGATTTATGAAAGAAGTGTTTCATAAAGATTTTTAAAGAAAATAATTTTTTACTTTTACATTAGTTTATGACTATCCGAACTTTAAATTTTGTAAATTTCGGTTCGTCATAAACTAATGCAAAAGTGATTAATTAAGTTTCACCAAATGTAATGGACTACAAAATTCAAGAGAAAAATAATTTCTTTAATATTTTTTGGCTTTATTTAAAAACTAAAGTTTCAAGACTGCTAAAACATACAGGTTTTGCTAGAATTGACTAACAAATGTTTAAACAGTGTGCAAATGTTTTTAAATATCAAAAAATAAAAATAAATTACAGTTGATCAAGTTAATTCCATCAAACACCAATGTCATTATGAAATCCCTCATGATTTTGTATATCCTTTTGACATAACCCCAAAAACTTTGATTCCCATCTTTCACTTCTTGCAAATGTTGAAAGAATTGTTCTTCCAGCAACACTGTTTATTAAAAACATCATTAGAACAAGAAAACCAAGAAGAATTTAATAATATTTTAATATATGTGTAGCACTAGGTACTGATGCACCACATCAATAATTGATAAACCATTTTACTGCCTGAAAAATTAAGTAATGCAACACAAAATAATTAAATTGAAGTCTTCAAGTACTTTGTATAATTGATTCAAAAGGTAAGGGTGTGAACCAACAATTTGATAACATTGTTTACATATCATTCATAATGTCTTAAATAGTATTTTTTATAAGCATAGCTACCTGTCGGTTTTCTGCTTCTCCCCTTCCAGTTCCCTATAAGTTTGTTGAAGCTTGTCAGTGAGGAACTCCAAATTGCGAGTCAATTTATAATCAGCTTCAAACTGTTCAGACATGAGTACGAGGTCACGAGTGGCATCGTGTAGCGGAATGTCACTGATATACAAGCCACGCCTGGAAATCATGTATGAACATAAACAGTTGTTAATCTATTTTAAACACCTTATTTTATTACATGAAACCGTTTCAAAGCTTCTTTAGAACAATTTTCATCTCTAAGCATTATGTAATAACGGTATATAAAGAATATTTAAAAAAACAGTAAAATTCAACATAATATAATGGTTCATTGGAAAAAAATTGTGTTTTTTTAACACATTGGCTATAGTTTAAATTAATTGAGACTTAGGAAATGTAACTGTCTGGCTGCAGCCAAAGAAACTTGAGTCATTTGAAAGTAAGATATCAGGTTTAAATACTCATTAATGTTAACACATTATGAGAAGTATGTTACCTGTTATAGACAAGAAATGTTCTTACCAAGAGAAATGAAGAGTCACTTTAGATAAATTGAATATAGATAACATTCCATAAGTAGCATGAAACTATACTAGTACTGCAGGTTAGTTTTCTAGAAGTAGCTTGCTTCCCTTTTAATTGATTTCAAACATTAAATCATTACCTATTGTTATTAGCAAAATCATAACAGTTATATAGCAAATATCTAGGAATGCGTGTAAGTTACATTTGTTAGTATATTATACTTCCAATAGCAACACTTACTTTTTTTTGCCCATTTTCAACTCTGGCCTCTTGGTTGTTTTAGGTTAGTTTTGGGGTGGGATATTAAGGTAGGGATATAGGTGTATTTTTCAAAAGTATTGGGGTTATAATGTCAAAAAGCATATGTGAGTTATAATGTGGTTGGGTGTTGAGTATGTGTATTGGTGTAGTTTGAAATGTTTGTATATTTCATATTGTTCGGTTGTGTATTGTTGGTAATTTGTGTGTGTGTAGAATTGTAGGTTTGATGTTATGATGTGTAGTTGTAGTTGCAGTTTGTGTAGAACATCAAATCTACAAATACTTCATAAACAAAAGAAAAATAATCAACCGAATAATATGAAATATACAATACAATATGAAAATTAGAAAAATATGAAATAAACATTTCAAACTACACCCAACACACATACTCAACACCCAACTACATTATAACTCTCAATTATATAACTTGTTGACAATATAACCCCCAATACTTTGTAAAAATACAGCAAAATCACGTTCGCTACTACAAAGTATCCAAAATAATTATTGGTATAGATCAGCCGACTCACATATGCGCCGTAGGGTCTCTCTTCCTGGATCGACGTCCCACATATGGGGTAGTTGAAATGGACGGACAGCTCATATTTGGGACAATGTTTGCATGTTACTTTTAACACTCTCTGACAAATCAGTGGTTTACTTTAACTGCTTGATATATTCGTATCTGTAGGTAGACATGTCTGACATTAGTGTGGAACATTTGGTCTTTCAGTTATCAAGGCCAAAGACATAAAAATGACACACTTGTCTATTCCTTCTTACTACTGCAGCATTTTTTGTTTTGATTGATAACGTTTTACTAAGTTTACTCTGACATTTATCACAAAAGACGTAAATGTGCCACAAATGATGGGTTCGTTTGTAAATATTCTGTGCTGTTTATGGAACTCAAATGTAAAAATATTTTGCCTCGGTCACAATAATATTTATATTGTCTGCTTTTTTCGATGTACAAGCAATCTGTCTAGCATGCCTAACCAAGACAAGTTAGTCAAGTGTTTGTTGATGTGGCTCTTACGTAGACATTCAGACTACAATAAGATTTTCGTGCTATAGACCGAAATGGCATATATGCTCATATATGCGCCATACCAAAAGACACAAAAAACTGCAAAAACAAAAATATCCATTCATTAAACATACTTCTAGGAGTTTTATGTAGTATAATAACTTATTACAACAACATTCCACTTTTGATCTGTAACGAAGGTAGGCCATTCCCTTTCCACATTAACGCGGTCTGTGTGGAAAGATCGTATTTTTACCGCCAGTCTGTCAAGCGAAACCAGAAGGCGCATATATGTGCCGCTAGGTAGTGAACGTGATATCAATAGTTTAATATCCCCCCCGACCCTAACCTAAAACAACCAAAAGGTCAGTTAAGGTCTAAGTTGACAAATCTACCAAAACAGCCGACCTTAATAATACAAAAAATAAGTGCTACTACAGGTAAGTGTAACATACTAACATATGAACAAGTGTTTTAGTTAAAAACCAATAGCTCAAGTGTAGACGGAATCAATCTAGGAATAGTCTAAAAGTTTTAACAACAATGGTATTTAACAGATGTGTGATTAAAGAAAACCGTCCTGATTCCTCATTTGATATGGACACCATGATAGAACAATAAGTCATTATACTTGACATATAAACTATAAAGATATTTAGGCTCTTCTTACATTGCATTCTAAATGTCCAAATAAGGTGATTATTCAAATGGTCGTATGATGGATATGGGTAAGTACAGTACGTAATTGATAGGATTTTGAGAGTGGCTTTATAAGAGTATGATGCTAGAGTTGAGACATTTGTCTGAAGAAATCAAACAATATATAGAGTCTACTTTATATTTTTGCCACCATAATGTAACACAAACTATTATAATCCAAATATAAATGTGATAATCGATGTTTTATTTGTTTTGTTTTAAGTAAGGATATTTTACTGTTACTAATGTCCATAACCTTGTGACAAAAATTAAATAATATGCAAATATAAATAATTTACTAATACTAAGGTATCACCTTGTGAGATCATCCAAATTGACTACACTTGGATAACATAGAAAAATCATTAGATCAGCCTCAGGAATGTAGAGCATTTGACCCTGGAAAGCAAAAAGCATAAATAATAAATAGAAATTGTAACAAAAAGGTACAAGGTACTGTATATTTGACAGTGGCAAATATTTTTGGCAGTGCAGATGCCTATTACCATAGTAATGTATCCAAGTATAATTTTCTAAAAATTAACTTTTCTGAAATATAAAACTTCTATATACTTTCTAGGTTGTCACACTAAATGATGTATTTAGTACGTCATTAATTATCTGATTTTTTTGTGAAACCAAATATAGAACCCCTCCATATTCGTTGTATTGGCAACTGCGGATTTCAGTTACCCGCAGACTTTGCCTGTTATCAATTAAAAAAATAAGCAAGCACAAAACAAGGTCATAATGGGGATCTAAGAGTGGAAGAGTTGGAGGATATGGTGACATCCCAAAATAAGATACCCAAACTGCCTGAAGATGAAAATCCTGATGATCATGAAATGAAGCCATGATTTTTTTCCAAAACCATCGATGAGGTCCTCCAAATGGTAATGCACAGATCGTGCGCTGGAGACTAATCCCATTATGGAAAGGTTCCTTTGCTTTAAACAAGGACTCCAGGAGGTCATGCTCCATATCATGAAGTTTAAAACGAGTTCGAAAAAAAGAAGAAACACACAGCTATAACTAAGTATTTACTTAGTAAAACTGTACTTAAACCAGTTATGTTGTATTCTGATTTGTAAATTTCCCTACAGCATCTAACCCTCAAAACTTTATTCAAATAAGGTACCATTATCCGTGGCTTTGTAACCCACAGTAACCTTACAGAGCCTAACCCCGTGGATACGGAGGCAATAGTGTTTTTTTGTTTACTCGGCAAGTAAAGCTCAAGAAGGCAGTATGTACAATATGTTCAAAACGTCCCTTCTCAGTGCTTATTATAGTAGTGACATCGATATATTGCAAATTAATCCCCTAAATGTGTATACACCGATAAAAACAGTCCTTGAAAGTGCCTTATGCTCCAGTCTACGCATCATGGATAGCTCTCCAGTATAAATAATTTAGACTGTAAATGATAATTGGAGAACGTTTCTTTTTAGTGCAGTACAAATTTTAACGTTACTGTAAAGACACTTTTGGAACACACTGTACAGTGGTAAATATAACTAGTGTTTACTAAGCCAACAGTACCTTAAGACGAAGTGAGGCAAACTCATTCGGTGCATCAGTGAACATGACATCCTCTCTAGACTTAAGAACGTACACAGTGTTGATGTGAGCTAAAATATTATCGAAAGTAAGTTCTAGATGTGGACGGACCTAAAACATAAAACAAAAGTTGTATTTATATTATTAACCATGTTTATTGTTTAAATAAACCTAGTATATAGAGCTTTTATCACGGTAGAATTTTTTAATGGAATGCAGGAGAAATGAGGCCTGATGATAATTTATCCATTATCGAAACATTGCCTGATTGAATAAATATTTGTAGCAGACTGGAAAATCAACAGTATTCATTTAAAGAATTATATTTACAGTTCACGGAAACTAATTCTTACATGTCTTACTCAGGAGTAATCCTTGTCTTGCTCATGACTCATGTTAGTTTAGAAATTAAAGTAATGACTAAAGACGAAACAAGATTAGATGTACCTCAAATAGTTTGGGTCAATATATTGTTTACTTTGAAAGATTAGGTTTTATGTGATGTAAAAACGTTAAATACACTTTTGGTATCAACTTGGCAAAAAAACCAAGCAAAATGCTGAGAGCCCCATTCAAGACTCCCAGTCTTGTCCATGACTCACAACTTTTAACAATTGTAATTATAGAAAAGCCTCAAGATGTACAACACAAAAACTGCAAAAAACCATTAAATATTCCATTGGTCTTCTGTAAACTAAATCTGTTATTTCATATTGCTTAAAGATTTTTTAAATATTTATTTTAAATAATTTTCTTGATTCTTTTGCTTAAAATTGACTCTAGTATCATTTTACTTGAACAAAATATTGTTATATTTAGTGTTTAACTGTTTTATCAACAAGTATCCCCCTAAGCCAAACCATTCTGGTGTTGCATTTTCCACTCTTTCTTCTCTAAATTAATAGCATACACAAATTGATCCTAAGGATGTAAATTTGATTTGGGTCATGGTTTTTCTTAAGAAGCTCAAAACAGGCCGACATTTTAGTAGATATCTTACAGAAGACCAAAAATATGGTAATAGACCGAAATTCGACTTCCTTTTTTGATAAAATTAGATTTTAGTGGATTTGGAAATTAGAGTGTTTTGTACTGAGCCATATTTTGTGGTATGTTACTAATAAAGTTTCTTTCAATAATAATTATGAATTCTTGAATTTTGTAGTTCATTACGTTCGGTGAATCATATTAATCACTTAAACAATAGTTTATGACTATCCGAACTTTAAATTTAGTAAATTTGTTAAAACTTACTGAGACAGAATGTTTTCGATCGCTATGAGCATACACAAAACCACAAAGTACAAACATATTAAACGAACAAACACAATACAAATCACACATACTCTTTGATACTATCGAAAACCTACCTTTAAAACCGTCACCGCTTGACCCGACATCTCCAAGCAGAAGACACTGATGAAGATCGGCACATAGCGATCGAAAACGTTCTGTCTCAGTAAGTTTTAACAAATTTACTAATTTTAAAGTTCGGATAGTCATAAACTGTTGTTTAAGTGAATAATAATTATGAATCATTACGTTTTGTCTTTATGACAAAGCCCTTGGTTTCAAAAAGCCCTGGCACAGAAAGCGTTCAAAATTGTGTCTTGAAAAGCATACATGTTACAGTGTTTAACTGTCATGCTCCATTCATCTCAGTTGTAATTTATTAATCAATCTCTTATTTTCTAACACTAAAAAAATCATGCCTGTGATACAAAAAGTTGTGAAAATTAAGATAATTTTTTAATTAAAGCTAGTGGTTAAATGAACCCTTTATGATCTTTAAAATTCTTCCAGAAAAAGTAATTATTGTATAGTTAGTTTTACAACAATGGTGAATTTGGATCATTGTTCCTTAAGCAGTAAGTTGAAGTAACGCCAATAAAATTTTTCATTTTTGCTTTCTTTTATTTTGATTTCTTTTTCTAAAATTTTAGTTTTTTGTGTCACTGCACATGCAATGCAATTTCAAAGGCAGTAATGAATTTCATAAATAAATAAAAAGTTTTTTAATGTCTTAAGTTAAAAATGGCAACAAAAACCTAGCAAGAATATCATTAGCTAAGAACTTTCAAGTTTAACTCACTCTTCTCAACATTTATATTGCAGAGACTTTAATTACTTTTGAGATAAAGTTAATTAAAACATGAGTAATTTTAAGCTTTCTGAGATTATTAGCAAGACATGGCAGTGGGGCAAAGCTTATAACAAAGTGATCTAACCTCAACTTGCGCCAGTTGCTAGTCTATTAAACAGATGCAGTTTCTATTTGAAACTCTATTGTTGTTTTGTTTGTACTAAGTGATGGACAAAATATATTAAGGGAAAAATATTTGGTTACGTAATTAAAGGCAGTCTTGATACTAAATATAATTAGGTAGTTTGCCCTAGATTATAAATGTTATTTTATTTAAATATCGTAAAACTAATTACATAAATAATTTAAAAAATTGTGTAATAAAATCAATGCCTTTTATATTTCTTAACAAAATAAATATTGTGTTTGCCTTAAAAAAAAAAAAAAATTAAATTCTTCAGATAAAATGTCATTCCTAATTTCATATAAAAAAATGCTAAACTTTGTCTATTACTGTGTTTAACTTCTTTGTAATTGTTTACCACTAAATTTGCAAAAACAAAATCTCTTACCTAAAGTGAAAAAAAGTAGGTAGTTTTTACATCAGAATTAATTTTTGGGTACATATGGGTCATGTGAGTAAACTGATCAAAGTTCTTCTTAGTATAATATCTTCATTTCTTTTAGAAATATTTGTATATTTGGGAGTACATTTTTCTGCCTTTACTAACATTACAATATTTGCCTTTGTTGTGTCATTTCAAAAAGACTCAACTTGAATAGTCAATATTTGAAAATGGAGTCATTCCGAAATGTGTCAACAAAAGAAAATATTACAATGTTAGGGAAGACAGAAAAAGGTACTCGAATGGATCTAGGATCACCTTAATTCCTGTAATGTTGTACCCCTCTATTAGAGAAGCAGTGGTCCCAAAGTCTGATGGTGAGTTAAAATGAATCTCCCAGGTTAATAAACTTATCCTGAAAGTGAAATATTCTTTACAAGAAATGGTTTTGAGAATATACAGGCAAACTAAAAAACGTAGTTATTTTTTTCAGATTGTGGCTACTACTTGTGTGTTTCTCTGGTAGCACACTTTGAAACTCTTTCTTTGTTGATGCTAACTTTTAGCCTAGAAAAGTATTAGCCTCAGGCTGATAGTGATACTGATTGCCTGAATGGGATACGATTTTGAATGTTTAGAAGAGAATTAACGATTTTTTTCCTGAAAGTTGTAATGTAAAGGACGTTTCTTTCTGTACGAAACTGAACCATAGTTATCATCCTTTAAGGAAAAACAGGAAAATAATACACCTTTTCATACTTTTATAAGATTTATTCATTGAATAAAAAAAATCAAATAAAACAAATACAGGCTGGATAGGAGGTCTGTTAGAAGTGTTATGAAGAAAATATCATTAACACCTATTGTGTCCATAATTTTCCTCTGGCATATTTTGATGTACTGTATTTACAAATTTGTTACCAAATTAAAATACTGATACATTGTAGGAGTACAAGCTGTATAATATAAGTTGGTAATATTGGGCAAATTTAAACTGCTAAATAATGTTTTAAAGAAATAAACTCTTCTCTGTAAGGTAAAAGGGATTCATGCCTCAGTCATACAGGGCTGCCAACCTGTGGGTTGCCTTCATGACTGTGTCAAGAGGATAAAGAATGTCTACTTCCTAGAACATCTTCTATGATACAAATATTTTGATATGTGGAATAGAAAAGAAAAATTTGTGGAATAGGAATATCACATATGTTGATACAACATATTGATTAGATAAGAAAATAATCATCACACATGGAGTTAGGTTCATAACATGATTGGGGTAGATTTTATAAATGTAATTTCCAGTTTTTATTGAACTTCTTTCATTAAACATTTTTTTGTTGTTGAAATTTCATACTATAACAAAACACGTACATCTCATAAAGTCATTACAGTTTGCAATTAACTCTGTTGAGAACAAAGATCGTGTCATAGGTCTTTGTGTCGGGATAATGGTAATTAGCATAAATTAGTATACAAACTTAGGGTATTAGGCGATAGTGGAGGCCAAGATAAATTAAATATTCCCTTGCTTGACTCACTAACTTCTGTTTAAAGGAAGCTAATTTATAGTGAAGTCATTAAACTGGACTTAATGTTGCTTCATGACACCATTAGGAGACTTACAAAATAAATTGATAATGCTAAATTTACAAAGTTGATTGCTGTTATTGAAATTTGTACAGTAATTAAAACTGACAGTACTAGCAAAAAACGGAAACGGTTTAGTTGCTTTTATTTTAGAAAAGCTGATCTTAAAACATGCTATAAGTTACTATATTATGAAAGATGTATGGGTAAGAGAGAGAGAGAATGAATATATTTATTTAATGCTTTTTGCCGATAAAATAGTACCAGCACCTTCAGGAAAATAATTATCTAATAAAATATTTTTACAAAATTAAATCATATGTGCTACAAACGACTATGATTTAATTTTGTAAAATTATTTTATTAGATAATTATTTTCCTGAAGATGCTGGTACTATTTTATCGGCGAAAAGCTTTGAATAAATATATTCATTAAAAGTATTCTTGTTTTTGAAATATTTTAAATTTATTAACTATATTACAAGAAAACATATCACCATATTTAATATATATAAATAAATAAATAAATAAATATATATATATATATAAATAAATAAATAAATAAATAAATAAATATATATATATATATATATATATATATATATATATATATATATATATATATATATATATATATATATATATATAATCAGAAAGTCCTAACATTACTAAGTTTATTTAATAATTTGTTTCTGTAAATATCATACGGACAAAATACTTTATATGTATATAAACCACAATTAATTAGGTAATCTTCAACTAGTAGCGAAAGTCGTTAGGTAAATTAATAAGGATAAAACCTGAAATTATATGTTTTTACTGGTATCACTTGGCAAAAAACCATTACTCATATTTTGTAGCAGATGCATTTCACATTAGATCAATGCATTGTTCGATGCTATGAATTACAATACTGAAGTTTAGTCCGTGACTTTCATATATAATGGTTTTCAAATGGCAACAAAAAAAACCTCTTTCAAAAACATCAAGATGTGTAAGACAAAAATTGTGAGTTCTTATATCAGAATTACTCTGGTCACTGGAATAAAATAAGTAATATAGAAAGCGTATTTGTTAAGGTCAATTTATACTGAGGTTGACAAAGATATATATAAATATATATATATATATATATATATATATATATATATATATATATATATATATATATATATATATATGACAGAATCACAATATCAATTGGCAAAATGTAAAGCGAATTTCTTTTCAATTTTTGATTTTCTTCTTTATACAATATATGGCGGTGGACTATATATTTTTGTTTGTTACTATTTATTTGTTTTTTTCCTTTCTAATTTAAGAAGCTGATAGTGATCCTATAACTTCTCATTCTATCCACGTCTTGTAATGCTTTACTAATGCATAGAACCTTTTTCTTGTAATTTCATTTAGCACATCCTTAAGTAATTTTTATCTCTGGGGAAGCTAGCTCAGTGATAAAAGTGCTTAATTTCGAACATGTAGATCCATGGTTAGAATCTGACAAGGGCTTAAATTATTGAATGAATATTAGAAAAAATTTGTATTAACATCAATTGTCATCCACGATAGGGTTAAAAAAATTTATTTGAACTTGTTTTAATGAATAAAAATATATTTTAATAAAGGTTGAAAATTTGTATAAGATATATATATATACATATATATATATATATATATATATATATATATATATATATATATATATATATATATATATATATATATATATAAGGAGAGGGTGAGCTAATAGAAGGAATTTAAATAATAGTTGATTAAGAAATAACAAGATAAAAAAGAAGTAAATGAGACTAAGCCTAAAACTGCGTAATTGAAAGATCCTAAACTTGTTACACTTTGGTTTACACGGTAATCTACTCTCCTTAACCCTTATTCGCTAATCTACACTTACCAATCTACACTCAGATAGATTCTCTGCATTAAGTCAATAAGTTTGATATGAGAGAAACAACCTATCAAGTCCATTTTTTAAATGCATTTATGATGAACTTTATTGAGGGTGAACATTTAAAAAACTTTAGACTTGGGTAAGATGAATTAATATTCAGTTCTACACTTTCGTATTAGCAGTTAAGTGACTGGTACAATTTCTTTAAGTATGACTGAGGATTGAGACGAGGCAAGCTAAAGTCAAAACATTTATTGTATTTTGTGTTTGACTTGTTGAAGGATTTTTATTAGTCAGTTTTGAATTTGGAAGTGATGCCCATTGCCAGTAGTTATAAGGTTTTGGCATTTAAGTCACAATATATTTGTGATCTTCTGATTATGTTAGCGAAATGGACATCAATTTTTTGAATTTGAAAGTGATGCCCATTGCCAGTAGTTATAAGGTCTTGGCATTTAAGTCGCAATATATTTGTGATCTTCTGACTATGTTAGCGAAATGGACATCAATTTTTTGAATTTGGAAGTGATGCCCATTGCCAGTAGTTATAAGGTCTTGGGATTTAAAAGAAGTTTCTTGATGTAATCATCTTAAATTCACTGATTAAACTAATTTTACACTACTTAACTAAGTGAATACGTAATTGCTTACTTGATGACGCGTTTCAAAAAGATCGTTCCTTTTTCGAAGCTAACCTTCTACTCAGTATAGAAGGTTAGCTCCGAAAAAGGAACGATAGTTTTGAAACTCGTCAGCAAGTAAGCAATTACGTATTCACTTAGTTAAGTAGTGTAAAATTAGTTTAGCTTGGGATTTAAGTCCCAATATATTTGTGATCTTCTGATGATGCTGACTATGTTAGTGAAATGGAAATCAAGGTTGTGTAGATATTTTTAGCCAGGGTTTATATTTGTTTATTAATTAGTTTTGATTTTGCACAACATTTCCTTTGTGTGGTACTTGTTACCTATTTCATAACTTAATTAAATATTGTTTATTGATTGTCAATTATAGTGTTTTGTTTGTTTATGTATATATTTGGCTATTATACATGATTATGACAATGATTTTGGTGTCAAATGATAACCTATCATATTATTCTTATGAGAGCAGTAAAAAAATGGATTATGAAAAGCGATATTTAAAACTCCTGTGGTTCTATTTTATTGCTGGTTTGAAACCTATTCCATTTACAAACAATAATAGATTTCTACTACCATCCCAGGTGGCAACAAACTAATTGATTGTTTTTCCTCTTCTGGATGATTTTCTACTACTATTACCAGCTGCTTATAGATGATGCCATTGGTTTTGCTTCATTTTTGGGTCTATAGAAGTGCTTAAAAAAAATTTAATTGTGTCTTTACAATTTTATTGTTTTGGGTATGCTCTTTTATATAGTTTTCAAGATAGGCACTTCTTGAAACATTGTGTACAGTAACCACTCAGCATATCCATTTCTAATATCATTACAGTTCAATATAATTTTCCACTTCATAATTTTTGATTGAGTCATGAATGGGTATTTGAAACAACTTGACAAAGTTATTGCTGAATACCTTTTAGTTTCTTAATCAAGGTATGTCTATAGTATTGAGTATGTTAACTTTGGATCATTGAGTTAAGTATAGTATTTCAAACATAGCAATTCTGTTTTCATTTTGTAATATATTTGAGGCCTATGTATGGATTTTCTCCTAAGTGTTATACTCTATATTCTTTTAGGTAATTGGCTTAGATAGTTTTTCTTTTTTCAACCAGAATTTTTAAACAACTTTTAGTACAGATATAACTTTTTTATTATTGATCTGTATATGCAAAAACACATCATAACACACTTGTAAATATTTTTTTAAAATAGGAGGTTATTGTTTTTGATTCACAGTAATCTATAAAATAACATTCTAAAATAAAAGTTATTTATTGGGAAGTAGAAACACATTTTTTGTATACTAAAACTTATAAAATATATTTACTTACTGGATTAAGAAGATCTGTAATCTTAGTGTCTGTTCTAAGGGCAGCCGGCATTACACGGGCGACTGTACTACCACATTGGAGGATTTGCATATTGCGGTTGAATACTAGGTGAAAGGGAAACACTCTGCAGAACGTTTTCGGACTCACTTTTGGCTCTGTTCAACAATCATACTTTTTAAAATTGCTAGTTACTCTTTTATATGGTTGTATATTTTACACAAGGAAAAATAGAAACTATTTTCTTGCTTAATCAAATTAAACAATAAAGGTGATGACATATTGTATCATCTTTAGATATAAAAATATTTACATTAAAAAAACCTAATTTACTTAAATAGCAAGTTAACTATTAAATTGTACACTTTTTAATATGTAAAACAAAATTTTAAAAATTACTTCTCTTATGATTTATAATGACATTATGCATAGGCTGAAATGGGTGTCATGTCTTTAGTGTAAGGGCTACTTTAAAGAAAGTTTTTAAAAATTTATATCTAATAGTGTATTATATCTTAATGCTTATTGATTTATTCAATTTGGCTAAAAGTCATTACTTTGGTTTTTCTCAGCAAACACATTTCAAACTTGGTCAGTGCATTGTTCAATGCTGTGAGTCATGGATAAGACAGTCTGTTCAAGTGTGGTGTGTTATTGTGATCTGTGGAGTTTTAATGTTATGTAGTGTGTTGTTCTGATTAAGTTTTTTATTATATGTATTTGAATACAGTGTTTTATTGCAAGTGTGTTTTATTATTTAGTTTGTATTGTGGTTGATTTTTGTGATGTTTGTATGTTTCAAAATTTTGTATTCTGTTCAGTTTATTACTTTTGTTGAAGAAGTGTAGTATTTCTAGGTTTGTGTCAATGTGGGTGTATATTTTTAGTGTGTCTTATGTATGTATTTACAATCACAAGTTTAAACAATTGACTCAATGAGCATTCTTTGTAAGTACTTGTGCAGGGTGATATTTATTTTTGAATCGAAGTAATGGCTGTCAGAAATTTTAATTCAAAGTTTTAAAAGGTAACTTTAAATGTTCATATACAACGTCATATAACTGTGTATGTCTTACTAGTGTATGTTGTATCCCTCTGTGAATGTTGTATGCTTATAATCCTTAGATGCATGTGGCACACATACTTGTACAATCCTTACATGTACACTGTACTTATACTCCTATAATCCTTAGATGCACATTGTAAATATAATGGTACAATCCTCAAAGTCATGCTGTGACTTTACTTGTACAATCGTGAAATGCAGCATAATTTTATATTCCTGAGATGGATGTGGTACACATACATGTACAATCCTTATATGCACACTATACGTATACTCCTATAATCCTTAGATGAGCATTGTACATATAGTTTTTGAATAGTTATCTATTGATAAAGTTGTCAATATTGTTATCTTTTATGGGTATAATCAAATATAAAAGGATATTTATCAATAGTTCTTAGTTTAAGATCATCTCAAAACTATTTTGAACTTATATTATTTTAACAGTGAAAGTTTGAGCTCAGTATGAAAGCTGTTTACAAAACTTGACAAATTATAGTAAATACTCGTACGTGACTAAAATCGGTGGTACATTTGTTAGTATGTTACATTTGCCTATGGTAGCACCTACCTTTTATGGTTATTGAGAATAGCCTTTTTGGGAGATGTGTCTCATTGTCAACTCCGTAGTTATGGTCTGAGTTGGCAATGGACCGTCTCCTGAAACGGCCATCATCAATGATCAAAAATGTAAGTCCTACTATAGGCAAGTGCCATATACTAACATATGTACAAGAGTGTTTTTAGTTAAAATCTAGTAGCTCAAGGCAAGTGCCATATACTAACATATGTACAAGTGTGTTTTTAGTTAAAAACTAGTAGCTCAAGGCAAGTACCATATACTAACATATGTACAAGAGTGTTTTTAGGTAAAATCTAGTAGCTCAAGGCAAGTGCCATATACTAACATATGTACAAGTATGTTTTTAGTTAAAATCTAGTAGCTCAAGGCAAGTGGAATCAAATAATAATATAAATATTTGAAGCTATAAAAGATTAAAAGAGAACCTAATAATCTTTCTGCGACAGATTTAAGCTGAGTACTTTTTTTCTGCATGCCTCGATACAACATATCACCCCCAAAAATGATATTAGTAAAATATTTTTGAACTCAAACTTTAAACATTTCTATAATAGTTTAAAATAAAATGTTACATAGGTTACAACGTGTAAATAATTGTTTTCACAATCATCATCATATATGATGTATAGCAAATTATTAGTAATTATTACTTATACACCATAAAATTTTATCAATAAATTATATTCAATGACCATTTAAGACATAAAAGAATATTTTAATAATGTTTGAAAGCTAGTGAATGCAGTGCTGGTCCTTATATAAATTGTAGCTAGAATAGTTAATATAAATGACATGGAGCGTTAATTGTTATAGATCCCAGTTGATCTAAGCTAATAAGATAAAATGCCTCAATGTTCTCTGAATGATTTGCAATTCATAGCGTAAAGTGATGTTGAGTGGTGGGATGTATATCTATTAATATTCAGTAGACATTGTTGCTGGTAATGGAACAATTATCTCTCCCCCGTCGCTTTATATCATAATGTTTCTACACCTGACAAAAGTTTATTGTTACTGGATGTTTGTGTTACTTGATGTAAAGGTTTTTAAGTACCCTTTTGACTTGTTTAATTTCCTAAAGAAGCTGAAGTTAGCTTTAAGAAACACTTGAATTAATTTGTTTTGACTTTATTATGTTTATAAATTATAATGGAATGAATAATCATGTCTATACTCACTAGTAACACTGAGTTAGGCTTTCAAATTTATTATTGGAAAATTGTCATCAAAGTTAAAATCTCCTTTGTAAAACATTAAAAAATATTCAGGGTGTTTGTAAAAATCAAGCATACATCTCAATTTTCTATAGTGCAAAAACACACTAGAGCATTGTTGTAAGCATTACAATATGGAATTTAATGCAATTAATGAGGAATTTTGGAATTCAAAGTTTTTTAATATCTGAAAAAGATATGAGCTTTGAATCTCACTTGCCTCACAAACCCTGTGATACCTTTAGAGAGTATGTTTTTTACCTTAGAGCACAAATAAAATACAAAATAAATTTTATTTTGTGCGGCTTTAAACCTATTGCAAAGAGCAGTTGTGATTTTGGTAGACTGTATCTACATAGTAACTAAAACAAATTTGCACAGTTATATTTCTAAACATTTTGAGACTTCTTTCATGGGACTGAAGAAGTAATTTTCAGTAATTAAAAATATTTGTGGAAGATTTTGTTTCTAGAGAGTAGGAAAATACATGCAGAATTATTATAAGCTAAAATGAAGTAGACATTGACATATCTGTTAATGTATATGGGACCACCTGGCTGCAGTATACTCATGTGTATATGTAATAGTAATCAACCAATGAAATAGTTATATAGAATTGAGATGAAAATGTTCAAAGTGAAGTCAAAGCTTATAGTGAATGGAAATTATTATATTATTAATGAAGAAAGTCGATAAAAAAAATTAAATTGGTTGTCACCAGATGATGATAGTGCAGCCGGAGCTGGAATGCTCAGTGGAGATATGGAATGATCATAGGATGATTAAGAATCAGTAGAATTGTGGAGTGTCCAGTGAAATGGTGTTATAATAATAAATTGGTAGAATAATCAGTGGAATTTTGGAATGATTAGTGGAATGGTAGATTGACCATTGAAATCTACCAAATGATGGAATGCCAAAGGAATTGTGGAATGGTCAGTGAAAAGGTGAAATGACAGTAAAATGGTGGAACAACCAGTGGAGTGTGGAGTGATTAGTGGAATTGTGGAGTAATCAGTGGAGTGGTGGATTGATTGGTTAAATGGTGGAATGATCAGCAAAATTGTGGAATGATTAGTGAAACAGTTGAATGACAGTGAAATGGTGGAATAATCAGTACAATGGTGGAGATATTAGTGGAATGGTGAAATAATCAGTGGAATCGTGGAGTGATTGGTTAAATGGTAGAGTGATCACAGAAATTGTTGGAATGAGCATTGAAATGGTGGAATGACAGTAAAATGGGGGAATAATCAGTGGAATGGTAGAGAGACCAGTGAAATGGTGGAATAATCATTGGAATGGTGGGGGGATTAATGGAATGGTGAAATGATCAGAGAAATTGTGAAATGATTAGTGAAGCAGTGGAAGAACAGTAAAATTTTGGAATATTCATTGAAACGGCTGAGTGATTAGTGGAATAATCAGTGGAATGATTAGTGGAATGATTGGTTAAATGGAGGAATGATCAGAGAAATTGTGGAATGACAATAAAACAGAGGAATGGTGGAATATACATGGAAATGGCTGTATGATTGTGAAATGGACCAATGGTCATTGGAGTAATGGCGTGATTAGTGAAACCATAGAATGCTTATAGAAATTATGGAATATCCTGCAGAATTTTGGAATGAATAGTTAAATGATAGAGTAATCAGTGGAAAGGTGGAATACGTAGTGGAAAACGAAATGATAAATATTGCTTGATAATGTTACAGCCACTGGAAATTCTTCAATTTTAAATCAAACACTAAGATATCTACATTATAGAAATGCTATACAATCTTTCACACAAGATAAAATTTACATGAATTAAATATTCCACTTTTCATGCCGGTAATGATTTGCATTTACCCAATGATAAGGTTTCCATTTCTTCTATCTGAGGGGGAGCAACTCTTCCTTGGCCCGCCTTCTCTGTTATAAGAAACTGTACATGGTCACAATCTGCTTTGCTTTTAAGGATTTCCATCTGAACATCGGTGTCATGGAGCTTGCTGGCAACTGTCTGTGGAAAATAAACTTATGTAAGTCTAAATGTTAAGCTTATTGATTGTTGTTAGCCAACGTTCTAACAAAATATAATTAACAAGTAATATAAACAAAAAATTTTCCTACTTTTATTAATTAAACAAAAAATCAACTGCTATTCAATTCAAAAAAAAAATTGAGTGTATGAACTAATTAGAACGAATTGAATAACAAAGAAAATTAATTCATTTTTACAAGGCCTCTGCCAATAGTTCAATACATCTGTAAGTAAAAAATAAATTCTGTTAAAATTTATTTATTTAAAAAAAAAACAAGTTGAAAAATTCAATAACTATGTAAAAACTTTATTGAAACCATAGCTATAAAATTAATAACAAATATACGATACACAATAAAACAAAAACTAATTTGTATGAAAATCAAATAAATGGTAAATCTAAATTTAATTTCCTACCCTGACAATGCCAATGACTATATGTTCAAGTCCTGGCCTATCTGAGTAGTAATGGAGAATTAATGCACCATCTTCTGGCCTCTCAGTGCAACGGAATGAAGGAGCCCTCATTCCTGGATAGAGTGTGCCTAGGTGGTCATGCAGTGCATCAAGGTTCTGTAATTTAATGACAGAAAAAATTAATTACGTCTGAAACAAAATTGTTGTAAATATTAAAATTGTTTAAACATTAGCAATTTTTAATGAAAATTTGTAAGTGATGTCGTTACGAAGAAGTAAATGACACAAAACTAATGGTTTAAACACCATCCACTGAGCACAAAGGAAAGATCTTAATTTTAATTTATTACTTCTTTAAATATAAGGTTGAAACGTTCTTCGATGTCGTCAGATTCCAAGTCTGCACTTCTTTTTATCTGTCCAGGAGTGCTCCTTCACCGTTCTCGGTCCTTCCAGCTACAACCTGGTCTTTCTTGATTTCTTTGTCTTTGCATTCTCCACCTGTTATGGTAGTCTGTTACATGGCATGCTTTGAATGTGCCCACAGCATTTATTTGTGATGCCTTTGTATCATCACTGACTGTATGGGAAACCTTCATTCATTACCTGTCATTGGTAACCCTCTCCAGTTTAAATTTTTCGGCAGTTCTCTCCAAAAAGTCCATTTCAGTAGGTTACAGTTTTTTCTATGCTCTCTCTTCCAGTTGCCATAGCTCTTCACAGCTATGCAATTATACTGGGGAGGTCTTATTCCAAATTCTAAGTAAATGCTTTTATTCTAAAGTGAAAGGAGAGTTAGAGAAAGAGCAATTGGGTTTCAGAAGGAAAGAGGTACATATATCTTAAATTATTTGTGATAGAATTATATTATTATTTATTAGAATTATTGAGGAAGTTTTTATAAAGAAGGGGATGTTTAAGTGTTTGGATTAAAATCACAGTGGGACTAGGAATTAAATAAATCAAAGAGTATTGGTAGGATGGCAAATAGTTTGTTGAGCTAATTTGCTACTTTGTAAGTCACAAAAATTACAGCAAAACCCACAGAGTCATGCTAAATGGCAAAACATTTGTGTAAATAATAAAAGACCTTTGTGAAAGATCGAATAAATCTGTGTATTTTCCCCTCCAATATATATAAGCCATAAATGGTTTGCTTTATATAAACTTTGGCTTTTTATTGGAGCTGATTGTAAAGTATCCCATACTCTATGATTCAAACAAGTTTTATGATTAGTTTAAACTATTTACGTGCTTTTTTATACTTTTTTCCTTCTGTTGCTTTGTTCTTTTATATTTTCCTATATTTCTTTATAATTTGATTCCCTTATAACTTTTATGCCTGATTTTATTCTATGTATTTTATGGTAGCTTTCTGTACTAAAAATTGTAGTTTCAGAAATCTATCATGGCCTTGAGGGACGCAGCGAAAATTTCTTTCAAAAGGGTTGTGTTATGAGGCAGTGTATAGGAGCTATTTGACATCACCAAGATAAAATTTTGGAGAGTATAGTGCAGATCACGTTGAACTGCATTTGGCTTTGAGAGATCGCACGAGATCTCTTGTGTACTACCACTTCTTAAAACATGTTACATATTCAGAATGTTCTATACATCAACAGCTTCTGCATTTGACATCTCTACTCATATTTCAAGATTGTTATTTCATACTGAAGCTAATTTATCATCAACTTTATCTAATATCAACCATCTGCAAGTCAGTGTTTTGACAGTTCTTATCATGTTTGTAGGAAAGTATTTATACTGACCCTCCACCTCCCGTCTCGCTTACTGTCATCTCTCAAGGCCAAGTGCACGGCTACGTGGTCCGCACTATAAATGCCATTTTACGAAATTAAACATCAGTTACGCTTTAAAGTTACAGACAAGTGAACCAAATAAGTGAGTTATTTCCTTCTCAGATAAAATACTAATGAACATTAAATGAAATACACACGCATAGGGTGAATAGGTAGATCTATATAATGTTAAAGTCTTGCAAGCAATAACAACTTATTAAATCCAAACTTTAAACTTACATTCACATAAACTACAGTTATAAAACGAGTTACAGTACTCAGTTGAGACTGCAGTAACAGTTGATACTACTCGAACTACTATTTGAACGTTCGTTAGGAATTTCATCTTCTGTTATGGTGATCCTGCCTTTGATATAAGCCAAAAGTGAAGACTTTGTTAACACATATTTATTAACAGCTCTAAGATTATTCCTTTTATAAAAAAATATCTTGAATTTGTACTTGAGTTAAATTATGAAACTTTGAAACTATTCTGAAAATTTGTACAAAAATAATAAATTTAAAGACGTTATTGTATATTCAAAGGAAACTTAATAATCATTTTTGGGTTTAAACCCCTTATAACAATGGCTTTATAATCAGTCCCAATATCCTGTATTTCATAATTGTTTTTCCTCTTTAAAACATCTCCGCTTGGACATTTCACTTTAGAATGGCATTTTAAAGCTCAGATAGCCTGGTGATGTACTACTCATTTTGCCTTAATACTGTGTACTATCCACTCTAAAGACATTTATCTTAAACAAAATAAGGTATAAATTGTTTTTTTTTCTTGTATTTTATTTTCAATTATCTATAGAAACTGCATGGACTTTGTAAACGTTTTAAAATAATTTTCCCTCGACCTGGGTAAGGCGATAAACTACATCTCGGCGGGAGAAGTGAAGGCTCTAGGAGGTACGCGTGTTGGCGGCATGTCCGTCAACATATCCAGAGAACCAATGCCCTTCTCCTTAACTTAGCGAGTGGATTTTGCCATTACATCGTATCCATACCATTTCATGTCTGGAAGCGTTGATGGTGTAGTGATTTCTATCAGCCGGACAGTCTAAATGATCATGCTAGCAACATAACATTAAACCTTCAAAAACTTGTATCCTTCAAATCAATGCCATTAGATGTATGGTTGGGGACTGAAGAAACAGTTAAACCTAAATAGAGCCCTTGTAAGTGGTGCCAACAATAGAAATAAAACCAAGGATAAAGTACTGGGCCAGGTATCTCTATAGAGGTGAAACGATTTCTCTTACAAAGGAATTTGATGATACAGACTAAGATTTTGTAGAAGCTACTATCTTATACTCCTGATATCTGTATATTTCAGCATTGAACTGGGAGGGTATGTTAGGTCCCAGTATGTATATGTAGAGTGGCAAAGTAAACACATCAGAGCACACTTAGAGGTAACATTCGATACATTCTATATATTAATGATGCAATATAATGGTAAAGCCTTGTTCAAACTATTAGACAAAGTCGAGCGTTTGTCTATAGAATTGTCTAGGTATGTCTCTAGACATGTTAAGACATTTTAGAGTCTTTGTTGCGTCTACACACTCGTTAGTAGTAGACATGGCTGATCTTTTTGGGATCGTTGCTTGCATCGTTATAATTTTGAATAGAGAAAGCAAGCAGAAGAGAGCATTGGAGGAGGCGTGAAATTTTCGCAGAAGGGCTTCGCTTCGGTTTCAATTTACTTTCAGCGCTGAAATATTAAGACACCATGGGGTTCCAAACTTTACCCGTTTGACTCCAAATGATTTTGAAGAATTTCTGCTTTTAAGCAGAAATATTGGGAAACGAGAAAGCACATTTACAGACACCATTTCACCATATGGATTTGCTTTCCACATTTATATGGAAATTATTATTATTTTTTCAATTTGTAACTTCCCATAAACAATTTACACACTGAAAATCTTCTGAAACGTTTTCCATAGACCACATATTTTAATAATAAAAACAACCGGAAACAAAACTTGAGCGAAACAAACAAAAGCAATAGTATTCCTCACGACTCGCTGATAAAAACATCTGAGATGGGAGACCAATATTCTGCGGTTTTGTTGCAAAGTCATGTCTAAAGAGACTGGGTTTGTCTACAGACAATCGCTCGATTGTATCTGGACTTTGTCTAAAGACAGAAATCACTCGACTTGGTCTAATAGTGTGGACAAGCTTCAACATTTAGATTCACTAGTGTAATACTGTACAATAAAAATATTTAAAAAACTGTGTTTTGTACAAGTTTCCTACCTGGAGAAAATCTCTGGGCGTTGCTCCCAAAACCTGAAGGATCTTGTCGTATCCAGAGTCCTGGCAGAACTCGAAAAACATTTTACCAAACAATTCCAAGATTGTGTTGGCTGGAATTTCTGAAATAAAAAGTAAAATACTTTTGTCATACACACATAGTTCAAACCATCAAACGACAAACACAATACCGAGTACAGTAGAACTCCAGCTATCCGAATCAAATGGGATAAACAAAAATTGGGAAAATTAGATTTGCTTTGGAAAAAGGGTTAATTTAATTAATAACTTTATGCACGCTGCAAATGGAAAAAAACTCTAGTTTTTTTAGTTTTATATTTTTTCCATCATCTTTTTCACAAAGAAACAGACAGGAAACTGGGTTTTCCATAGAAGGTGGTTGAAAAAAACACTTGCAAACGACCTATTGTAATTCTTTTTTTATTCACTGCTT
>JBAIZL010000004.1:143289731-143292231 GCA_036971475.1 Prosapia bicincta | reverse complement strand
CGGTTGTTGTGCTAAATAGAAATTATTCTTGATGAAGGGAATGTGATGTTTTGTAAAAATATAAATTAAGGTTTTTACTAATTAGATATGATTTTAAGGATGTGTTATGAGGAGGTGTGAAATTAAAGCTAAATACATTCGAGTTTAATGGTGAAATACAATAAAAAGAATGTGTACAAAAATCAAGAAAGATAAAAAATTACATCTAATGAACTTTCTGAACAGCCTCGTTTTCCCACTTGAAGATTACAAGTATAGTTATGATGCGAGTGGTGTTTTGACTTGAATAAAGCCTGCCTGTCTAGCTCGAAACGGTTCTCTAACGACTCCTCATTGAGCAATAAATTATGAGGGATTATAGGTACCAGATGAACCTCCTGCCCCCACGAATCCAGCCTCAAGCTTCTAGCTTCTGAACCCAGAAGGTTTGCTTATCCAGGATCTTGGAACTTGATGCCAATACTAGGGACACCAGTACGTAAGAGCCTAAAGTTTTCCGTAAAGTCTGTATTACTCTAAACAGATAGTGTGGCTTCACCCACTTTTCCAGAATTACTTGGAACCAGACGAATCTTCCAAACGGCTGGGTTTACATGTGTTCAACACCCCATCTGGTTCGTTTGGTCCACGTATTACACGAATAAATATATAAATATCGCAATATGTATTCTTGTGTATTAATAAAGAACTAAGTCAAAATACAAATACAAGAATTTACAATTCAAAGCTTTTCGTTGGCTAACAGTACCAACATCATCAGGAATATTAAACAATTAAAATTAACATATGTCAATTATATATATATATAAATATAAATATATATATATATATATATATATATATATATATATATATATATATATATATATATATATATACATATATGATCATTTCGAGGTTCATCCAATTTCGAGGTTCATATAATTTCACGACAAAATCTACTTTACCTGGTAACTAGCCCAGGTTCAGGCAAGTGTGTATTTCGCATTGGTAGGGAATTCATTCTGGGACACAAGGTCATGATGTCCTGAACCTAGTCCTAGGGAGGGAGAGAGAGAGATAAAAAGAGAGGGAGAGAGATACAGAGACCGGATAGAGATGGATAGATAGATAGATAGATAGAGAGATGGATAGATAGATAGATAGAGCGAGCGAGAGAGAAAAAGAGAAGGAGAGAGAGAAAGAGAAAGAGAGAGAGAGAGAGAGAGAGAGAGAGACAGACATACAGAAAGAGACAGTACTTCTCAATTAATATCCCTCCAGAGTAGGTCAATTTTATAGGATAAGGTTCTGCTACATATCAGATCAGTTGAACTACAAAAACAGAAAACTTGAAAAATAGCTTGCAGCTACTGTGTTGTATTTTTTAATTATAAATAAACAGAACCTCTTAAACGGTAAAAACCTTTTATTTACATCCTGATGTACTACCTAAGGAGTTAGTCTTGTAGTAATTTACTCTGAAGACGCATGTTTTGCAATAGAAATCTACATCAGCGCTTGAATAAATCGTTTTAATGATTTATGAGGTTCTATGTATTTAAAAAGAAAATTGCAAAATTTACATTTACAATAATGTTAAAACTAAACTTAACTGCCAACCATAGTAGATTTTTTAAAACAAAATTGGCGAAGATTTTCCCAAATAAAATTCTTTTCACTACACAAACATACCTTTATAGGCGCGCCATCAAAAAAAGAAAATAACCTAAACCTGTGATGAAATTTCCGCCCCTTGCGCTAATAATATAATTTGATTATTATTTGGTTCAAATATGGAAGGGTCTTTAATCCGGCGTTTGACGTCGATAGGCGACTACAAAGTCACTCGCCGATAATATTAACCATTTACCTTTAATGCGAACGTGTTAATCTCTGACAGTCTGTCCTGATCCGATTAACCAATTACATTCCCTCCCGTCGTTTATTTTCCCGCCTACGTTTTTGCATATATTCGACGCTTAAAGGATAGCCATAGCGACGGGAAATGTGTGGCTATCTCGAATTAGGGGCAGTTATAAATGCACGGTCATTGTGATGGGATTGGACAGAGTTTATTTGTTTGTGACACAATGTGTGGAGGAACAAAGAAATGGAGTGTTAAGCTAGTGTGCTAGGATTAATAATTTTTCATATCTTCGACGCTTAAAGAATAGCTATAGCGACGGGAAATGTGTGGCTATCTGGAGTTAGGGGCAGTTATAAATGCACGGTCATTGTGATGGGATTGGACAAAGTTTATTTGTTTGTGACACAATGTGTGGAGGAACAAATAAATGGAGCGCTAAGCTAGTGTTCGAGGATTAATAATTTTGCATATGTTATAAGTATTATGTGAACGTCTTTAACATGTAATAGAAACAAAAATGTTTTAAAGTCAATTCCTACTTATGTTAACAAAGAAAGATTTTATTTAAATTAATTTTTATTAAATAATTACAATTAATAGAAATAAACTGACATAAACTATACGTTAAAACAGCAGTTCTACCGCGTAAAC
>JBAIZL010000004.1:143119731-143287231 GCA_036971475.1 Prosapia bicincta | reverse complement strand
ATATAAGTGTGTGGAAATTTCATTTGTCTACGTTAGTATTTATCATGTAAGTGTTAATTGTACAAAAATTGTTAAAATTAATAAATTATGTATATTATAAGAAATCTACATAAGATTAGAGAGTTCTTAGTGACGAAAGTTCGAAGTATATAGTTATCATAGCTATTTCAAACTTTTACTATTACACTCTCTGTAACTCTTAGGTTTACGAGAAATGAGCATGCTCGTTACTAGGAAGATATGTAATTTTGAAACACTCGTTTGTTTATTCTCAAGTCCACATTTAACAATCACTTTGCTAAAATCTGGCTTCCAAACTGAATCGGTAAATACCGGAAAAATCATTTATTATTTGTAAAATCTTTACATTTTCCATATTATGTTAAAAAAGAATAATATTTACTAGTAAAATCTAAGATTTACCAACATACGAGCTTTTGTAGAAATATAAGCACTACAGACTCAAACAGACAAAAACACGGCGTCGAGTAGGCAAATTATTGTCCTTGGTAACAGTGAATCAGTAAAGAAAGTAAATGATAGAAAAGTATGTAGGCATAACGTGTGTAGATCTAATGACATTTAAAGAATACTTTGAGGAAGAACTTGAGAAGGAGGATATTGTGTGACAGAGCCAATATACCACAGTAGTTCATATTGGTCTAACTAAACAGTTCCGTTCTGTCTTTATATTCACATCTCAATTCTTTTGGCAACAGTGCAAATTAAACGAATCATCCTTCAATAACTTCAACTTATCGGGACATAGAAGAGTCACACAGTGTCGTAAATTTCCAATGATAATGTGTCGCTCAGCTTAACCTCTGGCGCCGTCAAATCGGACATGGCTAAAATAAAATGCATTTTAAACGTTTTGTCTCCGGCGTCAAATGAAAACAACTCTGTTCAGTTAACCCTCTCGCGTCTTGTTAATCATGGAGGCCGTGACGGTTTTCTCAATTACACCCTTAAAGTCAGCAGTGCCGAGAAGTTTTCACAGTTAACATTCTGTCCCAGTATAAAGTCAGATTGTATTGCAGCGTTTCTCTTATTAGGTTCAGTTTATAACAAAATCTTATACAATACGTTTTGTTTATGACAATATAAAAACAAGTAATATAAAAAAAATTCAAGTCAATTCCTACTTTGGTCAACAAAGATAAATATTATTTTAGTTAGTTCTTATTAAATAATTACAATTAATATAAATAAAGTAACCTAACGTATGCGTTGAAACAGCTGTTCTACCACATAAAGTATAATATAAAATCATCTGTTTCATGAAATCATATGTTATCACTTTTTTAAGCCGTATGGGGCGAAATAACTATATCGCATACTTTGCCCCTTTTGTGAATAGTTTCTCTCACATATAAAACTAAAATTGATTTATTAGCTTTGATTCTAACGAAAATTTATGGACTAAAGAAATTGACGGATGATTTTCTAATATAGTCGCTATAAAAAAATATTTTCACAAATATGTCATTAGATTTTGTCTTTAATATTCATAAAAAATACTATAATCTGACTATAATCGATTTTTAACAGAACACAATTCGATTGTTTACGTAACAAACTAATCCCATCAGTTTGAACATGACCGTTTAGGTTGTAGAGATCGAGGCGCTGTCTGTTGGTAGTAAATGTAAGCAGGAAAGGTTTCTGATTTGTACTTGGCAATTTTCGTTATGTTCCAGCTAATTGTGGCGTCATTTCGTCGCATACTGAACCACGTTTATTGCTCACACGAGTGGATTAGAGCCCCGTTACGTCACTAAGTTAATTAGCCAGGTTATGGCTTCGGGAAGTTATTAAACAATGTAGTTACCGTAGTTTGCAGAGCCGTGGAAGGTAATAAAACAGAGGCGACTGGAAGAGCTCAATAAGTTATGTCTTTTAGTTTGTAGATAGCTGGCATAATACTGTAGTATCGTACAACAATAAAGCCTCGCCCATTGTTGTTCTACCATGACAATTACCATTCGTACTGTCGAAACGTCCGATTTTCGTCGAGAAAAATAATTTTAAAGAAATTATTTTGGAATCCATAATAACAAAAAAAAAATAATAAAATAAAATAAAACTATCTCAATAGATACACGGTTTGTTAAAATTAACACTGCTTCAGAGACCCCTGGTATTTACGAGGCTACCCTATAAAAAAATATTTTCACAAATATGTCATTAGATTTTATCGTTAATACTTTCAAAAAATACTATGAGCTCGCTGTGATTGATTTTTAACGTATCATAAATCGATTGTTGTCGTAACAAACTAATGCCGTCTAGTTTAATAATGCCCGTTTAGGTTGTAGAGATCGAGGTGCTATCTATTGGTAGTAAATCTAAACAGGAATGATCCCTGGTTTGCACTATTCCGACTAATCCCAAAAGGTAGATAACAAAGCCTTTATTTTGGTTGCTTATGGTACCTCCACTCGTTTGGCCCAATAATGTAAAAGTATAATTTTTTCTGATCGGTTTCAGAGAGCCAGGTGAATCGGTTTCTCTAATCATCTACATCCACACCTAAAGGATCGATGATATGGTGGAACATTAACGGCACTGCGTTAGAAGTAACAAAGAGAATCTTAAAGTAATTGCGACAGATGTGTCTCTTATGTTATTTTCTAATCACGGGATGCATCTCCACTAATCGAACAATCTCTGACTAAGAGAGTATTAAGTTTATAGATCGAACTTCGTTACAGAATGACTTTCTAAATACGTATTTAAACTTTGCTACTGCTTCCAACAGCTGTACCGTACAACCTTACCACCTGTTGCATCTACATTCCATAAGTGACAACCTTAAACAACATGATCGTCTAGATCTTATAAAACAGTCACATATTCCGTTTTTTCAGCACGTCTACCGGAGGTGCAGTTAGCTGCACCTACCAAGGCTGTCGCAACAAATCCTAATAACACATGACAACACATATTCCGTTTTTTCAGCACGTCTACCGGAGGTGCAGTTAGCTGCACCTACCAAGGCTGTCGCAACAAATCCTAATAACACATGACAACACATATCCCGTTTTTTCAGCACGTCTACCGGAGGTACAGTTAGCTGCACCTACCAAGGCTGTCGCAACAAATCCTAATAACACATGACAACACATATTCCGTTTTTTCAGCACGTCTACCTTAGGTGCAGTTAGCTGCACCTACAAAGGCTGTCGCAATAAATCCTAATAACATATGACAACACATATTCCGTCTTTTCAGCACGTCTACCGGAGGTGCAGTTAGCTGCACCTACCAAGGCTGTCGCAACAAATCCTAATAACACATGACAACACATATTCCGTTTTTCAGCACGTCTACCGGAGGTGCAGTTAGCTGCACCTACCAAGGCTGTCGCAACAAATCCTAATAACACATGACAACACATATTCCGTTTTTTCAGCACGTCTACCGGAGGTGCAGTTAGCTGCACCTACCAAGGCTGTCGCAATAAATCCTAATAACACATGACAACACATATTCCGTTTTTTCAGCACGTCTACCGGAGGTGCAGTTAGCTGCACCTACCAAGGCTGTCGCAACAAATCCTAATAACACATGACAACACATATTCCGTTTTTTCAGCACGTCTACCGGAGGTACAGTTAGCTGCACCTACCAAGGCTGTCGCAACAAATCCTTATAACACATGTCAACACATATTTACACACACATATAGCACAAGGACTTAAATACATTTACTTTGTGTAGATGTAAATGTTGTGAGACTTCGATTGGTAACAGGTGTCTTCAGGATAGTTAGAGTATGCTGTAATTTTCTTATACTCCAAGTATGGAAACATCCCTACCAGGACAGGGGCTGGACTAAGGGTAGCTTTAATATTTGCCCCACGCTCTACCTTTGCTACATCTCATAGAAAGGAGTTTGATACCTCTACTTTATGTATGCTAACATTCACTGGTCTATTACTTTTTACGACATATTCGATTTGAATGATTACCCTAATTCATAAGAAATACCTCAAAGGTTATAACTTATACATCTCAACTTAGGCTGTCCCCTTGTCGCTCCTCTGGAGCACTTTGCTTCTGGTGGTTTCTTTGGTAACAAGTCACTGTATTTGTGTGGTTTTTACCGTAAACGTTTCCACTTTTTCCTATAGATTTATAAACTGGTCTTTAATCCTTCAAACATTTCAGTAAAATTCTCAAAACAAAATGGATATTAATATAATGTTTCCTCTCTTATCCTTATGATTTTGGAAGGTACATTGCCCTTACACTGGGGAACGGGATATTTACGAAAAATAATTTAGGAGAGGCACCGTGGCCTTACACTGGGGTACAGGGTATTTACGAAAAATAATTTAGGAAGGCACCTTGGCCTTACACTGGGGATCAGGGTATTTACGAAAACTAATGTAGGATGGTACAGTACCCTTACACTGGAGAACAGGATATTTACGAAAAATAATTTAGGAAAGCACCGTGGCCTTACACTGGGGAACAGGGTATTTATGAAAACTAATGTAGGATGGTACAGTGCCCTTACACTGGAGAACAGGATATTTACGAAACTAATGTAGGATGGTACAGTGCCCTTACACTGGGGTACAAGGTATTTACGAAAAATAATTTAGGAAGGCACATTAGCCTTACACTGGGGAACAGGGTATTTACGAAAACTAATGTAGGATGGTACAGTGCCCTTTCACTGGAGTACAGGGTATTTACGAAAAATAATTTAGGAAGGCAACTTGGCCTTACACTGGGGAACAGGGTATTTACGAAAACTAATGTAGGATGGTACAGTGCCTTTACACTGGAGAATAGGGTATTTATGAAAGCTAATGTAGGTAGGTACAGTGCCCTTATACTGGGGAACAGTATATTCAAGAAAGCTAATGGTGCCAGTACTACACCTCAACCGCTTAGTATTACCCTAGACACTCATTTTATAGGATGGTACAGTGCCCTTACACTGGGGAACAGGATATTTACGAAAACTAATGTAGGATGGTACAGTCCCCTTACACTGGGGAACAGTATATTCAAGAAAGCTAATGGTGCCAGTACTACACCTCAACCGCTTAGTATTACCCTAGACATTCATTTTATAGGATGGTACAGTGCCCTTACACTGGGGAACAGGGTATTTACGAAAACTAATGTAGGTAGGTACAGTGCCCTTACACTGGAGAGCAGGATATTTACGAAAACTAATGTAGAATGGTACAGTGCCCTTACACTGGAGAACAGGATATTTACGAAAACTAATGTAGGATGGTACAGTGCCCTTACACTGGAGAACAGGATATTTACGAAAAATAATTTAGGAAAGCACTGTGGCCTTACACTGGAGAACAGGATATTTACGAAAACTAATGTAGGATGGTACAGTGCCCTTACACTGGAGAACAGGATATTTACGAAAAATAATTTAGGTAGCCACCGAGGCCTTATACTGGGGAACATGTTATTTACGAAAACTAATGTATGATGCTACAGTGCCCTTACACTGGAGAACAGGATATTTACGAAAAATAATTTAGGTAGCCACCGTGGCCTTATACTGGGGAACATGTTATTTACGAAAACTAATGTAGGATGCTACAGTGCCCTTACACTGGAGAACAGGATATTTACGAAAAATAATTTAGGAAAGCACCGTGGCCTTACACTGGGGAACAGGGTATTTACGAAAGCTAATGTAGGTAGGTACAGTGCCCTTACACTGGGGAACAGTATATTCAAGAAAGCTAATGGTGCCAGTACTACACCTCAACCGCTTAGTATTACCCTAGACATTCATTTTATAGGATGGTACAGTGCCCTTACACTGGGGAACAGGGTATTTACGAAAACTAATGTAGGATGGTACAGTGCCCTTACACTGGAGAACAGGATATTTACGAAAAATAATTTAGGAAAGCACCGTGGCCTTACACTGGAGAACAGGATATTTACGAAAACTAATGTAGGATGGTACAGTGCCCTTACACTGGAGAACAGGATATTTACGAAAACTAATGTAGGATGGTACAGTGCCCTTACACTGGGGAACAGGGTATTTACGAAAAATAATTTAGGAAGGCACCTGGGCCTTACACTGGGGAACAGGGTATTTACGAAAACTAATGTAGGATGGTACAGTGCCCTTGCACTGGGGAACAGGGTATTTAAGAAAGCTAATGTAGGTTGGTACAGTGCCCTTACACTGGGGAACAGGGTATTCGAGAAAGCTAATGGTGCCAGTATTACACCTCAACTGCTTAGTATTACCCTACACATTCATTTTTACACACTTATTCGTCCTGTAGTTAATAAACTACAGAAATAATTTGGTGCTACCAAGGATCGAATCCAGGACCATATTCTTTATAGTGAATACCTACTAGGAGTTCTTTTAATAATCATTTCCCTATCGATTTTCTTCTTTTCGGTACCTTTTTCAATTCATTATATTAGTTTACACTCTACTTACCTTTGTTCGAATTTTCAATCGTTAATAAAATATTTTTTGTTCATCCACTCAAGTTCACAACATTTTTAAAACTTGAAAGATGTGATAATTGATGTAATACAGTTTTTCAGATAATACTGCAGTTATTAAATTTATTGAAATAATTTTAGTTATATATGGGGGAAACACTTTTCACAAAAAGGGAAAGTATGCAATATATTTGTTTGTGCAATTCGGCAATAAGTGATAACATATGATTTCATAAAACAGCTGATTTTATAATATAGGTTATGCGGTAGAACAGCTGTTTTAACACTTAAGCTATATTACTTTATTTATATTAATTGTAATTATTTTATAAAAATTCATTAAAATAAATTGTTTGTTTTGTTGGATTAAGTAGGAATTGACTATAAAACTCTTTGTTTATATTACTTGTTTCAACCCAATGCAACTCAGAATCTCTAAGAGTCACGACTATGTCAAAAACCCATCTTCAATTTAATATTTTGTCTCGTATTGATAGAAAGTCCAAAATAATTCTTTGAAATTATGTGATTGACTCCCTTACCTTCCACATGGCTGTAAATACACTAGGTCACAGATAGCCTACCATAGGAATGGGACACTGTACACGCCAACAATGTTACTTCTCACTCACCTTTTGCTAAAACAATACTACTTACACTTAGCAAACAACAACCAACAATACTGGAACCGTGTATAAAAATAAACCAGTTTTAAGTCACTGTCCAGATAAAGTTGATAACAGTTCCCTTAACATGGTTTTATAAACCATAACATTGCAGTAACATCTTGTGTGAGAAAACAGCGTCTCATGCTCTATATTCCGTAACATTTTACGAGTCATTACATGCAAGGCACGTAACACGGATATGCATGTAACTGGGACACAATGCTAACTATGAATATTTACACGTAAAAAACGTATCCGGTTCTATCCTGCGGGATTACACACGTTAACACGCTGCATATTCTCACCATACGGGAAACTATACCAAGACTTTGACTGGAAACTTCAACTTCAGTGATTCGTCTTGATTCGTCCACAGAATTATTCTATTGTCTAAACGTTTGGTTCACAATGAGGTTTATGGTCGTAATACAAGCCTGACGAGAGACGCGGCCGTAATAGTTATACGGCCGTATAACCTTAAACTAACCTTAAACTGAAATTAAATAATAAAAATTTTGAATTTATTTTGTATAGATTCAAAATTAATTTTTAAATTTAACTAATTAGTTAAAATTTGAATTTTAAAGAAGTATGTAGGCCTAATTTGACTTTGGTTATTATTTTAGTGTTTTAGGTTTTTTTGTAAAAGTAAATCTGCGTAATTATGAAAATTATTGTAATTTCTCTTTTTCGTGTCTATTTGAAGAGAAACATGCAATTTACTTATTCTTTCACTGCATCACTAAAATCAGGCTGGATAGGCGCAGGTTTGTAATCGATATGCATCACTCTATCACTGAATTAATTATCTAAAACCATGATCTGTGTCTTTAGATCATAAGTTGAAATAAAAATAAAAGACGTGCTAAGTAAGGATATGGAAATTCTCCGCCATCGGTTGTCAAGACGTTCAAATCTTAGCTACTCTTCCGGCAATGGCAATGGTAGTGCATACCTGTTGAGGAACTAACCTTTCCGTTTACAAACAATACTTTTTCACACTCAATATACAATTTTTCATATACACAGAAACAAAATTATTTAAAGTATATGACTAAAAACATCAAATGTAGTGTTCGTATTTAAGAGTGCTTTATTCATAAAGATTTATTAAAGATCCTCATGATACTGGACTGTGATTTGAAAATTTGCCCTACAATGGAAGTTACCCGTAAGGAGAGGTTTTCGTAAATATCTAAATACGTGACTGCTTCTAAAATTAACTCAAACACTGAGGATCAAGAAGGCAAACAAGTGCAAAGTAGAAACATATTGATTTAAAGGTTAAACGCATTGATGATGGATATTCTTGAAGCAGGCTAGCAGCTTCTGCATAAACAAAGTAATGATACTGTTTCAAGCAGCCCCACACGACGAGTTGAAATTTTTGTGTATTTGAAATGTAATGGCGCTGCCTAATAGGGCTGTTCTACTGCAGACGCAATTATCCTGGCCATTTAACAGAAACAGGTGGTACTGGAGCGAAGGATTTACTTCTTAAAGGAAGCCTAATTGAATTTGCTACCGTCAGCTGCAATAACTCGAGTAATTCCTTTGCTAGCTCCTGTAATTAGGGTGGCCGTGACGAGTAGCTTTTTTAATTAGACCGACTCGTGTTAAATGTTTTGTGACTGTTGTAAGGAAAAGTGCAACATGTATCAATATACTTTCTCTTTCTACACACGCATACACGCACACACACACAAACACATACACACACACATACGCATGCACACAAACACACAAACACATACACACACACATACTCACTCACACACACACACACACACACACACACACACACACACACACACACACACACACACACACACACACACACACACACACACACACACACACACACACACACACACACACACACACACATACACACACACACACACACACACACACACACACATACACACACACACTCACACTCACACACACACACACACACACACTCAAACTGGCATCACATTTATACTGATTGATTAAGGTAGAAAAGGACAGCTGATTCATGCTCCAAAATTACGAATTATTGAATCTTGGTTTACCATTTCCAATTTGACTAAAGTACAAGAAGTAGGAATTTGTAAATAGTATTTAACGGTCAATCATATAGTTAATTTAACGGTCAATCATATAGTTACAGCAGCAAATCGCCCGTCTGGTGTCGACCGTATGTCAGCTGAAGTGAAACACGGTGACAGGTCGCGGTGAGGTGCCGCTTTAGAAACGTGTGGACAGCTGACGGAGACAGATTGCCCTACTGGCGCATGTAAGGTTAGATTTAGAAAGGAGCCAATCCTTTATCATAATAAAAAAAGTTTAATTTAATTGTGATATTTTGGAAACTTTTTTTACTTAGGTATTATTACAAACATCCATACAAGCCTTGTAATTAAATAGTATAATTTATCAGACGGAGGTTTCTTGAGAAAACAAACTGTAAAGTAAATTTTTTTAAAATTACTTCAGATTTTTTAAACAAAACATAATAATTTATAGCTTATTTTATTATTACCAATAATTTTATTATTACAATAAACAAACTACCTTAAATAATAATATGCCTCACATTTTTCTATTGATTCTTTAGTAACGTTTATTAAAATGTCTAATAAAAATTATCAGAGTATTTTTCGGAAGGGGCGCGGGACTCTCTTTTACGCACAGCACTGGCTTAGCTCCAATATTTTAGTGAATTGTTTTTTCTTTGTATAATAATAATGATTCAAATAATTGTCATAGCGTACGACGAATATTTGTTAAACATCGAGACGACTTTGTTAACAATGTAGAATTCTTTTCACTTCTAAAAGCAGTCGAGCTTAGATAAGCAGTTTTAGACACTTCCTTGTTAGGAAATCTCAACTGGACAGAAATCTAGTTGCTGAGCGATGACAGTATTAGAGATAACGGAGACAAAACTTTGACAGTGTAATCAGTTACATACATACGATTAATTTCGTCAGAGAGAGATAGATAAAAACATGAATATATATAAATAGGAGGGAGAGAGAGAGAGAGATAAATAGAGAGAGAGAGATAGGAGAAACTACAAGAAACACAAAAGTATAAGTAGAAGCAGAAGTGTAAATTAGTAAGTAAACACACACACAAACACACACACACACACACACACACACACACACACACACACACACACACACACACACACACACACACAAACACACACACACACACACACACACACACACACACACACACACACACACATAAACACACACACACACACACTCTCTCTCTCACACACACACACACGCACGCGCGTGTGTGTGTGTGTGTGTGCGTGCGTGTGTGTGTGTGTGTGCGTGTGTGTGTGTGTGTGTGTGTGTTTTTTAAGGAGGTGGGGGAAAGATCTTCAAAAGACACCCGATGTTATGGGTAGTGTCGGATTCATCTCAGTATGGAGCCGAGACGCCTACCGACTAAAAAACCCCCCTTCTCCTCTTTCCAAAAGCCTTAATTCCCCGCGGGACCGCCGCTAGGCACTACTTCACGGGGCGGCATTAGCGCTTACGCTCTCCCATCTTTTTCCTTACCTACGTCCCCCACTAACTATTAGCTGGGTGTACTTTCCTTTTCTTTTCTTCCTTCCGCAGTTCTGTAATCACTTCTCTGGTGAAGTCCGTTGTGGCGTTCCATATAGTTTCTGATGCGAGCATTTGCTCTAATAAATTTTCTGGCGTAATCGCCACGTTGGTTAGCCTTTCGAATTCTTTTCGCTGTGGGTCAAATCTTGGACATGTGAAGAACACATGCCTCGCGTCCTCTTCTGCTCCATGACATACTGGGCAATTCGGTGAGTCCTCTTGCTTATACTTATATAAGTATTGTCGAAAGCATCCATGTCCAGTAAGTAACTGCGTCAGGTAGTAGTTGGGATCACCGTGCGGACGGTTGGTCCATTCCGCTATCCGTGGGATGAGCTGGTGGGTCCACCTGCCCCTTTCAGTACCATCCCACTCCACTTGCCATCGTTGTAGACTCTTCTCCCTTTCCCTTGTTCTGGAATCTTTTGCCTCCACCGGTTCTCGCGTTCTCCGCCGATACCGTCTCCTATATTCCTCTGCAATAATCTCGATCGGCAGTAGTCCCGAGATCACGTGAGCAGCGTCCCTAGAGACAGTCCTAAACGCGCTGGTGATCCTTAATGCCATTTGCCAACCAACTGGGTATATTCTTCTTTGGCATTCTTGTAGCTCTAGTGCCTTTGCCCAAATGGCAATACCATAGGTCAGTATTGATGTCACAACTGACCCAAGGAGCGCTCGTCTTCTTGGTTTAGGACCACCCACATTCGGCATGATGCGGGATAATGCTCCTCCAACTGCTGCCGCCCTGGAGCTGGCATGCACTACTTGATCCTTGAAGTTGAGACGTGCATCTATCATTACTCCTAAGTATCGTACTGACGCCTTGGACTCAACCACATGATCCCCAACTTGCAGTGTAATTGTTTCCCTTTTCTTCCTACTAGTTATGAACACTACCTCTGCCTTATGCATTGCTATCTTGAGTCCTGCTTCCCACATCCAGTCGGCATATTTCCTGAATGTTTCGTTAAACAGGTTTTGTATGTCCTCCAGGAACTTTCCCACAATCACCAGGGCGACATCGTCTGCAAACGCGACCTGCGATACCATTCTCGGGATCTTCACTTCAAGGAGAACGTTGTACATTACATTCCACAAGAGCGGTCCCAGGACCGAGCCCTGTGGCACTCCTCCACTAACTTTATACATTTTTTGCCCCTCATCTGTCTCATATTGCAGAAGTCGGTCAGTGAAGTAGCTGGTCACCAACTTCTGCATGTACTTAGGGACATCGAACTGGTCCAGTGCTTCCATTATTCTACCCCACCTTGCAGAGTTGAATGCATTTTGCATATCCAGAGTGACTACTGCGCAGTATTTTTTCTCACCATCAGTCCATCTGTCTCCTGTAGTCGCATCCTTTGCTGTGCTAACTACCATAATAATCGCACCAGCCGTTGACCTTCCTCTGCGAAAACCATACTGACTATCTGACAGATGCTTTTCAACTATTTCCTCTATTCTTTTATACATAATCTGCTCAAGAATCTTTCCCGCCGAGTCAAGCATGCAGAGTGGACGATAGGATGATGGTTCGTCCGGTGGCTTTTTTCCTTTTGACAAAATGACAAGTCTCTGCAGCTTCCATTTGGTAGGAAAGTGCCCTTCCTGTACGCATCTATTGTACATATGTAGGAACATCCCTGGCGCTATATTTATGGCTCTTTTCAGGGCAATGTTCGGGATACCGTCGGGTCCTGGTGCCTTATTGTTTCTCAATCTTGAGTCGCAGACATTAGCTCCTCTAATGTTATCGGTGGGACCGGCTCATCAGTGCAGAAGTTACCTATCTGTAGCTGTTGTTGTCGCGGGAAGGGGTCCGTGACAATCCTCCCCAATAGGTGGGTGAGGCCTGTGATTGAGGTTTTACTCTTTTCATAACCACTTTATATGGTCTGCCCCATGGGTCACCTTCTACCTGTTCCACTAGTTCTTGCCAGCAGTGTGCCTTACTGCTTTTGATGTCCGTAACCAGTTTGAGCCGCGCAGCTTTATAGGATTCCTTCCGGTCGCTATAGTTCGGTTTTTTCCTGCCTCTAGTGACGCTTCTTCTTGCTCGGATGGCCTCCTGGCGACTGTTGGCGATGTCATTATTCCACCAATACATGGGAGGGTGATCATTTCTCGGACGCTTTCGCGTCATTGTGGCGTCACATGCAGCGGCAACTCTGCACATTACTTCCTTCACCTCATTCTGTGCATCATTTGCTGTAATGGTTTCGCTATTGAAGGCCACTTGGAATAGCTCCGCATCGAATTTACTAGCGTTCCATCATTTAAGGTTCGTCCTTTTACGTGAGGGCCCCTTCTTAACCTGTTCCCCCATCACTTCAAAGCTGATGACCCGATGGTCGCTCATATTGAAAATATCATGTACCGTCCAGGCATTGCCCCCCCCCTGGTCAAGCTGGGCTAGCCCATGTAAGATCAACGATCGAGCCTCCACTATTCCTCTCAAATGTCGGGAGGGTTCCGGTATTCAGGAGGACCATGTCCAAGAAGGACATCGCCTGGAGCGTTTTATTTCCTCTTTCATTCGTTTTCTTGCTGCCCCACTCCAATGTCCAGGCATTAAAATCACCAGCTATCACACTGGGGGAGTGTTCCTTGACATCCTTTACTAGCCTGTCAAGCAGGTCCGTAAATTCACTGGTGTTTAGGCTGGGCGGAACATATATGCTATAAAAATGCACTCCTCCAAGCCTAGCCCTCACATATCCTCTTTGGGTGCTATCTGGCTGGTCTTCAAAGGGGCGGTCATTGCACGACCATATAGCAGCCTTTCCCGTGGCATCGGTAATCCATGCTTGTGTGTGTGTGTGTGTGTGTGTGTGTGTGTGTGTGTGTGTGTGAGTGAGTGTGTGTGTGTGTGTGTGTGTGTATGTGGTGTGTGTGTGTGTGTGTGTGTGTGTGTGTGTGTGTGTGTGTGTGTGTGAGTGAGTGAGTGTGTGTGTGTGTGTGTGTGTATGTGGTGTGTGTGTGTGTGTGTGTGTGTGTGTGTGTGTGTGTGTGTGTGAGTGAGTGAGTGTGTGTGTGTGTGTGTGTGTTTGTGAGTTGGTCTCTCTCTCTCTCTCTCTGTCTTTTTGCATATTTGTATTATGAGAGGATAATAGAGAGACCTGCACAATGTAGACACTGTCTCTTCAGAGGATTTACTTCCCTTGTATTGTGAAGATTTATTGCTGTACGTATAAAGCCTCCAAGTGCTAATTATTACGACAGCTATTAATATCTCAACTTTCTCAGCGCCATCTTCGCAGCCGTGTTCCTATACAATAACAGTAAGAATGGTCTATATACACTGCAAAATAACATTAATTACAACACAAATATAAAAATATCTGTTTTAAAGACTTATGTTTAATTTTATCAGCCAGTGTAACTATTGGCACCTGATAGAGAAAGAAAATGTGTGTGCGTACATATAGGTGAAAGCAGCTACATAATGGATAGAGGATTCTGTATCTACTCTCTGTCGGGGTCAGAAAGAGGTGACACCATTACAGACCTTTTTAGGAAAGAAATGATATATTTGGAATATAGGATAAGGAAAGAGGTAGATGGAATTATATAATCTATATAAAGGACATTCTTGTTATGTTGCCCTTTAGAATGGTAAGGAAAATTGCATCGCTCGAGCGGAGTTGCTGACATAATCATTTAAAGTACCATATTAAATCCCGAGAAAACGTTTCAGGTAGTTCTATTCTCATCAATCATTGCTTTTATACCACACCAGCAAGTGCTTAGATCTTTCTTGAGAGCAAAACATGGGATTCAATATACTTTTACAGTGTCAAGTTGCAAACTACATGTGCGCTTTCTACCGGGGAGAAGTGGAGAGTTCGCCTCCTACAGTGAATGCGATTGTAGAACCTTTAACGCACATTTCATTAATACAGCACCATCATCAGGTTACAACTTAACTGCGGAGAAATATCCAGGGGTTGTTGTTGTTGTATCCTCTAGGATAAAATTTTCTGTTGTGGTTGAATTGTTTTTGTAATGTCTACGACATTTACGGGGTATAAATCTTCGTCTGAAAGAGAATTCAAGAGGGGAAGGCTGCAACAACTAGAGCACATCGAAACGCGGTGTGATGTAAGTTCGTCGTCGAGAGGGCTGCCACAGTTGATATCTTTTAGTCCCATCTGGTAAAATTTCATATTTTTATCATTTTTTGTTCTTATTCTGATGAAAAGCTATTTTCCTGTCAATATTAAGATGAGTTACTTGATTATGAACTTTGATTCTCAAGGGAGCAATTAGTTTTGATTTTGTAAAAGCACTTTCATCTGTTAGTAAAATTAGGATTGTGTTTTGATTTATGTTTTTGGCGTTTTTACCAAGCAGTCAGCTATTTCATTGAATTATAAGTTTACATGTGCAGGAATTCATTATGGGATGTATTATTTCTGGAGAAGTTGAAGCAGTTTTGCCAGGATGCTCAAGATTAGACTTCAAGTACCTTTACTGAGTACTTTTAAGGCAGATCTGCAGTGACCACACTAAGCTACTGGATTGTGCAGTAGTATGTTTCGTTTGCTGTTGGAATGGCGAGATCAACTAGTTAATGGTGACATTAATTAATGTTAATTTACCCCAGTTCATTTGTAACCTGATGATGCTGTGTTACGGAAAAGTACATTCATATTTTTAACTACTCTATTTATTTTATTTGTAACCAAAAATTTATATTGCATTACAATAATGCTTATTTAAAATTTTCCAGCTCCTGACTCTTTTATGAGAGGAAAGTATTATTCAGGTATTTCATATACAGATTGAGTTACTAGCCGTTTGAAAAATATTAGGCAATGTGTTATAACCTGTAAAACTAGCACCTATAAAGCTGCCTCTGTTTCAATGTGTTGTATGTATAAATGCTTAATCAATTACACCCTAACCTAAAACTTTCAGTTTGTGTTATGATGTATGTTGGTAAATATTAGGGTTTACTAGTAAACGTTAGTATTTACCAACGTAAGAGAAAGGTTAACGTGGTATGCGAACTACTGCAGTAAACTGAACGCCAATAATTTTGGGGATGAAAAGCTGTTGTTGTGCGGTCGTTTAAAGCAGAGACGTTAATACGTTTATGGCTTTTCTGTGTCAATAACTTCGCTGCAGATTTAAGGTCATGTGATATTGCCGTCCCAGGTAGATACTCCCCATGAATCAGGCTGTGAGTAATCTTGGTATCGTTGCTCCTTCCTGCGCGAGGATGATTATTACCCCTTCCTACATTTACTCCACATCCTTAACAGAAAGTCTAACGGGTAAACACAACCTTATATACTCCACAGAGATCAGGTTTACTGCAGAGATGGGCGTCAATTCCACATGTGATATGGCGGACTATCCACTGCTCACTAGCTTTGTATCCATCGTACGCAGAAATAAACACATCGACTGACCGCCATAAACTATTTCTAAATTAATAATAATTTATACACAATGTAATTATTTCAAGAACAAGAATAACGTCAAAAACTAACATAGGAAAAAGCTTTGGCATTTTCGTATCCGCAATATGCTTCGCAGTGTGTTATTTGTTGAAGTTATTGTTGTTATTTGAGTGCTATGTTAAATAAATATTAAAAGAAAACAAGTGCTGAACCGATTAATTTTTTTTTGAATGCAATTAGTCACTTAAAAGTATTAACTTTCTATTTTTTAAATGTGTAGGATGTGATTCTGTAACTCTCTCTTTCTCTCTATAATATATTTATATGTAATATAAATAATATGTAATATGTAATATTATATGTAATATTATTATATGTAATACTTAAATAACATTTTTTTCTTTAATATCTATATATATATATATATATATATATATATATATATATATATATATAGTAAATATGGTGATTATCAGATTAGATAATTATTTTCCTGAAGATGCTGGTACTATTTATCGGCGAAAAGCTTTGAATAAATATATTCCTTAAAAAGCATTCTTGTTTTTGAAATATTTTAAAATTATTATTATAATATATATATATATATATATATATATATATATATATATATATATATATACATTATGTGTCTCGTATATATACATATATATTTAAAACAACATAGGTTATTCAAATACAAGAATATTTAATTATTTATATTCAAAGCTTTTCGTTGGTAAACAGTACCAACATCATCAGGAATGAAAATTACAATAATGTAAGCTATAGGCCTAAAACATATGTTTAATTAGAAATAGAATTGTTGCTAAATTTATACAAATTGCCAAATTTATTTTGTTGCTGTAACATTATAGACATTGAATATAGTATCAAATTTAGAATGTATTTGTATTTGTTCTTTTATTAATTTGTTATTATTATTGTGTTTATATATTTCGAATGCTTCATATATATTCATTCTTAATCCCTTATTAATTTCTTTTATAAGTTTCATATTTTCTATATTTGGAAATTGGTGCTTATTATTAATACAATGATTTGCGAAATTAGATTTATATATTTCTGTATAGGCATTTAAATGTTCTTTATATCTTTCTTTTAATTTTTTCTTGGTTTGACCTATATAAGCTTTATTACAATTTTCGCATTCTAATTTATAAACACCACCTCTTTCATGCATATTAATTGTTTTATTATTGTTATTTATTATGTTTATTATATTGTTATTAGTTTTGTATGTAATTTTGATATTTGTTTTGTAACGGTTTGGCCTTTTTCCTGGGGTAAGTATTTATCAGGGCTTTATTAAAAATGTGTGTTAATTACTAATTAACAAATTAATTAACCTTACTTACCAGAGGCTCTATCTAGTTCTCCGTTTCAGCCAGGCATAATAATGTCTTTCTGTAAACGATCTTCTGATATCTTCGGAAGATAGAACTAGGTTACTTGTTAAATAGGAATTAAAATTTTTAAAATACAAAGTCATACAATTTATTAATCAGTGACAAATTACAGAAGAACAAAAGACAGCAATGTGTCGAGTAATTTACTTTTAATTACTGCTAATTATTCCATACATTTTAATTACTTATTAACTTTTAAAATATATTTATCGAGAAGATAGTAACTTAAGTTTTTCGATTAAATTTTTAGAAATGAATATTCAAAGGACAATTTCTACCGTTCATGTGTTAACCGTTTATCAATTAAAAATTCTTCAACTTAGTTAACATTAAAATACATTTTCTTTATTATCATCTAAAACGTACCTGGTTGTGCACATTACTTATAAAACACTTAAACACATATTAAACATTGCCCATGGCTTTTGGAATCACTATTCACTGCACATCGCTCTTGGAATCACAGCGCTCTTATACAAAATGATATAAACTTTTACTTATTTGATACACGTAAATAATCGCTTCTGACTTCTTCTTTAGCTCGTTAATAAAATTTGGTACCGGCCTTGACATCTTAAATTTCGAATACTGGAAGCTTATAAATTTCTAGGTTACGTCCGAAAATGCCATCACGTCTGTTCTGTTCAAGAACCTCTCGAGAAGTGGGGTTTCTGCAAGGGCACGCCAACTGAAATTTCCCACCCTCGGTTATTATTTCAAATTTTTTGATTGGCGCATTTGATCTGGCGATATCAGACCATGCTTACGTCACATGAGGTGATGTGGGTTAATTACCCTAAGTTACAACTCGTACGATATTTTGCATTTTTACCCCCTAGGGGCGCTACTATCTATGCTAACTTCACAATGTGCATCCATGAAACAAAAATTTTCTTTTATATTGGAACGATATAATTATTAAATACAAATCAAATATATAAATGAATTTATATGTAACACCTTATTTTTAAGAGTGTTACAGTTTTTTTTAAATAATTTGGTGATATTTTTTTATTTCATGGCCTATAAATAAAAATGAAGTCCATATATATATATATATATATATATATATATATATATATATATATATATATATATATATATATATATGTCTCGTTAAATAAACACTTTCATAAGGAACAATACCATATTTTATTTGACTTTATATATTTATTTAAGCCTAAGATTTTCGCTCATTATTTCAGACCGTATACTCTTGAGTCAATTAGATAATTTGTATTATTGTGTGTGTGTGTGTGTGTGTGTGTGTTTGTGTGTGTGTTTCAGTGCGTATTCGCACTCTTTGTGTGTGTGGGCGGTTGTTATTGTTGTTGTGTGATTTTTATATTCTCATATAGAACCATAATTTAAATAATAATAATAACGCCCGACCATGTAAAAAGATTTTACAAATAGTTTTCTAAGGACCGTCGTCGGTCCCATTCAATACCCGGCCCGTCTAACACGTAAGATAAATTTCCCCAGCGTTCTATAGATTTCAAAGGCTAACCCTCAACCCGTTTGGCAAAAGTTCAACGAAGGAGGAATAATAAAAGGGAAATCAGATATTTGCGTCTCTTTTCAATATTGTGTCATTCTTTTTCGAAACCAGCGTAACGAGTTCATCTTTTAAAATGTTTTATTATATAGGCGTGTTCTGCTTTACATATCCGTCCGGGCTGGGCGGAATTTAAAACATTTCGTGACGGGAACACTTCTTTGAGCTTCAGCTTTAAACTAAAAATGTCACTCGTTAAAATAAACAATAATTGCAAAACAACATATATCTCTCTAATAATTATAGGTATTAATAAAAATATTTCAATAAAAAGTCGAAGTTATATAGTGAAAACAACATTATAATATTTGTAATATCGAAGACATTGTCGAATTTAATTTTAAAAACATATGTTTATCTTGTTTAGCGGTTTTTATAGTAAGCAACCCAAACGTTAAAAATGCATCTTTAAATATTCTAATACATTTAAGCACGCTAAACGCCATCTTTTTCAGCTATACATTTTTGCATACTTGAACCATAATGTATCACTATATTCTATACCAGTGACTTTAAGGCTTTACCTTAATTCTGACTACATTAATAGCTTTATCCTATCTCTAAAACTATTTAATCGCCTTACAATAAAATTCCCAACAATAGATACCACCCCTCGTGTACCGCACTGCCTGACTAACAGGTTGTTTTATGTTCTATATGAAATTATTTTACCCTAAATAAATGTTTTATAAACTTCAAAAAATTTTGGCCCAAGTAAATAACTTATCCAAATAAAAGAAACACTATTTATTCCCCTAGCATGTAAGAACTTTATTTAACAGTTGTAGCAGTTAATTAACAGCATTTGTGACAATCATTAGTAAACAAAATATTCAAATAAAATATATTCGCATTTATTAATATTGTTAGTAAACGAATATACTATTTCTTTAGTAGCAGTTAGACAATCTGGGATCAACTGTGGCGTAGTTTTTTAATTTTCAATAAACAAAGCCCGTTAATCCCAAAAACGTTTTATTCAAATGCATATGTATATTTCGATTGCAAAGGAATCATTTTCTAAAACATTTATTACAACAATTACTCTCTTGTAACAAGAATTATTTTTGTAATAACTTTCTTAGAACGTGATTGCTTTGCAATCGAAATGTACGTAAGGGTTAAATAAAACGTTTTTATGGTTAGAAGGTTTTATTTATTTAAAATGCAACATGTAATTTTCTTCCGACGGAATCAGGAGACACTCGTACGTGTAATTTCTCTCCCAATTTCAGTAGAAAATAAATTCAGAGGCACTAGATGGAAGGTCATTGATCCTTTTCTAAAAGTTTTACAGCACGCCAACTAACGCATGAGTTTAAATACTTTTAATCCTGTTAGTAAAGGATATCAGTTGCTTACTTTCTCTCAAAACAAAAGCGCTAAGTCGAACAAAGGCCGTTGACTTCAATGCCTACAGAGTTTCTAAAACGTGTAGCTCTCACACACCGATCCTCCTAAACTTTAATTTATAATGCAGCCTCTTAGAAAACCAAAGCAGAGTTAGTTTTTGGTACCAGGAATAAAATTTCAGGGCCGTAGACACGGAAGTCACCTTTTTAACCTTTTTTATACCTTCTTAAAATTACTCAATAATTGTGCTAAGTTTAACCTAATCTTATCTAAATTCAACATTTTTACTGTGAAGCAATGTCTTATAATTCCTATTCCAATGCCATCTATATTAACAACCCTTTTCTATTCTTATAGGTGATTTTATTAGTTGATTGTTTTCAATCATATTAAAAAAACTAAAACAATGAACTTGTAGAATCAACAACTATAAAACGTTAACAAACGTATATTATTTCTGAGTATCTTGATCTTGACCTACTCTATAAACTGTATAGGTCTGGTGTGAGCCCTGGAGCGGGCACTCACACGGTCACCTATACCATAAAGCCTATCAGACTCGAAACCGGCCAGCGGATGTTTCGCCGAGTCAACTACTTGGTTTTTTACTACGAGCTCTTTTTTTTATAAAATACAATTTTATAAAATATGATTATTTTAATCGGTCATTAAACCTCAATAAAGAGTTAGATGAAAATGATACCAAATTGGGCTATATTATTTTTCAAAATTAATTAATTTCTTATTCATTAAGCTTATTGAGGAAATATGTATTTGCTCTCCTCGCATAAATAATTGATTTAAGAACATCATAATGAAGTTGGGTATCATTTTATAAGGTTTATAGTAGGTTTCAAATAACTCATGAAAATAACGGTATTATGTTTTATAAAAACATTATACCCTCTTGGTAACATAACGAGTAGGTGACCTATTGTCGAAACAGTTGTGAGCCTGTCCTGAGTAGGTGATGACGCAAGTAGTTCCGGCTCCAGGGCTCACACCAGACCTATACTCTCCCTAATGAAAATACAGTAGAGTCTCGAAAATCCTGGTCCTAATATTTCGAGCTTCCGTATAATTCGAGCCTAATTTTATTTTCGGCTATTTTATCCATTTGAAAGAAAATGATGAGTCGGGAATCCAAGAAATGTTAATATCAATGCGGCATGCAAAGAAATGAATCGGGCTTTCAAGAAATGTTTATATAAAGTCCTCCAATTTTTTCTAATACACAGGAACGTACTTCCGGGTAATCCGAGTTTTCGGTACTACGAGGGGGTCTCGGACCCATCTACGTCGAATTATCGAGATTCTACTATATAATAATTTTACTTTTTTCATAAATGCTGTAATAATAGTTTCGTAAGTGTGGTTATAGTTCTAGTTCAAAGGGGCACATCTCTCAAAATAATATAATAATTTTATTAGGGTAGCGCTTTGATTTATTAATTTGAAATGTTAAAAAAATTATATACATTGCTAAAAACTAGCTTATAACATTTGAAAATCAATCACTAAAAATATTTGACCTAAAATGGTTCAAAATACATTTAATTTCGCGTAAACATTTTAAAATTACTATTCGTATAAAGTTCACGTGCTCAAAACATCATAATTTTTACCTTCGAAATTATATATCAAATTTATTATAAAACTTCTCTGCAATACATTTATTTAAGGCGCCAAATCTCTTTATTTATTACTGTTTCATCTCAATAAGTTATATCCCACACTCCCGAATGCCGTAAATTACAGGTGGAAATTTTAGGGCGAGGTTTAAATATACCGATGGGGTATATATTCCCCAGATACTAGGCATTGCATTCTTGTAAAATAGCCAGTCAAATTTATTTAATCTCTAAGTTTGCGAATGAGAAATTTGGTAACACTAAAATTAAGATATTGAGATGTTCAGGGTTTTAAAATACCTAGAAACCAGTAATATAAACAAAAAATGTTTAAAGTCAATTCGTACTAAAGTCAACAAAGAAAATAATTTCAAACAAAGAAGTTTCAGTTATTTCTTAATTAATAATTACAGTTATGTAAATAAAGTAACATAACTTAAGCGTTAAAATAGCCGTTCTATCACACAATCTATAATATAAAATCAGTTGTTTTTTTTTTATAATCATATGTTATCACTTATTTTAAGCCAAATTGGACGAAATTACTATGTTGCATACCTTGCCTATTTTGTGTAAAGTTTTACTCCCATACAAAACTAAATTAATTCATTATTAAATTTAATGAATGAATTAATATTTTGAAAAAAACTTGATTAACATCAAGTGACAACCAGTGAAAGTTGAAAAAAATGTATTTGGTCTTGAGTGGATGAAAAAAGTATTTAATTAACTATTGAAAATTTTAACAATATATATATATATATATATATATATATATATATATATATATATATATATGACTATAAGGAGAGTGTGAACTAATAGAAGGAATTGAAAAAATGACTGTAACAAACAGATAAGTATGATATACACTTTTAAAATTAGATCAGTGTTTTTATAAATATTCCAACACAGGGTAATCTACAATAGAGACTTTAGAGTTCCTTATTAGGGCTGGCCTGTTCTTGACAAGTTATTAAAAATACGGGTCAATGAAGACTTATAAAATAGCAGTTCCGTAGCACGGCGAACCTCTTCTTACAAGGCTTTCTTTATTGAGAACTTTTATTACAAGTTTATTAAAAGTGGTAATGGTTAGATAGAGAAATCATTTAAAATATTTTTAATAAATAATTCATTGGTGTTTGTACTAAAATAAATAACTTACTCAATAGTAGATCTGCATCTGGTAAGCGACTCTGTCTGTAAAAGCGATAATTTTTCTCTATTGCAAGTACAAAAGAACTATTATGTAACTTCAGACTTATTCTTCACTTTAACTCAGTTATTTCAGGTCTACACAACCCTACAACTGATGCCGTGTTTTCCTATTCCCATTGCCAGGGTCTAAAGTGGTGGAATGAGTAGATATTTCTTTGTCTCTGGTAGAGAGTATGTCAACTTGAGGTACACTATACTGCACACTTGATACCATGATCTTCCATATATCCTCTAACAGAGTGTTATAGGCCTGTAACTTAATTTGACCTGTTTTCACAAACTTTTCATATCCTTAGAGACTGACTGTCTTAAGTCTAATGTTTAGGTCCTAATGATTAATGTTCTAATGTTTACTTCGCCTAGACAACCACAAGAAATCTTTTCTCTCTGATCACAGACATTTGTTATATTATCTTCCTTACCAAAAATACCCGGGTACTGAAAAAACAATTGGTTCTGGCACTCGAGGGATTCCAGAAGTGATAAATTAGAGGTAATGGTTTCGCAAAACGTTCAATGAAAATAGCCGAAAATATGAATTTATATACATTTTTCATTCAATTTTTAAGTCTTTATTTTAGGAATGTGTTACTAAAATATAAATACTAATATTATACTAATTTACTAATTATACTAATTTATTATAGTTATTAAAATAAAGTGGGTATCAGGAAACATTTATTAGATGTTACTGAATAAAAATGTTTTTAACAACAATTCAAATTAGTACTTTAAAAAGTATAAGACGGGCTTAAAATGTTTTTCAATAATTAGATCAAAACTTATAACTTATTAATATCGTTATATTGAATGACTTGTCAGGATTTATCAAAATTGAAATAAATTGACATATTTTTCAACTCATCAAAACTATTTTTTAATTATAATCTACGTGTCAAACGGCTGTTCTACAATATAACCTACAATAAAAAAATCAGCTGTTACATGAAATCATATGTTGTAAGTTATACGGTGTAAGGTATGCGTTTCAGAAATAGTGTGACATGAAAGTAATGATTTAATCTCATGTTTTGTTCACCGAGCGGTTAAAAGTTATCTCTTGTTTAAAGTTGGTATGTGGTCAAAATGTGCTTCTGATGCTCTGGTCATGTTACAAAGTGCCCATAACCTAAAGGACAAATTCTAGCAACATCATATCGGTTTTTATTATTATCTTGAACATAATGTGCCATGAAAACACAAGTTTCTTCGTAAAAAATGTCTCTTAGCAGATAATAAAGTGTTTAAAACGAGTTCCCAAGGGAATAAATCCAACCCCGACAGGAATATTGAGTTCCTCCATGCATGGAACTGGGTTATCGGTAAACTATCAGATACTTGGTCAAAAACGCAATCCCACACGACGAGATGGATCGGAAGCCATGCAGGGGTAACGGAATGTGAGTGACCCCTACTTAGGGGAGACAACTCATGTCGCATAAGGGTGGAACAGGAAAAGTGTTAACGCCACTGATATAAATCGGCTGCAATATCTAGACTATCTAGAACGGCTACGGTAGTTGCGCGAAATTATGGAAAATGACACATTTATAGACACGCACGCGATAATAAAATTAGTAATGAATGCATAAAGTGGCAAGGCCATGAGCAATGGATCAACGAAAACAAAAGACACAAAACTAATTAAAGATTGTATATAACAGATAGATGTATACCGAGTGACACTAAAAGTAGTTGAAATATCTTACGTAGATGTTTTTTTATAACGGGGTGAGAGAGGGATGTGATTTGGAGAATGATTTTTTCAATTAGAGCTGAAATCGAAAATTGTTGTTAAACATTGTAAAACAAAGTATATAAATAGATATATATGAGTCATATTTAGTTAGAATGACCCAAGTTACAACATATACTGAACCGAGGTACAACATACTGCTGTGCTTTGAATCACCAAGTCAAATGATTAAATGTTTTAAAATAGTAACTTTAAAATAATATTAGTAACAATTGAGAACTAAGTTAATGTATTGAGCAATCAAATATTAATTCTAGAATTATTTTCTAGAATAAAATTTAATTAAAGTAGAGTTCTGAGGTACAACACCATATACAAGTACGTTGCCAGCAGAGAACATACCGGATTAAGGGAAGCAACCCTCCCCTTCTTTAAGTTATATTATTCATTATTCCTCGAGAATCCCACCAAACGATAATCAGTTTTGCTCCTTAACCAAAAATACATTAATATTGTTTACATTACGTATTCGTGTAACCGCTTGCGCGTGTGACCTATTTAAAAACTCAACTTCTCGGAATGTTTATGTTGTAAAACATATAACCGTTGGTAATTGGATTTAACTTTATCCTCTAGGGAAGGGTTGCCAAGTCAACTTGTTCATTACTGCTAAAGGCTGCCTCTTCGAGCTTCCGTCTTAGCTCTTATTTTGCCTCGATTTATTACGAAGCAAGCATTATCGTTCAAAAACTTATTAATGCGCCAGAACAAAAGAGCTTTTAGAAATAAAATTATATGAAATTTAATTATTGCGAACCCTATTTAATTATCAATAATTTTTTTCTCAAACGGGCAATCAACAAGAGTGACAATAAATGCACCAAAAACCAAACTAATAAACATCTTCGTTTTAGCTTTGTGCTATTTATCTTTGCCTACAATCTAAAAACATACAAATTTACCACAAATGTTTTGTAAAAGGCATATTTATTTAAAATTTTATAAATGAATTATTTTGCAAAAGCTGTCTAATGCAATAAATAAAAAGGTTTCTAATGGCAGGTTGTATTAGGAGTTCTTTGCAAAGGGAATAATTTTGGATATTTAATCGTTCCTGCGGAGAAACTTTTTGAACGAGCTGTATAATGCATGAGAACGGTCGTTTATAGAGTTCTAGACTATGTTCTTCTTTCTACAATGCCTGAAACGATAAGATAATAAACTTCAAGTGGTTTAGTGAATAGAAAGGAGGGAATTAGAGTGGGCGGTAAAGCTGCAGACATGAGCTAAGACTTTAATCCGTACTCACGCAAGAAGTTTAAGATGGTCAGCTGTTTTAAAGTGTGAACATGAATTGTGTAAAATTAAACAAAATGTAACTAGAGTTTAATGGAATGAATTATATATATATATATATATATATATATATATATATATATATATATATAAATATAAAATACGTTTTCTTGTTTAATAATTTAAAACAACACAGGTTATTCAAATACAAGAATATTTATTTATTAACACAGGTTGATAAATATTCTTGTATTTGAATAACCCGTGTTGCTTTAATATATATATATATATATATATATATATATATATATATATATATATATATATATATATATAATAAATATTTGCATTAGGACTGGAACAAACCAAATAAAGTAACATTTATTTAGCAATGGATTATTCAGGACCAGAAAAAAAAATGTCTCCCGACAACCAAGACTAAAAAAACCTACAAGTAATATGAATAAGCCATGTACAATGACATACACCTTACGAATGAAAATGGCAGCTGGAAAATTAGGTGATTCCAGGAATTCTGTTCGCAATTTCATCCCTGAATAAAACTCATGTTGTTTAAGACCTTAGTCACTTACTGGGTCATAAAACTAATAAACATTTTTTTAAAATGATTTTCTTACCATTATTTAGGGGAGTAGGATGGTTAAAATCGTCTCCCCCTTAAATTATGTTCTTATATGTACTTCAATAACTCATCTCGTTGGTTCTATCATTATCAGTTTTCATCTGACCTTACGAAAATGCCGGATTCTCAGGCACTTGGTCCTAAATGGGGATGGAGCTCGATCCTTCTAACTTGAGGGAAGGCAGATGATGGAAGTAAGTGTACTTAATAAATAAAACATTAGGAGTTCCTGTTGGACATATAGGTTAGTAAATAACTCCTACAATTTACCACCATTTTGAAATATAGTTATCTCCCTTCAAATTCCTTCTATTAGCTCACACTCTCCTGATATAAATCTTGTACAAATTTTCAATCATTAATATAATACATTTTTATTTATCCAATCATGTTCAAATACCTTTTATTTAACCTATAGTGGATGACAATTGACGTTAACACATTTTTTTCAAATATTTATTTCTTGGTTAAATTATAAAAATTTAGGGTTCTAGGTCCGATTCGAACTGAGTATCTTCATGTTCAAAGTCTAGCGCTTTTGGCACTGAGTCAATTTCCCCATAGATAGAAGCGTATTTCTTAAAGAAGAATATAAGAATTTTTCTTTTATTACCATATGGTTCTCGTTGAAACCTCCATTGTAGAACCTAAAATTCTTGCCATAGTTACCACACAATATCGTAAATGCTCGAGGATTAAAATTTAATTGAAGTAAGTTATTCATTTGAATGTGGAATGCCTAAATCAATTCTCATGAAAGGAAAGATAATACACAACTTTAAACCAGCAACTGTACTTGTAGGTGTTCCTGTCAAACATGCCAAACTAAGATGAAAGTCAAGCTAATTTTTGTGAGTAACGAGAAGACGATGCAACAAGTTTCGAGGAATCTATTTTTAAATAGTGAAAGTTTTTCATAAAATGATTATTTTCATAATGTACTTTTGAATAAATTATTCATATAATTTTCATTTATAATAAAAATTTCAAAGTTGTAAAAATATGTTCTGAAACAATAGACAAGAGACAGTTTTATATTTACCTTTTTAACATTTTGTAATAATTTTATACTATATTTTTTAATTTTACTAACCAATTTTTCCTGAACATCAATAATAACAATAATAATAATGATTTACATTTTTAATAGTCTATGTATTTTTTATTGAACGACTTCAAAACCTGTTTTATCCACATCATTCTGTTTCAAACTTGCCTTCTCCAAATTGCCGATGCAAAACTAGCTATGTTTAAACTTTAAACGTATATTACTCATAAGTTATTTATTGTATTTAGTTTAACTCATATTTTATACTTCTAAATGGTCTATACTACAACATCAACAAAATTTGCTCTAAAATACAAAGACATTTTACAGTTATCAGTTTTTTGTCTTTCCTGAAAAATTTTGAAAAATGGAGAAGACAAGTTTTGAAATGGCACTACTCAAATATCAATGAAAAGAATAAAATTAACGAACTGGATTAACGGTATCAAACTTTGCTTTACAAGCGGACAATGCGAAAGGAACGCGAAACAAAATTACAACACAATGCAAGCGACGAAAAAAGCGTATAAATAGTAATTAATAAAAATAATAGTCAAGAACCATGCATTGAAAGTAAAACAGAAAATTTCAAGGAAATTTGCTTTCTATTTTGCCTCTTATTATTGTGTTTCTGCTATATTTATATACATATTTATATTAGTTGTAAATATAAAATAAAAAGAAACTAAGATAAAAGTTTACTTTGTTGACTTAAATAGGAATTGACATCAACAAATATTTTTTATATTGCTTGTTAGTGATCTTAGCTTAAATAATTTATCAGAGCAATGAAAACGTAATTGAAAAAGTTAAGTGACTGAAATTACAACTAAATTCATCCCTCACGCAATGTTTAAATAAAAGCTTACCTACCTTCACAGAGCACTTCACAAGGGTTGTCGAACGAAACACAGTATAACAATTACACTATTCTTAGCTTCGCATATTTACATCTAATTTTGTAAACAATCGTAAAGTTATATTTTAAAACTACAAGATTAGCGAGCATGCTGAATCTATTCGTTTTATGGCCTATTTGATCTTCTTTGATTCTAATATCGGAAGGGTTCCTTTTACCGTATTTCACCCTTTAGACCTTAGTGTGTTTTCCTTTAAATTCACACAACCCGTCATAAAACATCGTTTAAGTCATTTCCAATCAGTAATGACCTTTCGTTATATTTTTACAAAATATCACATCACATTCCCTAGTGTTTTTATTAAGACATGACTCCCTAGAGTTTTTATTAAACTAACAAAATAACGCCCAATGTTTGCATGATCTGTGCAAGTATTGTTTTCACTATCCTATATGTGTGGAAGTTTACTTCTGTAAACAGCTGCCAAGTAAGTTGGGGCAAAGTTAACCAAGCTGCACTGTGGTTCTAAAGGTAAAGGCGGGGGCGTTAAAGTGTACAAGTAGAACCTGATTCGTTTGCAGGGATGGCTTTACTGTTAATAAAACAAATGGCGACAGAAGCTCAACTTCAAATTATCAATAAAATAAAATTATTAAGTAAATCATCAACACTTCGATAAAGGCCTAACATAACCTCACAAAAGTAATAATTCAACTTTCCTTAGATAGTTATTATATAATTTAATGTCCTATAGAAAAGGCATAAAACTCATGCAATACATGGCGTAACATAACCTCAATTTTATAACTTTAAAGTTTAAATTTTAATTTTACAATTAGGTCCGACTAAATTAACTTAGTTATTAAATACATCAAGTAATGCATACTAGTTAACTATTTTTACTGCAAAGTATTAGGAAATAATATAAATTCCTACGTTGTCCCATAATATTAAGAAATATGAGTTGTTTCCCAATACATACAGGACGTTACATTTTAAACCGATTGAAACATAACCTTCAAACAAACACTACCTGAAGGCGAGAACAGCTGTTGGCCTATCCGACGTGTTTTACATTCGGTAAACTTCAGACAATTCGTTGATCTCCGGATTGTTACACGCTTTAGTGTAAATTCCTAGATGATGAAGTCATATTTTACAAATTCCATTCCATGTAAAATGTTTTTATAAGTTAGACTTCATAAAACATTAAAATTAAGGTTGTTTTAAGTTTGTTTGTTGCGCTTCAAAAAATACGTAGAACAACGTAGTTACATTCTAAAATTATTCAAACATAACCTTCAAACAAACTCCAAGTGAAGACGAAAAGAACTGTTTTAATGTAGCGAATGTGTCGGGTTATACGACGTGTTTGAATGTAGCATTACCTTGCAAAAGTGTGATAGTTAAATTTTCCAATTTATATATATATATATATATATATATATATATATATATATATATGAAGTTATTTTGTCCACCATTAAGTGCAATAATTTTACCTTGAGTGATGAGGCACCTTTCGGTCAATTGACCATTGTCGAATCACTGATGTTTTTCTATTGTAGTTGTTCGGTCTGTGAAGTTGGTGTTTGTTGACGTTACGCGCACTTTTTTTCTTGATCTGTGTGTATGATATTTCTATATAGTATGTCTTCTGTATATGTTGTTTGTAGATTCATTAGATTGTTGTGTATGTTTTTATAAATGTGGTATTTTTCTAGTGAGTTTAGTTCTATTGGGTTGTTATTTATTTCAAGTATGGTTAGGTTATTTTCGTAATTTGTTATTTCGTGTTTATGGGATATTAGGTGTGTTGCAACATTTGATACTTTAGAATTTTTGTTTTTGAATGCTCTATAATGTTCTTCAAATCTTATTTTAAATGTTCTGGTTGTTTTTCCTATGTAAAAAGCGTTACAGTTGTTGCATGTGATTTTGTAAATTCCTGATAGGTTATGTTTTTCTGAATTTGTTTTGTGGTTTGTGTTATTAAGATATTTTATTATTTTGTTGTTTGGTTTGTAAGTTGGAGTGTAGTATTTTTTGTTGTATATATTTGTTATTTTTTCTATTTTGTTGTTGGTGTATTTATATTTTAGGTAGATTTTTTTATTTTCATTATTTTTGTGTTCCGGTTGTAGTGTTGTGTTGAGGTTAGGTTTTTTTGTGAATTTATTGTATATATTTTTTATAATGTGTTTGTTGTATCCATTTTCTATTGCTATTTTTGTAATGTTATCTAATTCTTCATTTAATTTTTGTTTGTTATCCTGTGTGTATTTTATTGCTTTATTTATCATGTTACTGTAAGTGTTAATTTTGTGTGTCCAGGGGTGGTTAGATTTGTAGTGTATTGTGGTGTTGTTGGAAGTAGGTTTCCTGTATACTGTAGTTTCTATCTTATTATCATTTATATTTAAAGTAATGTCGAGGAAGTTGATTGTTCTATTTGTTTCTGTTTCAACGGTGAATTGTATGTTTTCGTTGTATGTATTTAGTTTGTTTAATATTATGACGTGTTCGTTGTGAATGGTAGGTTGGTATATTACAAGTATATCGTCTACATACTTTGTCCATAGTGAGATATTGTGTGTGTTTATTATAGGTTTAATTATTATTTGTTCAAGTGTTGTAAATATATTTCTGACATGACAGATGATATGGGTGAACCCATGGGGAGTCCTGTTGTTTGTTTATAATATTTATTGTTAAATTGGAAGTAATTTTGGTTACATATGTGTTTGGTTAGCGTAATGATACTATCTATTATGTTTCTTTTTTCGTTATTGTGTATCAGTTTGTTTTTTATTATTTCTATGGTTTCTTCTATTGGGATACTAGGGTACATGTTAGTTATGTCATAACTTATTATTTTTGTGTTGCTGTTTGTTTTTATCGTTTTTATTTTATTAATTAATTCGTATCCATTTTTTATATTGTATGTGTTGTTGATATGTATTTTAGATCTTAGGATTTTGTCTAGAATTTTTGCGATTATGTAAGATGGTGCTGTTGTGAAATACTTCATAAAGTCAGTGCAACGGAAAAACAATGGATAACTTTAAATATCAAGAATATATATATATATATATATATATATATATATATATATATATATATATATATATATATGCTGATACGTATTCCTTCACGGATGGAAAAATATGATGAATAGTTACTATCTGGAGTACATCCGTTCATTCTGCGGTCCTTAAATTCGCAGTTCCGACGTTTGCTAGAATCTCATCCACCATTGACGAGGTGAACCCAACAACAGTAGAAGAGCGAGTCAACTGTTGTTGGGTTCACCTCGTCAATGCTGGATGAGATTCTAGCGAAACGACGGAACGGCGAATTTATGTACTGCAGAATGAACGGATGTACTCCAGATAGTAACTATTCATCATATATATATATATATATATTGTATTCCATTAACCTCTAGGAAAGCTTACACAGTACAGAAGGTTAATATAACTTTATTCATTAATCTAGGCCTAGGTTTCGTTTCTTAATTTTAATTTTACAATATATAATGTTTAGAAATTTTAATAAAATGAGGAATATGTTGATAATCGAGTGAAAGATATTTAGTTTAACAATTCGGCAACTATCTCGTTGCCCTTGTCCAGCACGTTGTGTTATAAAAACAAATTCAATAAACATTTAACATTCAAATGTGCAATGTGAGGAGGCTGAACATCAAATCCCCTACACTTCACTAAAGTTTTCTTTTAGCTATAGCTCAACTAGCTTCTTTTCAGTATTACTGTAGTTTTTATGAGTTTACACACTTCTGAAGCGCTTAAAGAAGAGCTATAGCAATTTAGAGAGCAAGGTTATTAGAGCTATAGCTCAAAGGAAGCTCTTCGTGAAGTGTAGGGTTTTGATGTTCTGCCTCCTCACATTACAAATGTAAGGTATTTGTTTTTATAGCACAACAGGCTTGATAAGGGCAACGAATAAATTGGCGAAACGCTACATTACTAAAATAATATCTTTAACTCGGTGATCGTAAGTTTTCTGTTTTATTTAACTCTTAATTCAAATGCTTAAATAAACATGAATTGTAAAAATTTTATTTTCAATTCCTTTTTGTCTCTTCAAACTTATATGGATTTCTTTATTCTTTTCCTTACAATGGGGACGTAACTCCAAAGGAAGTTGTTTGTGAAGTGTAGGGGGTTTGATGTTCTGCCGCCTCACCATTACACATTTGAAAGTTAAGTGTAAGGACTTTGTTTTAAGCACAAAAGGCTTTATAAGGGCAACGAACTAGTTGGTGAAATGCTATCTTTGACTTGGTAATCATTCGTTTTCTGTTTTATTTAAAATTTAATTCAAATGCATAAATAAACATGAATTGTAAAAATTTTATTTTCAATTCCTTTTTGTCTCTTCAAACTTATATGGATTTCTTTATTCTTTTCCTTACAATGGGGACGTAACTCCAAAGGAAGTTGTTTGTGAAGTGTAGGGGGTTTGATGTTCTGCCGCCTCACCATTACACATTTGAAAGTTAAGTGTAAGGACTTTGTTTTAAGCACAAAAGGCTTTATAAGGGCAACGAACTAGTTGGTGAAATGCTATCTTTGACTTGGTAATCATTCGTTTTCTGTTTTATTTAAAATTTAATTCAAATGCATAAATAAACATGAATTGTAAAAATTTTATTTTCAATTCCTTTTTGTCTCTTCAAACTTATATGGATTTCTTTATTCTTTTCCTTACAATGGGGACGTAACTCCAAAGGAAGTTGTTTGTGAAGTGTAGGGGGTTTGATGTTCTGCCGCCTCACCATTACACATTTGAAAGTTAAGTGTAAGGACTTTGTTTTAAGCACAAAAGGCTTTATAAGGGCAACGAACTAGTTGGTGAAATGCTATCTTTGACTTGGTAATCATTCGTTTTCTGTTTTATTTAAAATTTAATTCAAATGCATAAATAAACATGAATTGTAAAAATTTTATTTTCAATTCCTTTTTGTCTCTTCAAACTTATATGGATTTATTTATTCTTTTCCTTACAATGGGGACGTAACTCCAAAGGAAGTTGTTTGTGAAGTGTAGGGGGTTTGATGTTCTGCCGCCTCACCATTACACATTTGAAAGTTAAGTGTAAGGACTTTGTTTTAAGCACAAAAGGCTTTATAAGGGCAACGAACTAGTTGATGAAATGCTATCTTTGACTTGGTAATCATTCGTTTTCTGTTTTATTTAAAATTTAATTCAAATGCATAAATAAACATGAATTGTAAAAATTTTATTTTCAATTCCTTTTTGTCTCTTCAAACTTATATGGATTTCTTTATTCTTTTCCTTACAATGGGGACGTAACTCCAAAGGAAGTTGTTTGTGAAGTGTAGGGGGTTTGATGTTCTGCCGCCTCACCATTACACATTTGAAAGTTAAGTGTAAGGACTTTGTTTTAAGCACAAAAGGTTTTATAAGGGCAACGAACTAGTTGGTGAAATGCTATCTTTGACTTGGTAATCATTCGTTTTCTGTTTTATTTAAAATTTAATTCAAATGCATAAATAAACATGAATTGTAAAAATTTTATTTTCAATTCCTCTCCGTCTTATCAAACTTACATGCCTCTCTTTCCTTTAAAATTGGGTCGTTAATGAGTGGACACATCTTTAGGTCCCCGATAGAGAATGGTACTTTTGGTACACGGGCTTACAAACGTGATGCCACACAATCTTCCCTCTCTCTCTCTCTTGTATTCCTACCCTAATCCTATTTAAATGTACAACGCTCTTAAAAACGCGATGATGGTCATACCGACAAATCTCCTTAAGGCTAACGAAATATAAAAGATATCAAAGTAAATCAAACGCGTTTATTATAATTCTATAAACGTTTTTCTAAAGCGTACATTCATACAATGCTGAACTGGGCACAACTGCTTCAGGGAAGATGGTGTCCATGTGGGAGATAATATTCATCGCATGTCGCCATCATTCTTCGCTTTGACATTTCCCCGTGAAAGAAATATTGGAAAGCGATTTGTATGTCGTCCCGCGGGTGTAGTCCCGCTCTGAGCGTTCCCTCGGGACTTGCCACTCGATATTCGTCGCTGAATGGTTTGTCTGGAACCTCTCCAATAAAATATCCTTAAGCGTGACCAGCGTACATTTATTACTGCGACATTTATATAACAAGTAATATGAAAAAAGATTTTTTTAAGTAAATTCCTACTGTGGTTAACTAAGTAAAAATTTATTTTAGTTACCCTTGAGCACTATTTATGATATCGTGTGGTAACCATAGCAGCAGTAAGGTTGCACAATGGAGGTTTCGTCGACAACTAGATGGAGGAAGAAAATTCATATACATCTTTCAGAAATATATTTCTAGGTATTATGAAGTTGAGAAGTACCAAAGCGCACTAGACTTCTAACATGAAGATTCTCCATTTAAATCCGGCTGGACCCCACAAATTTTATAATTTAATTATTGAATAAATATTTGAAAGAACTGTATTAACATCAATTGTCATCCACTATAGGTTTAAAAAAATATGTGTTTTTGAACTTGTTTGGATGAACAAACGTATTTAATGAACGATTGAAAATTTGTACGAGATATGTATCAGGAGAGTATGAGGTAACAGAAGGAATTTAAAAATGCTTCCTCTTCCTTTTCATTACCCCAAGGGCTCGTTGGAAAATGACAATTCTAGAAATACCATCAAATTAGAGGTAAACTTTTGTATAAGATTTTTATTTAAACTACTCAGGATACCACAGTTACTTCTGGCTTTACATTGCAAACAAAGCACCGTATATTATCTGAACTGTTTGAGCCTGCAGTGTATATATAGATGTTCGGCCCCGTTTACCAATAAGTTTGTTACATAAATATTGAAATTTTAAAGTAAATATTTACAGCAAATTGGATTTATTTTATTCTACAGACCGGCGCGCGCACGCACACACACACACACACACACACACACACACACACACACACTATCTAAATTAAAAGTAAGAAATAATTTATCAACACAATTTGACACTAACTTAAGACTTCCACAGCGGCTCCAATCAGGCTGTACGTGATCTCATCTTCGTATATTTGCCGAACGAGGAACTGTCCTTCCATCGCAACCTCTGCATCTCTCCTGAAACATAAAAAGCAAAACTTTATTACTGACCAAAGCTAACTGTACAGAAGCCGACATTTATCTTTGGGGGCCGTAAAACCGAGCTACCAGGATTGCTCTATAAAAGACACAACACAACTGCGCTTGAAAATAGAGTGTTTTTATTTATATCGCAAACATTTCATTTTTATTTCGTAATAAAAATGTTCTTTAAAATGTTAAAAGAGAAAGAAGTGTTGATAGACCTATCTCAGGGTTTTCGTAAGAAACGTGCAGTTTATCGAGCCGGGCTTTCACTGAAAACTCTGTATTTGTCTGTCTTACATTTGTCACTTACCTTAGCACATGTTCCTGTTTACGACAGAAATTACGTTTTTTTACAATTCCTTCTATAAGTTCACGCTCTTCTTATTTATACGTTGTTCAAATTTGCAATCGTTAATAAATTACTTTTTATTTATCCACTGAAGTTCAAATACATTTTTTTTAAACTTTTAGTGAATGATACTTGATGTTCAAACAGTTTTTCCAATTATTATTTCATTCATTATTAAATTAATGATTTCATTTTAGTTTTATATGGGAAAAAAACTTTTCACAAGAGGAGCAAGTATGCAATGTGGTTATTTTGTTCCATTTGGCTTAAAATAAGTCATAATATATGATTTCTTAAAACACCTGATTTTACGTTTTATGTTATGTGGTAGAACAGCTGTTTTAAAACGCTTAGGTTTTGTTATTATATTTATAATAATTGTAATTATTTAATAAAAAGTAATTAAATAAAATCTTTCTTTGTTAATCAAATAGGTATTAACTTTAATTTTGGTTTATATTACTTGTTTTATATCTAGACATCGATTTATCTCTCGTACTATTAAATTTCTCGTTTAACTACCTTCTTCCATTAGATATCGTCTTCCCAGAATCTTTGTCCGATTCTGAGTTCCCTTCAGCATACATCCTTCCTTCTCTGCCATTTAAGCATTTTGTGTATTTTTCATTAGATCAAATAAATTTCGTTAGTCATAGTTCCATTTACACGGTTTGCACTATTTTTTTTGATATCTATATTATAGAAACTCTATAAACTGTCTTCTAAAAAATGTAAGTTTTTGCTTACAGAAAATGTAAAAGTTAAAACTAACCAACTAAATCACTAAATCGTCTAGATAGCACCGGACGTCTAGATAGAAACGATCGTCTAGATAGCAACGAACGTCTAGATAGCAACGGCCGTCTAGATAGCAACAGCCGTGTAGATAGCAACGGACGTCTAGATAGCAAAGGACGTCTAAATAGCAAAGGACGTCTAAATAGCAACGCACATCTAGATAGCAACGGACGTCTAGATAGCAACGGACGTCTAGAACAAACTTAAACCTACTCTCTAAAGATATCGTAGGGAAGGCTTCTATTTGCTTGGATGTCGTTTAGGAATAAGGGTAGTGTATATTAAGGAAGGAACTAAATAAGATCATGTAAGGAACACGAAGCTCTGGTACTGGAACAAAAAGGAAATTCGTGGGGACAGAAAACTGTTATCAGATAAAGTCAAATCCTATTTGATATTGTATTGCCAATTTCAAATATATAATTTGGAAATCAAAGGTTAGTTTATTTTCCGAAAAAAATTAATACATTTTCAAGGAATCACAACACAAAAAAAATCAGAAGTGCCAGTGATCAAGATTCGAAATATATGTTGAAAACTTTCGAAACTTAAAGAAATTAGTTTGACAAAATGCAAGTGTTTATACTCAGCTGGTTGACTATAGATGTTGGTACTATATTAAACAAGTGTCTGCCTCTAATTACGACTGACAACGTCATCAATCGGTTCGGTGTAGGTAATTATGATTTTCTGAAGTCATTAAGTTGGCACGACTACTTCAGAAGTAAATTTTACTGCGTGATTGGGCGACGGCAAAGTCTTAAAAGAATTAAAGATCCGGTTAAAAGCAATAAAGAAGGACATTTATGGTGTCGTTTTTCAATCTCCCGTTACAGACCTGGCTGTCAGGTTATTAGATCGTGCTGGTTTCCGGGTCATCCCAACAATTCGAAACATTCTTTACCTTGGCGAAGATATTTTTAAAATGACTACGCAGTCATATTTTTATTAAGTATTTTATAATTAAATAATCACGAATTATCATAAAAATATAAAATGATAAAATTAACTTTTTGGTATTAGACTTTCAAGAAATTATAAAATTTATTTTTACCGCAAGGTAACGGTAAAGAAATACATTAAGTCTTAAGGGATTTAATAAGGGCTTCAAAAAATTGTTCGTCTTAAAGCTTTACTTGCTCGAAGTATGTTTTTAAACGAATTATAAACCTCTTGTTTTTAGTAAAATATTAACGAACACCAAAGCACAGTAAATAATTTATTTCTCGAGCGCGTTTCAGTGACAAGGTTATCATCATCAGTGAGTGTAACTATTACAACATCCAAACTATAACTCTATAAATTCTTACTACCTACAAACTATAATAGTAGTCAACTCACTGATGACGACGTGGGAATTAAAACGCGCTTATGAAATAAATTACTTATCGGTAGCTGGTGTTCTTTGCTATTTAATTACTACTGTTCCCACAAATGAAGCTCATAAGAAGTTACCATTATTATTTTTGAAAATACAAAATTACATTTTACGAGTTATTAAAAAAAAATAATTTCGACGGATATATTTAAATGTATCCGGTTTACACTGTATGGGCCAAAATAAACAGTACTGAAACAGTTGTAAGATTTGGTTTTATTCCATTTTATAATTTACATAGTTTTCTCTGAAGTAGTTAGCACCATGTCAGCGAAAACTATCCTTAAATTAAATACGTGAACACGAATACGCAACAAAAATCTAAAGTCGGCACAGCTGATCCAGAAGGCAACTACAGCTGATTCAGTTTCAGTACTGTATATTTTGGCGCCTAAGGTACAACGCCAATTATAGGCCCAATTTAAACTTCAAATAGTTTTTAATAATCAAATAAACAATAATTTATGACTATCCGAACTTTAAATTTAGTAAATTTGTTAAAACACACTTGTTAAAACCTTTACTTTAGTAAAACGAATTTACTTAATTTAAAGTTCGGATAGTCATAAACTATTGTTTAAATGATTAATAAGATTCACCGAACGTAATGCACTACAAAATTCAAGAAGTTTCAATACATATGTTCAACGTTTTGTTACAACCGTGGTATCTTCCTCAGGAGCCCAATATTAAATACCATATAAATCAAATCCATTATACAATTGCATAACAAAATATAATAATGGTAATACAATAAGTCAATAACATTTGAGACATCGTTGCTTTGAATTGTGAAATTGTATAATGGGCTGTAATTTTATATGGTATTTAATTATGGGCTCTTGGAGAATACGTCATAGAGGTATCGTGACGAGGAGAATATGTACTACAACCCATTTGACTATAAAATTTGCCTATAGTTGGTCGTCGTACAACCTGTTTAATTATCCGCCCAATGTAGTGTAATCAGCCCTATTGATCGTGTCAAGCTTTTTTCGGTTTGAATCATTCTACTAGATTAATATTATATATATATATATATATATATATATATATATATATATATATATATATATATTTGTGGTTGATTTAAAATTACAAATGCAGCGTTGCCATATCGTCAGCCCCAGTTTTCCATCTCTAATAGGTCTACACATAGAACAAGAGGGAGGGGATGAAGAAACACAGCAACCCTGTGAAGACCAGCCCTCATAGAAACTGGACGTTGACTGGTCATTTGGCTGGTGATACTCCTTTATACCGTTATTCTACAGTGACTCTGCCCAAGCAATACAGCCAGGACTCTACTCTCACAGCCAGGAGACAATTTTGTTCATTATTTGTTCTAAATATTATTCCATTTATCGTTTCACCGTACCTATTTTGGTGTAACATAGGTCTACCTATTCTCCAATAAAGATTAGGTCTACCTCGTTTATACCTTTCTGAAAATGTAAATAACTTACCCTACTCCCAAAACTAGGATATCTGTATGTATGGTCATACAAAAGTCCTGTTTTGTTCCATATTCCTACCCTTTGGTATACCGTGAAGACTACCCCTTTTGAGCATGTTTTAAGAGTAAGTATATTCCTACTTCAGGTAGTGATAGATTATTTAGATTAGGTTCAGGAAGGTTGGAGTAAGTTAGGTAGGGTTAGGTGGTTTATATTTAAATTATTTATTTTTAACTCATTGCTCTTCTTGGAAGTTTTGGTATACGTGAAGTCTCTCATGAACCTGTTTTAATAGTATGTATACTTGAGGTAAGAATAGATTATTTAGATTAGGTTCAGGAAGGTTAGGGTAGGTTAGGTAGGGTTAGGTGGTTTATATTTAAATTATTTATATTTAACTTATATCCCTTCTTGCAAACTATATACTTTAATTTATAGATTCCTCCTAACGAATCCCATAAAGATCAAGTCCAGTTCAGGTATGCGTGAGTATAGAGGACCCCGTATACGTGAGTCGCTAATTCCAAGGAGAAGGAGATTATGTATTTAGGCCTATGTAACAATCCTTTTTGAGATATAGGCTCCTCAGCTATTTCCACTAAACTGTCTTTCCGGACTTGATTTATAATTGCTACCTGTTCGAATATTCCAATCTCGACAATAATTTAGAATTAATCGAACTCGGCATGTTTAAACAACAGATGTTTGCTACAATTTGATTACCTTCAGAAATTTGCTTCATTTAATTAATCACAAAATGGGCCGTTGTTAAACAAAACGATATTAGAGACAGGCGTTTTATGTGTTAATAGCGTTGCTAGGAATGTAAACAGCACGTTGCCCAGTGGAATCTCAGTGAAACCTTAACAGACCATTATGTATAAGTAATATAGGTACATCATCTATATTAACGAGAAAATATTATTATATATTAACGAGAATCTTCATTACACACACACACACATACACACACACACACACACACACACACACACACACACACACACACACACACACACACACACACATACTCAAATATATATATATATGTATATATATATATATATAACGAGATAAGGACTTCATTTGTTATTATTTCTATGTAAAAATCAATGACTAAATACGTGTGCGTGCGCGGATGTGTGTGTGTGTGTGTATGTGTGTGTGTGTGTGTTTGTGTGTGTGTATGTGTGTGTGTGTGTGTGTGTGTGTGTGTGTGTATGTGTGTGTGTGTGTGTGTGTGTGTGTGTGTGTGTGTGTGTGTGTTTGTGTGTGTGTATGTGTGTGTGTATGTGTGTGTGTGTGTGTGTGTGTGTGTGTGTGTGTGTGTGTGTGTGTGTGTGTGTGTGTGTGTGTGTGTGTGTGTGTGTGTGTGTGTGTGTGTGTGTGTGTGTGTGTGTGTGTGTGTGTGTGTGTGTGTGTGTGTGTGTGTGTGTGTGTGTGTGTGTGTGTGTGTGTGTGTGTGTGTGTGTGTGTGTGTGTGTGTGTGTGTGTGTGTGTGTGTGTGTGTGTGTGTGTGTGTGTGTGTGTGTGTGTGTGTGTGTGTGTGTGTGTGTGTGTGTGTGTGTGTGTGTGTGTGTGTGTGTGTGTGTGTGTGTGTGTGTGTGTGTGTGTGTGTGTGTGTGTGTGTGTGTGTGTGTGTGTGTGTGTGTGTGTGTGTGTGTGTGTGTGTGTGTGTGTGTGTGTGTGTGTGTGTGTGTGTGTGTGTGTGTGTGTGTGTGTGTGTGTGTGTGTGTGTGTGTGTGTGTGTGTGTGTGTGTGTGTGTGTGTGTGTGTGTGTGTGTGTGTGTGTGTGTGTGTGTGTGTGTGTGTGTGTGTGTGTGTGTGTGTGTGTGTGTGTGTGTGTGTGTGTGTGTGTGTGTGTGTGTGTGTGTGTGTGTGTGTGTGTGTGTGTGTGTGTGTGTGTGTGTGTGTGTGTGTGTGTGTGTGTGTGTGTGTGTGTGTGTGTGTGTGTGTGTGTGTGTGTGTGTGTGTGTGTGTGTGTGTGTGTGTGTGTGTGTGTGTGTGTGTGTGTGTGTGTGTGTGTGTGTGTGTGTGTGTGTGTGTGTGTGTGTGTGTGTGTGTGTGTGTGTGTGTGTGTGTGTGTGTGTGTGTGTGTGTGTGTGTGTGTGTGTGTGTGTGTGTGTGTGTGTGTGTGTGTGTGTGTGTGTGTGTGTGTGTGTGTGTGTGTGTGTGTGTGTGTGTGTGTGTGTGTGTGTGTGTGTGTGTGTGTGTGTGTGTGTGTGTGTGTGTGTGTGTGTGTGTGTGTGTGTGTGTGTGTGTGTGTGTGTGTGTGTGTGTGTGTGTGTGTGTGTGTGTGTGTGTGTGTGTGTGTGTGTGTGTGTGTGTGTGTGTGTGTGTGTGTGTGTGTGTGTGTGTGTGTGTGTGTGTGTGTGTGTGTGTGTGTGTGTGTGTGTGTGTGTGTGTGTGTGTGTGTGTGTGTGTGTGTGTGTGTGTGTGTGTGTGTGTGTGTGTGTGTGTGTGTGTGTGTGTGTGTGTGTGTGTGTGTGTGTGTGTGTGTGTGTGTGTGTGTGTGTGTGTGTGTGTGTGTGTGTGTGTGTGTGTGTGTGTGTGTGTGTGTGTGTGTGTGTGTGTGTGTGTGTGTGTGTGTGTGTGTGTGTGTGTGTGTGTGTGTGTGTGTGTGTGTGTGTGTGTGTGTGTGTGTGTGTGTGTGTGTGTGTGTGTGTGTGTGTGTGTGTGTGTGTGTGTGTGTGTGTGTGTGTGTGTGTGTGTGTGTGTGTGTGTGTGTGTGTGTGTGTGTGTGTGTGTGTGTGTGTGTGTGTGTGTGTGTGTGTGTGTGTGTGTGTGTGTGTGTGTGTGTGTGTGTGTGTGTGTGTGTGTGTGTGTGTGTGTGTGTGTGTGTGTGTGTGTGTGTGTGTGTGTGTGTGTGTGTGTGTGTGTGTGTGTGTGTGTGTGTGTGTGTGTGTGTGTGTGTGTGTGTGTGTGTGTGTGTGTGTGTGTGTGTGTGTGTGTGTGTGTGTGTGTGTGTGTGTGTGTGTGTGTGTGTGTGTGTGTGTGTGTGTGTGTGTGTGTGTGTGTGTGTGTGTGTGTGTGTGTGTGTGTGTGTGTGTGTGTGTGTGTGTGTGTGTGTGTGTGTGTGTGTGTGTGTGTGTGTGTGTGTGTGTGTGTGTGTGTGTGTGTGTGTGTGTGTGTGTGTGTGTGTGTGTGTGTGTGTGTGTGTGTGTGTGTGTGTGTGTGTGTGTGTGTGTGTGTGTGTGTGTGTGTGTGTGTGTGTGTGTGTGTGTGTGTGTGTGTGTGTGTGTGTGTGTGTGTGTGTGTGTGTGTGTGTGTGTGTGTGTGTGTGTGTGTGTGTGTGTGTGTGTGTGTGTGTGTGTGTGTGTGTGTGTGTGTGTGTGTGTGTGTGTGTGTGTGTGTGTGTGTGTGTGTGTGTGTGTGTGTGTGTGTGTGTGTGTGTGTGTGTGTGTGTGTGTGTGTGTGTGTGTGTGTGTGTGTGTGTGTGTGTGTGTGTGTGTGTGTGTGTGTGTGTGTGTGTGTGTGTGTGTGTGTGTGTGTGTGTGTGTGTGTGTGTGTGTGTGTGTGTGTGTGTGTGTGTGTGTGTGTGTGTGTGTGTGTGTGTGTGTGTGTGTGTGTGTGTGTGTGTGTGTGTGTGTGTGTGTGTGTGTGTGTGTGTGTGTGTGTGTGTGTGTGTGTGTGTGTGTGTGTGTGTGTGTGTGTGTGTGTGTGTGTGTGTGTGTGTGTGTGTGTGTGTGTGTGTGTGTGTGTGTGTGTGTGTGTGTGTGTGTGTGTGTGTGTGTGTGTGTGTGTGTGTGTGTGTGTGTGTGTGTGTGTGTGTGTGTGTGTGTGTGTGTGTGTGTGTGTGTGTGTGTGTGTGTGTGTGTGTGTGTGTGTGTGTGTGTGTGTGTGTGTGTGTGTGTGTGTGTGTGTGTGTGTGTGTGTGTGTGTGTGTGTGTGTGGTGTGTGTGTGTGTGTGTGTGTGTGTGTGTGTGTGTGTGTGTGTGTGTGTGTGTGTGTGTGTGTGTGTGTGTGTGTGTGTGTGTGTGTGTGTGTGTGTGTGTGTGTGTGTGTGTGTGTGTGTGTGTGTGTGTGTGTGTGTGTGTGTGTGTGTGTGTGTGTGTGTGTGTGTGTGTGTGTGTGTGTGTGTGTGTGTGTGTGTGTGTGTGTGTGTGTGTGTGTGTGTGTGTGTGTGTGTGTGTGTGTGTGTGTGTGTGTGTGTGTGTGTGTGTGTGTGTGTGTGTGTGTGTGTGTGTGTGTGTGTGTGTGTGTGTGTGTGTGTGTGTGTGTGTGTGTGTGTGTGTGTGTGTGTGTGTGTGTGTGTGTGTGTGTGTGTGTGTGTGTGTGTGTGTGTGTGTGTGTGTGTGTGTGTGTGTGTGTGTGTGTGTGTGTGTGTGTGTGTGTGTGTGTGTGTGTGTGTGTGTGTGTGTGTGTGTGTGTGTGTGTGTGTGTGTGTGTGTGTGTGTGTGTGTGTGTGTGTGTGTGTGTGTGTGTGTGTGTGTGTGTGTGTGTGTGTGTGTGTGTGTGTGTGTGTGTGTGTGTGTGTGTGTGTGTGTGTGTGTGTGTGTGTGTGTGTGTGTGTGTGTGTGTGTGTGTGTGTGTGTGTGTGTGTGTGTGTGTGTGTGTGTGTGTGTGTGTGTGTGTGTGTGTGTGTGTGTGTGTGTGTGTGTGTGTGTGTGTGTGTGTGTGTGTGTGTGTGTGTGTGGTGTGTGTGTGTGTGTGTGTGTGTGTGTGTGTGTGTGTGTGTGTGTGTGTGTGTGTGTGTGTGTGTGTGTGTGTGTGTGTGTGTGTGTGTGTGTGTGTGTGTGTGTGTGTGTGTGTGTGTGTGTGTGTGTGTGTGTGTGTGTGTGTGTGTGTGTGTGTGTGTGTGTGTGTGTGTGTGTGTGTGTGTGTGTGTGTGTGTGTGTGTGTGTGTGTGTGTGTGTGTGTGTGTGTGTGTGTGTGTGTGTGTGTGTGTGTGTGTGTGTGTGTGTGTGTGTGTGTGTGTGTGTGTGTGTGTGTGTGTGTGTGTGTGTGTGTGTGTGTGTGTGTGTGTGTGTGTGTGTGTGTGTGTGTGTGTGTGTGTGTGTGTGTGTGTGTGTGTGTGTGTGTGTGATAGAGAGAGAGAGAGAGAGAGAGAGAGAGAGAGAGAGTAAGGGAGAATCATAAAGCCTGGCAGACTACTGATAGAACTAGGGTAGGCTAGTTTCACCAAAAACGAAGAGACAATGACTACCGGGGCCACCTAGTCATTCTAAATGTAGTAAATATTCTCCCTTTCGGGGATATAGAAAGGTAGAAGTTTTGTCTGGGCAATCAGGAGAATCCTTGTGGGTAGAAATTTCGTTTGGGCAAAGAGAAGAATTCTTGTAGGTAGAATTTTTTTTCTGGGCAAGGAAAAGAATCCTTGTGAGTAGAAATTTCGTCTGGGCAAGGAGGAGAATCCTTATGGGGAGAAATTTCGTCTGGGCAAAAAGGAGAATCCTTGTGGGTAGAAATTTCGTCTGGGCAATGATGAGAATTCTTGTTGGTAGAAATTTCGTCTGGGCAAGGAGGAGAATCCTTAGGGATGGAAATTTCGTCTGGGCAAGGAGCAGAATCCTTGTGAGTAGACATTTCGTCTGAGGAAGGAGGGAAATCCTTGTGGGTAGAAATTTCGTCTGGGCAAGGAGGAGAATCCTTGGGGGTGGAACTTTTGTCTGGGCAAGGAGTAGAATCCTTGGGAGTGGATATTGATTATCTTTAGCTTGAATAACGGTATTTGAGCGTAGTAGGTGTTTATAATAGAGACAAGCGACGCCACGGGAATCAATCATGTATAACTCGCGAGTCATAGCAAGGGACGTGGCAGGTCGATGTGGGATTACCTACGTTACATTTGGAGTAGAAGAGAAGTCCGCTGGTTCGTTGTTTGCCCAGTTAAACTGCTTTACGATCGGTCCACCATAACTAGTGTCTTAATACCACTGTGTATAGAAGAGTAGACAGCTGCCTACCCTCCTATCTCCACTAGTCGGACCGCTCCTCTTCTGCGCACATAAAGTCTCTTGGTACGTTTACAATGTAAAAGAGCCACATTATAATTAAACACAAGAACAACAACTTTCTGATAATAGTTTACTAACTATAAATTACAACACTATTCACATTTCGGTTTTCAAGTTATATTCGACGTTGTCTCAGAAAAACATTGGATATGGTTACCTGATGATAGAAAAGTACAAAGGTATTTAATCATAAGTAAAAAATAATTAGTTTAAAAAAAAATGGTGGTTATTGTGCTCTTAATGTGAGTTCATGTTTCACAGTTGCCCAAGAAAATAGCCAGCCACGATCTAGTTAACCCCGGCATTTCAATTCGGTTGTTGTCCCAGGTTTAATGGACGTTAGTTAACGACCACCATCGATCCACTAAATTCATCAACTAACGAGGGGTGATGGAGGAGTAAAAACAACTTGTCTCAATTTGAAACTGTTTACACAGCAAAATAGTTTTATTTACGTGATAAATTACATTTTGTTGACATAAAAAAAACCCAAATTACTGTTTTTTTTGTAATTTGAAGTTTAATTTCAGACGGATAGAGATTAATCACACCGTTTGTTTTATGTAATTTTCTTGTTCATTTTAAGTTCTTTTGCTTTTAACCTTTATTGAAATATTCCATGTTTCGGGGTGTAATACCAATATCAACCAGTTTTGTGTAGGCTATTTGTTGCTTCTATTTGTCTGTGTTTGAGAGGTAGTGGACGTCAAGACGGCTACATCAACACTTGCAACTCCAATTTCTCCTTAATCCAGAATATTTGGATGTTCGGATAGCCCATACATATGCCGTGAAGGCTAAAGTACCGTATTTACGCGTCAATAACGCGCTTTCGTGTATAACGCGCACCCCTATTTAATTACAATATTTTAGGGAAAATATGAAAAAGTAAAGAGTTAATAATTTGTACTTACCAAAATTTTATATTAAAACATCCAAACACGAAAAGTTAAGAAACTTACAATATCTATAATTTTGTTTGTTTTGACTATGCACAATCTTTCCCTCAACATCACTATTTTCCAAAGATGGTGGAATTTCTTCATTCTGAGAATTATTCCAGAGCATGTAGTTCTCCGTACTATCTATTATATTGGAAATTCTATATTTTTGAAGCTTTTCACGACTGTTTGATACTTGACTGTATTCCAGGCTTCAAGAATCCTTATAAAAAAAAATAAAAGAGGTCTTCTCATTTTCCCAAATGGGGTGAACGTAAGTACGTTCACCATCACACATCCACTGGGTGTACAGTTTTCATAAACTGCCTTTGAAAGGTTTAATAACTGAGACGTCTAGAGGCTGAAGTACGGATGTTCATACGCCTAGAATTACTGCCGAATCAGTTTTCATATTTGCCCGCTTTTCCTTTTTGGTTTCAGTCAAATCCCCTTTGAAACTATCCACGCTTTGACTAATAGACGTTTTTTCCTATACAAAGCACCCGGTCTTCGATTTCACACTATTTCAATCCAGTCTAAAACTAACTAAATTGTAGCAGGTAACGAGCACAACTAGTAAGGTAAACCCCATATTTCTCTTTTTTGTCATTACAATTATGCTTATTCGTGTATAATGCGCAGTCCTATTTTGTAAAAGGAATTTAAAGCAAAAATACGCGTAAATACGATAATTTACAAAGCAGACAACCGTCGCGTCACGATTAATTTAGACGCTCGTAAGCATGCGCCCTTATGCACGCTTCTGACTTAAATTTATTGATAACATTATCTATATAGGAAACCGCTAGAAAAGTGAGAAATAAACTTTGCTAAGAATAAATAATATGTTAATGAGAAATAAAGAAACGCAAGGACATGAAAAGAGGGCATTTGTGGGTTTACCCCGCCAGAATTATAATTAAGATTCTTCATAACCTTTTCAGCTTAATTAATACTTTATTTCGCTCGTGTAGTAACAATTTTCACATTAAACGCTCGCAGGAAAATTTGGACATTATAATTTCATAATGGTTTTATACAAGACGCGAAAGCAGTAAACTGACAACGTTTAATACATATTTACTAAATACCGTATGCGCCAAAATAAACAGTACTGAAATAGTTGTCAGATTTTATTTTATTTACATAGTTTTACAAACATATCCAAGGTAAAAAGAGGCTAAATCGGTTAGACTCAGGAATAAACATGTTCTGTATGACCTTGAGGCAAAACTCTTGTCGGTCTTGAAAGTTTTGCATTATTTTGGTAAAGAGGGGTTGTTTCATGCTCATTATACACATGGATATTTTTTTCCTGTAGTTGGATGATGGTGGTTAGTTAGTCATCGTTGAAAATCTTCTCCTTTATCATTCCCCAGACGTAGGCGTCAGGTTCAGGGGAGGAGGCAGGGTAAGGAAAGTTTGTTCCAAGGGATATGAGGCGGTGGCAAAAAGTTTCTTAAGGGAATGCAATGTTGTCTAATGCAGTGTGACTGGTTGCGCCATTTTGCTGGAGCCATTGTGAACGAGCAGGTTTCGTACACATCAAAATCTCTTGAGGTCTCCTACAGCTTGATGTACATGTCATTTATACGAAATTCATACGTCACTGAGAACTCTAATAGATTTGTCTATACAGTTCATAGGTTGTACAAAAAGAGAAGAAATGCAACAATTTTACTAAGTGGGAATACATACCGTGTAACCGTGGTCTGTGGTAAGTGTAAACATACACTGGTAAATAAAGAAAACCTCCCAATCACAAAAACGTTTTACTTAAATCCTTATGCACATTTCGATAGCAGATTAATCATGGGTTATAATAATGTTCACTGAAGGTGATTGCTTTGTAAGTCGAGATGTACGTCATGATTTTAGTGAAGAGTTATTTGTGGCACAGAGGTTTTTTTTTTATTTTAATTTTTTAAAAAATACATCATAGTTGGTCTAAGTTATTATTGTAAATGAACAAGCTCAGAAAAAAAAACATATTGAGTGTTGAAAGAGTTAGGGGTAGAAACAATGCGTTGAATTTTGCAAATGATTTCTATTTGTTCCTCGAACATACCGCGATATGTGAAACTGCAACATTATTTACAGCTATACCGTACACGTACAAAACAGTATGGTATATTTACGTACTGCATAATTACATACATATTTTGTATTTGTTAACTAAGGGTTTTTCAACCCGGAAACAGTGAAATGCTGTTAAATATTGGCGTAACACACAGAGACCCACTTACTCGTCATTGTTAAACACCATATTTTAAACACCTAGTTTCAGACAAATAATTTTTTAAACACTGTTAATTTGATTTAGAAAAAAACTTGTCATATTCTCTGACAGTCTTCCTTATATTTTCTCCATTTTTGTTTTATGTAACGTACTGTTGACTCAACGATAAAATGTTTTACAACAGATAATGTGCTTTCACCACATTTTAATTTATCTAAAATGTTGATTCCCTTAATCAACGCATAACGTATTTTTAAATAGCGTATTCTTATCCCTATCAGAGTTTAATAACATTATGGCTTGGATAAACAATGGATGGGAAAAAATAAAACTAAACAAAACAAATTTTTTAAACAATTCCACAAGTAGACGCGAAGTTTCGAAAACAAACAGTAACTGACGGTAAAACAAAATCCGAGTTAGTTACGTCTGTCGAGTAATATTATCAATGTTTGGATTTCGAAAACTACAAAATCAACAATAAGTTAACAGTAATCGTGCTAAGCTTATGTATGGAGATGTATGCGGGGCACCGGATTGACCCTTTGTTGTTTATCAGTGACGATAACGCCACTTGTTAAAATAAGGAAAGCCTATCTTTTTGAGTAGTAGGTCTAGCAGTATGACGGATGTTAGGAGAATAATCAGATTTCTATGTGATGAATAACTACAGTAGGCTACTATACAAAATAAATAACACGAGAACACATTATCCTACAACCTGCACAGTAACTATACTGTCTTTCTTTTTTTGTTTTTTTATACTATAGATATCAGTGGGATATCCTGTAATTTTGCCGACCGCGAATAACGAACCCGCGAATAGCGAGGGCCAACTGTATACGAACATTAGGGTAGTCGATGAAATATAAACGAAAAATACAAGAATGATTGAGTTTCACTTATTTAAAACGTACAATAAAAAAGGGGACAAGAGTCAAAACATAAAATGGATAATCAGGAAAGTGAGAATATGTTTTCTAACAGAGGCGAATCATTATTTCCGAACAAATATATATATGAGAAATGTCATGACTTAACAATTATTTACTAACTTCAGGGTTTTACCGCTACGTGATTCTTTTCCGGGTTTTTATTAGTCTAACAACGTCAGGTATAAAACACGAGTAAAGTAAAATAAACAAAGTCTAACATACACTTACACTTATTCGGTAAAACACCATTTGTAATCAGGCTGATATGGATTTATAGTAATTACAACCATAGTAAAAACACCCTACACTAACGTTTTGTGACAAAATATATTTTGTCTACACGTTTCCATCTCTCCCTTCTCCCTCAGAACATATATTTTGTTTAAATACTTCCCTCCAATAATATAAGCAATATTTATTCGTCTTCAGCTTAGAAAGGATTTTATATGAATATTGTAAATTATTCAAAGCATTAAACGCAATTTCGAATCTGATTTGCATTTTGTGCTGTTCGTTTGGCTCGGCTGCTGAAACCTGGCTAAACACATTTTATCACCCCTTTTTTACATGAATTTTAAAAATTAATTTCAAACGTAAAATTTCAAAAGATAAATTAAGTTGTCAGGAAAATATCTTTCTACTATTCGCAGGTCGTGGCCAACTGTATACGAACATTAGGGTAGTCGATGAAATATAAACGAAAAATACAAGAATGATTGAGTTTCACTTATTTAAAACGTACAATAAAAAAGGGGACAAGAGTCAAAACATAAAATGGATAATCAGGAAAGTGAGAATATGTTTTCTAACAGAGGCGAATCATTATTTCCGAACAAATATATATATGAGAAATGTCATGACTTAACAATTATTTACTAACTTCAGGGTTTTACCGCTACGTGATTCTTTTCCGGGTTTTTATTAGTCTAACAACGTCAGGTATAAAACACGAGTAAAGTAAAATAAACAAAGTCTAACATACACTTACACTTATTCGGTAAAACACCATTTGTAATCAGGCTGATATGGATTTATAGTAATTACAACCATAGTAAAAACACCCTACACTAACGTTTTGTGACAAAATATATTTTGTCTACACGTTTCCATCTCTCCCTTCTCCCTCAGAACATATATTTTGTTTAAATACTTCCCTCCAATAATATAAGCAATATTTATTCGTCTTCAGCTTAGAAAGGATTTTATATGAATATTGTAAATTATTCAAAGCATTAAACGCAATTTCGAATCTGATTTGCATTTTGTGCTGTTCGTTTGGCTCGGCTGCTGAAACCTGGCTAAACACATTTTATCACCCCTTTTTTACATGAATTTTAAAAATTAATTTCAAACGTAAAATTTCAAAAGATAAATTAAGTTGTCAGGAAAATATCTTTCTACTATTCGCAGGTCGTGGCCAACTGTATACGAACATTAGGGTAGTCGATGAAATATAAACGAAAAATACAAGAATGATTGAGTTTCACTTATTTAAAACGTACAATAAAAAAGGGGACAAGAGTCAAAACATAAAATGGATAATCAGGAAAGTGAGAATATGTTTTCTAACAGAGGCGAATCATTATTTCCGAACAAATATATATATGAGAAATGTCATGACTTAACAATTATTTACTAACTTCAGGGTTTTACCGCTACGTGATTCTTTTCCGGGTTTTTATTAGTCTAACAACGTCAGGTATAAAACACGAGTAAAGTAAAATAAACAAAGTCTAACATACACTTACACTTATTCGGTAAAACACCAATTGTAATCAGGCTGATATGGATTTATAGTAATTACAACCATAGTAAAAACACCCTACACTAACGTTTTGTGACAAAATATATTTTGTCTACACGTTTCCATCTCTCCCTTCTCCCTCAGAACATATATTTTGTTTAAATACTTCCCTCCAATAATATAAGCAATATTTATTCGTCTTCAGCTTAGAAAGGATTTTATATGAATATTGTAAATTATTCAAAGCATTAAACGCAATTTCGAATCTGATTTGCATTTTGTGCTGTTCGTTTGGCTCGGCTGCTGAAACCTGGCTAAACACATTTTATCACCCCTTTTTTACATGAATTTTAAAAATTAATTTCAAACGTAAAATTTCAAAAGATAAATTAAGTTGTCAGGAAAATATCTTTCTACTATTCGCAGGTCGTGAAAACCGCTCTTTCACTTGTTCTGATTTTACTCCGAATATTTTTTTTACTTCGTTTCCAAATTTCGTTTATTTTTTGCATTTATTCTCCGCTACGTATATTTAGTACGTAAGAAACTTTCATATATGCAACCCACTAGATATTGTTTTCAATTTCCACTAATTTTTTCACACTCTCCCTATAAATTTTTATTTGCAGACCTATATCTTGTTCTAATTTTTAATCGTTAATAAAATATTTTTTATTCATCCACTAAAGTTCGAATACAATTTTTCAATTTGAAGTGGATGGCACTTGATGTTAACACAGTTTTTTTCAAATATTACCTCATTAATTAAATTTAATTAGTTAATTTCAATAATTATTTCAGATTTCTATTTTGCCACTTAATATTATCATTCTCTCTCTCTCTCTCTCTCTCTCTCTCTCTCTCTCTATATATATATATATATATATATATATATATATATATATATATATATATATATATATGCACGGTCTTATAATAATTGTAATTTTTTATTACAAACTAACTAAAATAAAATTTTTCTTTGTTGACTCAAGTGGGAATTGGCTTTGACTTTTTTTTAGTATTACTTGTTTACTACATAATTTAAACATTTGAATATAAATCGAGCTATCGGTCAAATAAGTACAAACTATTTAGTTTGCTAAATGCTCAATAAAATGCGCAAATGTACTGGCTTATTATATTAAACATGTTTAGGATTAACTACTTAAATAGACTACTTATATTCTTAACCATTTTACTTAGTCAACTATATAAATGTAATTCCATTATGAAAACATATTCTATGGATTATATATCGGTTAGTTAAACTGGTATCAGTTATTCGGTACCCGATATAAAATAATCGGTTCCAGGTAACCGTTATCCAGTATCGAGTACTAGATTTCTAATGACCGGTACTTGGAATACAATATCAGGTATCCATTATCCAGTATTCAGTACTGGATATTCGATATCACAAGTACCTATACCCGATATCCATTCCTAGCTTCATGCGACTGGTTTACAGTACCCGGTATTGAGTATACATTATTAGACATCCTAACACCCGGGTACCGGTGTCGAGTACCTAGTATTCGATACCCGGCGTCAGGTACGCCGCAGTACCCAGTTGTCATGCCCAGAAATTCGGCATGCAGTACGAATACATCCTAGGAGTGACCATCTACAAAGTGGAACGAGACCGAGTCAAAGGTTTAAAGCAAGAAAATTCGTCATACAGTTAATAAATCAGAGGGAAATGAAAGAATTTAACTCTAAGGAGCAGTAAGAACGCGCATCAAAATCTATATATTCAATACGCTAAAACGTTGAAATATAGATATTAATCTCAATAATAATAATAAGGAATTATTAATAATAATAAATTGATATTATCTTCAATCAAATAATAATAGTATAGTAATAATAATAGTATTTTGTGGTCCATACGTATTGATACATCACCTATGAGTAGTAATTGAGCTGACATGTGAGTTGAGGTAATAAACAAATAACTCTACACAAAATAAATAACTCACAAAACAGTATATTTTATTATCATACACATTATGTCACTTACGTTACCTATTTAGTTGCAATTTTAAGTTTCTAATAGTGTCACTGATGATAATGACACAAGCCATTGAAAAACGCAAAATAATAAAGTATATTGTTTTGTCAGTTCCTATGGAGTGATTTACTTTACGTTGAATAAAATACTGCCACAACACGTCGGTACACAATACATACTAATTTACTGTTTTAAAAATCGTTTAAGTCGATTGACGTCATTATACAGGCACTACGTGTCCAGAAATATATAGTCAATGAATCCTTTGAACAAACATAAAATCGCTCCCTTCTCGAAAGGGTTAAATCTAGTTATATCCGAATCTAATACGACGATATCCTCACTCTATGGCTTTGATCTTGATGTTGGCGATTCGGACAGTCTGGCACCTCTGTTTCTTTTTATATCCCCGCCCCTTTTATCTCGCTAGCAATATAAATTGACAATCATCTCGCCCCGCCAATTTATTTCTACGTGAAATTGAATTTTTAGATGTATTTTCTGTGAAGTGTTGTTACATCGAAAATTTTACTAATTAGAAAACTATAAGAATAATTTTCAAGTATTAACGTTTTTTGTTAAACGATTTATATTTTAAATTATATTTTTCACCGAAATTGGCTGTTTATAAAATGAACAAGGCCTTAATGAAGTATTTTGTTAAGTTTTTAAACTACAAAAGTTTTAATTTTGCTTGTCACTGAGACTTTGTCACTGAGAATATTTTAAATATATAAACTTTAAGTTTATTCAGTGAATAATGCCTTAATATTTTTAGCTTCTAAATTACTAAATCTATTTATATTTAATAATGATTAAATTTAATTTTATGAGAGAAAAACGTTTCACAAAATTGGTTTGCAATGTAGTTATTTCGTCCCATTTGCCTTAAAATAAGTGATACCATAACATATCATGAAACAGCTGACTTTATGTGATAGATTGTTTAGTAGAACAGTTGTTTTAACGCGTAGGTATGTTACCTTATTTATATTAATTGTAATTATTTAATAAAAAGTAACTAAGATAAAATTTGTCTTTGTTGACCTAAGTAGGAATTGACTTACAAAACATTTTGATTATAGTCTTTTCCGGTTAAAATAGGTTTAAAATACATGAAAAGTAAAATATTCCGTTTAATTTAAAATACGTCTACTTTGAAGAACCGATCCTTGGTGCTACGCCCTCTCCCTCACAGTGTCACAATGTCATAACCTTAGTTTAAACAGTTACATCCCTCTTTACCTGAATACTTTAATTTGTCTACGTCTTCTGGTATATTAACCGTTAAAAGAATCGATGTAGTTTAGGAACCAATGAACACGTCAACCATTAGTTCCCTCCATCTCCCAGCCAAGGACAAAAACATTCTCATAGTATTCGTTACCGTAAAGTGGGGACCGTGCACTTGGCCTTGAGAAATCGCAATAGGCGAGACGGGAGTTGGAAATCTGCGTTGAGTCAGTATAAGTAGTACTTCCCTATAAGAACTGCCAAAACACTTACATGCATGAGACGGTCGATATTAGCTGCTTCGATGATTAATTATTTTTGGTATGATATAACAAAGAATCTTGAAGTCATATTGGATACAGAGGCTGTTGATATACAGAACACGTTGAAAATGTAACATATTTCCAAAAGTAATGATAGTAGGCCTACACGAGAAAGGGGGATTGAGCAAGTGCACGGTTAGCTGAACCCAACTGGCCATGATATCCCTCTACTTTCCTACCACACAAAGACTTAATTCTTCACCTTAAAATCTGACGGTTGAGTGGTCCGTTACGTAGAACTCTTTAATACTAACATTTAGGTCCCTGGTGGAATCCGCGGTAATGCAAAAATGTTTTTGTTGTCTTGGGATGGGTATATGCCTACCTAGGATCAAGTCTCTACTTTGAGGGTAGGTAACCGAGAGGATATAGGTCCGATTGCACTACCTGGACCGAATTAATGAGATGGGTTATTGATGTACGGAAACCTAACTGGTCGGAAGGTTCTATTGATCCCGAGTAGTCCTGGAAAGGGGTCGAAACCGTAGTGCCTGGTTGGAGTTCGTCTCGTCCTAGAGGCGGACTGATTACCAGTCCAAGTTTTACAGTTAGGTCGAAAGACTCTTTGCAGACTACTACGGCATATTTACTGGTTACTCCAGATCTATGGAAGAAGTGCACCAGTCATGCAAAGGCAATAGAAGATAATTATTGGGAAAAGGACAACCTGATAGATTTACCTCCGATTGAACCGCTGACAATAAACATAAAAGACAGCTCGACAGAGTGTTCAGAGAGTGACTACTCTGACTGATGATCTGTTACAAATACATGTAAATATTGTAAATAATTTTGTTAATATTTGACAATGGCTTAAAAGCCAGCAATCCATTTTTAAACATGCCATTGGAGGTCAAAAGCCCTCATGAGAAAAGGTGATGGGAAATGGTTTAATTATAATAATAAAATTCCTAAATATGCCTCTCCGCCATATTGATATAACATTGTAAATATGCCGTACCAATACCGGACCCTCGTAGCGCGTTGGCCTCGCCGTGCCGGCCCATTGAAAACCAGTTTTGTTGAGGGAAATTTCCCTGCATAAGTTAGCTGAGCGGTAGCAATTTCACGTGCTAATGCATCCCGGTACCAATGCGATCAGACATCAATATAATTTTTTAAAGACACTGTAACAAATTTTTTGCTTTAAATTGTCAATTCATTGCTTAAGAGCTACAATTCAAGCTTTCATTGCTATCTGTATCTTAATCCGATCCCAAAATAAAACACTTTGACAAAAATCACAATAACGTTTTTTGTAAAATTTTGAAATTCATAATTATGGTATACAAATATATGTGCTACAACCTATTAAATTTTTAACACGATTGGTTTAATAGTTTTTATATTATTAATTTTCAAAGTCTGGCATTGTCTGAAAAACGCAAAAAAACTGGTACTTTTTTCATTCAACCCGCTGAAAGGCAAAGTTAAAACCGCAAAAAAAATTAGGTTACATTAATAGACGCAAAATTAAATTTATGAAATTTTGGTGCATCTTGTTTTGTTATAAGTATATCGGTTGCCTTGTAGTAAAAGCTTAAACTCGAGATCAACACTTTTTGACCCGATAGTAGCACCATGGGTCGTGACGCTAGACCACCGGCCTCGGGCTTGACGCTAGTCACGTGAGCGGGAGTCACGAGTTTGAGGTTGGACTCGAGTGGGTGTGAATTCAAAATGCTTGATAGTAGATGCTTCTCATTTTGCACCTATCTTAGTGGCTTGGAGGTCAGAGCTGAAGGGCTATGTACTTTAAATCCAAACTGTGCTTCTTTTCACCAACTTTCATTCTTCTTGTCCATAACTTCACAATAACAGAATTTGTAATGTTTCCAGGTTGAACCATTCTATGAAAATGGATAATGATTTTCATGCTTTGGCCCGAGTTAATGATGAGCAGTTTAGGCTTATTAATTGTCAGAATATCTTTCTTGAATACAATATAGTTCACATAGTGATAGGGGTTTTTCTTCTAAATCGTGCCAGTTGTGTAAAAGGTAGTGTATTGTTGATAGGATGGCACTCGAACTATGTGTAGCGAGTATCTTAGATGCAAAATAAATTTTAACATTGATATCAATGCTTAACTTAGCTCCAGAAGGGAATATGTTTGCTAGTACAAACCCAGGCAAGGCATTTAACGTTGTTACGTCGTGGATAACTCAGTGGAAGCCGTGCTTCCTCTAGATTACTACGTTGATTTGCTTTCTCTCCGCGCGATGGCGCTTTATAGCGATTGCTTGAGAAACGTGTCTTGGATTTAAAGCAAGAATATGTGAGACAAATTTGAGCATCGCCCACTGGGTGGGTGGAGAGAGGGAAGATCGTAAATGTTATTCATCCCTATAGCTTTCTCTAATACTGCGTTTCCCTCAATGAATGAATCCAATTTAACAATTAGCCTTCAGAAGAGCCCAGCTCCCTTCACCCTTTACCCTTCAGTGTAAAAGCACAGCTAGTGTAGGGGTTTTAAAGTACTTAGAAAATCTAACAATTTGTCATGACTTCTAATTTCTGCTACAAAGGTATTAGAGCTAAATATGTGCTGAGAGGGTTTATTTTAGGAAATTCAAATTTAATTTTGATAAGTAATAACAAATCCCTATATTGGTTAATATTAAGACTTTCCATCGAATATGCGTCCGCTGCACCCAGTGACAGGCGTCCATGGTGAAATGTTCGACAGTTGCTCCTAAGTTACCCCAAATAAACCTGCGTTTTGGAAACTCACATTATTTCCTGTATTAAATACGATTATTGCCTTTATGATTCCCATCATACTTTACTCAGGCTTTGAACTGACTAAGTTTTTCCACCGTTTTGGGAAACCAGTTTTCTATCATTGTTTGAAATCAGCTAAAAGCGTTGATATTATTATAAATGTTAATTTTGTAAATCATAGTATATCATGAAGTTAAATAGAGCTTAGCTAGTAAGAACAATTCACAACGTTAAAAATTAAAACAGTTTACTCTAAATGTCACTACACGTTAGTTTATTAGAACAAACTACGTGTTGATACTACTGATGTATTACTACAAACAGTAGTAGCCAAGCACTGATAAAGGTGGCATCATCGTCGAAACTAGTATGTTTCATTAAACTCAAGTCATTGTTTTATTAAACTGATGTGTAGTGTTTACTAAAGTAAACTGTTTTAAACTGTTGAGTATAGTAAATCATGTTATTTTTTTTTGTAATTTGAAGGCTTTTTTGTTTGTGTGTGTTTTTTTTTGTGATGAACTGATTACTATTTATTACATATAATGTATCACAATTTTTAACAATTTTCAGTTTGAACTCAGTCTAATTTTTGTAAGTAGGTCAGAGTGCAAAGGCTCGAATAGGTGTTTACACGTAAGCTGGTACTTGACCGATCGTCTGTACTAGCCTAAATAAAAACATTTCTCTGTCGTCATGCGGGTTGCGTCAATTGTCCTCTCAGCCCTCGTGAAAGCGCTCTAGTAGATGAAGTACGAAATGCTAAAAGTATGTCTACACCCGCGGAACGGTCTTTACCTATTTTCGCCAACTCCAGCCTTTATTTTAACGTTTTTATAACTAAATAATTTTCGTTAAAAAAACTTACTAAATAATAATATTTGTCCGCATTGTAAATTTAATACATGCACTTTTGCAACCCCGCCATATTTTATGAAAGCATCAAGGTTTTGTTGGTTAGTTACAATATTTCTGTAGCATAGCAAGAACCTGGACGGGTGCACGCGAGGGACAGTAAATTGACCCTTCACAAGGATGTTCCCAACAGAATGTGTTCCGCATGAACTTCTATTTTATTAGTTTTCAAAGCGATGATGGATCAGGATGAAATTGGTCGCCATTGGTTTCGAAATTTAAAGGGAATTATTTAGTGTAGGCAATCAATCAACATACTCACTCTTCCTGTGTGTTGTGTAATTTGCAATTACGCAGAGAAAAATTCTCTAAAATTGGAAACAAGTAATATACATAAAAACATTTTAAAGTCAATTCCTACCTAGATCAACAAAAATAAAATTTTATTTTAGTTTTCTATTAAATAGTTCAAATTAATATAAATAAAGTAACATAACCTGTGCATAACAGCTGTTCTACCACTTAACCTATAACATAAAATCAGCTGTTTTATGAAATCATATGTTATCACTTAGCTTAAGCCAAATGCGACGAAATAACTATATTGCATGCCTTAAAAAATGGGCATTTTGTGAAAGGTTTTTCTCCTATATAAAACTAAACTGAATTCATTAAATTACATTAATGAATTAGTATTTTTTTTTTTTTTTTTTTAAACAAACTGTATTAACTAAGTGTCATCCACTACAAGTTTAAAAAATGTATTTCAAACTGAGCGGATCTATATAAAGTATATTAATAATGATTGAAAATTTGAACGATACACACATGCACAAGCACACACACACACACGTATATATATATATATATATATATATATATATAGAGAGAGAGAGAGAGAGAGAGAGAGAGAGACAGACAGACAGACAGAGAGAGAGAGAGAGAGAGAGAGAGAGAGAGATGGAGAGAGAGAAAGATAGAGAGCTAGAAGGAATACGACCTAAATAAAAGTTCAATATATTTCTGTTTAAAATGTATTCTAAGACATTAATAACGATATGGAAAAGTAAGAGTCTTGGCTGCAAAACACGGAAAATTTTGAATGACGTCGAAATTTCACTGTTTGTACTTGTAGATTACGTCTCTTGTCTGCCTTTAACTTGTAAATAAAAGCTGACAATTGTTTACCATTAACACACACACACACAGTAAACTTAAGGCATGACCAAACAAAGGGGAGAAGTAAATAGGCGAGCTCATTGCTCTGTAATTTGATGGGGATTTTTACCTTAAACAGTTCACAATAGCTCTCGAAATTAGACTAACATTTTATGTGTTTCTTGTTCTATTTTCGGAATAAAAGCTTGGACAATGATTGAAACTCAAATGAAAAGGTTTGAAGCATTAAAAATATAGGCCTATGAACGGATGCGAAGAATATTTTAGCTTATTCTATTTGCGATAACGAAGTAACGCGGTTTTTTAGTAAAGGGGATAGAGAGAGAGAGAGAAATAGATAGAAAAGTGCGAAGAAGGTGAAGAAAAGAGAGAGAAAAGGGGCGAAAGAGGGTAGAAGGGTGAGAGAGGAAGGTAGAGAGATCGGTGCTTACGGATGGGAAGAGAGAACAAGTGATAGAGGGAGAGACAGAGCGAAAGAGAGAAAGTGAGAAAGAGCAAAAAAAGAGAGGGAGAGCAAGGATAGAGATAGGAAAAAATAAAGAGCGAGTAAGGGATAAAAATGGAGGTAGAGAGAGATAGAGAGAGTGGAAGGAAGGAGAAAGGGGAGAATCAAGGATAATTGAAGAATAGCAGGAGTATCGGGTAGAAGAAGCCACTCTACGCTCCATAACTTGGGTTGATAGTTCGTATCGTCATCCGCCCAACTACTCACATCTCCGCAAATAATAGGAGAAGCCAACTACACTCCATAACTTGGGTTGATAGTTCAACTCGTCATCCGCCCAACTACTCACATCTCCGCAAATAATAGGAGAAACCACTCTACGCTCCATAACTTGGGTTGATAGTTCGTATCGTCATCCGCCCAACTACTCGCATCTCCGCAAATAATAGGAGAAGCCACTCTACGCTCCATAACATGGGTTGATAGTTCGTATCGTCATCCGCCCAACTACTCACATCTCCGCAAACAATAGGAGAAGCCGCTCTACTCTCCATAACTTGGGTTGATAGTTCGTATAGTCATCCGCCCAACTACTCACATCTTCGCAAACAATAGGAGAAGCCACTCTACGCTCCATAACTTGGGTTGATAGTTCGTATCGTCATCCGCCCAACTACTCACATCTCCGCAAATAATAGGAGAAGCCACTCCACGCTCCATAACTTGGGTTGACAGTTCGTATCGTCATCCGCCCAACTACTCACATCTCCGCAAATAATAGGAGAAGCCACTCTACGCTCAATAACTTGGGTTGATAGTTCGTATCGTCATCCGCCTAACTACTCACATCTCCGCAAATAATAGGAGACGCCACCTACACTCCATAACTTGGGTTGATAGTTCGTATCGTCATCCGCCCAACTACTCACATCTCCGCAAATAATAGGAGAAGCCACTCTACGCTCTATAACGTGGGTTGATAGTTCGTATCGTCATCCGCCCAACTACTCACATCTCCGCAAATAATAGGAGAAGCCACTCTACGTTCCATAACTTGGATTGATAGTTCGTATCGTCATCCGCCAACTACTCACATCTCCGGAAATAATAGAAGAAGCCACTATACGTTCCATAACTTGGGTTGATAGTTCGTATCGTCATCCGCCCAACTACTTACATCTCCGCAAATAATAGGAAAAGCCACTCTACGCTCCATAACTTGGGTTGATAGTTCGTATCGTCATCCGCCAACTACTCACATCTCCGGAAATAATAGAAGAAACCACTATACGTTCCATAGCTTGGGTTGATTGTTCGTATCGTCATCCGCCCAACTACTCACATCTCCGCAAATAATAGGAAAAGCCACTCTACGCTCCATAACTTGGGTTGATAGTTTGTATCGTCATCCGCCCAACTACTCACATCCCCGCAAATAATGGGAGAAGCCACTCTACGCTCCATAACTTGGGTTGATAGTTCGTATCGTCATCCGCCCAACTATTCACATCTCCGCAAATAATAGGAGAAGCCACTCTACGCTCCATAACTTGGGTTGATAGTTCGTATCGTCATCCGCCCAACTATTCACATCTCCGCAAATAATAGGAAAAGCCACTCTACGCTCCATAACTTGGGTTGATAGTTCGTATCGTCATCCGCCCAACTACTCACATCTCCGCAAATAATAGGAGAAGCCACTCTACGCTCCATAACTTGGGTTGATAGTTCGTATCGTCATCCGCCAAACTACTCACATCTCCGCAAATAATAGGAGAAGCCACTATACGTTCCATAACTTGGGTTGATAGTTCGTATCGTCATCCGCCCAACTACTCACATCTCCGCAAATAATAGGAGAAGCCACTCTACGCTCCATAACTTGGGTTGATAGTTCGTATCGTCATCCACCAACTACTCACATCTCCGCAAATAGTAGGAGAAGCCACTCTACGCTCCATAACGTGGGTTGATAGTTCGTATCGTCATCCGCCCAACTACTCACATCTCCGCAAATAATAGGATAAGCCACTCTACGCTCCATAACTTGGGTTGATAGCTCGTATCGTCATCCGCCCAACTACTCACATCTCCGCAAATAATAGGAGAAGCCACTCTACGCTCCATAATTGGGTTGATAGTTCGTATCGTCATCCGCCTAACTACTCACATCTCCGCAAATAATAGGAGAAGCCACTCTACGCTCCATAACTTGGGTTGATAGCTCGTATCGTCATCCGCCCAACTACTCACATCTCCGCAAATAATAGGGGAAGCCACTCTACGCTCCATAACTTGGGTTGATAGTTCGTATCGTCATCCGCCCAACTATTCACATCTCCGGAAATAATAGAAGAAGCCACTATACGCTCCATAACTTGGGTTGATAGTTCGTATCGTCATCCGCCCAACTATTCACATCTCCGCAAATAATAGGAGAAGCCACTCCACGCTCCATAACTTGGGTTGACAGTTCGTATCGTCATCCGCCCAACTACTCACATCTCCGCAAATAATAGGAGAAGCCACTCTACGCTCAATAACTTGGTTTGATAGTTCGTATCGTCATCCGCCCAACTACTCACATCTCCGCAAATAATAGGAGACGCCACCTACACTCCATAACTTGGGTTGATAGTTCGTATCGTCATCCGCCCAACTACTCACATCTCCGCAAATAATAGGAGAAGCCACTCTACGCTCTATAACGTGGGTTGATAGTTCGTATCGTCATCCGCCCAACTACTCACATCTCCGCAAATAATAGGAGAAGCCACTCTACGCTCCATAACTTGGGTTGACAGCTCGTATCGTCATCCGCCCAACTACTCACATCTCCGCAAATAATAGGAGAAGCCACTCTACGCTCCATAACTTGGGTTGATAGTTCGTATCGTCATCCACCAACTACTCACATCTCCGGAAATAATAGAAAAAGCCACTATACGTTTCATAACTTTGGTTGATAGTTCGTATCGTCATCCGCCCAACTACTCACATCTCCGCAAATAATAGGAGAAGCCACTCTACGCTCCATAACTTGGGTTGATAGTTTGTATCGTCATCCGCCCAACTACTCACATCTCCGCAAATAATAGAATAAGCCACTATACGTTCCATAACTTGGGTTGATAGTTCGTATCGTCATCCGCCCAACTACTCACATCTCCGCAAATAGTAGGAGAAGCCACTCTACGCTCCATAACTTGGGTTGATAGTTCGTATCGTCATCCGCTTAACTACTCACATCTCCGCAAATAGTAGGAGAAGCCACTCTACGCTGCATAACTTGGGTTGATAGTTCGTATCGTCATCCGCCCAACTACTCACATCTCCGCAAATAATAGGAGAAGCCACTCTATGCTCCATAACTTCGGTTGATAGTTCGTATCGTCATCCGCCCAACTACTCACATCTCCGCAAATAATAGGAGAAGCCACTCTACGCTCCATAACTTGGGTTGATAGTTCGTATCGTCATCCGCCCAACTACTCACATCCCCGCAAATAATAAGAGAAGCCACTCTACGCTCCATAACTTGGGTTGATAGTTCGTATCGTCATCCGCCCAACTATTCACATCTCCGTAAATAATAGGAAAAGCCACTCTACGCTCCATAACTTGGGTTGATAGTTCGTATCGTCATCCGCCCAACTACTCACATCTCCGCAAGTAATAGGAGAAGCCACTCTACGCTCCATAACTTGGGTTGATAGTTCGTATCGTCATCCGCCTAACTACTCACATCTCCGCAAATAATAGGAGAAGCCACTCTACGCTCCATAACTTGGGTTGATAGCTCGTATCGTCATCCGCCCAACTACACACATCTCCGCAAATAATAGGAGAAGCCACTCTACGCTCCATAACTTGGGTTGATAGTTCGTATCGTCATCCACCAACTACTCACATCTCCGGAAATAATAGAAAAAGCCACTATACGTTTCATAACTTTGGTTGATAGTTCGTATCGTCATCCGCCCAACTACTCACATCTCCGCAAATAATAGGAGAAGCCACTCTACGCTCCATAACTTGGGTTGATAGTTTGTATCGTCATCCGCCCAACTACTCACATCTCCGCAAATAATAGAATAAGCCACTATACGTTCCATAACTTGGGTTGATAGTTCGTATCGTCATCCGCCCAACTACTCACATCTCCGCAAATAGTAGGAGAAGCCACTCTACGCTCCATAACTTGGGTCGATAGTTCGTATCGTCATCCGCTTAACTACTCACATCTCCGCAAATAGTAGGAGAAGCCACTCTACGCTGCATAACTTGGGTTGATAGTTCGTATCGTCATCCGCCCAACTACTCACAACTCCGCAAATAATAGGAGAAGCCACTCTACGCTCCATAACTTCGGTTGATAGTTCGTATCGTCATCCGCCCAACTACTCACATCTCCGCAAATAATAGGAGAAGCCACTCTACGCTCCATAACTTGGGTTGATAGTTCGTATCGTCATCCGCCCAACTACTCACATCCCCGCAAATAATAAGAGAAGCCACTCTACGCTCCATAACTTGGGTTGATAGTTCGTATCGTCATCCGCCCAACTATTCACATCTCCGTAAATAATAGGAAAAGCCACTCTACGCTCCATAACTTGGGTTGATAGTTCGTATCGTCATCCGCCCAACTACTCACATCTCCGCAAGTAATAGGAGAAGCCACTCTACGCTCCATAACTTGGGTTGATAGTTCGTATCGTCATCCGCCTAACTACTCACATCTCCGCAAATAATAGGAGAAGCCACTCTACGCTCCATAACTTGGGTTGATAGCTCGTATCGTCATCCGCCCAACTACTCACATCTCCGCAAATAATAGGGGAAGCCACTCTACGCTCCATAACTTGGGTTGATAGTTCGTATCGTCATCCGCCCAACTATTCACATCTCCGGAAATAATAGAAGAAGCCACTATACGCTCCATAACTTGGGTTGATAGTTCGTATCGTCATCCGCCCAACTATTCACATCTCCGCAAATAATAGGAGAAGCCACTCCACGCTCCATAACTTGGGTTGACAGTTCGTATCGTCATCCGCCCAACTACTCACATCTCCGCAAATAATAGGAGAAGCCACTCTACGCTCAATAACTTGGTTTGATAGTTCGTATCGTCATCCGCCCAACTACTCACATCTCCGCAAATAATAGGAGACGCCACCTACACTCCATAACTTGGGTTGATAGTTCGTATCGTCATCCGCCCAACTACTCACATCTCCGCAAATAATAGGAGAAGCCACTCTACGCTCTATAACGTGGGTTGATAGTTCGTATCGTCATCCGCCCAACTACTCACATCTCCGCAAATAATAGGAGAAGCCACTCTACGCTCCATAACTTGGGTTGACAGCTCGTATCGTCATCCGCCCAACTACTCACATCTCCGCAAATAATAGGAGAAGCCACTCTACGCTCCATAACTTGGGTTGATAGTTCGTATCGTCATCCACCAACTACTCACATCTCCGGAAATAATAGAAAAAGCCACTATACGTTTCATAACTTTGGTTGATAGTTCGTATCGTCATCCGCCCAACTACTCACATCTCCGCAAATAATAGGAGAAGCCACTCTACGCTCCATAACTTGGGTTGATAGTTTGTATCGTCATCCGCCCAACTACTCACATCTCCGCAAATAATAGAATAAGCCACTATACGTTCCATAACTTGGGTTGATAGTTCGTATCGTCATCCGCCCAACTACTCACATCTCCGCAAATAGTAGGAGAAGCCACTCTACGCTCCATAACTTGGGTTGATAGTTCGTATCGTCATCCGCTTAACTACTCACATCTCCGCAAATAGTAGGAGAAGCCACTCTACGCTGCATAACTTGGGTTGATAGTTCGTATCGTCATCCGCCCAACTACTCACATCTCCGCAAATAATAGGAGAAGCCACTCTATGCTCCATAACTTCGGTTGATAGTTCGTATCGTCATCCGCCCAACTACTCACATCTCCGCAAATAATAGGAGAAGCCACTCTACGCTCCATAACTTGGGTTGATAGTTCGTATCGTCATCCGCCCAACTACTCACATCCCCGCAAATAATAAGAGAAGCCACTCTACGCTCCATAACTTGGGTTGATAGTTCGTATCGTCATCCGCCCAACTATTCACATCTCCGTAAATAATAGGAAAAGCCACTCTACGCTCCATAACTTGGGTTGATAGTTCGTATCGTCATCCGCCCAACTACTCACATCTCCGCAAGTAATAGGAGAAGCCACTCTACGCTCCATAACTTGGGTTGATAGTTCGTATCGTCATCCGCCTAACTACTCACATCTCCGCAAATAATAGGAGAAGCCACTCTACGCTCCATAACTTGGGTTGATAGCTCGTATCGTCATCCGCCCAACTACACACATCTCCGCAAATAATAGGAGAAGCCACTCTACGCTCCATAACTTGGGTTGATAGTTCGTATCGTCATCCACCAACTACTCACATCTCCGGAAATAATAGAAAAAGCCACTATACGTTTCATAACTTTGGTTGATAGTTCGTATCGTCATCCGCCCAACTACTCACATCTCCGCAAATAATAGGAGAAGCCACTCTACGCTCCATAACTTGGGTTGATAGTTTGTATCGTCATCCGCCCAACTACTCACATCTCCGCAAATAATAGAATAAGCCACTATACGTTCCATAACTTGGGTTGATAGTTCGTATCGTCATCCGCCCAACTACTCACATCTCCGCAAATAGTAGGAGAAGCCACTCTACGCTCCATAACTTGGGTCGATAGTTCGTATCGTCATCCGCTTAACTACTCACATCTCCGCAAATAGTAGGAGAAGCCACTCTACGCTGCATAACTTGGGTTGATAGTTCGTATCGTCATCCGCCCAACTACTCACAACTCCGCAAATAATAGGAGAAGCCACTCTACGCTCCATAACTTCGGTTGATAGTTCGTATCGTCATCCGCCCAACTACTCACATCTCCGCAAATAATAGGAGAAGCCACTCTACGCTCCATAACTTGGGTTGATAGTTCGTATCGTCATCCGCCCAACTACTCACATCCCCGCAAATAATAAGAGAAGCCACTCTACGCTCCATAACTTGGGTTGATAGTTCGTATCGTCATCCGCCCAACTATTCACATCTCCGTAAATAATAGGAAAAGCCACTCTACGCTCCATAACTTGGGTTGATAGTTCGTATCGTCATCCGCCCAACTACTCACATCTCCGCAAGTAATAGGAGAAGCCACTCTACGCTCCATAACTTGGGTTGATAGTTCGTATCGTCATCCGCCTAACTACTCACATCTCCGCAAATAATAGGAGAAGCCACTCTACGCTCCATAACTTGGGTTGATAGCTCGTATCGTCATCCGCCCAACTACTCACATCTCCGCAAATAATAGGAGAAGCCACTCTACGCTCCATAACTTGGGTTGATAGTTCGTATCGTCATCCGCCTAACTACTCACATCTCCGCAAATAATAGGAGAAGCCACTCTACGCTCCATAACTTGGGTTGATAGCTCGTATCGTCATCCGCCCAACTACTCACATCTCCGCAAATAATAGGAGAAGCCACTCTACGCTCCATAACTTGGGTTGATAGTTCGTATCGTCATCCGCCCAACTACTCACATCTCCGGAAATAATAGAAGAAGCCACTATACGCTCCATAATTTGGGTTGATAGTTCGTATCGTCATCCGCCCAACTATTCACATCTCCGCAAATAATAGGAGAAGCCACTCTACGCTCCATAATTGGGTTGGTAGTTCGTATCGTCATCCGCCTAACTACTCACATCTCCGCAAATAATAGGAGAAGCCACTCTACGCTCCATAACTTGGGTTGATAGTTCGTATCGTCATCCGCCCAACTACTCACATCTCCGGAAATAATAGAAGAAGCCACTATACGCTCCATAACTTGGGTTCATAGTTCGTATCGTCATCCGCCCAACTACTCACATCTACGCAAATAATAGGAGAAGCCACTCTACGCTCCATAACTTGGGTTGATAGTTTGTATCGTCATCCGCCCAACTACTCACATCTCCGCAAATAATAGGAGAAGCCACTCTACGCTCCATAACTTGGGTTGATAGTTCGTATTGTCATCCGCCCAACTATTCACATCTCCGCAAATAATAGGAGAAGCCACTCTACGCTCCATAATTGGGTTGATAGTTCGTATCGTCATCCGCCCAACTACTCACATCTCCGCAAATAATAGAATAAGCCACTATACGTTCCATAACTTGGGTTGATAGTTCGTATCGTCATCCGCCCAACTACTCACATCTCCGCAAATAGTAGGAGAAGCCACTCTACGCTCCATAACTTGGGTCGATAGTTCGTATCGTCATCCGCTTCACTACTCACATCTCCGCAAATAGTAGGAGAAGCCACTCTACGCTGCATAACTTGGGTTGATAGTTCGTATCGTCATCCGCCCAACTACTCACAACTCCGCAAATAATAGGAGAAGCCACTCTACGCTCCATAACTTCGGTTGATAGTTCGTATCGTCATCCGCCCAACTACTCACATCTCCGCAAATAATAGGAGAAGCCACTCTACGCTCCATAACTTGGGTTGATAGTTCGTATCGTCATCCGCCCAACTACTCACATCCCCGCAAATAATAAGAGAAGCCACTCTACGCTCCATAACTTGGGTTGATAGTTCGTATCGTCATCCGCCCAACTATTCACATCTCCGTAAATAATAGGAAAAGCCACTCTACACTCCATAACTTGGGTTGATAGTTCGTATCGTCATCCGCCCAACTACTCACATCTCCGCAAGTAATAGGAGAAGCCACTCTACGCTCCATAACTTGGGTTGATAGTTCGTATCGTCATCCGCCTAACTACTCACATCTCCGCAAATAATAGGAGAAGCCACTCTACGCTCCATAACTTGGGTTGATAGCTCGTATCGTCATCCGCCCAACTACTCACATCTCCGCAAATAATAGGAGAAGCCACTCTACGCTCCATAACTTGGGTTGATAGTTCGTATCGTCATCCGCCTAACTACTCACATCTCCGCAAATAATAGGAGAAGCCACTCTACGCTCCATAACTTGGGTTGATAGCTCGTATCGTCATCCGCCCAACTACTCACATCTCCGCAAATAATAGGAGAAGCCACTCTACGCTCCATAACTTGGGTTGATAGTTCGTATCGTCATCCGCCCAACTACTCACATCTCCGGAAATAATAGAAGAAGCCACTATACGCTCCATAATTTGGGTTGATAGTTCGTATCGTCATCCGCCCAACTATTCACATCTCCGCAAATAATAGGAGAAGCCACTCTACGCTCCATAATTGGGTTGGTAGTTCGTATCGTCATCCGCCTAACTACTCACATCTCCGCAAATAATAGGAGAAGCCACTCTACGCTCCATAACTTGGGTTGATAGTTCGTATCGTCATCCGCCCAACTACTCACATCTCCGGAAATAATAGAAGAAGCCACTATACGCTCCATAACTTGGGTTCATAGTTCGTATCGTCATCCGCCCAACTACTCACATCTACGCAAATAATAGGAGAAGCCACTCTACGCTCCATAACTTGGGTTGATAGTTTGTATCGTCATCCGCCCAACTACTCACATCTCCGCAAATAATAGGAGAAGCCACTCTACGCTCCATAACTTGGGTTGATAGTTCGTATTGTCATCCGCCCAACTATTCACATCTCCGCAAATAATAGGAGAAGCCACTCTACGCTCCATAATTGGGTTGATAGTTCGTATCGTCATCCGCCTAACTACTCACATCTCCGCAAATAATAGGAGAAGCCACTCTACGCTCCATAACTTGGGTTGATAGTTCGTATCGTCATCCGCCCAACTACTCACATCTCCGGAAATAATAGAAGAAGCCACTATACGCTCCATAACTTGGGTTCATAGTTCGTATCGTCATCCGCCCAACTACTCACATCTACGCAAATAATAGGAGAAGCCACTCTACGCTCCATAACTTGGGTTGATAGTTTGTATCGTCATCCGCCCAACTACTCACATCTCCGCAAATAATAGGAGAAGCCACTCTACGCTCCATAACTTGGGTTGATAGTTCGTATTGTCATCCGCCCAACTACTCACATCTCCGCAAACAAAATCAAAACCGCCTTGCTATTAACCAACGATTGCAACGGACAGCCCACATGAAGGAAAAGAAGACTCTTTTTCCTGATTTTAATAAAAGCAGATATGTTTCGAGGAAAATGTCGGTTGCAAAGGGTGTACTAATGTGTACTATAAATATTTAGCCTCAAACGCTACCTAAAAAAATTATTGTACAGTAAGTTGTAAAGAGTGACTATTTTTATTACTAGTGCAAAACGAACTTTAGTGCAAAGTGTAAGAAGGTCTCTTTGTTATTTGTTGTATGAAATTTAACTGTAACGGGTACTTCGGTCGTTCAGTATAAGTAACACATAACGGTAATGAAGTAACAGTTACAAAGTGAACGTTACAGAGATTTTAACTCTTTGTTCACTAGATGAGAATATTACCACTTATCCAATTATCTATATCACTTACACTCCATTATATGGCCACCTACTACCTTTACAAATGTTTCGCCTTAAACTCACACATAATATCGCAAAGAACTATCTATTCCTTCACCTTCCCAAAGTTTGGTCACGCCAATACCACAGCTTTCAACAACAAACTTTGCTGAATAGATACACTAAGTAATTAGTTCCCACACTTAACGACGGAGCTTGGTCGAACCTATATAAATACTAATCGATTAATTCCCATCAGCCACGTTTTATATAAATAAATGTTATACATTATAACTCCAAGTCAGCCAAGTGAGCACATGGGAAAAGGGTGTAAATAATGCTCGCCTGAATCCAGGTTACGGTTAGATTTGTTTCAACCCCTCCCTGTGAGCATCCCTTAGCCGCAATTAAATACTGACTCGTTCAGCGATTTAACTAACGAATTGTTTCCGCTGTTGTGCCAACAACAGGCTTGCATTTATTTTCGTTGAAGTTTATCCAACAAAGGATTTCCAACAAAGACCAGAAATGTTTCAAAATGTTTAACGGGTTTCAAAGGATGCCACTTATTTTCTGTGTGTTTTAGGAATAATGGGACTTAATTGACTTTGGACCGTCAGGAGTCTAGAAAGGCTTGTAAAGTCGATGAAATATTATAGAACATTATATTTTCTGGTTTAGAATTTGATAAGGGATTGTTTCGTCACCTTTTCATTCCGTAGAGGTGGGAAACTATGGACGTGAATCTTAGCTGGTTGGGAAACTGGGAGAATCAGCGACACAAGCAACCCATCTGTTTCGACAATGATATAAAGTAAGTATTTAGGTGTGTTTACAGCTCCTTTCAGATATTGCAAACAAAATTGTACCTAGCGATGTAGGAAACTGTCAAAATATAGGGTAATTATTTAGACGCTGACCTCCCAAAAATAAACATTTTGAAAATATCTACATTTACCTTCACATTATTTAAAATTTAAATGTTGGTTTAAATAGGGATTTATCTTGTTTAAAAAAATATAAGAATTAAGTTGAGTAATAACGCAAACTAAACAGTTGATGTTTGAAATGAAATATGACCGACATCTTCCTGTTGTAATGGCCGACGTATACTATGATGGTATTGACTTTACTTGTCAACCGGTTAGCTTACATTGGGTTAATGATTTATAACCAGATTTGACCTCATTGGGTATGTATTTATAACTATATTTTAATATAGTATAAATCGAGACCCTGTTTTATAAGGAAACCTAAAGTTTAAAATATTGTGCGTATGTGTATTTGTGTGTGAGTTTGTGTGTGTGTGTGTGTATGTGTGTGTGAGTGTGTGTGTGTGTGTGTGTGTGTGTGTGTGTGTGTGTGTGTATGTGGTGTACGTGTGAGTCTATGTGTGTGTGTATGTGTGTGTGTGTGTGTGTGTGTGTGTGTGTGTGTGTGTGTGTGTGTGTGTGTGTGTGTGTGTGTGTGTGTGTGTGTGTGTGTGTGTGTGTGTGTGTGTGTGTTTGTGTGTGTGTGGTGTACGTGTGAGTCTATGTGTGTGTGTATGTGTGTGTGTGTGTGTGTGTGTGTGTGTGTTTGTGTGTGTGTGTGTGTGTGTGTGTGTGTGTGTGTGTGTGTGTATTTTCGTACGTGTGTTGTGTGTGGGGGTGTCTGTTAATGCTCAAAAATCTTAATATGCATATTATTACGTGTATATAGCACTTAGTTACATCAATAGAAATATCTTTCAGTTAATTTGGGAAATTAAGTGAGAAGTGCTGTTTTTCACCCGGGTAACAGAGCCACAATGGAATATCTGCTCTTTGGTAACGGATGCCCAGTGGTTCTCAATTAGGCCGCGAGATAGAGCCCTATACTAATATGTATGTAGAGACGCAGGCTTGTACGTCTGTGGCTGGAAAAGGAAATGTTTATTTCATAAGGGCCTTTGCTTTATTTTTTGTCCCCAAGTATCCTCCTGGCATTTCTTGTTGAAGAAACCTTTACACCTTATATATATATTATATTAAAAATATTTCAAATATTTTTTTGAAATATTTTTAATATATTAACTATATTACAAGAAAACATATCACCATATTTAATATATATATATATATATATATATAAAGAACTAAGTCAAAATACAAATACAAGAATTATAATTGAATTTACAATTCAAAGCTTTTGTTTAATATTCCTGATGATATGTTAATATTCCTGATGGTACTGTTAGCCAACGAAAAGCTTTGAATTGTAAATTCAATTATAATTCTTGCATTTGTATTTTGACTTAGTTCTTTATTAATACACAAGAATACATATTGCGATATTTATATATATATATATATATATATATATGAAGGTTTAAATATTTTTTTAAGATCTAGTCTGAGGTATTCATTGAAAAAATTTCACTAAGAAACATCAAATACATATTACTGATTTACTACATTTACAAGCCTTGTTCAGAAGCCTCTTTCTATAAGCATGCTTTTAAAAGCCTGTCTCTATAAATCTTCTACTACAGTTCAATTTAAACAAGCTTGTCTCTATGAATCTTTTAATACTGTTCAAGTTTTACAGGCTTGTCTCTATATGCCTCTTTCAACTGCCAAATTTTACAACCTGTTCCTACTTGCCTGTTTCTACAAGCCTGTTTCTACACCCCTGTTACCTTAGTCACCGTATATTGTGGATACGATGCCACTGTTAATCTCGACATTAATTAAAGTTCGAGAAGTTGGGGTTTAATCGAAACACGTCAGGAATGTTTGAACCCCAGACAAAGCCTGTGACTGGAAACAATAATTTACAAAGTTTTATCACAGATACAAGGAAAATTATGAAATGTTATCTTTTAATAAGCTGTCAGGTTTGTTAATTAATTTGTTAATTATTGTTTCAAAACACAGTTACTAATAATGTAATAAGCCAACAATTCGTAAATTACTGTTTGTTACAAATAAACAATGATAGAAGATAATTAAAATAAATTAATAATTGCAAATTAGTGCAAATGATATTACTAATGCTGATCATTGATTTTCGTAATTTGGTTTAAGTGGAATTATGCAGACTATACGATTACGAAATATAATAATGGATAGCAATGCTTTATCAGTATTGTAACCAGTATTTTCATTGGACGGTCATATTTTCCCGGTCACAACTGACCGTTAGTTCTCAAGTGTCAAGAAAATGATTTTTCAATACATATTAAACACACAAAAAACGTTTAGTTTAGTAAAAACCTCTACACAATTACTAATTTTAGTATATTTAATTAAAATAGAAAAGAGGAAAAAGGAAAACATTGATGTTTATTAGGTTAAAATTAAATAGATTTAAAAATGCCAGCTGCCGAACAAGGTATGAATAGAGAGGCCTGCTCTAGCGCATGTAACACTTGAAATTGCTTTCAGCGGGAAATACTTTATTACAAATACAAATTTTCCACACCACTGCCGTGGGTTTCTATTTGAAATATATGACTTGGGATCGAGCGTTATTAACTTTAGCCCACCCTTGACCACCACTGCCCTTTCACTTGCAAACCCCCTTTGCCCACCTAGATAGGGTTTTGCCGTTCTCCTCCCCATGTAAATCTGGTAGTTTCCAAAGTACAAAATAAGTTTACTCATTATTTTACATCGAAAGAAAATATACCTATTCGGGCGCTATCTATACTCATACAGCTGAGTAGTAAGGGGTTTGCTGTTCCTACCGGGCGTACGCAGCCGGTTCTGCCGGGTGTACGTAAATTACGTCATCACGTTGCCCCTTCCTTGGCGGGGAGCTCCAGCTCTCCCCCCTCTCAGTTCTCTGGTTCAGACAAGTCTATCGCGTTGTGTAATACGTAAATTGGACGTAAGAGGATAGAAATAGAATTGGCACAGCATCACTACACGCGTCTAGAAAAACCTTAGACGAAACAGTGTCAACAATTAGCAGACAATTATAAAAATCAACAGAAAATATTGCTACAAATAAACACAAGTAATATTTTAAAAAATGTTTAGAGTAAATTCCCACTGAGGTCGACAAAGAAAAATTTTATTTAAGTTAATTTTTATGTTAAAATAACAACTGATATAAATATGTATATACACATGATATAATCCAATATTAAATGCAAAATAGAAATCCCCTTTCTTGAAATTTTCCATTTTTTTCTCTACACAGAATATGGTGTTGGACTATTATTTTTGTTTGTTGCTATTTATTCCCATTTTTTCATTTCTAATTTATAAACCTAATGGTGTTATATAACTTTTCCCAATCTATCAATCTCTTTTAATACTTCATTATTTCATGGAAATCCTCTCTTTTAATTTCATATACATCTTTAAGTAAGAGATATCTACGAATAGAAAAGTTGGCTCAGTGCCAAAACGCTGGATTTCAAACATTCAGTTCGATTCCCACCGAGTCATCAACTTTTTAAAATTCAATTAATAAATAAATATTATTGTAAAACTGTATCAACATCAATTGTCATCCACTACAGGTTGTAAAAAAAGGAATTTGAACTTCATTGGATGAATAAAAACGTATTTTATTAACGATTGAAAATTTGCACAAGATATATATATATATATATATATATATATATATAAGGAGAGTGTGAGTTAATCGAAGGAATTGAATGACGGTTTAAAAATAAAAACCAGGCAATTTTTTTAGAGACAAACTTTCATATTATACGCAGATTAAAACGTAGTAAGTGGTTTTGCTAACCATAACTATATACCACATGTGGTAGGTCATACAGCACAGCAGAATAGTGCGTAATTTACAAGTCACAGAGAATAAATTTCTTTTTATCAGTGTTCGAATATTTTCTGTGACGTAAATCATTTCAAAGCTATCACCAGACGATGATAAGACTGTAAGAAGGATATTTAATGCACAAAAACGTGGAAAAGAATTTTCGAGGGTTGATGAATGAGGACTACCCTGACTTTAGTTCGGAAGGTGAGGACAATCATTGCCCATGTGGCCAGAGCTTCTTCTCATGTTGTAAGCTTCATCCCATCCCTACAGAAGGTATCTTTGTCTACAGTTTTAGTAAAATAAGGCAAGGGAGGAACAAGATGAATATCGGTAGAATTAAAATGCGCGTATTGCAATGCCTAGTAGTGGTCGTAATGGAGAATGTAAGGCCCACTTGTCAGAAACATAGGTCCTTATTTTACTGTATCGAGATGTTTCTAAGGATAGGCATGTTTCCCGTATAAGGATATATATATGTTTAGTATGTTTTCTTGTAAAATAATCAAAAACAACTGAAATTATTCAAGTACAAGAATTACTTATTAATTTCTTATTTCCACTCTATTTATATACTTCGAATGCTTCACATACATTCATTCTTAATCCTTTATTTTTATCTTTTTTAAGTTTATTATTTCAATATTTGGAAATTGGTGGTTATTATTAGTACCATGATTTAACATATGTTTTATATCTTGAATTATTATATTGATTCAGTCTTGATGATGTTGGTACTGTTTAATGTCGGTATTATAGTGTCTGCCGTCGCTGTCCGATTTCTAAACTCCATCTGTATGTTTTCTTATTGTAGCGGTGTTACACCGATATGCTCCTTTCACGGCTTTACTGATTGTTTCCCCTTGATAGTTTGGGTCTTCCCTATCTTTTTTCTCCGGTGGCGTCCATTCCCTAGGAACTCTTGGTAATCTGCGACATCCAATGTTTCTCGTCTAAAGAATGACATGATCTCCTAAGAGAGTCCATTTTTACTTCGTTTATCTTGCTCTTGTCTGTTTGAAACATTATCCACGTTTCTGCACTGTACGTCAAGGTACTCTTTACTACAGTGTTATATTTTCGTAGGGATGAGTTTGTAAGGGAATATTATGGATATAGTTACAACAAGGATAAGCAGATACGGAGGTAGTGGACGTGAGTAGTAGTAAGAGCAGTAATAAATACTTCGTGAGCATTAACCGTCAATAAAAATAACTGCGCAAGGAAATATTTCTACATGTTTCTAGACATGAAAATAACGTAAGGTATTTGGTAACTTCTACGATCCTAAACAATAATTTTACTTAGAAAAATTCTAACGAGAGTTAAAAAATGGCTGATGATGTTTTATAATTACTAATACAATTATTTTTAAACACTGTTAAACTGAATATAGAGTCAGAGATTTTCTAATTTAATTTAATTGAATTGATAACTTTTATAAAGTGCTAGAAATGTTCAACACATGACGTGACTTACTCTGTACAATGAAATGAATATTCGGGCTTGAACTTTGCCCTCGACAGGAAGTTTTGAGAGCAGCTGTTTTGCGTAACTCAATTATTTGCATGCACATATTAGTCTGAGGCGACAAAATTTAGATCTTTTGATTTCCTTTATTCATGAAATTTATAATATATAAAAATAAATGCATCTTAAACTTGATCATTTAAAAAAATTAATCAATTTGTTTATAATTAACACATATTTTTTAAATAATATTTCGTTAAAAAAGTAGGTAAAATTTTGAATCATTAAATGTATCTTTGGTCTTTCTATGGACACTTTTACTTTCGAACAAACTCTACTTCGTAATTTTGTGACTGAAAACTAAACACAAAATTATGTTATGTTAATGTTTGTAGATTAATAAAGATAAAACAAAATAGCATTTTATGAATTATCCATTGTCTATATCCTATAAATTTTGGTGGGTCTTATAAATAAAATACACTATTTTTGTTTACAACTTTTTATTTTTCTCAGTTAAAAAAAGAAATACAATTAAAATATTTTACGCACAAGACCAGAGAGTGGTGTATATTCGACGAGAGCGTCTTGGATGACGAGACAATATGCAGCAGTCTTTTCAGGCAGGTTTGTATTTGCTTCGATTTCAATTCGCACATCTATGGTGCCAGTTTTTAATGATTCATTTTGTCTTGAACAGTCTATAACAAATATTGGTGTTTTTGCAATGAATGTTTTAAAATCTATGGCCGGTCTATTATTGCTGCCATGGTAGTATGACGACTGAAATCTTGTGAAAAAATCGTAGATGATTGCCTTATTACCGTTAAAATTATCGTACGGATAATATTGCGAATTTAAATATAGTTTAATGTTGACAATGTTGCAAAAATCAAAATGACCGGCATTCTTGTTTTTCACATTCCTTCTGTCCGTTTGAAAAGCGATGATGACGTAACGAGGTTTTTCGCTATTGGACGCTGTTTTTACTGTCCAGGTTGAATTTTTTGAAGTCGGCAAAGCAGGATTATCGATGAGTGTCCAACGTCGAAATCCTAATGAAATTGGTTGGTCCTTATCGATTATTCTTAATAGCGATAAATTATAATCATCGGCCACTCGCACGTACGGAATTTTCCAAAATATTTTTGTAATTTTCAATTCGACATTATTGTTATTATTTTCCGTTATAATTGCATTTATATTGGTCGAACTTCTGAGTAATAATAATTCCTGTCTCACGTTTAATAAAATGTGGGCGTAGTCGTCTGCGAATCCGAGTAACATTTTCAGAGGAATACAAAACGAAAATTTATTATCGTGTTCGAAAGGAATCATATTTATATTCCATCCTCCGTTCAATAAAATATTTTTTTCATCTTCAGTGCTGGTTAATAGATTTTTAATTGTTGTCGTAATACCAACGTTTTTCACCCTGTCTATTTCTGTGCCACAAATTTCATATCTGATTTCGTCAAAAAGAAATGCCATCCCATTGCTAATTATTTTAACGCTTTGTTCCTCGTGATTGTTGGCCGGGTTCACTTCTTTATATTCTCCTTCTATATATATGTAACTCTTAGATGGCAACGTGTAAACATTTTGTTGGTGCGCTGGAATCCGAATTTCATCATTTTCACCAAATGTAGTTTGTGCGTACGGAAGATGCGTATGATATTCCAAATCTACAATAGTTTCGTCAAAAATGACCTTTTCATCTACTCGTAACATGTTCTTTATTAACAGTATAACCTAAAGATTCCAAAAATTCTTTGTTCCTTTTTGTTAGCAGCTTATGGTGATCTATTGGCTGACGTCTACTGACTGCCGCTGTAAAATCTGTTGTATTACTACTATTCAAAATTAGAACCATTATTAACTAACACTTCGCCGCAAATGAAGTCTGAGCGTTATATATTCTTCCCGCAAGTTTATCAGTTGTCCGTCCTGATCTTCGAGACGCACTGCAATATTATGAAGTAGTCCTGTTATGTTTAACGGCAGATAGATTACTGTAGTAGGTTTTTCAATAATTTTATAACCGGGTTCGACGGCCGGATAAAATTCGTGAATAATATGACCTTCAACACCGTTTCTATATGAACCTCTAGCAATGTTGCAAACAATTCGAATAACGTCTACTCTGTTAATATTTACCGTATTTTTGGAAGTATGCCAAATATTTGGTTTTAACTCCTTCGCCTCGAACCCCAATAGCGATCCAATGCTGTGCTCTTTGTCGAATCTAATTGCTTTCGAACAGAAGATTTTCGTTTTTAACGTATTGTTATTTCCTTTAAGATCAAACACAATGTTTTTCTCTCCAAAATTTTCATGAATAGCTTCCTTTAAAAACGAAACTATATTATCAATTTCGTATGATCCTTCGGGCAATTCTATAACTTTATTATTATCAAAATGAAATTTATCATTTACGTCTTTCTCAATGTTCGGTATGGTGTTGTAAGTCATAAAATCAATTAATCCAATTTCCCATTTTTCGCTGCGCAAATCTATGGGCGGATATATATCGCAAGAGATGTTTGACCCTTTACCATTTAAACAGAGCATTTTCGCCGGTTATATGTTGTTCGTTAAAAACTGTAAACACAAATGACCGCAGTTGTAACTAGTCAGTTTTTGTTTATTGGTATAATTGTAGAAAATGTTTGCATTGTCCGACGCTGTTTTGAAATATCGAATTATTTCCGGAGATGGAGGCAGATTGCCAAAACTGTCGAAATAGTAGATTTTATTTTTAAATTTTCGATAGGCCACCCAATGCGTTCCCGGTCCTTGTGTGTTGTCCAAATTTATAATACCATTTTCAGTCGTCAACATTTTTTTGGGCATATTATCGCTCATAAAGATGCCTCTGAAATTCGGAATTTTTAATTTGTTTACATATTTAAATAAATCGATATTTGTTAACGCTCTTTTTGGTAATTTTATTTTTTTTTTTTAGATTTTCCACCACCTCTATACGGTTTCAGGTAATAGCCTTTGCCGGCTTTTTTTCTGTTTGCGCAGCATATTTTTTTCATTCGTTTTAGCACTTTAGTTTTAATTTTATTTTTCGATGACGTTGATTTTTTTTTAGCAGCATTCCTTCTGGTTCTGCCACCTCCGAATTTACTTTTCGCATTCATTATGTTGGTAACTGCATAAGCGGCTGCCCTTTCGCCCAAACTTGCGTCACCTGACGTTACGCGTTCCCAAGCTCTATTGGCTAATTGCTGATCGGCGACGGCTCGATGACTCGAATCTGAATATTGTGAATAGACAACGTCGTGGTCTCTGCACGCTCGATCTAATTTATTTATACCGGCGTCACCCCTCCTTAATCTTTCTTGTAATCTTGTTCCTGGTCCGCAATACTGATAGCCCGGAATATGTAATTCAACTGGCAATAAATCTATAGCCCGATTTATAACCTTTCCCGGTAAACTTGTCAATGAACTTATTAATCCGCTGCCGCTGTACGGACTAAGCTGTTTTTTAGACATTATGTCCTCTTCTTCGTCTTCCGCCTCTTAATGGCGACGGAGGCGATATGAATATTGTTTCTTTCGGTTCTGGTATCAAATGAGCATCTGAAAATCCGACACTATCAGTTTCACTCGCCGCCCTCGGTTCCGATTCTTTATTCAAAATTTTTTCTTTTAATTGCTTTCGTAATTTATTCAATTCACTGCGAATCTGATTTGTACGTGTATTAATATTGTTTTCCAAATCTGCACATTTTTCATTAAATATTTTTAAATTGATAGCGTCTTTGTCTTCTTTCGGTTCGTGTAAATTCGAAAGTCTTTTATTTTGCATATCAAAATCACCGCTTTTGGTCATTTTAAAACCGACGCCAGGAGGCCCAGGAATTCTGTTTCGTCGAAAAGACGCGTTATGCAAATGACGCCCAAATTTATCAACACTCATAAGATGATGTTTACTGGTGAACAGATAATAGCGAAATGATTGTGCAAAATTATGCAATAATTCCGGATTCTTTTAACTCCTCAATTATAGATATTATCTCGTTATTATGGCCTTGATTGCCTGCCAACTGTGATGCCATTAATAATCTTAATCGCTCGCATAATTCGTTGGGATCGTTCCAGTAAATATATGCCGGTTTTTGCTGTTCATATTCTTTCAATATCAAACCGCTTCCACCGGCTTCCCAATCTATATTAGATTTAGGTTTACGCGCCGGAAACAGTTTTGAAATTATTTTCGTATACTTATGACTTCTATTTGATTTTAATTTTCCTATAGCAGAATTGTTGACCCTGTGTGCATTTGTGATAAGTAAAATATGTCGATATTTTGCAAGATCTTCCTCTGTGTAAATATGATCGTCGGGAATTCGCTTAAATAACAATTCGTATATGCCTCGTGTGCCTGCATATCTTATATCGTCGATTATTAGGTCGTCTCCGTTAATTTCCAATTCCTTATCGCCAATCATCCATTTATCGTTTTCTATACGCACACCGAAAACATTATCCGCTTGTCTGGGCCTTTTTATGAAATTTAAAAAATATTCGATTGATAATTTACCTGTAAATGTTTTTCGTATAAATTCTACAGCATCACGCACACCTTTAGGCGTATTCAATAAACCACTAATAGACGGGCTCGATTGGTATACAGTTTCAGGTTTTAAAGCAATACTCGTTGGCATGTCTTCTTCATAATCCTCCATTTCTGTTTCTATGTCGCTGTCTGTAGAGATTTCGTTTTTTATGTCCTCCATTGGCTGTTCGGGTTCTAAAGGTTTTCGCTTCACAGGAATCTCACTGTCCGCCACAATTTCGGTATCACTCATCGGCGATTCCGGTCTGGACGGCCGTCTTTTCGACGCATAATGTTCTTCTTCGGTATCGTATTTTTTTCTTTTCGCTTTCAGATCTTTTTGTTTTCGCTGTATAGTGGCCAAAAGTGTTTTCTCATTCAACTCATGCGTCGGCTTATAGCTAAATTTTTCGGCATACTCTTTTATCGGTTTAATCAGCGGCTCCATAATATTTTTCTCAATATGCCCTTCCATGTCCGTAATGCCTCGTTTTAGGGCGCTATGTTTTTCTTTAATTCTTTTTCTCAATTCTTTTATTTCTAAAATAATTTTTTCGCGCACGTCAAGTGGTTGGGTCAGAGACATCTTTACAACTGAATGAATTCGTCAAACATTATTCGATATCGTCCGTTATTTAATTTTCGCCCTTTGTCTAACAGTAGAAATGAATTTTCGTTTTTAGACCAGGCCAATGAACACATTTCTTTGAAAGCCTCAAATTTCATGTCTGCGTTGGCGTGATCATTGTATGCATGACGTATATTTCTTTCGTCTTGTCGAAATAATATCACTAAATTAGCGTTATCTCGTATCAGTTGCTTTGGTATTCTGCTATATGTTTGGCACAAGTAGAATGTATCTACATCGTTATGGCGACCCATTGCGAAGAAATTTCGAATATTATTTTGGCGTTCGCACATTACGTCATCAAATATCATAATTGAGTTTGGGCTGATTTCATTGGGATGGGGCACATCGTCGTTTTCGGTGAAAATAAAATAACCGACATTTGGTATTTTCGAAAATATGCGACTTAGAAACTGATATTTTGTTTGATTAATCGATTTGGAAAAAATATAGATATTCTCAAAAAATAATGCTCTTGGATGGAATATTAAATTGAACATGAGATTAGTTTTACCACAATTTGACGGTCCCACAATAAGACATCTGATGGAATTCGGTAAAAGCGGGCCATTACGCCCATCACACTTATTAGCGCAATCATTTTCGAAATATGTGTCGAAATTCATGACACGTAACGTTTGACTTTGTTTCACCACCTTCATCACATTAATAGATCCTTTTCGTTTATCCAAGTGTCTTTTGTCTTGTCATAACCTAGCCAGCGAACGAGTAATTTATTACCTTTACGACGCACCACTTTTTCAATGAGAAATACGTCACTAAATTTTGTTTTACTCAATTCCTCTTGATAGAAACCGCCCTTTATCTCATTTCCAGATTCGTCCTTTAGTTTATAGGTCACTGGAATAGTTGGTTCAACTTTCCAAATTTTATATATTTCGTGGCTCCAAGACGGCCAATAACCTTTATTGAAAGTCTTTTTCAACCTGCTGATTCTAACTGCATCGCCCACATTAAATCGGTTGCGTATAGATTGCTGTTTCTTTTGTCTATTTTCAACTATACGCCTGAGTACTAAATGCTCGTTATTTTCATTGACATCGGCGGGTCGCATTCCAATTGTTCTGTGCACGGTATTATTATAATTTTCAACTATATCGCCCAAAATGTTTAGCCATTTATAATTTCCTTGCTCGCTAAACGCTCTCCACATTTTCGCTTTCAATGTTCTATTTAATCTTTCAACTATAGACGCTTTCTTATCGGAATGCGTAGAATAATGATTTATATTGTATTTACTTAGTAAGGATTTAATTTTCGAATTAAAAAATTCGGTTCCCTTATCGGTTTGTAAGTGACGCATAGAATATGTATCTAAAATCGGTTGTAATGACTTTTCCATTTCAACAGCATTTTTAGATTTCATCGGCACCGCCAACGCATATTTACTAAAACAATTTATTAAAACCAAAATATATTTATAACCTTTATTCGCTCTAGCGAATGACAGCATTTCCACAAGGTCGGCTTGGTAAAGATCATACAATCCTTTCACCTCAACATGACGAGTGGGAAAATTCCTACGAGCCTGTTTATGAATCTCTCTCGCAATGCCCCTCCTCACTGTTACAGCTGGCGTTGTCATTGTTGTTCTGACTAGCCTAAAATGAATAAATCGTTATTTCAATTGTGTATTATTTGGATAGCCTTGAATTACCCACTACGATTATTAAGTGTCTGCACGAATCTTATAAGGAGGTGTTAATCAAACGCAATACTGATGGATACAATTATTCATTATTAAAAGATATTATGACTATAAATATACCCGATAATGAAGTATACGAATTTTTAAGAGTGTATTCCAAAGAGAGTTTATTGAGTGATGATTTCATGCTAATGAACTATCCACAATACAGAAAATTATTAAGGTCCAAAATCAGATGGACAATTACCTGTTTTCAATGTTAAGACAATAGGAGTTGCTGTGACATGTGTGTTTACGTCCAAAATCAGCAACAGAAATTATTATAGACAATGTAAAGGTGAATAAATAAATTATTTAACACATAAATTGAAACATTTATTTTATACAAACTAATTTACATCTTTTCCTGTTTACTTATTAACTAATTTACATTTTGGTGAATAAATACGATGTTCAATAGCTGGAACGTCTTTTTCCTGCCAACTATGAATTTGTATATTACAACAAATACAAACGGCCTGATCTCCAATTGAATTATAATAAAACCCAGATTGTACCATGTCGTCGACATTTGGATATGGTTTTGGCCAATTTGCGAACGTATCTCGCATTTTCTTCTCTATATCAAAAATGGACAACTTACACTCTACATAATGTTGGCCAATACAACTTAGATTTAAAATTTTGTACATTTGTTTTCTCATACAGTCATTTACATCTTTACAACATATTTTTTCGTTTTTATTACTATTTTCAATAAAACCCTCCAAACCGCAGTAATGTTTTTTTACAAAACCATCAATACACGAATTTTCATCAGTATCAATAAAAGAAGACGTCATTTTTAAGTGTAATAAATTCTGCACACAATATTTGATAACTTTATTAAACAAAATCCATTCGGTGAAAGTTACAAATGTACAATAAAAATTATAACTCTTACAATCTATTCAAACTCGGTGATTACAAAATGTGCAATATTTTTTTTTTACAAAATAAAAATTATGTAAAACTTGTACTTTATGCCTATCACAAGGTAAATTATCTAATATTTCTAAATCCGTTTTTAAATGTTCTGGCAATCTATCATAAATGTGTTCTACATTTTCTGAATGGTTAATAATAAAACTTTTAGGTATATAATTAACTAAACAGTCTTGTACATTAGTATACCCTTTATTAAAACATTCGTTTATACTTAAGTCTACAGCGTTTAATCTATCTTTAATTAGTGTCTCACATTTCAACCATTGATTAATAACGAACACATTTATGTAAGCACAATTATCAATTGAATGATTAAATTTACACTTTTTAATAAAATTGTTATGAAAAAGTTTTTTTAAAATACTTAATGTTGGACAATTATGGTCCTCTATATTTATCACTGTAACATTAATATCTTTTAAAAAATTTTGTAAAAATGTTTGCTTCTCTACACCTTTAACAAAAATTTTACCATTAATTTTTAAATCAATAAAAATATCCTTTACCTTGTGATAAGATATAAAACCCTGATCCCAAGCTAAGCCGTGTAAATGTCGTTCCAGCCAAATCGCTTGCTTCTGCAAATTCTTGCTTAAATCGCTAAAGTCACTCGGCGGCTCAAATAGGAATGTCTGGCACTCTGCTTCTTCACCGTCACCGTCACCTTTTCTAACAATCGCCAATTCTTTTATTATAAAGTCATTATTTAATCCTCGAAAACCTTGAAAATCAACTACAAACTCCATTTTTCTTGTAACACACTCTCAAAGCTGCCTTCCAAAACTTCTAGAGCTTTTCTCAAAGCTTCCTCAAATAACACACAAACACAAATGTCTGGGCCGTCTCCTGTAAACGACTGACAGGACCATGCGCAGCTTTTGTAGTGGTTACTAGCCATATCATAGTCTTCCAAACCATAATTCTCTACATAGGCGTTGGCCTTGCTTATGTAATAATGGGCCATGGTTTTTCCGCATGCACAAAGGTTTGGATGTGACGATAATGCAAACACACGTTCTGCTGCGGATAACATATTAGCGGCGTTGCGCAAACAATACTAAAGTCCAAGGTCTTGATGCAATTTATCTATTACACAAGGCAATAAATATTTTATTTACAATCACACCCAGCACAAACATCATTTTAATTGCTTATACCTGCTAAAAAATTAAAACGTTTTTATCTTTGAGACTGTGAGAATAAAATTATCTGTAGTGGTGGAGTTGAGCTTATAGTCAATTTATTTACAAACAAACAAATCGTGATAACCAAATTACAGTCGTTCAACGAACTGACAAAAAATAACAAAATTTCTCTCTTGACTCATTTATATGTATATTATTTGTTGCACAAACAATACTACTGACCAAGGTGATGACGCAATTTATCTGTTGCACAACGCGATAGACTTTTCTGAATCGGAGAACTGGGTACCCCTGAAATGCTCTTCGGACGGGGGCCGAGGGGCTCCCCAAGAAGGAAAACATATGAGAAACGAGGGGGGCGGCCAATCGGAAAGCGGATAAGTAAATGAAACGGTGGGAGAAATGAGGGGGGCGATCATGAGCGACCAATAGAAACCGCAACATTTCCTGCAGAGAACTGAGAGGGGGGAGAGCTGGAGCTCCCCGCCAAGGAAGGGGCAACGTGATGACGTAATTTACGTACACCCGGCAGAACCGGCTGCGTACGCCCGGTGGGAACAGCAAACCCCTTACTACTCAGCTGTTCACATAATAACTGTTTAGTCTTAAAAAATAACGAAAGTATGAGCTCTGCATGAAACTTGTCGACCTTGAAAGCCGCATCCTTTTAGGAGGTTTTTCATTAAACTCGTCGAAGAGGACGGGGCTTCAGTTGACAAGAAATCGATACGTTCTCGTAAACTTTATCCTTTGAATATTAGGATAACGATCAAAGATATGCACGCTTTATCCAATGCTTTGTGGCTCGCAAGATTCGCCCTTCAGTGGTTGAAAACGGTAGGGTCATAGTTTGGGTTTGGGTTTCAGCAAATAGTCAGGGCAGAATATTGGTTTTAGGCTGCACACATATATGTAATTGCTATATATGTTTTTTGAGTGACATGAAGTCAGGTTTTATAACAATCAGGTACACGACCCTGGATAGCGGTAGTCTAATATCCCCCCCCCAATATATCTGTACCAAGGGTTTCATGTCACTTCCTATTTCAACAATATTGTTTTATTATTGGTCGATACAGCAAAAAAATTCAAGAATATATATACTCTCTCTCTCTCTCTCTCTCTCTCTCGTTTCGCAAACGATTCACTTGGCAGTTGGACCATTAGATGGCTGGCTGACCAGTACAGACATGTTCCAGGACAACATCTTTTGACCGCTGTGCGTTGTCAGCATCCGTGACCCCTCTTCCGCATAGCTGATTGTGTTGCTCCGATTTTATCCAAATTTGATGTTAATAAATCATGGCTGTTATAATTTTGGTGACTAAACAAAATGTATATTTTAACCTGAAGTGTGTAACATTTACATTTAATGTCAAGCAAAAAAGCAAAACCTAACTTATAATGAGCTGACAGAAAGGGCGCAGTGAATTATAAGTGTGATTAACTTGTACAGTCATTAATCTCCCTTGAGAGTGGGGATGGGGTGAAGTCCTGCTCGGATACGTAAGGATGCTTCCCTCAAGTAAATAGTCTGCCTACCGGGATCGTTTGGAGGTAGTCCCAAAACCCTAGTGGCAGAGTTGCGAATTGCACCAGTAGAACAATCAAGTGAATAGAGTGATAAACCTTAAAACAGTCTTCTTTTTCAAAATATATATTTTTTAAATGAATAATTGTTAAAAAAAGTATTATTTAATATAAAGACTAATCAGCAAATTCGTTAAAAAAAGGTTTATAAAAAATTATACCTTAAAACACCCGTACTTATGGATAACAAACTTATTTCTAACTCGTATTATACCAATTTATTATATTTGGAAAACACTATCAGGCATTGGTAAACAAAATATTGATGAGTATGAGGGTAAAGAATTGAAGAATATTGTAGTTGGACAAGATAAGGAGTTATTTATTTTGTGCATGGTTTGAAACAAAATACTTCTTTAATCGTCGATTAAAAATACAGCGAACAAAATATTAGAAATAAACGCTGACAAATTGAAAGTCGTAGGGGAGGAATGTTCGAAGAGATACATTGGGACACAAAGGACTTGTTTTGCATGGATAGTAAAATATAAATTCCAAATTATTTAAACATTTCAGTAATACTCTTAAATTTTTATATTAGAGTTATATTTGGTCGCAAAGCATCTACTTTGCATCAATAAAATATAAATTCCAATTTATTTTACCATTTCAGTATTGTTCTTAAATGTTTAATTAAACAAGCGAACCTCCTGATCGCGCGAGTAGAGGCCGACGTTACAGTATCGATTCTGTGTCAAAGCCTTATTAACTCTATAAACGTCCAATCTGCATTTAACGTTGATAAACATCTTCTTTATGTTTACTTAGTTTTATTATATTAATTGGTTTTATAGTTAATGTTATCTTGAAGGCAAAATAAAACAAAAATCCCTGTTTGACTGAAACGGGGAAATGAAATGTAAGAACAGGGTTGACGAAACGGAAAATTTCAAATAAATACAATGTATTTAAAGTGATTGGCAAGTAAAAACAAAGTCAGCAGTGACTAATAAAAGTTCAATAGAAAATAAATGTGTTTTTTGTGAGCACCTGGTAAAAACAACAAGAGAGGTAAAGTGGTTTGAACATAGTGTACTTTGTTGAAACAGGACGAAATTAAATGAAAACAAACCCCAGAAGTACGAAAAGTGTTTGTGTTAAAGGGCAATGAAATTACTGTGTGAGAGAATCTATCAACAACGGGTTGGAAAGGGAAAGGAAAGTGACCGGGACGAAACTGTTTGCTGAGGGAGCAAGGATTAATATAAGGAAGGTTTGAGGCAAATATAGGGGAGGTAGAATATTTTGTTTTTTTATGTTTTACGATCTGATAAAGTCACAGAGATATCGAAACAGCTTTAATTTAAAAAAAAAGGTAACTAGGGACATTGTAAATATTCTTTAGTTTTTTTTAATTATAACCATTCCAGTTAGAACGGTGCATGGCAGTTCAGACAGAAATGTCGCAGTACTAGAACAGAGATACAGAGGTAATGGTATCTGGTTATACTGCGCTGAACTAGTAACCGTACACTTGTCCTTGAGAGATAGCACGAGATTTCTCGTGTACTGCCACTTCTGAAAACATGTTGCATATTCAAAATGTTCTATACTGATTCTGCCACATCGTAATAATGATTGCGCCAGACTACCGGACAACAGCTTTTTGACGTGATTAATGCAAAGGTTTTTAAAAAAACTCAAATACTCTAGTAAAGTTGAAGAGAGACAAATGTATCATTGAGAGTTGGCGGAAGAAATGATCTAGCTTAATTGGGAGAAGACGAGATTATATTAAATTAGTTCCTTTCCCTGAAAGAGGAAGAGGAAAAGAAAAAAGTGAGGAGCAGATGACAAACAGAAAATATAAACACAGTTACGTTAGTAAACAATTTAGAAATGAAGATTTATTGCTTGAATGTTTCTAGGTCAAAACAATTTATTTCCACCATTTGCTCAGTAATATTTCTCTTCTTAATAAATACCCCTGTTTAATTTAAATAGTATTTGTATTTTGTATTCAACGAAACAGTATTTCTGATACAACATGTCTGGGTGAAAAAGTAAGCCGTATTTCCAAATGTTTGAAATTAAATAAAATCTGGAAATATTTTTCCTTTTGAAGTCGTACGAAGTTTTGAGAAATTCACTATAGTTCACGTTAAATACTTAATAAAATCAATAAATATTAATTAATGTTTGAACATAATTGATGTTAATAAATATACTGAACATAAATAATGTTAATTAAAACCTCTTGAACAGGTAAAACCTCTTGAATTAGGTCCAGTTCGTAAATACAATATATATATATATATATATATATATATATATATATACATATATACACCTTATTAGGGACATTGAATATATTCGTATTTGTATATTAAATCCTGGTTAAGCGTTTTATAATATGGTTTGACAAAGTGTCACCAACCAGAGGCTTTGTTCGACACAATTACTTGACAGCTAGTCGATAACTTGGGTTTTGTAATCATTTATATAATCCTGGACTGGTTTCTCATAAATTATTTTGTAAACCTAATCTAATAATAATACCAAAAAACTGTTTTCGGAAATATAATTAGGTAGAAGTTTATTTGTAATGGAAATAGTATATATTTTTTCAAATTGTTAGGGATAATAATAATAACAATAATAATAATAATAACTCCCTATTATGTATTGAAACATGGTGTTTAAGAGACTACTAGGTTGTAGAAGTAGGTTCAAATGCTTTATTTAAATCATACTCTGTTTAAGGAAGGTAGTGAGACCAACTCTACGTTTAACCAAACTCTACTACCCTAGATTTGACTCTAGACATAAATTTTCAGAGGATAGGCTTTTCTGGTGGGTAAAGTGCACAAAAGAAATTTTAGGCACGACCAGGAATTGAACCCAAAACATTTAGTTTTGTAGTCAAGTGCTCTACCCCCTTTTTGCCGTGTGACCATGAAGTTTCGTTTTTAAAAATAAAGGTTTTTCCAAAAACACTGATGTGTAAACGCACGCTAACTGTAAATTATTTGGGAATAGTTGAGTATCATGTCCTACCCTAGTATATACGAGGGGGGGAGGTAGAGACGGAGATACTGCCCGTAATTCAGTAACGGTGAGCAATGTAGATCTCGCGCTAACAAAGCTCCCACTCAACGTTTCATTAACATTTTGAAAAGAAAGGTAATGTGATTAAAACTACATTTAAAGAAAGTTAGCACCACTGTTTACCAGTAGATATGAATTTTAAATATAGTTTTTGGCTTAGAGCGCCAACAAACATACCGGTCAAATTTTACAGGCTGGTCCTTGGCTCTTGGGTAGAAAAGAGTGTATTCGTCGTCTAGAAAATATTCGACCCTGTCGTCATCCTTCATCGGGGCCATAAATCGCTGGTTACCCGTCCCAACTCTTACACAATCCTATTAGCACGCTTTCTTGAACGGCCTAATTACATTTCTTCTTATTTATATTACACATTAAAATATATTAATAAGTAACAAAATAATTAATCCATAGGTCGTCAACCTTGGAATTATAAGGGTCGATGTCTTTGAAAATGACGTGAGAGCAACTCCACGTCTTCTCCTTGCCCTCGGCCTCTCGCCAAGGAGAGAACGGAGAATGCTTAGTTTACAGCGAAATATGCGTACATGAGGGAACAATAGCAATGACGAGGGTAAGTGGTAAATTTCATAAGTGAAAAAAGCGTACAAATGAGACTCCAGTTGTCACCCAGGGGCATCTACCCCAAAACTATTTGCTAATAACTTTCAAGATGTTGGATTTGGCGTGTCTAAATTGGTCAAAAAAGGGCTTTCCACTTTGCCAGTCATCACTTTGCTTTTAACTGTCGTGGATATAAGTTCACTTCAGTCTGTTTTGTGTTTAGTGAATAAGAAGGTGGCTTCTACTGCTAAGGGGAAACCGATGTTGGATTATCTTGGTTATGCATATCGAAATCATAGAGTAAACTCAAAGGGCATACTGTAATGGAAATCAGGTTTAATAGATCAAGTTATAAGGAATCATCAGATCCGAGAAACTAAGGGACATCATAAATATATATTTAGCTAATAGATAAACACGTGTGTAGCTCAATGATTTTAAAAGTTCCGTATACGTCTAAGAGTTGTACTAATTCTTCGCCTGTCACAATATTCTGACGTCATAGCTTACCCTCACCATTTGTCAAAACTTGATCCTGTAAGCCTGCGTATCTATTGCAAGATTCCTGGAGTACGCATATTTCGTTGTACGCATCTCTTGTGTATTATCACCGGGGTCCGCTATCACCAAGTGCCAGCTTATTATATTTAACCTGTAAATGCTCACTTCTTGAATTTCATTTAACACGTTATTTAAAAACTTAAAAACACGAGTTTACTATCGTTCGGAATTTTACACTTAAATCGCTATGATTTTCTACTTACGATCAAAATTCAATACACAATAATACATGTTTATCAGAATATAAACTTAGTAGGCGAATTTCATTTCACTGTAAGGTACATCTACCTTATATATATATATATATATATATATATATATATATATATATATATGTGTGTGTGTTTGTGTGTGTGTGTGTGTGTGTGTGTGTGTGTGTGTGTGTGTGTGTGTGTGTGTGTGTGTGTGTGTGTGTGTGTGTGTGTGTGTATGTGTGTGTGTGTGTGTGTGTGTGTGTGTGTGTGTGTGTGTGTGTGTGTGTGTGTGTGTGTGTGTGTGCGTGCGTGTGCGTGTGTATTTGCAGGCATACTGTGTACAGAAGTGTATACTGTATAAAAATGTTGCTCGTAGAATACGTCACTTCTGTTTGGAGAACTGTATTGTGCGCTTTGCCCAAATATGATCGTTCAGTCTTATCTGTTGGGAAATTTGAATCGTTCGGAATAACATATCCGTATGCACTGAACATATTTTTAAACAATAGAAATGATAAAAGGAAAGGGAAATGTGAAATTTTTTCCGTCAACAAGACATAAAAAGTCACGTAGTGAGATTGTTGAGAGTCGTATGGATTACTGAGGCTTTGTAGGGACTGTTCTTGTCTTAGAGTTAGCAATGAACAATAGAAAATCTTGAAACAAAGCTTTTTAAATGTAAGAATAGAGGCAGAAAGAAAAAATGAGAAGTATGCGCTCGGATAGGGATTAAAACAACAAAAGTCTGCAGCATGACGTAAATAATTTTTTTTTTATTAAACAAAAATGATAATGATTTTGTTTCAAGAGTTCAGTGCTCTTTTAATTTTAAATTCGTCAAACTATAACGAAAAGTCTTAGTTAAATTTACATTAACTGTGGTGGTAAAAAATAAAATACATTAAAATTTATAATTTATATACAATTTATAATATTTTATTAAAAATTAATTAGTGTTATGGACGCCAATGTAATATAGGCATGGCTAGACATAATAATATCCAGTGTAAACATTTATTAGATTTATGTGATTGTGTCATAGTACCAAAAGTGTGCCAAAATAAAAAGTACTGGAACCGAATCAGTTGTGGTTAGCTTTTCAATTAGCTGTGCTGACATTTGATTGTTGCCGCGTATTCGAATTGACGTATTTCATGAGGTTAGTTTTTGCTGTCATCATGCTGATTGACAATGGGCGTGCGGATGGGCCAAGTTTGTCACACACTGCATTACGTTTTCAGGAATAATTTTGGAAAAAATCCCTAGTAATGCTGTGGTTATTAGAGTTGATGAAGACCCACATACCGCCATCGTCCAACTACATGATAAAATAGTCATATGTATAACGTGCATGGAACAACTCCTCTTCATCAAAATGGTGCAAAACCTTTAATAAAGCTACGAGCTTGTCTCAATTTGATCGGAGGCCGTGTACAACATGTTTTTACCCGAGTCTAACCGATTTAGCCTCTTTTTACTTGTATGTATTTGTAAAACTATGTAAATAAAATAAAATGAAACCTTACATCTGTTTCAGTAAAGCTTATTTTGGTGATTTGTAAGTAAAAATAAACGAAAAATAATTAATATCCTCGTCATAAAGAAATATCATGCCTGGTATAAAAAATCTCATGCATTATGATTTCCTATGTTTGGGTATGAAGTTTTAAAAAAATTCTCATTTTAATCCCTCTCAGTTTAATAACTAGGCCAGCATCTAATATTATTTTATTATATTTATAAATTCCGCTTCGAAGCTACATTTCGTGCCTTAATTTAGCTTAAAAAAAAGAAATTTAAACCCCAAATTAATAGCGAAGTAAGACAGGGAGAAGTAATTTATTTAAAGTGTTAATAGTTCTGTAACCATGCCTAATTAGGTCACAGCCGAGTTATGACACCCCCGCCCTCTCTCGTCTGAAGGGAATAATTTATTTAAATAAATTAGTTGACACGTAAACAACCCCGCCTATGATATTCTTTGTTGCATTTCCCCAAAGCGTTTGCAACATTTCCCCATTGTTTTCCACACATTTACGTGCAAATAAATTTGTTTCTATTAGCATGAGTTTTCGTTTTTAAATTTAATTTTGTCTATTTGTAGCAAAGTTTTAGTACTTTAAACCTTTTACATTGAGATGTAAATAAAGGACAAGCGTTCGGCTTAGCATTCCTAACCTGTTCGCTGCGTTAAAGATCACCAAACAGGTTAAGTAGCACGTTTAAAGAGCCCAAACATGGCTCTCGTTAATGGAAAAGTGGGCAAACTTTGTGATTGAGCATTTATAGTGTGCTATGCATTTCCAGAGACGCTTGAGAAAACAGAATGAGAGAATCAAGCGAAGAACTTTATTTGGTGCTAAATGTATTGAAAACGAAATAGTTAAAAAATTGTAAACCTATTCGTGAATAATGAAAGTCAGCTAAGAATCACAACTAGCTTAGTTAGAGCTTTGACTCATTCTTGATCATGAATGACATTTGTAAGTTACCTCAACACGTTCATCACAATTAGAACATCTGAGATGTAATTGTGATGAAAGCACTCAAAGGGGATCAGAATATGATTAGAAAACACTAGAGGCTACCTGCATAATATTATATAAATATTATGTATATGAGATTAAAGCCTGCATCTGAGAACACATATGTTCAAGTTATGCTTTTATAGTTCTTTGTATGGCAGTTAGAATAACTTTTCACTTGTTTAGAATGTATTTTAAAGTAATGTATGTAAAAGAAATAAAAATTTGAACCAGTCTTTTAAAGTATTCCCCAGAAAGATTTTGACTTCCCCAGTTTCGACTGAATGCGTTCATCGTGACTTAATCACGGGTGAACAATCCTGCAGCGCTTTGTACCTTCTAATCACTTAACCACAATCGGGTTTCGCTAAATAGGCGTCGCAAATACGTAACATTGCTTTTGTAGCGATGAGGATTTCCTTGAAACTATTTATTACTGCTTTTCTAATCCGTTCCTGCATTCATAACACATTCATAGATTGTGAGTTACACAACCAATGTGCTTACTGTAGCGATGGAGTGAGTTAGCTTTGTAATGAGTTTTGAGCTGATTGCAAACGCAACTGCCGCCGTTGGTTCCAATGAGAAACAAGGCGTCGGGAATAATATCCAATCAAGGACGTGATGACACATCACTTGTTCCAGCTACAGATCGTTACAGACGATTGTTTATTCAAGCAAAGTTGTTTTGTCATTAATTTATTGAAATAAAATACAAATATATAATAAAGCATTGGTTTAAAATATTTAAAAGCGTGTTAACTTACCCCTAAATGGTTCATTTTTCATATTCGCTTTTATTGTTAAGTTTACGTACCTGAAAAATAGTAACTTAATTAGAAAAAATTAAAATTCTTTTCGTCAGAATAAATATATTGCCATCTCTAAGGACAAACACTTGTTAGGAAAATATTTAAATACAATGACTGACATTTATTAGCTTCTGATAAATTAATGGGAATATATTTATAGATTAACGTTGGTAAGAAACCTACAATAATGGGAAGAATAATATTGTGTGTTCAATCTGTTGTTTCATCTATAAATCTAATGTTCTATTCGTGAATATGTTGTTCATGTATCCACTTTGTTGTTTAATATGGAAGTCTATTTTTCAATCTGGTAATCTGTTGTTCAGTCTGTTTATTGTTTAATCTGTGAATCTTTTTGTTCAATCTGTGAATCTGTTATTCAATTTGCGCACTTTGTTGTTCAATATGTTAGTATATTATTCAATCTGGTAATCTGTTGTTCAGTCTGTTTATTGTTTAATCTGTGAATCTTTTTATTCAATCTGTGAATCTGTTATTCAATTTGCGCACTTTGTTGTTCAATATGTTAGTATATTATTCAATCTGGTAATCTGTTGTTCAGTCTGTTTATTGTTTAATCTGTGAATCTTTTTGTCCAATCTGTGAATCTGTTATTCAATTTGCGCACTTTGTTGTTCAATATGTTAGTATATTATTCAATCTGGTAATCTGTTGTTCAAACTGTAAATCTTGTTGTTCAATCTGAGAATATGTTGTTCAGTCTGTTTATTGTTACTCTTAATCTTATTGTTTAGTCTGTGAACCTGTTGTTCAATCTACGCACTTTGTTATTCAATATGTTAGTCTAATATTAAATCTGGTAATCTGTTGTTCAGTCTGTTTATTGTTTAATCTGTGAATCTTTTTGTTCAATCTGTGAATCTGTTATTCAATTTGCGCACTTTGTTGTTCAATATGTTAGTATATTATTCAATCTGGTAATCTGTTGTTCAGTCTGTTTATTGTTTAATCTGTGAATCTTTTTGTTCAATCTGTGAATCTGTTATTCAATTTGCGCACTTTGTTGTTCAATATGTTAGTATATTATTCAATCTGGTAATCTGTTGTTCAGTCTGTTTATTGTTTAATCTGTGAATCTTTTTGTTCAATCTGTGAATCTGTTATTCAATTTGCGCACTTTGTTGTTCAATATGTTAGTATATTATTCAATCTGGTAATCTGTTCTTCAAACTGTAAATCTTGTTGTTCAATCTGAGAATATATTGTTCAGTTTGTTTATTGTTACTCATAATCTTATTGTTTAGTCTGTGAACCTGTTGTTCAATCTACGCACTTTGTTATTCAATATGTTAGTCTAATATTAAATCTGGTAATCTGTTGTTCAACCTGTAAATCTTGTTCTTCAATCTAAGAATATGTTGTATAATCTATGAATCTCTCTAAAATCTATAAATATGTTATAAAATTCGTAAATCTGTTGGCCAATCTGTAAATAGTGTTGTAGACTCTGTGATTCTTGTCTAAAATTCCTAATTTTTTGTAAAATCTATGTCCATTATACAAAATCATTGTTGTGTTTAAAATCTGTTACAATTTTTAGAAAATCTGTTTCTTGAACAATCTGTGTTACGTGTGTAATATAAGAATCTGTTGTACAATCATTATTGTACAACAATCTGTGAATCTGTTTTATAATGTTTGTTGCAAAATTTGTGTTTCTTGTACGATCTGTGTTCCTTGCATAATGTTTTGCTTGTACAATATGTTTTGCTTGCACAATCTGTGAATCTGTTGTGCAATCTGTATTTAATGTCCAATATGTGTTGTCTGTACAATGTATGACTTCTGTTGTATAATCTCTGAACCTGTTATAAAACTCATTTATAAGACAAATACAAAATAGGTCAAATAAAACGTAGCTTTAAAAGAAGATTATTATGAATTTGCCGTGCATAATTCGGGGAAATCTGGTTGTAACAAATTGATTACAATTTATATGAATGGATCCAATTATTTACTTGATTTCACTTCGGTTTTCGGCTCTATAAAGGCGTTGAAAAGAGTGTTATGGGACTTAATTCAATGGATTGAAATGTTTCTAGGATAAATTGAACAGTTTATGTAGATTTAATATTTCATATGGTTCCTTTGACGTCACGCGAAGTATAACCACCCTCCTTCTGTATGTCCTAGCATTGAGTTTGGTAGAATGCTTAGAAGTTGGCTTACTAAATACAGTTAGTTATTTGAAAGAAGAATAGTAGGAGGAACACCCGATCACCGAATAGTAGTTGCAAGCACTCGATCACCGAATAATAGGAGCAACACTCGATCAACGAATAGTACGAGCAACACTCGATCAACGAATAGTAGGAGCAACATTCGATCACAGATGAGTAGGTGCAACACTCGATCACCGATGAGTAGGAGCAACACTCGATTACAGATGAGTAGAAGTAGCACTAGATCACAGATGAGTAGTAGCAACACTCGACCACCGATTACTAGGAGCTACACTCGATCACCGAATAACACAATTGAATTGTTTTTGAAACTATTGACATTTGAATAAAGATAAATGAAAAACGCTCCAAAATTAATTATGTAGCTACGGACCCTCTATATCATTTAAATAGTTGATATTTAACTTAAGGTTTAATTTCTCCATAATATGAAAACTATTGAAAAGGTATGCAATAAACCAAAGCGGAATACTGAGCACCTCGCCGTAACAATGTTGTCGGCTTGGGAAGGAATTGACAGCAAATCGATGGCGTATGTCTGGTGTTCGCCAACATGAATCTCTCTGGTTTATCCGTCATGTTCCGGCATATGCAGGGTGTACCACAAGTACCTACGTGGTAGCAATGCTATTTAGACAGTATAGTTCCAGTAACTGTGGCATTGTCAAACACGATTGACCAATGGAAATGACCCAGTAACAGTTATCAAATATCGACAAGTAAAACGTACTGATGAGAAAACATTCTGTTCTATAACGTACGTACGTTAAAACAGAATCAGCTACTGGTGTACAACTGCTAACAGTCACTGATACAGTGAATATCTACACAAAACAGATGCCCCAGATATCCACCCAACACTGAATATATATGTACCACAACGGGTATTTACACGTCACTGAATACACTGATTATCTAAAACTAAACAGGTATTATTACATAACTGAATATAATAAGTATCTACACACCACAGACACAACATGTATCTACACGTTACTGAATACACTGAGTATCTACACAACACAAATACATGAGGTTTCTACAAGTTACTCAATACACTGAAAATCTAGGCATCATAGATACACTGAGTATCTACACGTCACTTAATAGACGGAGCATCTACACATTACATATACAACATGTATCTATAAGTCATTGAATACACTGAGTATCTACACATCGTAGATACAACAGGTATCTAAACGTCACTGAATATAATGAGTATCTACACATCACAGATAATCTGAGTATATACATGTCACTGAATACACGAATATCTTTACATCATAGATGCAACAGGTATCTATACACCACAGACACACTGAGTAACTACCGTCACTGAATGGACGTCTGAGCATCTACACATTACAGATACAATATGTATCTACACGTCACTTAATACTCGGAGCATCTAGGCATTACATATACAACATGTATCTACAATCAATTGAATACACTGAGTATCTACACATCGCAATACAACAGGTATCTACATACTGATACACTGAGTATCTATACATCACTGACCCAAAAGGTCTACATGGCACCTATCATACAGTATCTATAATTCACTGTCACCGTCCTCACTTCAGGTCTTACACGTTCTATCTACAAATCACCAGTATTTTGATTTCTGTACTGGCTTAGTATTTATCTCACTGCTACTCCATGTAATTAGTATTTACAAGTAACTGATACTCCGAGTTCCAAGTCATTGAAACTTATATAACTAATATATATATTATAAAATGATTTAGAAGTTGTATTTACTAGGTTTTAACTTTTTTTAAAAACACACTTTAAATAAACTATAAACAGAATTGGCTTCAATAAGGCCCAAGAGTGACTGTTGATCAATAAAACTTGAAAAATTTGGTTCATTGTCGGAAAGGTGGATTACATCTAATAACAACTTGAATTCCGATTTTATTTTAAATATTTCACCACTGGCCCTACGTTTTTCAGAGGAAAATATTGGAATTCTATTTCACTAAATAATGCACTTTAGAAGCTAGAGATTTTCTTTGTTTTATTTTTTGCATGTTTGTTTTTAGAGAGTATATTAAATATTATTTTTATGTGAGTAGATGGGAGAGATATTTTAGTATGGATACACTAAGGACAAGTTTATAGCGTTATATAGAACTGCGGGGTGTCGTAGGGTTTCCCAAAGTTAGATAGACTCTCCCGGAATAGTACGGAGACCTTTACCCTAATATCTGTTCACATAAGGGACACCTAATGGTGGAAAATAAGATGAATATTGATGGAGTAAAATTTGGGATTTTTTTTTTGTTTATATGGGGGGAGAATCAGGTACATGGCAGAGTTATTTTCGTAGTAAGTCTGAGAGGATTGTCTGCGTCGTATAAGCTTAGAGAAAAATGTTGGTAAAAAATATAAAAAGTAAACATTTTTAATATAAACGTATAGTTATATCGATATATTTACCTAGGTGAAGTTTCAGAAAGATCGTTGTTATCCTCAAACGCTTTCAATTTTACAAATATTGACCTTTATGGTTTTAGTTTTAGTCAGATGGTATTTTTGTAATGAAATGTAAAATTACTAGAGATAAATTATTAAATTTAAAAGAATTTTGGAAAATAAAAAAACAATTAGAAAATTATACTACAGCATAATACAAAAAAGTGAAACCGTTTTAAAAATTCTAATTTGAAAATGTATAATATCTTGTTATTACTGCTCTGAAGTATAGGGAAAAGATTAGCAATTACTTTCTACTTTCTAGAAAAAATATTGTCTGTTAGGGTTAATTATCGTGATACAAATCTATGGTTAGTTCTGGATACGAAGCTCAAAAAAAGTGCTTAGAAAAACTTAATGTAAAAAGGAGACATTCAACAGAATCGAATAAAAGCTTGTTGCCCTAAAATTAAAATGTAATAGCATACTAAATATTTAAACAAGTTTTTAGTTGGAGTGATTTTACTATAGAGAAACAATGGCAATAAAAGAGGAGTAGTTTTATACAAAACTGTTACATTTGCTACATTATTACCCGAGCTACGCCGAACGCATGAGCTATTAAAAAATATAATCATATAGTTTCAGCGCGTTAATAAAGTCCAAATCGCAAATCAACCACTCATGTTTGTTTAATGCACATAACTGTTTGTCCTACATTTCGTTGCAGTCTGTGACAAAGCTCTAAATTTTAGCTTTTCCATTTGATTGGTTAACGCGAAACACATTTTACTTCCTCCCCGTTACATCTGCGCGGATTAACATATTGCATCTCTAAACGCCGCATATGGCGTTAATTACGCGTAACTTCAATCCGAATGCTAATTAAACCACCGGTACGAACGCGCGCGTCGTTGACGGGCGTTCGGTTTTTGTTGGTTTCGATATTTATTTACTAATTGTAACTCATAGAAATATAACTTTCCTGTTACTAGATTTAATGACTTTAGTCGTAACAGTTTTAATTCAATTACAAGAATTTTATATAGATATTGTATTATTAGATGGTTTTATGCCCCTACCTTTAGCATTTCCTCATTCTAGTATAAAGGGTGAAGTAGGAAGTTGGGTTATTTGAGGTACGCATAACTACATAGCTTCACGTAACTGATGACTTCTATATTCTCTATAAGGAAGTTTTATATTGCTTCTATTCCTACTTTTAGGAATAAAAACGTTTCCCTATCCTAAGAAGAAATAAGGTTGCGAAGACACTTCAGTATGAATCTGATTAGTAGTAGGGTACCTTGAAGTAGGCAACCCATTACACACGATGCAATAACTCCCTCCTATATATTCTTCTAACAGATGTTTTATGTCCCACCTAATCAAACCTTTGGTATTATAATTATTTTCTTATCAATAGAAGGGGTAAAGAGAGATAACCTGATTGAGAGTAGGGTACCTTGAGGTAGGCAACCCATTACACACGATGCAATAACTCCCTCCTATATATTCTTCTAACAGATGTTTTATGTCCCACCTAATCAAACCTTTGGTATTATAATTATTTTCTTATCAATAGAAGGGGTAAAGAGAGATAACCTGATTGAGAGTAGGGTACCTTGAGGTAGGCAACCCATTACACACGATGCAATAACTCCCTCCTATATATTCTTCTAACAGATGTTTTATGTCCCACCTAATCAAACCTTTGGTATTATAATTATTTTCTTATCAATAGAAGGAGTAAAGAGAGATAACCTGATTGAGAGTAGGGTACCTTGAGGTAGGCAACCCATTACACACGATGCAATAACTCTCTCCTATACATTCTTCTAACAGATGTTTTATGTCCCACCTAATCAAACCTTTGGTATTATAATTATTTTCTTATCAATAGAAGGGGTAAAGAGAGATAACCTGATTGAGAGTAGGGTACCTTGAGGTGGGCAACCCTTCATACACGATGCAATGATTCCCTCATATACATTTTTCTAACAGGTGTTTTATGCCTTGCTAAACCATAGCGTTAGCATTATATTTATTTCTCTATCAATAGAAGGGGTGAAGAGAGATAACCTGATTGAGAGTAGGGTACCTTGAGGTAGGCAACCCAGTACTGCAACGTCCCACCCCTCCTTAGTTTGATTATTGTGCAACGTCACCACCTAACTCGCACAAGGACCCCTCTTCCTGACCCTTGCACATGAATAGCCCCCTCTGCTCCCTATCCACTATCGGACCCTCCAATGTCGGCTCTTCAGGTGTTAATTTGCCGTCGTTAATTGGTCCGCCTATACTAGGCGATTTTATTATATTTACTTTCTGTTCCCCGCTTGTGTCGTCGGAACATAATAAATTTTTGTTAATATTTTTGTTTACTACCTTACTAATCTTATTGCATCCTATCTCTTGTCTTAAATTGTCTTTGTTATTAGTTAATTCTAGAAACTCCTGGTGCAGCAGATATCCATCAATCTCATACGTCATAAATGATCTCTCCATGTTTATCCGGGCTTTTAACGCACACAAAGTATTTGCTCCCAAGATAAGGTCAACCCGTAGATTGTCCACTATCAAGAAAACAAATTCCTTTGTGTGTCCGTTTAATGTTAGAGGTAGCATCGTTTGCAATTTGACTCGTTTACAGGTTGCCCCTAATGCTGTGACTATCGCTACGTTAGCTATAGGTAGCTCATAGAATAGATTCCCGTTTTGTTTTAGGGCTATGTATTTTTCTGTTTTAATCACAGACATTTGGGCACCTGTATCGACTTGGGCAATTAACTTATGGTCTTTAATTTCGCACTCTATCACTGGACACTGGTCTACATTCTCCAGTTTTATAACCGAGTCATTTCCTTCCTCTAACAAATCGTCCCGAATAGACATGGAAAAACCGCCTAGGCTAATCTTATTATGATGGTAAACCGGCTTTTCCTTTGGTCTCTCGCTCTGAATTATTTTAAAATTTTTATTGCCTCGGATCTCTAACCTGGTTAACGTATCTCTCTGATTGTTGCCAGAGATCCTCCTATTCAGTTTTTTGGCTTCTGGTCGCTTGGTCCGGGGATAGGCGATTTAGGATGGGGGTTTTTAGGATACTTGGTATTTTGGTATTTTGTGGTATCACCATGGGACCTTGGGTTAGGGTTAGGTTGTTGGTTTGGAGCAACCTGCCTCTGTTGACATCATTGAGCGTTCCCATTACCTTTTCCATTGTCAGTAACGCTGTCTAGCTGTTGTAGGAAAACTATTGCTTGTTTGATATTACTTGTGGGGTTCCCCACACTAGCTAGCTGAACGGTTCTCCCAAAATATTTCATCAACATGAAAATCAGATGGTTCTCTGGGATTATCGGGTCTAAGTTTTTCGCCCTGTTTACCATCATAATAAAATACTCTGCCATAGAGTATGGTCCATTATTATGGTAGCGCCCTTGATTGATTTGTCTGCGTACCATATCCTGCTGGCGATAACTCCAGAAATGCTCCGTGAATTCATGCTTGAATTCAGAATACGTTTCTGTGTTGTTCTTAATGGCTTTCCACCATGCATCCGCTGCCCCTTTCAAATATCGCTCTACAATCCTTAATTTGGCAGTCTCGTCCATAGTATTGTCTATCTCGGTAAATAGGTCTTCTATTTCCCCTAGAAATGTCATTGGGTCTTCTTTGTCATTCCCCCAGAACTCAATTCTACGGTACGTAGCCTCCCCGTTCCTATCTATTACCCTTGGTAAGCAAACTTGTGTTACTATTCCTGCTCCAGCTGTTTGCTTCACTTTTGCAACTTGTTGTTTCACTGTCTTAATCTCCTCTTGGATATTCTGTACTTTTTCATTTAATTTAGTCGTTTTAGTTTCTGTTTTAGTTCTTAGTCTTTCTATTTCTGTCTCATGTTCGTTTAACCTTTCGTATATGTTATTCGTCTTCGTCTCAGTTTCTTTTTGGTAGTCCTCGAATTTTAACTGGAAAGCCTCCCATAACTGTCATCTTTCAATTTTCTCTTCGGCTTTTTCTTTCTCTCTCAATTGTCTCTCTTCCTCTCTCAATTGTTTTTCTTTGTCTTCTCTCTCCTTCTCTCTTTCTTTTGCTTCCGCCTTCTCTTTCTCTCTCAATTGTCTCTCTTCCTCCCTCCATCGTTTTTCTTTTTTCTTCTCTCTCCTTCTCTCTTTGTTTTTCTTTGTCTTCTCTCTCCTTCTCTCTTTGTTTTGCTTCCTCCTTCTCTTTCTCTCTCAATTGTCTCTCTTCCTCTCTCAATCGTTTCTCTTCCGCCTTCTCTTTCTCTCGCTCTTCTTTATCTTTTTCTTCTTTTGCCTTGAAAAAGGCCATCAATTTATCCATCTCGGATCTAGACATTTTGATTTAATACTGATTTATTATTCAATTAATTATTTATCCACTTATTCCTTTCAATTTGATTTCCTTTAGGTCAGATGGTTCCTTACCCGCTCTTTCGTCTAAATATTTATTCAAATGCAGTTATTTATTTATTTTATTTTTATTTGTACGCTCTTGGATTCCTTCAATTTATATTATTATTTAAAAAATTTAATTGCATTATTTAAAACATTCTGACTTCACTTATTTAAACAATCTCGATTTATTTCTATAATTTAACTATTTAATCTTGATATAGGGAACCTGTTCAAAGCCCCTAACGTTCGGGCGCCAATTCTCCAACGTCCCTTCCCTCCTTTGGTTTTATTTATTGTTGATATCCCTTTCTCGCAGAATACCAAAATTTGTTGTTTAAAAAACTTATTTATAAACAAACCAAACATCTGTCAATCACCCCGCTTGTTAAACCGTGCTAAACTCCCTGAGTTACGTGTATATTTCCCGCTCATAGGGCCAGGCCCAAAACAAGCCTATTCCCGCTGACTACTATTTAAAATAAGTATAAACTCCCCAAAATTGGTTTATCAATTATGTATGGTCTAGATATAGTCACACGTGTCATTTCAATAGTCAGCTGGAAAGAAACACATTTAAAATAATACACAAAATATTCACAGAGTTTTACCACCTGATGATGATCTGCAGAGACAGCAAGGGAACGTGCAAAATATGATCGTGTTTAAATTACCTATTTTAAAAGGCTCCTGTGTCCTTTTAAACACAATCTGCCAATAGATAAATCTCTGGACTTTTATACAAAAAACCAACTAATCTTTAGGCTAGCTCATGTAGTTAGTTGAGAGAAACTCTTTAAAAACATTAGGTTTTAACTATTATCATTTAATGAAATTTAATTAAACTTGTTTACTGATTTAATAATCATTTTCATATTAGTTGGAAAAAGCTAAACAGTTTTTATTGATTATTCGACACAGGATGAAATGTAAATACTGTTGATTTTTATAATATATTTAATTTTATTTATTTAAATAAAAAAGAAAATTTATACTTTCAAATACAACACAATTATATTAACAAAACAATTCACTAACTAACTTGTTGTTTTTCATCCTTTAAAATCTTATAATTTCCATTTATATCAATTACATTTACATAAACATAAAATTATTTTCCAAATTACACATAATAAAAATTTATCTTCTATATTGAATTGGTAAATTCGTATTTATGACACTTAATTTTAAAATTTATAATATCCTAAAAATTCTTATTTCCTTGAAAATAAATGGCTCATGGCCAAGAACCCTTTGTAAGTTTAGTATTTATCATTTGAAATATTCTGATCACATAAATTCATTTTATTAAGCATAGAATTTGTTAAAATTTTATAAAGAGTGAAGTCATTGTTTAAGCTTGAATATTTGTTTGAATTTAATAAAATTAACTGACTAAATTTGACGTAATTGGTATCGAATAGAGAAAATGACTTGCCAAAGATGTTCCTGCCGGTCCTAGAGTCCCCCGTCTGGATTCCCTGGTCCTTGGACATCGGAAGTCGCCATCCCTGGTTCGTCGGTGGTGGTTTTCCTCCATTCCCGCGTCCTGGAGGCTGAGTCTGGAGCCTTCATTCCTTGGTAGTTCTAGACGTCGGAAGCGTTGAGGTTTAGTCCATCTGGCCTGAGGGCGGTCCTACTCGCGGTCCAGCATAGCGTTCCGCGGCACCTCGTATTTAAAATTTATTTCAGACTGTCTCTAAATCCTAGAGACCTAGTATATATAGCGGTGAATTTAACGTACCTCACCCCGCCTGCAATACTTGCTATCTTTGGATTTATTCCTTGTACAGGCAAGTCGGGCAACGAATCTGTTTTAGCTTGCAGAGTTTGATTATCATTTTTGGAACACTGAAAAATGTCTATTTTATTTAAACTGCTGTAACTTTTTTGTTTTTTAAGTTTTTCAAATTTTGTTTTCACTAATGTTTATTCTGGCTTATTCTGGTTCTTTTAAAATGTCGATGAAAGTTCTACGTGGTTTGGTTCTTAAGATAGCATTTTTAAACACTTAGAAAATTTTCGCCTCACTCCCGATGGTCAAATTTAGCTAGTTATTACAAATTTATTCTTTAATACTTTTTAATTTAGCTTAATTATTCTATTTAAGGTTTTATTTAATTTTTCACTCTTTATTATTTGTATAACTCCAAACTTGATTAATTAAAAATCAACTTTATTACTTAAAACAGGAAATTATTTATTTCCTATTTGCCACGGTATATCAGACCGTTGCAGTACACACAATGCAATCACTCCCTCATACACATTCTTCTAACAGGGGTTTCACGTCCCGCCAAACCATACCTTTAGCATTATATTTATTTCTCTATCAATAGAAGGGGTGAGAGAGATAACCTGTTTGAGAGTAGGGTACCTTGAGGTAGGCAACCCAGTATACACAATCCAATCACTCCCTCATATACATTCTTCTAACAGGTGTTTCACGTCCCGCCAAACCATAACTTTAGCATTATATTTATTTCTCTATCAATAGAAGGGGTGAAGAGAGATAACCTGATTGAGAGTAGGGTACCTTGAGGTAGGCAACCCAGTACACACAATGCAATCACTCTCTCATATACATTCTTCTAACAGGTGTTTCACGTCCCGCCAAACCATACCTTTAGCATTATATTTATTTCTCTATCAATAGAAGGGGTGAAGAGAGATAACCTGATTGAGAGTAGGGTACCTTGAGGTAGGCAACCCAGTACACACAATGCAATCACTCTCTCATATACATTCTTCTAACAGGTGTTTCACGTCCCGCCAAACCATACCTTTAGCATTATATTTATTTCTCTATCAATAGAAGGGGTGAAGAGAGATAAGCTGATTGAGAGTAGGGTACCTGTACACACGATGTCGTGACTCCTTACATTCTCTACAAGGCGTTTTTATAACCTTTCCTTATTCCTACTTCTAGCATTAAAAGCGTCTCCTTATCCTTCTAATAGATAAAATGGGGAGACATTTCTATATGGCTCTGGTAATAGGGTTACTTCTGGTACGTGACCCTGTATAAATATTCCAATGACTCTTTCCTATATATTATTCCAAGTACATTTATGTTCTTAATACTGCCTTTGCCATTCTATTCGTTCCCCTTTCCTTACAAGAGAGTCAGTAGGGAAGATGCCTTCCTATTATTCTGATTGATAAAATGGTTCCTTAATGTACCCGGTCCTGCAGACTTGTCGTTATGACCCTGTCGGTATCGTTTACCTGGGGATGTCCCTTCCTTAACCCTACCTTTATCATTCAATTCCTTTCCTCATCCTTATACGGGGGTAAAGTAGGAGTATATCTCACTATGACCTTAGTTGGTAGAATGGTTATTTCAGGTACGCTATCTTTCACACGTGATTTTATTTTCGCGACCGAGGGTGTGTTATTGTTATACTTCAAGGCTGGCTACGATCTTCCGTATTTTCGGCATACATTCCTAAAGTATATTAACAGCCTGTGCTCTGTTTGCTAGGATCGGAAGAATATAGTTGTAATTATGTGGGACTGACATGGAGTAGATAATGGTCAAGGTATCACCGTTTGAGTTCAATTTAGAGTATTACCTTTAGTTTAGCAGCGTAACAAACAGCTGACATCCGTAGATATGAAATGGAAATAACATCGTCAAATAATAACACTAAAATTTGAATGAACTAAAACTAATGGGTAGGATCTACAGGTCGTCAGGTTTATCCTAACCAGTTAAACATGCAGGAAGGCAGAGAGACGCGAGTAAGAAGTTCAACCGAGGGAAAGGAAACGGCGTATACAACAGTATACACTACATTGTACACAGTTGGCTCATATCCCACCGCACCTTACTAATGTGCTTTTGCGCATCACAAGGTCACCGGCCAGGATAAACCTAACGACCTGTACAGAGAAAGCCTGAGAAACAAACCATTGGCGTATTAGGCGGTTATGAATGAAACAGAAGAGAACATTTAAAAATCTATTAAACATAGAAACCTATAAAAAAGAGACAGTTTTAAGTTCGTTAATGGAAGAAGTTGGATTGGTTCTAAGTTAACGCGGAGCTCTTCAAACTTTTTCTTGGAAGTACAAGTTATTGTTGACAGCTGTTAAATGGACGTTAACAAGACTTGTTACTTTTGAAAAGGTCTTTGAAGAAATAAAACGTACCACAAACTTTCAGCTAATCGGTATTGACACCCATTTTCTTTCAAGCAGTGCCCAGTTACAACTAGTATGTGCATTGGATTCATGATGTGAACATTTACAGTTTTATAAAAATTGTTAACTTGAATGGTTTTTTTTTTCGGAATAAATAGCACACCCTAAACATAAAGAAATAAAATCCGTGTAGCAGGAGCACAGGTAATTATAGGCGGGTACCTGCGCCTCTTGATAGGGGTATCTTGATATTTGATTGAGGTATCTTTCCCTCATATAAATCAACACACAACTGAAAATATCAAAGGATATTCAAAGGGTACATGCATCAAATTTTGAGGATGTATTCGTTTTATAACCTAAAGGCCCAATAAGAAAGATTTTTGGACACATTTTATTTTAAAAAGTCTTTTTAAGATTTTTGCGTTATGTTTCAGGTAATTTTAAATCTGTTTGGTTATCGACTGTAAATGTTGTCAATATAAAAAGACGAGATAAGTGAGAACGATGCCAGACGTAGTCTCAAAATCTTAAAAACTCCTAACTAGCAATTTTGGGCTATTGTTTCGACTTTCTAAGTATGTTTGTAGTTTTCAAACAACTATGCAATTACAGTCGGCGCCGCTTATTGTGATCACGGTTAATGTTATCATTCGGTTATTGTTATCGTTTCATTGAAAAACAAACACGGACGTATATTAATACATTGTAATTAGGCCGCTTATTGTAATCATCTGTTCGCTTATTATTATCATTTAATTTGCCATTCAAAATCATATGCGTCAACGTATACTAGCATGGACCAAGTAAAAATGTCTACAAAGTAGTGTAAACAGCACGTGCAACACACAATGACGCCCAATTCATAGAAAGTTTATTTTTAGAATGACAGAAATACTTTATAACGGTTTCAGCACTTAGCACAGTTCTCAGAATGTCTCCCTTACTCTTTATTTACGCAAACACCCTAGCCTCGCTTGAGTCGTCTTTAGTTGTTTGTTAACATTAGTTGATGTTACTACTGAGCCATTTACAGTACAGTTCTACTGTATTTTTTAACAGTGAATTTTTATGAACGTTTATTACAGTATTTCAGTGTGATCTTACATAACTAATTTTTAAAGATCTTTTTCGTTTGTTTTGTAGAGTTTAATGTCACTTGAAGATTCAAAGGACAGTATAGCAAGATGTCCGAATCTCAAAAGAAACGACGCGATTTAACTCTTAAACAAAAACTTGATATTCTAGATAGGTACAGTAAATTACCAAAAATGAGTCAAAGAAATGCTGCTCAACTTGGCGTTTCTCAACCTCTCTTATGTAAAATATTGAACAACAAAGAAAAAATCTTGTCATTATCAAAATGTAATGCAAATGTTGACAACAAAAGACATCGTTCTGGGAAGGATCCGCAAGAGGAATCAGCTTTGAAATTGTGGTTTAAAAATGTTCGCGAAAAAAATGCTCGAGTTGACGGCCCACTAATGCGTCTAAAAGCTGAGGATCTTACCAAAAAAATAGGAAAACAGGATTTTAAAGTCACAGATGGATGGTTCAATCGATGGAAGAAAAAGGAAAACATTGTTTACAAGAAAACATGTGGTGAAAAAAGAAATGCTGATTTTGTTGGAGCTGAGGACTGGTTACAATACGAATGGCCAAAGATTTTGGCCGAGTATTCTCCTAGCTGCATATACAATGCAGATGAAACAGGACTTTATTATCGTGCTTTACCCGAACATACTTACTTATTTAAAAATGAAATTGCTAACGGCTGTAAAATATGTAAACAAAGAATAACTGTTTTGTGTTGTGTTAACATGGTTGGTCATAAAGAAAAACTCTTAATTATCGGTAAATCTAAAAATCCACGTTGTTTTCAAGGTATCAAAAAGCTACCGGTTGAATATCATTCAAACTCCAATGCTTGGATGACATCAAAAATTTTTAATGAATGGCTGACTAATTGGGATACCAGCCTCAAACGCAACATTCTTCTTCTACTAGACAACTGCACTGCACATAATGACATAAGCACTACGCTAAAACACATCAAAGTGATTTACCTTCCGGCCAATACTACATCAATTATTCACCCATGTGACCAAGGCATAATTAAAAATCTCAAAAGTTTTTATCGACGAGAGATGCGTGCTAGAATTATAGAAAATATGGATGAATTTCAAACCCTTACCTCAATTGAATTGGCTAAAAAAACTTCTTTACTCGATGCTATTCATCTGATAGCAAAATATTGGAATGAAGTTTCTGAAAAAACTGTGAAAAATTGCTTTAGAAAAGGTGGTTTTTTGTTGAAGAAAATCGAGAGCAAGCTACATCTGAGGAAGACTCTGAAGAGAACTTGAAGCCTTTCGATTTGTCCTTAAAAGAATATACTGAGTGGATGGAAGTTGACGATAGTATTGAAACAGCAGCGGAAATGACTGAAGACGATATTTGTGAGGTAGTTGCTTCAACATCAAAAGTTACTGAAGAAGAAGAAGGCACCGATGATGACGAAAATGATAAATGTGTACCGCAAAGATCTAAGCAGGAAGTTCACCAAGCTCTTGAGATTCTAAGGCAGTTTGTTCAACAAAAAGCAGAAAATTTCAACAAACATTATGAATATGAACAATTTATAAACAATATTTTACGAGAAGACTACAGACAGTCACATATAGAGGAATTCTTCGAGAAAAAGTAAATGTAAATTTGAAGTGTAAATAAGATTGAAGTGTTTTATAGTGAAGTTTTATGTGTTAAAATATTTTGATCAAGTGTTTTACATAGTTCTATATACTGTATTTTTTTCAATTATGCTAGATTCAGTGTTTAAAAAAACTCTACAGTCGAATAAAATAAACTGACATGAAATATGCCCACTAATTTTAAAAAGTAGAAAACTAAATTACAGAAATTCTACTATTGTACATAAAACTGTTCGGAATAGCATCAAAATTTGGTAAGTACAGTTTAATTATAGTGTTACAGAATTATAATTACTTGATGTAATGATAGGCTTAAAGGTAGGATCGTTCAGAACAAACAGTTGTGGCAATAATACAGTGAGTTCAATGCAGTACGGCTGTAGACTACATCGTGATTAAGCGTTCGGTTATTGTTATCAAATATGCTTCTGACAAATATGATCACAATAAGCGGCGCCGACTGTATAAGCAAGCAGTGTATATGCAATTTCCGAAAAATTGGAGCCAGACAAATAACGCATATGGTATTCAACCACAGCGATTCCTATTCTGATGCGGAAATATGACTACAGATAGCTAAATGGTTCATAAGGCTGTGGCTAAGATAAAAATCTACGAAAATACAAATTTGTTTACTATTTCATTACTATTCCCAATGTTCACTATACATTTGGCAATGGAGAATGGCTACACACACTTTCTGTTATCTTCATTATTCGTCAAGCTGCATATTTCATCTTATCCATACATACATACAAAAATACGTGTGTGTGTGTGTGTGTGTGTGTGTGTGTGTGTGTGTGTGTGTGTGTGTGTGTGTGTGTGTGTATGTGTGTGTGTGTGTGTGTGTGTGTGTGTGTGTGTGTGTGTGTGTGTGTGTGTGTGTGTGTGCGTGCATGTTGTGTGTGTGTGTGTGTGTGTGTGCGTGCGTGCGTGTGTGTGTGTATGCGCGTGTACTTTTTATATTCAGTTCGTTATATATTCCAATGTTATTTACGAACGTATTTTAATTATTCTTTTGTTTTTCTGGTTTTTATTAAATTACAGAGATTTTGATACTTATACAGAACAAATTATAATTAATGTAGCGTTTTATCACTGCCTGGGATGATTGCGGTTTGGCTCTATGATCGTCACAACCGGTGACAAGTTTACTTGTGTAACACATCTACCGGAGATTGGTAGATACGCTATATATGGAGTTTCTATACAAAGAAGTTCCACTTCCTCTAGATTAAAAAAAAGTAAAGTATTGGAATTTAATTGATATTCTGGAACTAAAACTTATGGAAACAATGAGCGATTGTATACTAAGAATAACACTGAATTGGGGTATTTCATATTAACCTTACTTGATTACAGCTTAATATTTGCGCTGCAAGGAGAAAACAGATATTTAAGTTACAATTAAAAATTAGGAATTATTTTAAAGAAGACAACTTTAGCAGAGGAAGAATAGATGGAGTTTAAATTATTTTAATGAAATTAACTTCAAAATGGCAACCACACTACCTTTATTTTATTTCAAATGAAAATATTCTTAAAATAACAGGAAGACCTCCTAACGTTTACACTATGCCGCCATGTTAAAATGCAACTAGAAACTACATACAGAGATTCGAGGGGTTGAAATCCCCGAGCTAAACATTTAACTCCAAATGGAGGTGTCTAATACTCCAATATGTTGATTACGTTGGTGGAGTAATTAGCTTTCCAAAGGGGCAGTGGATTGACTTTAGGCGGGATTGTTGACATTAGAGGAGCCTTAGTGGTACTGAACGGGAAAGTGGTGGCCAATACTCTATTTCAACCCTCTAATAGGTGAAAGATCCTACGCACACATTTTCAAAGTGATAAAGTAGGTACAGAAAAAGAGCAACGACTTTTTTGCTGCAATCGGGATCTTTTCGTTAACTTTTTCAGTTCCTTCTATTAGTTTATACTCTTCTTATACATTTTTCTTGTTCAAATTTTCAATTAAAAAAAAATGGTAATTATTTATTCATTTAAGTTCAAATACATTTTGGTAAAACTTGTAGTGGATTATATTTGATGTTATTGCTGTTTTTTTTCAAGTATTAATTCATTAATTAAATTTAATTAATTAATGTGTTTTATATGGGAGAAAACTAAACAGAAGGGGCTAGTTATGCAATATATTTATTTTATCCCATTTGGCTTAAAATAAGTAATAACATATGATATCATAAAACAGCTGATTTTATGTTATAGGTTATGTGGTAAAACAGCTGTTTTAACGGTAGTTCATGTTATTTTATTTATAATGTTAATTGTAAATATTTATTGTATTTATTTAATTAAAATATTTTTTTTACATAAGTTAAGATTGAATTTAAGCACTTTTGTTTATATTTCTAATTTTGCGTTCTTTGGTGAATGCCCATATTGTATAAGTGAACCTTTCTAAATTTTCTCTTGTTTTACTTTTAGATATCCTCTTACAGTTTCATTTCTAGTAACATTTCTTTTCGTTTCACTGAGTAACCTTAGCTGATATTTTACTACTAGATCAGTAGTTCTGGCAATCCTCTCCAATCAAATTTCTAGAAAAATAGGGTAAAATATAAAGTATTCTAATTACGTTTCTTATTTAGTTTACTTTTGTTGGTTCACAGATTCAAGATTCAACGGTCAACGCTAACCATAAACTGCCTACACAGCGCCCGCCTATGCTGTTTGAGTCTGCAGTGTGTAAGTACATCGTCTGCCTTATATGTACTGTATAAGTAAATACCTATCATATAAAAAACAATTTAAAATTTTGCAATTATTAATACATTAAATTTTATCCCCATAAATATTTTAGCTTCGACATAAAAATTGTTTTTAAGATTTATTTCCTATACTTATTCCATTTAGTTTATTATCACGCCATAGTATTTACTTGAAAACGAATTTATATACAACGCGGGTAATTCAAATTATACTTAAATAACAAAAGTCAGGACCCATGAAATGAAATCGTAATAACTGTTTGGCGCAGCTTTAGACACTAGGAGGCAATAAACCCATCTTTGATTTGTCTCGCCTAATAAAACCTCCCAAATCTGCCTGTAATATCGTGTCTTCGCATTGTGAACTCATTTTACTTGGATTTGTTGTACATCAAATAACACGGCGTTTGCTCGCAACGTATCTCTCCCTGTTTGCTGTCACCGAGATACAATAGCCACTGTCATAGCGGAAGGGAGCTTCCAGGTTTTTCTTCAATGTCAATTACTTTAGTCCAACACTTGGCAGTTGTTAAAATCACTATACGCAACATTCTGTGACTTGGAATTTTAAAAATAATTATCTTCGAGGTTCTAAAAAATCCATCATTGCTGCCTTAGAACATTCGTGCGTCGGCCTCGGATGGACCCGGTTAAATTGAAATAAAGTTTCTATTAATTGGTAATGATTACTAAATTAAATGTTTACTAATTGGTAATACTTACTTATTACAATTTTTAGTAATTTTTAATGCTTATAAAACGAAATGTTTACCAATTAGTAGCCGTATGCTTACTCAATGAAATTTTTACTGATTGATAATGCTTACACAATGAAATGTTTAAAAATTCTTCTGTTCCATTGTTTTATAGGCCTATTGTAAGTAATATCTAGAGTGTTTTTCATATTGAATCCGTAAAAACATTCATCAGTGTATTTTAAATTATTTGTTGATTACCAAATATTTAATTGAAGCTATTAATATTTTTTTTCTCACGACAAATTTATAGAACACTTGACCAACCTAACTATTTCGATTTCAATCCTTGGTCAATCCTATCACTGTGGAATTAATTACGGACCGCATTCTAGTTTGATATTTATGTTGAACATAGCGTGAGTTCCAGGCCAATCAGCCAATGGGAATGAGTGCCTGAGATAATAACGTATAGTTGAAGCGTAGCGCTCCAGTGTAATCCATACATACCATTACATACGGTTTAAGTAATCTTTAATCTGTCCCTCCTACAATATGCCATTGTTAAAGCGTTATGTCAATTAATTATTATGTTAAACTAAGTACTTTTTAATGATGAACAAATCGAAGCAGACAAATTTTATAAAGTATGAAAAATGTATAAAATTACAAATACTCTCGACCCACACAAGCACCCGGTAAAGTTGGAAAAAATTAGAATTTGAAAAAAAATATTGAGCTAAAAATAAAATAATGTAACGCAAAAGTAAAGTAAAAAAGTAAATGAAGTAAAAAGTAAAAGTTATAAATAATAAACAAAACAACGCAACACTAATTCTTTTTCATATTAAATTTGTCTTGACCTCATCAGAAATATTTCCGTCTATTTGTATAATCGGAAATACAGCCTAAAGAAAACATTATCAGATATAACAGCAGAGGAAATTTACACACAAAAATAAATAATTATAGTTTGGATATTGGCAATATCTACAAAAAATAACACATTTTAAAACAGACATATAAGCAAGGTATATAGAATAATATGAGTGGGGATTTAAGAGAGCGAGAAAGAAAACAAACCGAGAAGAACCAAAAAAGAGATAGTTGAAAATGAGGTAGAACAGAGAAAGAAATGTGTCGAAGATTAAGAAGGAATATAGGGATTGTCGGAAAAAGTAGAGAAATGAATATAAAAAGTTAGAAGATAAAGATAGAGAAGAATGAAAGATTGAATAGAGACAAGGAAAAGAAACGGAGATGAAATGGAAGAAAGAAAGGAACAAGCAGAAGGAGAGGAAAGAGAAAATATAAAGAAATGAAGACGAAGGAAAGACAAAAGAGAAGCTAAGGTAAGATTTAGAGAAATCGGGTAGTAGTTGATAAAGAAAGGAAAGAAAACTTACTGTCGCAATACAAAGTTTCCAGTTTTGTATAAAATTATGATTTTAAATAATTCCTTGTGGTGGTAGATCGACAATTAATAATAACGCTGTGAAAATATAAAGTTACTATATGTCGCTATTCATCAAAGAAACTCATTGCTTTGAGAGTTTTTTATTTTAGTAACTTTTGTTCTTTTAATACTCAAATAGGTACGATCTTTTTAATTTCGCTTATGATAAACATAGCTGAAGAACATTAAACAGTATATTGGGTTTTGTATAATCAATACCGGTGTGGTGAAATACTGGTAGTGGCTCTGGTTTTGTTAATCCTAGGGATGAGCAGATTCCGATTCTCGATTCCAGAAATCGTCGATTCTAATGGTGTCTGAGCAATACTTGATCCTCGATTCTTCACTGATCAAAGTGCCGATACCGATTATTGTTTTTTTATCTGATAAAATACGAGTACCGTGTAATTTATTGGAAAAAGAATTAATTAACTGTCTTATTTATGTTTTCGTTGTTTTAAATTAATTATACTATCAAAGCAAATGCCGATTTGACATAACGTAATTTATTATTATTATTATTTATGACGCAACAACAAATTATTTCTGGTCTGTTTGTCACCTTTTTCCGATATGTTTTCAGAAATCCGTATTTGTAAATTATGGACAAGAACAAACGTTTTGTGTAGCCCATTTCTATATATATATATATATATATATATATATATATATATATATATATATATATATATTACATATAATATAATAATATATTCATTAGTAGATGTCCATAATGAAGAATCGGAAGAAAAATTTTAGAATCAGAAGAGGAAATGATAATTTTAAGAATTGAGCTATCCATAGTTAATAATTAAAGCATAGAGTAAAAAGTAAGCACTCTAAAGTCGATCCGGGCTGGACGCGTTTTGTCAGAAAAGTTGAACACTTTGTTGACAATAAGTAAATAATGCACTCAATTATGTGCGCCAGTTTTCATTACGACCGAGCTACACGGAATACGTTTTAAACCCACCCTGCCCCTAGAGTGGGGTCTGTAAGCGGCATATGCTGTTAATTAACCACATATCCTACGAATAGAGTCGCCCTGTAATTAAACTCTCGCTGCCAATGCGCTCCCTAATGGCCGTCAAACGACGACCCCGGGTTTAACAGGCTTTAACACTTTGTTACAAAGTTTACCATCTAAAAGAGGATTACTTTTTGTTTATTTTAATGCTTTTCCATGATCGGAGTTACTAAGCGAACAAACTCATCCGACCGAAATCTCTTTTATTCTTTATTGTAACCAGTACTGTTGTTTATATTACTAGATAGATCTACAATAATACATGCTGAACGTCAAGACAGATGACGTCATAGATAGGGTGCTGTGGCGATCACAACAAAATTAGAAAGTAGGTATGAATGTAAACAGTAGACTTTCACCGGTGCAGGACCTCCATAAACGCGCATGCGCAACCTTCAACTCGGTTCTTTGAGAGGGGAGAGAATGTAGGGGAAGCTATGAGCCACAATGTAATAAGAGAAACTGTATCAACATTAACAGCAGAAACCCGTGGCCTAGTGGTTAAGGTACAGGCATTACTAATCATAAGTTCCGGGTTCAAATCCCGATCTTCCATTTTAATTATTTTCTTGAAACATTCTGGTTTTAATGAATCGTATTTGTTGTGATAGGTTAGGTTAGGTTAGGTATTGTAAAAAATTTATAAATGTCTTTTGAATAAAAATGGCAAAGTTAAATTTAATTTTTACATAGTGAGTTTTCTTCCTTTTATACCTACATTAAAATTTACGTACGAAGTATCCAGTCAGGATAGATTTGGTAATAATTTTATTCAACATTAATATCTATTTGTATTAAAATATAGTACGAAGTATCCAGTCAGGATAGATTTGGTAATAATTTTATTCAACATTAATATCTATCTTTATTAAAGTATACCTACGAAGTATACTACTTCCCCCTCTGCTGCAGTTAACCCTACATCTGTGACGTCACGTGTATGCGCGTTGATGGAGTTTCTGCACCGGTGAAGATCTAGTAATGTAAACAGATAGTTAAGTTTTTGCAGGTGTATTGAAGAAAGAGAATGGCACGTGACGAGAACAAAAGATTCAATAGGGGTCAGTAGTGAGGGGCAAACATCTGTGACTTGGGTTTACCACAAATTCAAAGTGTTGGCGCTAATGTATCCAGGTAAAGTGAAAGTCTTAAGTGTCCATGCCTACTTCTTCTATTCTTAATATAAGTACAAATATAAACAAAGTTAATTTATTACAATAGTCAGATACCCAGAGTGGACCAAAACTAGCATCCGGCAGCGGCAGCTGGCTGTCACTACACTGACCACAAGCAATCGCTCAGAAAAGGCAAGGGCTTAGGATTGACGACGGAATGCCCCAGTATCTACTGGACCTGCGTGTATATACCGATGAAGAAGGCAAGGGTTTTGGATTGACGACGGAATGCCCCAGTATCTACTGGACCTGCGTGTATACACCGATGAAGAAGGCAAGGGCTTTGGATTGACGACGGAATGCCCCAGTATCTACTGGACCTGCGTGTATACACCGATGAAGAAGGCAAGGGCTTTGGATTGACGACGGAATGCCCCAGTATCTACTGGACCTGCGTGTATACACCGATGAAGAAGGCAAGGGCTTTGGATTGACGACGGAATGCCCCAGTATCTACTGGACCTGCGTGTATACACCGATGAAGAAGGCAAGGGCTTTGGATTGACGACGGAATGCCTCAGAATCTACTGGACCTGCGTGTATACACCGATGAAGAAGGCAAGGGCTTTGGATTGACGACGGAATGCCCCAGTATCTACTGGACCTGCGTGTATACACCGATGAAGAAGGCAAGGGCTTAGGATTGACGACGGAATGCCTCAGTATCTACTGGACCTGCGTGTATACACCGATGAAGAAGGCAAGGGCTTTGGATTGACGACGGAATGCCCCAGTATCTACTGGACCTGCGTGTATACACCGATGAAGAAGGCAAGGGCTTTGGATTGACGACGGAATGCCCCAGTATCTACTGGACCTGCGTGTATACACCGATGAAGAAGGCAAGGGCTTAGGATTGACGACGGAATGCCCCAGTATCTACTGGACCTGCGTGTATACACCGATGAAGAAGGCAAGGGCTTTGGATTGACGACGGAATGCCCCAGTATCTACTGGACCTGCGTGTATACACCGATGAAGAAGGCAAGGGCTTTGGATTGACGACGGAATGCCTCAGAATCTACTGGACCTGCGTGTATACACCGATGAAGAAGGCAAGGGCTTTGGATTGACGACGGAATGCCCCAGTATCTACTGGACCTGCGTGTATACACCGATGAAGAAGGCAAGGGCTTTGGATTGACGACGGAATGCCCCAGTATCTACTGGACCTGCGTGTATACACCGATGAAGAAGACAAAGGCTTTGGATTGACGACGGAATTCCCCAGTATCTACTGGACCTGCGTGTATACATCGATGAAAAAGGCAAGGGCTTTGGATTGACGAAGGAATGCCCCAGTATCTACGTGCGTGTAGACCTGCGTGTATACACCGATGAAGAAGCAACGAAAAATCACCTCATTATTACTTTTCTTTGAAAATTTGTCAAATCACAGTGATAAATTATGATATGAAAGGAGGGGAAATAACATAAGGAAGGTTGGGAGGAGGGAGAGAACGATGACATAAGAGGAACAGTAAAAGCAAGTAAAGGAGGAAAAAAATACATTATTACCGTATTCACACATTCAACACCTAACAAAGGTTTGAGTAAGTAAAGTAATTAAATCCTATGCATAAACTATATTGATGCACTATAGATACACAAGTTGTGCTAATATTAATATTAATAAAGCAGAAGTAATTTTTTAAAATAAAAATCTAACTCAGGCCAAATCACCTTACATTTACGACTTTACTTTGGAATTAATTCAGTTTGACAGGCTTTTATCCTTCCACACGCAAACACAGCAACCCCAGAGAAGTTACCAATTTGGCGAGAGTCCAAATTTATGTCTAATGGACCGAAATCTTGAGCGAATTATTTGATTAAATGAGTGAATATACAAAATATTAACGACAAATAAATAACATACAGAATGAAAGCAGGAAAGATTTTTGAAAACAATAGCACAGGGTAATAAAAATAGGATATACGTAACGGAGATACAGGTGGTTAGATTAAAGGGGTAGAGTGATAAGATTTTGTTATAGGAAAGAGGACAATAATGCATATGCGCCTTAAAGTGTACCGTAAGAAAGATTGTAAGCAGATTATAAAAGGGCTCTAGTCTGGGAGATAATTTACGTGGGGCCAGCGTGTAAGCCACTACGTAGGCTATATCACTATAATACTGAAGTAGGTACTCGCGACACCATCGTGTATCGGACAGAGATGCGAAAGGACTGGTTTGATATAAGAGGATGGATTTAAGAGAGTATCAGTGGAAACACTGTCCTGGAGTAGATGTCCTGTCTGGCTGAGGGCATCTACCTGTCACCTCTCTTAGACTCCATTCGAAGACTCTTTATACTACTAGACCCATTTGAAGTACGGGAAAATATTAAAACTCTAAAAATATAAAGAAACATGTTTCAAAGTCAATTCCAACTTAGGTCAACAAAGACAAATTTCATTTTACTTATTTTTATTAAACAATTACAATTATTATAAATAAAGTAACATAACCTATGCGTTAAAACAGCTGTTATACCATGTAACCTATAACATAAAATTAGCTGTTTTATGAAATCATATGTTATAACTTATTTTAAGCCAAAATGGGACGAAATAACTATATTGCATACCTTGCCATTTTTGTGAAATGTTTTTCTCCCATTTAAAACTAAAATTAATTCATTTAAAATTTAATTAATGAATTGTTATTAGAAATAACTGTATCAATATCAAGGGCATCCACTACCGCCTTAAGAAATTGTATTTGATCTTAAGACGATGAATATAGAGTATGTTATTTGTGAAAAAACTTTGAAAAAGATATATTTAAGGAGAGGGGGAACTGTATACAATACAATTGTAGGGATTGAATAACTTAACTCATTTTTCCTTAGCCATGAAAAATTTGACTGAATTTAAACAAATTCTTAGTAATTAAAATTTGTTTTGTTAATTTACAAATAATAGCATTTTGTAATACACAAAGAGCTGTATACATTAAAGTTCTATAGCGTGCGTGCAATTCGAACATATATATTGCATCGTTCTCCACCGCTGCCAACTTTACGAACGGGAAAACGCTTTAAGGAAGAGCCAGAACGTCTGATGCAAACACTGCGGTAATGGATGCTCGCCGGAAACAAGACGGATAATGTAGACCGCTGCAGGCATTCGAATCCCTGAGGTGGGAAAAGAGAGATACATTACGGGGAAATAGATATAAAGGTTTATAAAACTTAAAACCTATATGGCATAATAAAATATGGGCGCCAATAATTCTAGGCGCCAAGCCTAGAACTAATACTACCATTTAAGGGCTATTTAATCCAAAACAGCTGTTTTTAATTGATAAACCGTTTACTATTGATAATTTATGGAAACATTTTTAACTCAATCTTTCTTGAAGTTCTATTTTATAACAGGAATTTATTTTGATAATTTAAAAAAATTGTTTTTCAAAAATATTTTAGAGGGACGTTTTTATAAAATAAACGATACCATGAGCAAAATACAAGTACTGTATACATTTAACCTTAGTATCAGTATCCTAGAAACAAGCTAGGATACTGAACATAACTAGGATGAACTAGGTATTTATGAACTTAAATACCAGGATCCTACCAACAACATATACATATTGAGGGATTATAGACTCACAAACACACACACTCTCTCTTTCTCTCTCTCTTACACATACTGGTCAATACTGTTGACAACATTCACATTCTATGTCATTTTCATTTATTCCATAGCCCGCGCTTCCAAAATAAGAGAAACGAACATATGACTTTATAAGATTACAATGCTACTTTATTGTCGCCAACAAGCCACAGCCGTGACGTAAGAGTGTGGCTGTTGTAAATAACGGCACCCTGTCATTAGGTGTATTAATCACATAAATGGCATGTCTAGCAATTGTCTTGTTCCGTGAGACAAAGCTGTGGTCTTTGTACCTGGATCATTTGTCCAGAAAATAGAGACGGTGTACGACTTCCGGATAGGATCAAAGTCTTAGTAATTTGTTCCCAATTTGACATTTATCAAATCATTGTGTAGCATGTCTGACAAAAATTCTCAATCATATCTTTCGAAAAATACCAAAAACACGTCGTCTTAGAAAGGTTCTTAATGTGCGATTAAGTTCCGCGACAAGTCTATTTCATTCCTCAACATATGTCTCACTTCAGTTTCACTATTTCAGTGTTTTATTTCACCAAACAGTTATTTATACAAGTTTATTTTTAAAAAAATAACAACCACAGCGTTAATCACATTTTAATTAAAACAAAAATAAACGTGTAACTATTTAATCAATTCCAAATATTTCATAGACAACCTATATATTTTGGTTACTAAAATGAGAGACAAATTGTGATTCCCGATCTTGAAAGGACTGTCTATGGTAGGGATGGTTCGATATTTCTGTCCCGGTGAGTCTGTCACTGAGATTCGTTTGTTGTTGGTGGTATCTCAAATTTAGATATAAATAAATTATTTAAATGTATTTATTATGCATTATCCAATACCAAATTCTGATAATCGTCTGTTATAGTAGGTTATGTTATATTTAAATGATAAACTACTAATTTGTTTTGAAATAACTGAAAACGTGCAACATTGTGAAACAATAAAATACACTGTAAATGAACTGGAGATAATTTTTGTAGGTACACACGTTTGTAAGAATGAATTAGTACTTTTTTATTTTCAAGTATTGAACACGTTAGCGGTAGGCCACAATACGGCGTTTCCTCGGAATTGGCAAAATCTTTTAAGCCTAATTTTAAATAATGTACACGTTCTGTTGTTCTCCTATCATACCTAAGTATGAAAATAGGATTTGTATCGTAATATATTTTACACACACACACACACATGCGCTCGCGCGTGCGTGTAAATATATTATATTTATATATATCATAACATACGTATCGGACGTATTGGCCTGACATAGTTTTCTAATAGCATAAATGATAGTTTAAAAACTGCGTCTCAGAGCTGTCTCAGTATCCCTAGTCACCGGTAAAAATCACTGATCGAAGCCTAGCGCCATTAAAATCACCGATCCGTTAAAGTCACTGGATCGACCATCCCTAGTCTATGGCTCTCAGACGAATTGAGTATGGAGAAAGTGGATGGTATTGTCGCAACGATTTAACTGCGCACTTGCCATTGAGAGATCGCAATAGGCGAAACGAGAGGTAGAAGGTTGCGTTGAGTCAGTATAAATAATTTAGTAAAAACATAATTACTGTAAGAACCTTCTTGGCTAGACATTATAAATATAATACAGTCCCCTCAGTTTCCATTCAAATGCGTCGCTGATCTTAGCCTTTTGCCATTTTTCGATAGATGGTCGTTTCTTATATAACTTATGTTACTAAACCTTGCCGTTAGGAACATTATTTTATAAAATTAGTAATATAGTGTTTTAAAATAGTTTTTAAAATTTTTTGGTTTAAGTGGGAGGGATTTTTTGTGTTCCAAACTATATTTATCTTTATTGTGAATTATTTCTATTTTTCTCCTTTCAACTTCTTCGGTTTGTGTTGATACCAATAGTTGTACTTCTGTATATTTCCTATGTTAGTCTTGTTGTTTCTTAAAGTAAGTTAATCATTTTACGTAATTTATCTTTCAGAGTTTTAAACTATGAAATTTAGGGAAATTGCGAAATGTTTGCACTTACGGTACCGCACTTTCCCACATACTATAGCATATATATTCCGCTTCAAGTGATGTCATAAAAAACCAAGTCTCGTCTTGTAAAGTTAACATTATTGAACGGGCAGTAGAGAAAAGTCATCAACGTCTATGAAGGAGGAGGTAATGCACATCCCAATCATTAAAGCGCGGGACGAATGACTGCTGCTACTGGAGTAAATTTGCGATTGAAAAAACTGGAGAAAACTTTAAAAAGAACTCAATAAATTGAAGGTAGATTAGTAAACGGAGGTAGGAATACCTTGAGGAAAGATGTGATTAGAAATATAACATTGGTCCATGTGCGAAGAGTCTCATACATTGTGACGTAAGGGTAGACTCCAGGGTGCAGGAAAATATGGGGCGAAGGAAAAACTACGGGAGAGACACAACAAACCCACGGCGTTAAACTCACTGTAACGTAACGCCAGTATGTTTGTAAAAGAATAGAAGATGCCGAGAATGGAAAATGTGAGTGATGAACAGCTAGGCTCTCGCCTTCTATCTCTTCGTGCATAGGTTAGGGATTATGCTCAGTACAGCACAGAGACGTGACTCTTGGTGTCACTGTACGTCCTGGATTGGTCATATGTCCGCTCCTAGGACGAGACGATACTCCTATCAGACACTACGGTCTCTTGAAATTATCCAGATCTAGAAACCTCCGAACGGAAAGAGGGTTTTGTACGTTACTAAAACTAAAAATAGTGTAAGAGGATATGATGTCACTTTCCTGAGATAGATCTACTCCCTACAAGATTCAAAGAACGTTTTTACCCACCATTTTCCATAACAATGTTTGTAAGTATTATTCGTACAGTCGGTTGAAAGTGGTGGTGTATGTGTCATGGTTGCATTTTTGTTTCAAGTCTTGAGTTAGCTCGTAAACAACGGAGAACGGAGAGCGAGCAGAGAAATGAACGTTTTGTTCACTCCAATGCAAGCTCCTCCAATGCGTTGTATAAAAACTTTATTTACACAACGTATATTCCTAGCCTTTATATGCAAACGTTTCTTTCAAATACCTCTTCGGAAGAAAATTTCAAATCATGAACCACTCCGTAGAAAAACATCAGGATTCGATTATTTTCTATAACATTACTTCAGCCCAGCTGAGATGCTATGGTTTCATTTCTGATTTTCTTTATTGCAGTTGTTTTTTTTCAATTTAATTTATTAGTTCACACTCTCCTTATATATATTTTGGTCAAATTTCCAATCGTTTAAAAAATACCATTTTTTCTTCCACTCGTTCAAACACATTTTTTTTTAAACTTGTAGTGGAGAACACTTGTTGATAAAGCTTTTTCCAAATATTAATTCATTAATTAAATTTAAAACAAAACAGTTTTAGTATTATATGGGAGAAAAACTTTTAACAAAAGGGGCATAATATGCAATATAATAATTTCGTCGTATTTAGCCTAAAATAAGTTATAACTTTTGATTTCATAAACCAGCTGATTTTATGTTATAGGTTATGTGTTAGAACAGATGTTTTAACGCATAGGTTATGTTACTTTATTTATATTGTTTCTAATTATTTTTAAAAAAGTAACTGAAATAGAATATTTATTTTTGACCAAAGTAGGAATTGAATTTTTTTATCTGTTTATATTACCTTTTATTTGTTTTTATAATTATACTTAATTGTTTTATATAATTTTTGAAACAAAGGTGGCAAATATTAAGATAATCGCCAAGCAGGTGGTGTTGTAATGATTCTAATTGCTCCCTGTGCAATATCCTTGCGCTGCTGCGTTTGTAGGCGGCAATTTGGACCTGCGATAAAAACAACGGGTCGAATACCGTGACAATGCCCTGAAGGTAATTAATAGTAAATTGGCATTTTGTAGGATTAAACGGGACACGAAAGCCCGACGGATCGACCCGTGTTTTATTGTATTTAAAATTCTACCTTTGAAATATTCAGTTTCAATTACGCGTCATCGACATTGGCTCAAGAGTTACTAATGTCTGTTTCACATGAGGATTTTTGGAGGAAGCTTGTTGAAAAAAGGGTGTTATATTTAAAATAAGACACAGGATGAAATGGTAGTAAAAATTCAAAAGTTATGAAAATCAACAACCATTGCAGGTTCAGAGTTAGCGTTAAAGAGGAGCAGTTGATATGAAATAAAAACAAGTTTTATAAACACAAATTTAACGCAATTACTTAGTTTTAAAAAATTATTTTGGTTACTTTTTTATTAAATAATAAAAATTAATATAAACAAAGTAAACATAACCTATGCGTTATTATAGATGTTCTACCACATAACCTATAACATAAAATCTGCTGTTTTATGAAATCATATGTTATTACTTATTTTAAGCCAAATGGGACCCAATAGCTATATTGCGTACTTTTCCCCGTTTGTAAAATATTTTTCTTCCATATAAAACTAAAATAAATTCTTTAAATTTAATTAATTTATAATTATTTGTAAAAACTGTATCAACATAAATTGTCATTCGCTGATAAATATCGGTAAAAAACTTGGACACTTATATAAACGTTTACCACAGGGAGGAAATTATTAGAAGGGACGTGAAGTTATTAGATAATTAAAAATTAAGCATATAAAAAAATTGAAGAATAACCTTGTTTAACTTATTACTACATATAAAGTACTAGTTCAAGGTACTTAAGGTATAAAGAAAATAAACACATTAATCTAATTATTTATAGTATTTTTTTATAAACAATAATATTTAAACATTTATAGAACACATAAATTATTTGTATATAAATGCCTTAGTCCCAAGTCATGCTGTACGATTCATTAATTTTTAAAATAGCTTCCTTGAAAAATTCACTGGTCTACATATGAAGTTTTTATATTTATTTATATTTTTTTTAATACTGGGGGTGAGATAGTGGTCGCGCTCATGGACTACTAAGTGTTAAGACTAGGCTTCGTCTCTAAAGCCACAGTACCTTGTGTCATTCATAGTCCGTAATTCTCTTTACGAATAATTACAGTAAATCACTCTACACATGGTCAGGTAAGGTGTCACTATTTCCTCTTGCCCTCCTTGTAACCCACGACAGCTGAAATAGCGAATCATCTTGTAACAATACGACCCCCTTAAAATATCCCTTATTCTTGCATATTTTCCTTTAACAGATTTAAAGAATGTCAGACCGACGTACAGAATGTGAGTTGAAGTGGCTTCCATAAGAAGAAAACGTCTTCTCAATTATGGAAGGATAGATTGAGAGTAGATACAGAAAATAGAAACAAGGACTAAGTGAACGATTTCTAGATTACAGATATAGATAAAATTTTATAAGCTGGTCCTTGGTACTTGTAGAAATTCTGTTTTCGTCATCTATAAAACATTAGGCACTGTCTTCATCCCTCATGTTCACAAAGGTTAGCAATGACTAACTGAAATTTGCAAACAACCGCCCCGTTATTCCCCCACCCCTATGTGGTCATAATGCGATCTTCAACCTTATGAGTCAGCGTAAGTCCTAAGGTCGATGTTTATTAAAATGACCTGCGAGTACCTCCAGCCTCCCCTCACACTCGACCTCTCGCCAAGGCCCGCAGCCCCTAACTGCTAGCTTATAATATTTGACCTATAGAAAGATGAGATTGGGCGATGAACTTTGGCACTCATCAAGGAAAAGAAGAAAGAGAATATTTTCAAAAACGGGTTTATTAGCTGCCCTAAATGGGTCAGTGGCAAAACCTTAAGGGAAGGCTACTCCCCACTGTTACTCGTGGTATTTTGAATCAACCTCAACATGAATACAGAACTGTAAAATATAAACTACAATTGCCAGTATTGTAACAATCCACTGTCTTGTATTTCTATTGCCGGAATTGCGTTTGGCTAGTTGTAACGTTTTTGCGCCGATGGCGTTGATTGGTTATCTAAAGTTAAAAGCTTCGTTTTGATTTAATTTTTGTTCATTCCGTGAAGTAAAAGAGCTCTACAAAATACAGCGTTGATGTAATCTGCATATTTATACAGTCCGGTAACGTCAAAGCATGCACACGCTGAAACGAACTAAAACCAACCACATCAACATCAAAGTATGAGTAAATCGTGATTCCCGGACTGGGGGAGGGGAGCTTTGCACCCCAACAGAGTCACTGCCAGTGGAATGGAACACCTATGCTTCGATGTTTGTCACGTTCTGAAATGTATAGCTTGCAGTAACAAGTGGGGGAGATAAAGTGGGGGGGGGTCAATGAGATTCACTGATACCCAATAGGCAGAACAGTACAGTAGCTTTCATTATACAGTCTTTCACTGTTGCGCACTGGACTTTGTGTACAACAGGACTAAACAAAGGCCTGAAGGAAGCGAAGTGAAGTGCAGGATGGAATTGAGCTGTGACGGACATTTAGCCGGAAATAACCTAATATTAAACAAAACGTATTCCTGGTGTTGTGTTATTTGGTTCTATAAAACGATACGTAGTTCCATAAAATTAGATTTAGTTGTAATGTAGTTCCACTATATTAGATTTAGTTGTAATGTAGTTCCATAAAATTAGATTTAGTTGTAATGTAGCTCCATAAAGTTGGATTTACTTTTAATCTAGTTCCATAAACTTCGATTTAGTTGTAATGTAGTTCCATAAAATTGGATTTAGTTTTATGTAGTTCCATAAAATCCCTTTAATATCTATGCAAGAGTAGGAACGTACTTACATAAAATTAAACGTAATTACGTAATAAAAACGTAATAGTATTTAACTTTATAAGATCGTTTTAATGCTATAATATGGTATGTGGTACTTTACATTGAATGCAGTTCTATAAAATGCTACTCAGTTTTATAGAATTGTACTCAGTTCTACAAAATAGTACTCAGTTCTATAAAATTGTACTCAGTTCTATAAAATCTACTCAGTTCTATAAAATTATACTCAGTTCTACCTAATTGTACTCAGTTCAATAAAATTGTACTCAGTTCAATAAAACTGTACTCAGATCTATAAAATTGTACTCAATTCTATAAAATGGTACTCATTTCTATAAAACTGTAATCAGTTCTACAAAATGATACTCAGTTCTACAAAATGGTACTCAGTTCTATAAAATGGTACTCAGATCTATAAAATGTAGGCTACTCAGTTCTATAAAATTATACTCAGTTCGATAAAATTGTACTCAGCTCTACAAAATGATACTCAGTTCTACAAAATGGTACTCAGTTCTATAAAATTTAGGCTACTCAGACTATAAAATTACACTTAGTTCTATAAAATAGTGCTATGTTCTATAAAATGGTACTCAGTTCTATAAAATGGTACTAAGTTCTAATAAATGATACTCAGTTCTATAAAATGAAATATAACGTTTTGATAACTCTCATAGTCTCAGCATGTACTTTTGGAATGAAGAAGTCAGTGTTGAAGTGTATTAAAATTAACCAACCTATTTGGAAATTGCAAACAGTAATTAAACGTTAATTTGTTACATATAAAACGTAATATGTTAGTGTTGTTTAATTTTGGTAGCAAAACTAAAGAAAGAAAATGATTAGGGTAGTTCAAATTATTCGAGGTTGCACTAAAACGTCCGGAAGACCACCCACGCTTTGTTGGAGCAGTATGGGGTCTGCTTTATTAATAAAAAACAACACTGAATTTAAGTTTAACACTAAAACGTTAATTAAAGGAAATAACACAAGTTTATGAGTCAAAGTTAAGTCTATGCCACTTACCAATCCAAAGGTATGCGGTGCTGGTGAAACTATGAGTCGTTGGTCGTCACAGGCCTGTGTGAAGTCCTGCAGGGATGAAATGTAGATTCTCGCAAAGTGGCATAAAACTAAAACTCATTTAATTGTATTTTAAATACCTTCACTTAAATCATCACAATATAAAAGTCTTTAGTTAATAAATAATAGTTCCTTCGCGCGATTAAAGAGTTAATGTTCTGCGGTAAAATGAGCGAACACGAGGTTAACCTAAGAAATTGCACTTGTACAAGGAAAGCGGTTTAAAATAGTTTTATTGCGGCTAAAGTCGTTAATTTATAGTTAGAACGCATCTAAGACATTAAATGAACATAATCAGTAAGCGGTGTAATATTCTAACGCGGTTTAAACCCGATGTAATCGGCTAAAGCACTTGATAGAAAACAGGAGAACCGCACTAGTAAACCACCATGTTACAAGAAGTGTGTAACTGAGAAAGACGGAAATGCTAGCAAAAGGCAACTAGATCAAAAAACTACTTCTTTGCAGTAAAAGAAGCCTAGATTCTGGCCGGCAACGAAAGTCTAGTAGGCGGTGGAAATTGAACTGTGGTAAAACACCAGCTGTTCCGAGGTTATACGAAAATAATTAGAGATGTAAACAAACGTGGTTTAGGGAAAGTGAGGTTAACATTCTGTACTTAACAAGTGTTTAAATCTATATAAATAAAAATGAATGTGTATATGTCTCTTATGCCTTCCCGAAACTCCACATGATATTTTGGGAAGTTATTGATTATACACATGGAAAAGTTCTGGTATATTTTTAGCCCGTTTGAGGGCGCCTAAGTCGATAATTTTCGAAACAAATATATTAAAAACGATAAGAAATGTATTTTCTCATACGCGTTTTAACAGAAAAGTCTACAATATTATTGAGTATAGCTCGTACATTCAGCTACATTCAGTGTTTTCTTGTGATATCCACTTGTTCTATTGGATTTGAATTGGGCTTTAGTACACCCAACATAACAAGTAATAGAAGCAGAACTTTTTTAAAGTCAATTCCTACTTAGATCAACAGACGAAAATTTCATTTTAGTTATTTTTATTAAATAGTTACAAATATTATTAATAAAATAACAAACTATGCATTAACACAGCTATTCTATCACATAACATATAAATATAAACAGCTGTTTTACGAAATCATCTGTTATCACTGTACAATATTGAGTTGAAAACTTCTTTAATTTATAAGTTAATAAATAAATTAATTTATAAAATAAATCTTATTAATTATATCAATATAATAAATGTTAATTTTGTTTTGTGCGTGTTAACGTATTATTTGAATGTAATAGTTATATAATTAGACTGAATGGTTTTGTTATGAGATATATACGAATTGGGTAATTATTTTTACGCTTAAATCCTAGAAATAATGATTGAAATTTATTTAGTAATTATGATTCCGATTGATTTCATGTGTAGGCCTATTGGGCGGTGGGTATAATAGTTTTTCAGTAACTATAAGTACATAGTTAGTTTTGATATAAAATAAGTTGAACATTGCTGTATATTACATTTACCGTTTTAGTTATTGTTAGTCTGTAGGCTATACTTTAAAAATATTTTTTCAAGTTCACATTATACTCCTGTTCGAAGTGGTTATTTATAGGTAAGACAGAACAACATCTGTCGTGTTATAAGCTACGTTCATAAATACAAGATTAGGTTTAGTTAAAGTTAACACGGCATGCACAGAATGTTGGGCGGTACAAGTTCGCCGGGTCATTTTAAAGAATAACTTCAATTTATTTAAAATTATTTGCCAGCTTCACAAATAACACGCGATGTGAGGCGCAAACATAACCCAGGAAATATTACAGGGGCAGGAAAAATATCATAAATGACGATACGCATAACCGCCTGCATTATTCAAATACCGTCTCAACGTCCGCCCTTAAACTTTTTCCTAGAAAGAAAATTAAATTCTTTTACGCTTAGAAAATTATATTAAAACATTAACCGAAATAATGCTTCGTACCGCTATTCCATCGTGACTGTCGAGACGCTGTGTAAGGGCTATCCTGGTGAATATTTCCTGGCACAGAAACTACCCCCAGGACCAGGACTTTGTCCACAAGTAATAAAATCCCGCTTCCAACTCTTCCGTTTGCTCTACTATTGTCGATGCTCATTGCAACTTCTGTGGTGTGTTTGAATGTTTATTTTATTCAATACCTTCAATTAGTTAACACTCTCCTTACATATATCTTGTTCAAAATTTAATCGTTAATAAAAATCTTTTTACTCATCCACTCAAGTTCAAGTACATTTTTTCAACTTGTAGTGAAAGGCTACTACATAAGTTTTCAACTTGATCTTTATACAGTTTTTTTAAAAATAATAATTCAATAATTAAATTTAATTAATTAGTTTTATTTTTATATGGGAGAGAAACGCTTCACAAGAGGTATGTAATATAGTTATTTCGTCCCTTTTGCTTTAAAATAAGTGATAACAAATGATTTCGTAAAACAGCTGTTTATATTTATATGTTATGTGATAGAATAGCTGTGTTAATGCATAGTTTGTTATTTTATTTATAATATTTGTAACTATTTAATAAAAATAACTAAAATAAAATTTTCGTCTGTTGATCTAAGTAGGAATTTACTTTAAAAAAGTTCTGCTTCTATTACTTGTTATGTTGGGTATACTAAAGCGCAATTCAAATCCAATAGAACAAGTGGATATCACAAGAAAACACTGAATGTAGCTGAATGTACGAGCTATACTCAATAATATTGACGACCTTTCTGTTAAAACGCGTATGAGAAAATACATTTCTTATCGTTTTAAATAATAATGTTTGAAAGTAATAAATTCTAAATACGAAATAATATTTTTAATCTACTGCCATTTGTTAAATTTTTGCACAATATTTTAATATGTTACCGTAGTAAATCTCTTTGAATGTGTTGAGGTGTTTTACCTGTGTTTATGTTTCTCTCTCAAGATTGACTGAAATTTTAGTAGACAAATTACAATGCTACAGTCAGTGAGTCTGGTCGACCAAAATAAATACTTTATTTGAACAATTGAAAGATTTTATTGCAATATAGTTATGTAGTTCTAATATAAAGAGTGAATTTAATAGATATTGAATACATTACGGGACAAAAATTTTATTTACTGAATTTATTCAAAATAACGCCCCTAAGAAAATTTACATTTAGAAACCGGAGTAAACACACTCACACACACACACACACACACACACACACACACATACACACACACTCATAATCTCTCTCGCTCTCTCTCTCACACACACACACACACACACACACATACACACACACAATCTCTCTCTCTCTCTCACACATACACACACACACACAAACACACACAATCTCTCTCTCTCTCTTTCACACACATACACACACTGATATATATATTAAATATAACAAGTACAAGAATTATTTTCAATCTAAACTGTTAAAATTTTTATATTTAAATTATTTTTATTCATTTGTTATTCTACAAAGAAAACGTAACACAACTTACTGTACGTCATAAAACAGCTGTTCCTACATGGTACAGCTGTTATTCATTAGAACATTTTGAATCTAAACACGAAAAACCTTCTAATTACCTAGAACGTTTTGAAAATGACTATTCAATAAAAGGATTAACTCAGAAGGTAAGTATTACTCAACATTTATCTATTGGTGTAATACATTACCATACACTATGTTTTTTTCTGGGCCCTATGACTTAAATCAGGTGTTCTACTATATAACCTATAATGTAAAGTCATCTGTTGTATGAAATCATATGTTATTACTTATTTTAAGCCAAATAACTGTATTGCTAAAATAGTTGTACACAGCGCATATTTAGGTTACAACTAAATAGATGCGTTACAGTGCAAACCTTTTAACTAGCTTATATCAACCGTATCGTCCAAAAGACATGACGTAGGTTGTGGTAAGGACTGTAAATAAGTATAATATACCTGTAAGTCCTGAAATCTGTAAAAAGATATTTAATTTTATCTTACTGAATCTTTTTATTTACAGTATTTTAGGGACAAAACAACTTAATTCAAATCAATACGGTTAGGAAAACCAATGGCTAACGGACAAAACTTGATCTATTGAAAAAAAAGTATTAAATGTTTTGATGTGTACAATACTTCGAATGGCCGCTATTTTATTTATCTACAATAAAGGGTAAATACACGCAAGGACGTGTGAGTACAGCACGATCGGAAAATGTTTCTCGACATGTACTAACAAAACTAATTCCGAAAACTACCCTAAACACAAACTCTAATTCTCCCCTCATTTTTTGCACTATAATTGGTCTGATAAAGTATCTCTCCCCGCCTACATTTCTACGTATCTTAAATCATTATTTACAAAAGGGTTGTTATAATAACGAAAAAATACGACCACCCTCTAATTTCCCTAGGGACGCGCAGTATTGGAGGCTTTTGAATACCTCTACATAGTTGGAACTGGTGAAAGGATTTCACCAAAGACAGTTGAGCTAATTTCAAATTATTTCATTTTACCACATATTAAAAAGGAAGTTACATAATGAAACTTAATATTCAAAAGAATATAAATAATATTCTTTAATGGTTTTTAAGCCGTATTTCTGTGTGACACGTAGTTACAATTTTGTTTTATTTAATTTGTCATTTGGATAGAGTTTGATATTGAAAGGTATATCCTGTACATTAAAAATAAACAAATAAATAGGTTAGGTAACACATGGTTAGGTTAGGTTAATATTATCTTTAAAATTTATCAATTTTTAAATGTTGGAAATTAAAATACAAGTATTTTCCTCTTGCCGATACTTCCACAATATCTGATTATTTTATTGCTAATCAGTGAATGGGATTCTTATCATCTGTGAAGAGAACCTGAAAAAGGGTTAGATAAGAACAAAACTATAGTCCAGTATGTAGAGAAGGCCCATGTTATATTGTGCACTGACGGATATCTGCTCCGCCTTGTAGGAGACCAAGGGAGGTATCGGGAACCTACCAGCACGTGTCATCCTCTTGGGCGGTTTTTTGGATCCACATTTACCTATAAACCAGCCGCCGCAGGTAAAATTTTAGACAAACAACGCAATATAGATTGTCTGTTAACACTTTCAGACGATCTACTTTAAAATCGCTCAATATTTATTTTTTTTAACTAAAAATTTTATAATTTTAATTTAAAAATCTTTAGTGTAGCGCTTAATCCCTTACAGTGTCTACCCTCTCCAACCCTTATTTCTCTCATTTCGTCATCCCTTCTCCATACAAGCCTCGTTTTAGCACTATATGATTATTCTACCTAAAAGTAATAATTTCGCAGACTTGTGAGTTGAAGTAGTAAACAAATAAATTGCAAATGAACTCACAAAACAATATACTTTATTATCATAAACGTTTCAATGACTTTTGCCATCATCATCAGTGACACTACTACAAATTTACAACTCCAACCTTTGTAACTGGAACAGTTGCAGTTGTAAATATTTCTAATAGTGTCACTGATGAGGATGGCATAAGTAATTGAAACTCATATGACAATAAAGTAGGCCCATATTGTTTTGTAAGTTCTGTTGCAGTTATTTATTTTTTTAATTTTATACAACCAACAAAATTACAAACGACGTATTTACCGTTACTTATACTCTATTTTTCCGTTATATTTCTATTTTTAGAACTCGGCTCAAGCTTCTATGGTCCAAAACATCCCTCGAACTACTCATTTCCATTATTCCGAGTAAAATTATACAAGCCAAATATTTTGCTCTTTTCCTTTCCGAGAAAACCAAGAAGGATATAAGTGAATAAAAATACGAATTCAACGCTAATATTGAATATTTTAATAACAATTATTCTGAAAGAATAAAGCTTTTACTTACTACATATATTTACTCATACGTTCTTATACTGATAAAATAATAGAGTAATTATTATTAATTATTAATTATTAATTAACTACATATTTTGTTGCAAATCTCTGTAACAATGTTTTTATCAACATCGGGTTATAAATATAAAGAGAGTTTATTTATTTGTAATAATGGGAAGATGACATTTCTTTTTAGAATAAATCTAATTAGAATTTATGTTGTAATTACACAGTTTAATTTTTTTATAAATATATTTAACTACTTTCCTCCTAATAATTCTTCCTACAATAAATTATTCTGATTAAGTTCTTCGCCTATAAGGTACCTCTATATGTTAGTTATTTCTTCCCTAGTTACAACATAACCTTTTTGAAAAAATAATTAATAAGAATAAAAGGGAATTCCTAATTAGTTTAAAGAAATTTATTTTAGTTACTTTTTATGAAATAATTACAAATAATATAAAATCTGTAACATAACCTATGCGTTAAAACAGCTGTTCTACCACATGATCTAAAACATAAAATCAGCTGTTTTATGAAATCGAATGTTAACGATTATTTTAAACCAAATGGGAGGGAATGTATTTCATACATTACTCTTTTTGTGAACTGTTTTTCCTGTATAAAACTAAAACTAATTATTGAGTTATTATTTGAAAAACTGTATTAACATCAACTGTAATCTACTATAATTTAAAACAAAATTGTATTTGAACTTGAGTAGATGAAAATATGTGTTATTAACGATTGAAAATTTGAACAAGATATATACAGTATAAGGAGAGTGTGAACTAATAGAAGGAATCTAATAACAGTCATAACACATTTCTATATAATCTATCGACCGTGAAATATTGGAGAAACAATTAACATAGAGATGTCGGTTCCGTTCGGCGTCACACAGGGATGCTTTGTTCAGGTGCGAACTAATCAGCTTTGTCGGCTGCATGACTGCATATAACATCATTTTCCCTTTCGTCTCGCAATGAACAAAGATTAATTTATTTTTTCCTCTTGTAACACTTTGTTACGCAAAATGCTTCTTAATTCTTATCTAATAAACAGCCCTGAAGAATACGTTTAATATTTTGGCCACAGCTGCCCAGGAGCGAGGGTATTTATTGATTTTCTGTCAAAGAATCTTCCCGTACGAAAACCAGGTTTAGGTTTTAAGTAGTTCAGACACTGTCGGTTCAGGAAGTGGCCTTTTTGGTTTAAGCCCAACTGACGTCTCGAATTACAAGCCATTGTTTATACTGTGGCGAATCATCAGATTTATTGTGTATTTGAGTAAAAAATAACCTCCTAATACAGAGTTTTCAAACCTTACAAATTATGGAATAAGTATACAAGCAAGATCCTGAGGGAGGTTTCAATTCTTATCGTAAGGTGAAGGCACAGACAACCAACTCGACACTGAAAGTTTAGGTTAAATGAAACACGGATTTTGTTTACGTTCGTTATGTATTTTAATTTTTAATTTATAAATAGTTGATCTGGAACCAGGTTTAAAGAAGTATCTGTAACTGAAAATTTAGTTAACTTGACACTGAACTTTTAGGTTAAATGAATCGTGTGGTTAGTTGACGTTCGTCATGTGTTTTAATTTTTAATTTATAAAGAGTTTTTCTGGATCCAGGTTTAGGAAAACATCTGTAAATGAAGTTTTTGTCAACTCGACACTGAAAGCTTAGGTTAAATGGCGGAGTAAGTTAGTGTTCGTTATGTATTTCAGTTATTACTTCATAAACACTTAATCCGGACAAACTTTTAAAGAACATGAGCTCTTGTTGGTTCGATACTGAACCTTTGGCTTAAATAATCCATGATGTCAGTTTCGTTGGAAACAATATGTATAATTCTCCCGGTATACAAATTTTAAGAAACAGATTTGTCTGAAGTAATCAAATAAAACTGGACAAGTATTTGTTGCCGTTGAAAGCGTAAAGTCATAAATGTCTTATTGCATTAGAGGCATCGGTTCTGGGATATTTAACGCGCAATCGAAACCTCTGACGTCAATGGATGCAATTAGATTTTCTGGTTTAGAGAAATGAGACTGTGTACATTTGTCTTCTGCAGGGGAAATAAAAGGTTTTGGGTTAAAACCTTTGTCATTTATCAAGAGCGCAAATCGACAGAACGTTATAGATCAAACCATATTCAAATAACTGTACCGTCTACAATATTGTAACGAATAATTGGACGGGATCTAAACAATTAATATCATAATCAAATGGAATAAAAAAGGAAATATAAGTTTAAATAATTCCAACGATTTATAAAACAGAATGTTGATATTTACAAAACAAAATAATAATTTAAATAATACTAAGCCATCGGAGCATTATGTTTCAGTGCGCCTTTTATAGGTTTAATTTAAAATTAAGTTAAAATTATGATATAAATAATTTTTACAAATTAAAGGAAACATCGGACAGATCAAGTTAAGGGAACTGTAAGAAAGTCTAGGAAGTGAACGAAAGAGGAGGAAAAAGGGAAGTGGAAGAAAGTGGCGAAAAGAGTTGAAGTGGAGGAAATGGACGTAGAGAAAAGGGAGGAGAATGTTGGAGGTGGAAGTAAGGGGAACAAGTGGAGAAAAGAGAGAAGTGGAAGAAAGTTAACGAAAATAAAATAAACGAAAGAAATTCCCCCAAATAATGGTAGAAGAGGAGGAAGAGGAAGACAGTGGAGAACGTGGAGGTAAACATATGGCTATGAGGATGAGAAAATTACAATAGCGTTGCTTGAAATGGCTATCAAATCTACATCTATTCAAGAAGATTTTAAAATAACAGATATTTACAGAACTAATCGATAAACAGGGCATTATTGCAAGGCACCTTGGGGCATTATAATTATACCGTTAAAAACACCTACCAAGAAACAGAAAAATATGCGACAAACTAAAGTTCTATAATTAAAACCCAAAACATTCAGTTGAAACGAACAACGGTGCTTGTCTGCTATTTCCATCGTAGAAATCTTAAAATTGTGTATAATTGAAAAATAATTACTTAATTTGTGCTTGCAATATGGGTAACAAAATCATAAACGGCAAAACAATGTTATCGCACAAGACATAAAAAGACTGCCAGACTTGGCAACTGTGGGAACGACATTGCTCCAAATCTGTACACAATGAACTTAGCCATCTTGTGGGGGCTTACAAATAACCTTATCAGGAAATGTAGGCTGCAGAAACCGGAAGAGGTTTCTGAAATAAACTCATCTCGTATTCCTCTCTGTGTCTCTGCATTTATCTGTACGCTCCTCACTGCGAATTCTCCAGCGACCCGATACTACACAAAGAGGATTATGTTCTGCTGCTTATGGATGTATAAAATATAAGGAAAGAGTTTTAAGCCCTATTTTAAAATGATTTTTGCCCGAAACTTGCACAAAGTTTGTCTCTTATACGTTACAAGGGGTATAATGTAAAATTTATATCTCTTCTTAGACAGTTCGTAGGTATTATATCCCTTCTCTTACAAACTGTATGTTGTTTCTTACAATTTATACGTTATTGCTCTCAGATAATATATTTTCTTTTATAAGTTATATGTGACAGCTTACACGTTATACGTACTCTTTTATAACATAAATGTGATCGCTTACATGTTATATGTAGTCTTTTATAAGTTTAATGTCATCGCTTACACGTTATATCTAATCTTTTATAACATAAATGTGATCGCTTACAAGTTATATGTAATCTTTTATAAGACAAATGTGATCGCTTACAAGTCATATATAGACTTTTGTAAGCTATATTTTTCATTTTTTTAAATTGCTATGAATGTATATATATATATATATATATGTGTGTGTGTGTGTGTATGCGCGCGGTAGTGTGTGGTGTATGTGTGTGAGTCAAACTTGGTCCTAAAATTGTGATTTCCATTTTAAAAAAATAATGACTAATCTAAATGCTCTCTTCCAATGACTTCACTTTGGAATACATTCCATTTGACAGGCTTTCCTACACATCTTTACCGCTTCCCAAGAGAATATACTAAATTGACCAAAGCCAATTCCACATGTAAACAAATGTTAGAGATTTACTATATTTTACTTTTTGTTAATGCGACTGACTCATACGGGTTATAAAGTGCACACAGGTGTGTGTTCACAGGAATTCGTTCATTAAAAGTGTGATTACATACAGATTAAAATGAACTACAATGGAACAATATAAAGCAAGTATGTCAAGCAGGATGACACAAACTGTGAACGGATTACCTGTAAGAGCTGTATTGCATGGAATTGTTTTATTACTTGTAAGCGCCATATTGAATGTAAGCGCCTTATTGCATGTAAAAGTCTTATTGCATGTAAGAATCTTATTGCATGTAAGCGCCATATTACATGTAAGTGCTATATTACATGTAAGCGCCACATTGCATGTAAGCGCGATATTGCATATAAGAATCTTATAGCGTACAACTTTAAGTTTATCAATGGAATAATAAAATCCGGTCACGAGAGTTTTGTGTTAAATATGTTTTGAGCCCTACAAAAATCAAATCTCTTAATTTTTAAAAAAGAATGCCTCCTTCTTTTGAATATGCTGTAGTTAAAACAATACCCTAAATATGAAAATCCTTTGGAAAAAATAAAGAGACATTTTCAAAGTAGCATCATGAAACTGAAATAAGATCGAGTTAGGGGGGGGGCGATGTAAGACGAAACCGGAAGTGGGAAAGAAGTGGGGTTAGGCCCTTTAAGACGGTGACTTTTATTGATAGGTACAGGAGGAAAAGATTCCGTGTTTCTCAGTGTCCCAATATTTTAATTTCACCACGCCACTTTTAGTGATCATTTTGGGGAACAGAATTACTACGCTTTCACAATCTAAATGAAATAAATTTTATTGAAACTATAAATGTACCTATAAAACTATAATATATCTATATATATGTTTTTAAATTTATTTTTTTTTCCATAGCGGCTAACGTTTTTCAAATCCCACTATTAGTTCACACTCTAAATATATACTTATATACCTTGGTGAAATTTTCATCTGTTAGTAAAATACTTTTTATTCAAGTTCATTTACCTTTTTTAATACTTTTAGTGGATGCCACTTGATGTAAGTAGAGTTTTTCCAAATAATAATTCATTATTCTATAACGTAAATAGATATGTAATGTAACTGATGTACTTATATTGTTTATGTCAGCCTAAAAACTCAACAACACTAGTACACAACACTATAAAAACACAGTAGCCTGGAGTATAGTTCCTAATTACAAATGCAGTTCGCTACTCTATTTCAAGAATACTATTGTAGGAATACTAGCAAAAAAAATACGGTGTGTTAAATCTATTTAAGTTTTAGTTTTTAAAGAAGTCTGTCATTTTCTTTAGTTCTAATGAGTTATTTTTTTTCTAATGAAAGCTGCCAAATTTCTCTTAGTTTTATCTATTTCGTCAGTTCTGCTTCTTTTTTCTCTCATACCAACCTATGCATTTAGTCAGTTTTGCTTCTTTTTTCTCTCATACCAACCTATGAATTTCGTCAGTGCTGCTTTTTTTTTCTCTCACACCAACCTATGCATTTCGTCAGTTCTGCTTCTTTTTTCTCTCATACCAACCTATGCATTTCGGCAGTGCTGCTTCTTTTTTCTCCCATACCAACCTATGCATTTCGTCAGTGCTGCTTCTTTTTTCTCTCATACCAACCTATGAATTTCGTCAGTTCTGCTTCTTTTTTCTCTCATACCAAACTATGCATATCGTCAGTTCTGCTTCTTTTTTCTCTTTTACCAACCTATGCATTTCGTCAGTTCTGCTTCTTTTTTCTCTCATACCAACCTATGCATTTCGTCAGTGCTGCTTCTTTTTTCTCTCATACCAACCTATGCATTTCGTCAGTGCTGCTTCTTTTTTCTCTCATACCAACCTATGCATTTCGTCAGTTCTGCTTCTTTTTTCTCTCATACCAACCTATGCATTTCGTCAGTTCTGCTTCTTTTTTCTCTCATACCAACCTATGCATTTCGTCAGTGCTGCTTCTTTTTTCTCTCATACCAACCTATGCATTTCGTCAGTTCTGCTTCTTTTTTCTCTCATACCAACCTATGCATATCGTCAGTGCTGCTTCTTTTTTCTCTCATACCAACCTATGCATTTCGTCAGTTCTGCTTCTTTTTTCTCCCATACCAACCTATGCATATCGTCAGTTTTGCTTCTTTTTTCTCTCATACCAACCTATGCATTTCGTCAGTGCTGCTTTTTTTTCCTCTCACACCAACCTATGCATTTCGTCAGTTCTGCTTCTTTTTTCTCTCATACCAACCTATGCATTTCGTCAGTGCTGCTTCTTTTTTCTCTCATACCAATCTATGCATTTCGTCAGTTCTGCTTCTTTTTTCTCTCATACCAACCTATGAATTTCGTCAGTTCTGCTTCTTTATTCTCTCATACCAACCTATGCATATCGTCAGTGCTGCTTCTTTTTTCTCTCATACCAACCTATGCATTTCGTCAGTTCTGCTTCTTTTTTCTCTCATACCAACCTATGCATTTCGTCAGTTCTGCTTCTTTTTTCTCTCATACCAACCTATGCATTTCGTCAGTTCTGCTTCTTTTTTCTCTCATACCAACCTATGCATTTCGTCAGTTCTGCTTCTTTTTTCTCTCATACCAACCTATGCATATCGTCAGTGCTGCTTCTTTTTTCTCTCATACCAACTTATGCATTTCGTCAGTTCTGCTTCTTTTTTCTCCCATACCAACCTATGCATATCGTCAGTTTTGCTTCTTTTTTCTCTCATACCAACCTATGAATTTCGTCAGTTCTGCTTCTTTATTCTCTCATACCAACCTATGCATATCGTCAGTGCTGCTTCTTTTTTCTCTCATACCAACCTATGCATTTCGTCAGTTCTGCTTCTTTTTTCTCTTTTACCAACCTATGCATATCGTCAGTGCTGCTTCTTTTTTCTCTCATACCAACCTATGCATTTCGTCAGTTCTGCTTCTTTTTTCTCTTTTACCAACCTATGCATTTCGTCAGTTCTGCTTCTTTTTTCTCTCATACCAACCTATGCATTTCGTCAGTTCTGCTTCTTTTTTCTCTTTTACCAACCTATGCATTTCGTCAGTTCTGCTTCTTTTTTCTCCCATACCAACCTATGCATATCGTCAGTTTTGCTTCTTTTTTCTCTCATACCAACCTATGCATTTCGTCAGTGCTGCTTTTTTTTCCTCTCACACCAACCTATGCATTTCGTCAGTTCTGCTTCTTTTTTCTCTCATACCAACCTATGCATTTCGTCAGTGCTGCTTCTTTTTTCTCTCATACCAATCTATGCATTTCGTCAGTTCTGCTTCTTTTTTCTCTCATACCAACCTATGAATTTCGTCAGTTCTGCTTCTTTATTCTCTCATACCAACCTATGCATATCGTCAGTGCTGCTTCTTTTTTCTCTCATACCAACCTATGCATTTCGTCAGTTCTGCTTCTTTTTTCTCTTTTACCAACCTATGCATTTCGTCAGTTCTGCTTCTTTTTTCTCTCATACCAACCTATGCATTTCGTCAGTTCTGCTTCTTTTTTCTCTTTTACCAACCTATGCATTTCGTCAGTTCTGCTTCTTTTTTCTCCCATACCAACCTATGCATATCGTCAGTTTTGCTTCTTTTTTCTCTCATACCAACCTATGCATTTCGTCAGTGCTGCTTTTTTTTCCTCTCACACCAACCTATGCATTTCGTCAGTTCTGCTTCTTTTTTCTCTCATACCAACCTATGCATTTCGTCAGTGCTGCTTCTTTTTTCTCTCATACCAACCTATGCATATCGTCAGTGCTGCTTCTTTTTTCTCTCATACCAACCTATGCATTTCGTCAGTTCTGCTTCTTTTTTCTCTTTTACCAACCTATGCATTTCGTCAGTTCTGCTTCTTTTTTCTCTCATACCAACCTATGCATTTCGTCAGTTCTGCTTCTTTTTCTCTCATACCAACCTATGCATTTCGTTAAAATTTCATACACTTCCCTATAAATCTCTTCATTTTCTGGGCAAAGTTTCTTCCTCAGTTGCTTCAGTAACTGCATCTTCATCTTTAACATCTTTCATCTTTATCTTTAATCTGGTATCTGCGTCATATGATACCATAGGCATCATCTATTTGTAATACGTGACAGTGCAGAAGATGTTTGCTATTATTGTGACGAGTTACAGAAGGTGACGAATTAAAGGGGACAAATTAGAGAGGTTCTACTAATTTAGTAAGTAATTTACTAATTTAATAGTAATTTGTTTCTTTGATTTTCATTCTCTTGTACAAGCTATAACAAGTTTTCACAACAGTGTGATGAATGTGTATGTTACTTAAGGCTGTTGTTACATAGCTACACTTCAAAACTACGTGACGTAGGAATTTGAAACACAAAATAGTAAAAAGTAAAAATGAGTTACAATTCACTTACGACAAAATAATTTAGGTTAGAATGCCCTGAAACTAATAGCTCAATCCGGAACAGTGAGAAAACGATTATTTTTCTTTCAGGATCATAGTGTAAAAAATTACTTGTACTATAAATACTTGGTCAAAAATAAGAACTCGTTTGTATATTTCCTAATGCGATTTTAAAAAGGGTGAAATATAAATGGTTCATATCTATTTTGGTGTACGGCGATACTCACATTTCCTGCACGCAGGGAACAAATAGAATTCTAGATGAGGTGAGACTAACTTCACGGGGCTGGCACTCATTAGGATCGGTTTGTGGAGAACGTAGGGACATGCTTTTCATTAGGAATGGATGATTTCCAAGAATCATCGATTCTAATGATATCGAGCAATCCATCGAGCCCCTACTCGATTCTCCATTGATTAAAGTGCCGATTCCGATTCTTGTACTTTTGATTATTAAAATACGTATGTTAAAATATTTAATTTATTGGAAAACAATTCATTATCATCTAAGGGGATGTCTTATTTATGTATTGGTTGTTTTGTGTGTATTAAACGATTAAAGAAAATGACTGTTTGAGATGACAAATATATTATTTTTTCCTAGCGAATAACAAACTATGGTTATCATCGCCAAACAACAGCAAATGTAATACCAGCATAGTTAGATAAAACAAAATGTAGTAAAATTAAATGAAAAAAACAAAATTTACAAAACGTAACAGTAATAACATACAAATTAATATGCAACAATAAATATGTAAAAATAAAGAAAAACATAACAATAAATAACAAAACAATAAATAACAAAACAACGTAACAATTAATCTATAATAATATAAATAAAATTTGATGTAGAAAATAAATAGGAAAATATTATTATTATTATTTATGACACAACAACAAAGACTATCAGAAACATTTCTGGTTCATTTGTTTGTCACCTTCATCCGATATATTTGTTATGCTTTTAGATATTCCTATTCATAAATCAAGGATGAACGTTTTGTGTAGCCTATTACATTAAAACGGAACTTTTAAACGGCATCACCATTTGAGCGAGATGTTAACTAAATCATTATTAGCGAATGTAGACCTACACAACCTTAATGAATTAGAAGAAAAATTTTAAAACCGATTTTGGAATTGGAATCGCAAATTTTAGGAATCGACTCATCCCTACATATTTTGATGTCAAAATCTTACATAATGAAGGGATTACAATACCTTCGCAACTCTGTTTCCTGTGTATGTGTGTTGTTAATGTTCGTTTGTTCCCTTCAGATTGCCCTTAAATCCCTCTATCCCCACACGATGCAGGTAATAAGGGATGATTGAATCACAATCGTAGTAATATAGTGGTACTTGGAAGTCATATTCACGTGGAGATTGAATCTAAGACATGGCTGCCGTTCACAAATCCACCCCCTCTAATACGCGGTAATCTCTCAGATTGGAGAGTGGGATTGAATCATAACGCGGTCCGATAGGAAACCCTTTGCGCAGCGTACTTGCCGATTGAATCAGAGGGGCTACAGCTTCGAGGCAAAACCGCCCCAATTTATTAGTCCGTGTGGTTCTTTTCTTACTACAGGGAAGCACTTCTTCCGATTTATTTTAGACGTGTCTGGTCTATATCTACTGGATAACCCCTTTTCACTCTCTCCACAGTAGTCCAGCCTCACTTTGCAAACCCGACTCTCTTACAGAAATAGTATAAATTCATTAACCTGGGCTCTGTTTTCACCTTTTCGGTCTTTAATTAGCAACATGAATGAACTCCCAAAAACCGATCCTTGCTTCAGGGTCCTGATAAATTAGTTACTATACACATGGGGAAGACCCTGGCCACACATACATCTTCACAATAACCCCAACCTTCACACCTTACTGCGTCGACCATTATTGTAAACTAATAAAAGAATACACGGATAATGTTTATAACGAAATATGCATACGATCTGGAATCTTGCAAAAGATGGGTACAAGATCAAGTTTTGATAGATAACGAGGGTAAGCTATGTCGTCAAAACATTGTAACAGGAGAAAAATGCGTACAACGTTTGGGCGAACACGGATCTTTTAAAATAATTGAGCTACATAAATGAATTTACTTCCGAGCTAAACATAGATAACGCATAGTCAGTCAGGGCAGGAACTTCATCTACGAGTATTAAACCTGATTTCAATCACAATTGTTTCTGGCTTTGGACTGGCAAAACTAGAGAGATATGTAGGTTCCCCCTTAGTAGTAGATGGATAAAATTAAAGTGACCACTGGCAAAGTGGAAAACATTTTTTTGACCAAGTTTTACAGGCAAATCCAAAACCTTGAAAGTTATTAGCAAATAGTTTAGGATAGAGGAACTGTGAGAGAACTGGAGTCTGGTTTGTCCAAACAACAAAAACCTACCATCAGCAAATCACCTCGCCTCCAACGGCTTCTGTATATGTTCAAGATACCCAACCTCAGAACACACACCATTTACAAGCTGCGGTCGTACGTTAGAGAAAAAGAAGCTGTAATTGGTCATTAGCAAAAGCCTCTCCACTTCTCAGTCAAGAGTTTCTTTAGGAAACCGTTAGCCCAGAGGGGGGCCTTAGGGTGCTCAAAGATTGTATAGAATGCTGAACCTCGTAGAAAATGTTTTATTGAGAACATACAGTTTACTCCTTCCGAACTCCTCCTGACCATCCTGACTTTTGGAGTAAGTCCAAAAGTCTTCTACGACCTTAGAAGAAATACGTCACTCCTCAAAAGTCACCTTTTATCGCGGAGTTCGCCTTTGTACTCCCAAAACAACACGGTGTCGTCTTATTTAGTAACCAACGAATACAATTAACTACTTACCAGAAAAAGGGAAATTTAAGCATTGCCAACTTATATATGCCGTCATCCGATATAACCGTGGTTTTGGAAATGTGAAAACTCTATCTACTGTCGATGTAATACTGAATAATTTAGATGAAATTCAATTTTTAAAAATAACAAAAATTGCATCTTTCACTGGTTTCGATTAGCAAATCTTCGAAGAAATTTTATTTACTGAATTTATTTGTACACACAAACATCTTATTTCTAAATTTAGAATAAAATTTTCCTCGAGACGATATTATATATTCAGTCTCTCTTATCCACCCTGCTTTATATAAGGGTGAATTCGTTTATGCATCCCTTTTCAGGTTTAAGGTTATTTTAGTAGCGAATATATAAATGTATCAGACCTGAGCACTTTAGTCTAAATTTCTTCAATCCAAAGGAAAATGACAAGCCCACGTGAAGCGAACACAATTATTGAGCGTTCTTTCCGCTCATGGTTTTAGCTTATTTGCGTTGACTCGTTTCTGAGAATAGTCATTTTCAAAACACAAGCTAGATTCTGTTTTATTTTTTTCATTAATCAAATGCAAGACTCGCCAAAGCTAGACTTGCGCTTTGCACTTGAACTCTTTTTCTACCCTACCTTCTCTTACTTGTCAAGCTTAGACTGATGTGCTTCTCTGTTAGCAAACATTATTTAGGAGTCCCTACTACCGATGGTATAATGCCTCTTATTTTATTCAACACATTCTAGCATAGCCCTTGTCGCCGTCATATTCTCAAATTGTAATAAAAATATATTTAATGGCAATTAACAATGAATTATTTTTAGTTTCCATTTCGTAAATTTTCCCCATGTCTCATATTTTCATTGAAAATGACCTCAAATATTAAAGAAATAATTATAATGGCGTTACTGTGCTTTGTATTGTTTTGTATTTAATGGCTTCCCGCTAATTTGGGTTCAATTACTTTCGTACGTTAAATTTTAATGCTAACTGTGTTAGCGAAGTGTATATAAAAGTTATGTAAATATTGGTAGCAAGGGCTTACACTGTTTATTAACATAAATGTTTTGACGATTTGTTTTAGAAGTTGACGTCATAGAATTATATTTCGTCCGGATAATGACGTTTATACAGTCACCTTTTATTAGTTAGACCTTAGTTTTTCGCCAAATTAACATGAGCTAGGCATCTATCCTTTTTCAGAGAAATTCTGTCATATTTTCAAGCATAAAAGCACTGCCCAGGAAACAACTTTGATAACATTAGATTGATGAATGATCAGGCCTCAGAGAGTCAGTTAATCAGGTCGTTCCTTTGTTCATGTCGCTAAACAATAGATTAGACGGTTTAGCGGATGATTCGAGCTGAAACTACTACTCCGCATAGAAGCTACGATGTTAGTTAATCCAAACCTGAATACTAATTTGTGGGCATCCAGCCACATGAAAACGTTTCAATTACTTAAAGGGGTTCTGGAAGAACGGTAGAAACTCTAGCGTCTGATTGAAGCGCTATGACTTGTTCTAAAGACGGGTTGGTCTACGTCGAGTTCTAAGGACCTGTTATTAGACACTATCCCACAAAATCGAGAACCCAACGTCTTGAACGGGCCTGACTGTCGCTAGCCTGACAAGCGTTAGTGGTCTCAAAATGCGGATAGTGGGACTGTGAGGATGCGACCTTTCAAGGTTTCGGGGCATGGTTGCCAAATATGCTACCACGGGATCGTATACCATACAACGTGGCGTACATTGGGTGCTAGGTGGCGTACCTGAAGGGTATGCAGTTTGTCGAAACTGAAGTGTGTGTTGGGTGGCGTACTCGAAGTGTGTGGTGTGTGGCGTACCTCCAGTGTGTGCTGGGGGGGGGGAGTACAGTAGATTTTATTTACTCTTTTGAGCCATGCCGTAGTTACAATTACAAAAAAACTCCACCCTTATCATAATAAGAGCAGGGAGGAATTACAACTTACTTAGCAGGGTAAGTACCCTGAAAAAAGATCTTTACTCCAGGCAAGCAACCATGTTCAATCGATCCATAACTTCACCTCCTTTATCAATATAGATACAAATACTTCACAAATCTGTTTTCATGTACGTTTTCTATTTATTAAAGTTTTGTATTGTGCGCTAAGAAAATTTATCTTATTTAAATCTGAAATTTTCAATCTTCACTTAAGAGTCGTTTGTCACTGAGATGTTGAAATATTCAAAGATGCAAGCTACATTTCAAACAATAGAATATCTGAAAGCATCTCAAGAACTTTAAATCTAAAAAAACATTAAAATCTCTCGCTACAGTCGGAATAAATCCGAGATTTCCAGGTAAAGTGCTGCAGACAATGGTGTTAGAATAGTTGTACAATTGAAGTTTTATTTTTAAAATAGCTTTTGCTTTACACATTTGGAAAATAAAAACTGTTTATAATTTAGGTTTCGCTCGCACAAATTCGATAATACAAACAAAAGACTGTTGTTTTGTGACACAAGTATAATATTTTATTTTGTAAAGCGACGTTTCGTTAACTAGGTTGTTATCATCTTCCAGCCTTTAACACATAAAGGTTGTTTTGTTGTAAATATATTATATTATAATCAAAACTTACATATAATTGCGTTTGTTATATTTTATTGAAATATTATGTTTTATTTATTAATATGGACTAGACCATAATATATTGATTCAATTATTATTGTCATTATATATTATATATGATTTATTATATGGTTCATAAATATACTTAATATAATGAAAATAAATTTATAATAAATTATAATACACATATAACAATGTTCGTCTAATATTAACTGCGTTCCGAGCTGTATTACTAGCACTTGTTCCATACTAACCTCCCCCTCACCCCCGAAGCGTCGTTTAGTATCAACGATCATTGTACAAATATATAATACTGAAATACATTCTGATGAAATTTCAGCCAACTTAACGTCATGAAGTATGTTTATAGCTTTGTTTTGATACGAAAGGCACGCACACAGGCACGCAGTTAATCGCCAAGCCTGACGACAGTCCAGCTGGCAGCTGCGAAGGGCGAGAAAACATTTCTAACAATCGGCACTTCCATGAAACACACAAATATAATTTTTTAATACCTTTTTTAATAATTTTAACGTTAAAGTACTTTTAAAACGATAACGGTAGACTTTTGTAATGAGAACACTTTTTTAATTTGTTTTCATGTTTAGGTACAAAATTATCCAATTTCAAAACGTTATAGTTATTACAAAAATATAAACAAATAAAATAAAAAATCATTTACACAAAAAAGATTTGAGATGGAATTTCTCATGAAAAAAAGTATATGAAAACGTATCGCAAATATTCTATATGTACTGTATTAGCCATGAGAATGACATCTAGCCATTACTGAATTCATCCTGATTGCCGTGCAAGGTGTGTTCTCCCACTGAAGCTACTCCAGCTGATATTCTGTTTTATTAGCTCCTCAATATCATCAGCTAAGGGAGGAACATTACTAAATATTTTCCCGTATTTCCATAGGGAATATGTACGCGCAGGTGACATTGGAGTGGAAATGCAATGCAAATTTCTTTTATTGTGCGGACACCATACTGCGACATACTGACGTACACTCAAGGGTAGAGAAATGGGGATTTTTTGATATTTTATAGCAACTAGCGCTCTTTTATTTTCTTGATGACATTCGTTTCGACAGTATAACAAGTTGAAATTACGTCGTTCTTGGTATAATGTAGTGGTAAATAAAACGAGGAAGTTATACGTCAGTTGTTACAGTTAAGTAGTTCCTTGTACAAAGACAGGCCTGAAGACTGACGCGCGTAACATTTGTTCTTATAACGAACAAAACCGAAACTCTTTTTATCCTGTGTTATTAACGCATTTAACTAGCGATGGTTCTATTATCCTAACAGAAACGAAGAGAAATGTTTAAATATTTTTCTCACTAAGAGGCCGAAAATTTTGAAATTGATATTTATGACAGGTTAGTAGCGAACAAAATACAATCTGAATTCAATTCCTTCAAACTTTATATGTCTAAGACGATGAAAGGTCCCGGCAACTCTTTGCGCTGACTTTAGAGGACTTAATTAAATTTTAATCTTCTAAAAGGACGACAAAGTTTCCACTAAGGAACATCTTTATGAAATAATTTGTTAATAATTAAACTGGATTTGTTAAAGTTTAAGAAAGGGAATTGTACGTTTATTTTTACGTGGAATATGATATTTAGTTGACCTGTCCTATGATGTCTGTTTGACTTATCCTTTTATGTTTATTACTTGGCTAATGGTGTTTATTTGTCCTGTTCTATGATGTTTATTTCACTTGTCTTATTGTGTTTATTTGGTTTATAATGTTTAGTTGAATTGTCATATAATGTTTATTTTACTCTTCCCTTTGTGTTTTTTTAATCTTGCCTAGTGATGTTAATTCTCTTTTTATGTATATCTGACTTATATTTTTATATCTATTTGAATTGTCTTTTTAGCCTATGATGTTTAGTTGACTTGTATTATTATGTCTATTTTTACTTAGTTCAAGATGTTTGTTTGACTTGACCTATGATGTCTATTTGACTTGGCCCATGATGTTTAGTTACCTAGTCTACCATGTGCTAGTGGACTTGTTCTATTATATTAGTTGATATCGTCTATGAAATGTGATAGGGGTAATGATAAATTAGAATTCTTAACGATGTGTATATGTTTTCCAACCAGTAAAAATTAATGGAACAGATTGGTTTAAATAAAGCAATTTACAAATTCCCTTGCATAAGAGAGATTAGAACTTAAAACATAAACTCACAGATTTCTTTAAATATTCATACTTCGTCATTGCCACACTATTTTATACATTACTAACGATCAGTATAAATAAATTACTGCAAATAAATCAGCTAGGCTAGATGTCGTTTTATAAAATATATTTCATAGTAAACTAGCATAATGACGAACTTAAGGGGTGGGTTCAGCAACACCATACATACGATTTTTTTAGAACTAACTATATCCCAATACCCTATTCCAATGCGTATTTTGTAGCTGTATTGAAATGTAACCTAAAACTGCAATGTATTGTTTTTTTTTAGGAAATGGAAAATGTATACAGTTTCGAATATGTTGATAAATGTAGTTTATGTTTGTATCTTTTTAAATTTCAGCTAATATTACTTTTTTCGTACACACACACACACACACACACACACACACACACACACACACACACACACATACACACACACATACACACACACACACACACACACACACACACACACACACACACACACACACACACAAACACAAACACACACACACACACACACAAACAAACACACACACACAAACACACACACACAAACAAACAAATACACACACACACACACACACACAAACACACACACAAACACACACACACACACACACAAACAAATACACACACACACACACACACACACACAAACACACACACACACACACATAATACATACACACATACACTCACACATAAACAAACACACACACACACACACACATACACACACACACACACACACACAAATATATATATATATATATATATATATATATCTTGTACAAATTTTCAATCGTTAGTAAAATATTTGTTATTAATCTACTCAATAGTTCAAATATATATTTTTTTAAACTTGAAGTGGATGATTCTTGATGTTAATACAATTTTGCAATAATTAATTAAATAAGATTAATGAAATAATTTTAGTTTTGTTTTGGGAGAGAAACGTTGCACCAAAGGGGCAAGGTATGCAATATATATTTATTTCTTCCCATTTTTTCAAAATTAATTATAAAATATGATTTCATAGAACAGCTGATTTTATTTTATAGGTTTTGTGGTAGATAGAATAGTGGTTTTAATGCATAGGATGTTACATTATTTATATTAAATGTAATTATTTAATAAAAAGTAACAAAAATTTAAAAAAATGTTTGTTGACCTAATTAGCAATTGACTTTGAAATGTTTCTTTTAATGTTACTTTTTAAATATTACATAAAAACGAAATGATCAGATAACTCAATTGTTTGTCAAATATAACTAAGAAAATTAAAAGAATTGTCTCCTAATTTTATTCTAGATTTGTGCCAATTTTGTTTTTAACCCAACACAGATGTATCCTTAATGATAAAACTTTCAATGTTTGTGGAAGGGGTTAACTTTGCTTCTCTTCGACGTAATAAAATTATATAGTTTTTAAAACCACTAATGCACTCAAAGCTGGACTAAGTAAAAAGTTCTCTATGTCTTCAACTTACATTAAAAGTGAAATACAAGTTTATAATATAAAGTCTTGTTCTCCGTCAGTGATTAATGTCAGGAAGGCACTGTCGAGTGTAGATTATTGTAAGCCAGAACGAGACAATGATGCGGTAGGCTAATGATGCATTGTTAGTCAGAATGGCCTACAGTTGCCCAAACCTTGCTGAAGTGTGCCATTCTTCTAACCCGGGGAAAACGTTTTTGTCTTTATAACAAGTAGTATTTCGAAGAGCACATGGACACACAATACAACTGGATTCGCCTATTGGGAAAGGTTTGGGTAGAATGCAACATATCTCAAGCAGCAACAGATTAACTAAGAAAATTTACCGCTTCACACGTGTTCTTAGGCCGGTCAGGGACTAGTCTCTTTGATCAAGGATTTAAGCTACACTGTCTACGCAAGATCCACCCTTTCGTTCTACTTTTACATGATATGGTCTTTTTTCTACTAAGATATGGGACGATTAGCCGTCTCCCTTCGTAGAAGATAAAAAGTAGCTATTTTGGGCTCATGTGGACACCTACTCAAGTCACTGATAGAGAGTAGGTCTTCGTCGACAATACAACCTTACCCTCATAAGTCACAATTACCCTATCTTTTGAACCTACAGGTAGACTTCTCTTTCAGTCACCGTTAGAGAGTAGGTCTTCGTCGACAATACAACCTTTCTCTCATAAGCCACAAGTACTCTCTCTTTGGAACCTACAGGTAGACCTCTCTTTGAGTCACCGATAGAGAGAAGGTAATCGTCGACAATACAACCTTACCCTCATAAGCCACAAGTACCCTCTCTTTGGAACCTACAGGTATACTTCTCTTTCAGTCACCGATAGAGAGTAGGCCTTCGTCGACAATACACCTTACCCTCGTAAGCCACAAGTACCCTCTCTTTGGAACCTACAGATAGACTTATCTTTCAGTCACCGATAGAGAGTAGGTCTTCGTCGACAATACAACCTTACCCTCATAAGCCTCAAGTACCCTATCTTTTGAACCTACAGGTAGACCTCTCTTTCAGTCACCGATAGTGAGTAGGTCTTCGTCGACAATACAACCTTACCCTCATAAGCCACAAGTACCCTCTCTTTGGAACCTACAGGTATACTTCTCTTTCAGTCACCGATAGAGAGTAGGCCTTCGTCGACAATACACCTTACCCTCGTAAGCCACAAGTACCCTCTCTTTGGAACCTACAGATAGACTTCTCTTTCAGTCACCGATAGAGAGTAGGTCTTCGTCGACAATACAACCTTACCCTCATAAGCCTCAAGTACCCTATCTTTTGAACCTACAGATAGACCTCTCTTTCAGTCACCGATAGTGAGTAGGTCTTCGTCGACAATACAACCTTACCCTCATAAGCCACAAGTACCCGCTCTTTGGAACCTACAGGTAGACTTCTCTTTCAGTCACCGTTAGAGAGTAGGTCTTCGTCGACAATATAACCTTTCTCTCATAAGCCACAAGTACTCTCTCTTTGGAACCTACAGGTAGACCTCTCTTTAGTCACCGATAGAGAGTAGGTAATCGTCGACAATACAACCTTACCCTCATAAGCCACAAGTACCCTCTCTTTGAAACTTACAGGTAGACTTCTGTTTCAGTCACCGATAGAGAGTAGGTCTTCGTCGACATTACAACCTTACCCTCACAAGCCACAAGTACCCTCTCTTTGGAACCTACTGATAGACTTCCCTTTCAGTCACCGATAGAGAGTAGGTCTTCGTCGACAATACAACCTTACCCTCATAAGCCTCAAGTACCCTATCTTTTGAACCTACAGGTAGACCTCTCTTTCAGTCACCGATAGTGAGTAGGTCTTCGTCGACAATACAACCTTACCCTCATAAGCCACAAGTACCCTCTCTTTGGAACCTACAGGTAGACTTCTCTTTCAGTCACCGTTAGAGAGTAGGTCTTCGTCGACAATACAACCTTTCTCTCATAAGCCACAAGTACTCTCTCTTTGGAACCTACAGGTAGACCTCTCTTTGAGTCACCGATAGAGAGTAGGTAATCGTCGACAATACAATGTTATCCTCATAAGCCACAAGTTTTCTCCTTACGTCTCCGATAGATGTATTTGTGAATAATACGACCCCACGTTCATAAGCCACAAGTTCCCCTTCTTATAGACCTACATGTAGACATCTCCCAAAGTCGTCAATAAAGAGTAGACATGCTTCAACAACACATCACTCTGTACGCAAGCCCTATTCCTTCTCCGTTAGTTCAGACCAGATAGTTTTATAACCTTCATTAACCAAATAATTTCCATTCCCTTTTTTACACTTCAAAAGGTAATGATCGTCAACAAACCCTGGTGTGTGCTGTCTTGCCTGTTGTCTGTTTCTTAGAATTTATCTTGGAATGTATTTTTAATATATATATATATACATATGTTATACATATATGTATGTATGTATATATATGTATATATACATATATATGTGTATTTTACGTTATCCATTGTTTTTCCGTTGCACTGACTTTATGAAGTTAATATATTACTATTGTAAGTAATTTTATCCACCATTAAGTGGTGTGATGAGGCGCATTTCGGTCACTTGACCATTGTCGAATCACTGATTACTTTTTTTCAATTTTTCTGGTGTGGATGTTCGGTCCGTCGTGTTGGTAATTGTTGACGTCATACACGTTTCCTCTTGAGTCTTGTGTATAATGTTTTTGAATAGTATGTCTTCTGTATATGTTGTTTGTAGATTCATTAAATTCTTGTGTTTGTTTTTATAAATGTGGTATTTTTTTAGTGAGTTTAGTTCTATTGGATTATTATTTATTTCTAGTATGGTTAGGTTATTTTCGTAATTTGTTATTTCATGTTTATGTGATATTAGGTGTGCTGCAACATTTGATACTTTTGAATTTTTGTTTTTGAATGCTCTATAATGTTCTTCAAATCTTATTTTAAATGATCTGGTTGTTTTCCCTATGTAAAATGCGTTACAGTTGTTACATGTAATTTTGTAAATTCCTGATTCCTGATCATTTTCTATTGCTATTTTTCTAATGTTATCTAATTCTTCATTTAATTTTTGTTAATGGAATACAGAAAATGGATACAACAAACACCTTATAAAAAATATATACAATAAATTCACAAAAAACCTAACCTCAACACAACACTACAACCGGAACACAAAAATAATAAAAATAAAAAAATCTACCTAAAATATAAATACACCAATAACAAAATAGAAAAAATAACAAATATATACAACAAAGAATACTACACTCCAACATACAAACCAAACAACAAAATAATAAAACATCTTAATAACACAAACCACAAAACAAATTCAGAAAAACATAACCTATCAGGAATTTAATACTCACTAGAAAAATACCACATTTATAAAAAATACACAAAAATTTAATGAATCTACAAACAACATATACAGAAGACATAATATTCAAAAACATTATACACAAGACTCAAGAAGAAACGTGTATGACGTCAACAATTACCAACACGACGGACCGAACATCCACACCAGAAAATTTGGAAAAAAAGTAATCAGTGATTCGACAATGGTCAAGTGACCGAAAGGAGCTGACCATCACACAAGGTAAAATCATTGCACTTAATGGTGGATAAAATTACTTACAATAGTAATATATTAACTTCATATATGTGTATATATATATATATATATATATATATATATATATATATATATATATATGTGTGTGTATATATACATATATATATATATTTGATCTATATATATTAATTGATATATATATATATATATATATATATATATATATATATATATATATATATATATATATATAATTGATCTAGCTATTTACTCTACATTTTTGCCCCCATGGCGTTACAACTCTCCAGCATAGATCTGGTGTAACAGTCAATATTTTACGTACACTTGAATTATTTTGATAAAATCTATTTTAAAAGTTTTAAAAGCCATAGTAATACTGTGCCAACTTTGAAATACAGTATAATTCGTTTTACAAGTTGTTCAATCTGTGGCCAAGTAGATTAACATATTCATCGAAACTGTGTCCCAGACCTATTCCCAAACTAAAACGCTTGTATCCAAAAAAGGTCAACAATAACTCATTTACAATGTTTAATCTTATAACTGAAATTAAATAGTGTTAATTAGAGGTTGAATTCCAAATGCTGTAATAACTAAATAAAACAAATTGGTATTTAAGCAATAAATGACATTTTATAATTATTTTAACGCATTTGACTTATCTAAGGTATTCAGTTATGAGAATGTTTTTCGTCAACATCATGTCATGCCTATATGAGTTATTTCTTAGGGTTGCCAATAATCCTACTCAATGATACTAATGTGCGAATGCGCGAATCGTTGTGTAGGCTATTATAAAATATTTCTCACAATAAGCATATGCTGAGTTTTTCGGAAACTAATACACATGTTTCTTAAAATTAAATATAAACTTTAAAAAAAAATTAGGTTGTTTCCCTCCGGGTAGTGCCGAGAGAAAGGAAAACTTTTACAGTTACGTCTAAAAAAATTTTGAATTGAGAAAAACATTTAATTTTGCGTAACGAGAATTTACCTAATCATTTGGTAACCTATGTGCCTAGGAATTTTTTATTTTTAAAAGTTGAATTAAAAGTAGATGGTTATTATGGCGTTATACTGTATTGAGTGTTATCAAAATTTAAATATATTGATATATTTATTAACTAATCAAAACTATTTAATAATAAAATTTTCCCTATCAATTTTCAATAAATAGTGTAACATAACCGAAGTGTAAACAGCTGTTCTACTTTATAACGTATAACATAAAATCAGCTGTTGTATGAAATCATATGCCATTATTTAATTCCCTTTGTGATTACTCATACCGTAACCTGATGGAATTAATACTGACGCTACTGCTATGACGGAAATCATACTGACGTAAACTGTTAGGTGAAAATATAATATGGCACACAACTGCAAAAGACAGGATAATCATCCCGTATTCATTTCGTTTGTTAAGACTTCCAAAAATCTACTGAGAGAATAGTTGAGTGTTGGTGACAGGTAGGAGTGGTGAGGAGACGTCGGGTCTTGGCGATGATGGATGGGTTAACCTTTGTGACGAGGGAAGAAAGGTTCGCCATTTATATCCGGTGTTTACTAAATTATCTTGCATCGGTATTCATTTCTAGCAAAATCATTGTATAAGAGAAAATTGACCAAAACACAGGCCTAAAGACGTATTTCTTGATGAATAGCTCGTGGTTCGATTCGGGGCATTAAATTAATAAGCTTTTTCTTTTAATTTACAATTTAGGATTTCTGAACGTATAGTTACTATGATTAAAATCATAGCTAAAGCTAACAAAACAAAAATTAAGCTTACCTTGTGATCAAAGGTAATATAAACACCAATTATTAATACATTTTCTAGAACGCGTTTTAATAAAAATAGGTGTCATCATCAGTGAGTATAATTACTGATATTCAAGAGCATAACTAAAAAAAACCAAAACCTTGTTTTATTTACAGTTTAGGCAAACTGATGATTAGTTATAATACTGAAGATGATAATAATGATGATGCTGCTAGTGGTGTGATGAGGTGGTTTTATGATATTGATGTTGATGCTTCTAGTGGTGTGAGAGTGGTGGTTTTATGATAATGATGGTGATGCTAGTGGTGTTATGTTGTTGGTTTTATGTTAACGATGATGATGCTGCTAGTAGTGTGAGGGTGGTGGTTTTATGATAATGATGGTCATGCTAGTGGTGTTATGTTGTTGGTTTTATGTTAACGATGATGATGCTGCTAGTAGTGTGAGGGTGGTGGTTTTGATGATAATGATGATGATGCTAGTGGTGTTATGTTGTTGGTCGTATGTTAACGATATGATATCGTAATTTGATATTATTTTAATAAAACTATCAGTTTAAATTGCAAATAACTATTTAAATAATTAAAATGTATTTGTTATTAGGCTAATCTATAATAATATAAAATTTATTTATGTAACAAAATTATTTATTTATTAATACAACAGTTTTTTGTTATGTTTTCATGTTATGCCGAATTAATCACCCTAAAGAACATTCTTAACTTGGGGTTAGTGTTACGTTATTCCAAAAAAAAGAGTACTTTAGCTAACAAACCATCCGAGTTTTACATCTATGATGTATAGGTTTCTAAAAACAAATTTAAAATAATATAAAAATGCAGTGACAATGTTTTTAGTATAATAAAACACTATTACATTCAGGAGAAAAGAAATATATACTTATAGTAAAAAGTAGCGTCATAAATTTGAAAATAAATTAAGTTTCCAAACCCCCTATTTAAACGTTTACACGTTTGGTTTCTGCACTTTCCAATTGAAAGCAAGTAATATCCAAAGCGCTATTTTTACCTAAAGAAACAATAATGTTCCATTTCTAAAGGTATTATATAGTAGAACATAATTCCCTCGTGAATTACACTTTGGTGAATTATCGCATTTTCCGTGGTACTTGGTGAATTCTTGAAAAAACATTTCTCTAGTAAAATAACAGGCGTGTTCCCGTTTCTTCTTTCTACAATATTTTATTTTTAGAAATACATTGCTGTTACAGTTACACTTACATCTCAAATACGATTTCGAAATATATTTTCCGACAAATACGTGTAATATTCTGTGATTGAAATAAACCCATATTGGATAAAAAGTGAGTTAAATATAGCCATAATATAGATATTGAGCTGTTACGTAGATAATCACACACAATATCTATAATGAACTCTAGTTTAGATAATAACCCATAATATAGTTATTAGGCTGTAATTTAGATAATTACCCACAGTATGGATAACGAGCTGTAATTTAAATATTTACCCACAGTTGTGATGTTAACGAGTTGTAATTTAGATAACTACCCTTAATATAGATAATGCACTGTCTTTTTAATTAACAATCTATAATATAGATAATGAGATGTAAATTAGATAATACCTGTAATATAGATAATGCGCTGTAGTTTAAAGATTTACCCAGAATATAGATAGTGAGCTGTAATTTATATATTACCCGTAATGCAGCTTAAGCGTTTTTTCAATAGTTACCCATAATATAGATAATGGGGTGTTAATTAAATAAAGTAATACCTGCAATATAGAAAATGAACAGTAATTTAACTAAGCAGCGATGTAATTTAAATAAGCAACAGTGTAAGTAATGAACTGTAATATAGATAGCAAATCGTAATATAGATAATGATCTGAAATGTAGGAAATGCGCTATAGTGAGTAAATTGCGAAGTAATATATAAATATACTAAGTTTATATATAGAACTAAGTCTAAATACAAATACAAGAATTATAATTGAATTTACAATTCAAAGCTTTCGTTGGCTAACAGTACCAACATAATCAGTTTATGATGTTGGTACTGTTAGCCAACGAAAAGCTTTGAATTGTAAATTCAATTATAATTCTTATATTTGTATTTAGACTTTTGTTTTTTTTTAATACACAAGAAAACATACTGCGATATTTATATATATATATATATATATATATATATATATATATATATATATATATTTATATATATATGTATATATATATATATATATATATATATATATTTATATATATATGTATATATATATATATATATATATATATATATATATATATATATATATATATATATATATACGATAAATGCAGTGCAATATAGATAATATCGATGAAAGTTTCGATCAATAATTAAGTACTTTTTTATCCACTCAAATTCAAATATTTTTTTTACTTCCAGTGGATGACACTTAATGTTAATAAAGTTTTTTCAAATATTATTCCCTTAGTTAAATTTAATAATGACTAAATTTAGTTTTATATGGGAGTAAAACATTTCAGAAAAGAGCTATATAGGTATGCTATATAGGTATTTCGTCCCATTTGGCTCAAAAATAAGTCATGAAATATGATTTCATGAAATAGTTGATTTTGTGTTGCATGTTATGTGGTAGAACACTTGTTTTACGCTTAGTTTATGTTACTTCAATTATATTTATTTTAATTATTTATTAAAAAGTAAGGAAAATAAAATGTTTCTTTGTTGACCTAAGGAGGAATTGGCTTTAAAAATTTTGCTTTGTGTTACTTGCTAATGATATACTTTTACGGGCTAACAGTATTTTCAGAATAAATTCCTTCTGTCCACAAACTTGGAATTAATTTTAAATATTCTACGTGTATCATGGATACCAGCCATAGTCCAAATGGGAAACCTTTGGGACCAGTGTTACGGGTACGTTGAAATAAAAAATATGTGTATGATTATATTTTCAATACGTAAAGAGGGGTTAGTGATACTAGCGCTGTTGTGTTAAGAGAACAATGGAGGACAATAAACGGATAGGCAAAGCTAGAAGTGATGTTGTGTTAAGGGAACAATGGAGGACAATAAACGGATAGGTAAAGCTAGAAGTGATGTTGTGTTAAGAGAACAATGGAGGACAATAAACGGATAGGTAAAGCTAGAAGTGATGTTGTGTTAAGGGAACAATGGAGGACAATAAACGGATAGGTAAAGCTAGAAGTGATGTTGTGTTAAGAGAACAATGGAGGACAATAAACGGATAGGTAAAGCTAGAAGTGATGTTGTGTTAAGAGAACAATGGAGGACAATAAACGGATAGGTAAAGCTAGAAGTGATGTTGCGTTAAGAGAACAATGGAGGACAATAAACGGATAGGCAAAGCTAGAAGTGATGTTGTGTTAAGAGAACAATGGAGGACAATAAAAGGATAGGTAAAGCTAGAAGTGATGTTGTGTTAAGAGAACAATGGAGGACAATAAACGGATGGGTAAAGCTAGAAGTGATGTTGTGTTAAGAGAACGATGGATGACAATAAACGGATAGGTAAAACTAGAAGTGATGTTGTGTTAAGAGAACAATGGAGGACAATAAACGGATAGGTAAAGCTAGAAGTGATGTTATGTTAAGAGAACATTGGAGGACAATAAACGGATAGGTAAAGCTAGAAGTGATGTTGTGTTAAGAGAACAATGGAGGACAATAAACGGATAGGTAAAGCTAGAAGTGATGTTGTGTTAAGAGAACAATGGAGGACAATAAACGGATAGGTAAAGCTAGAAGTGATGTTGTGTTAAGAAAACAATGGAGGACAATAAACGGATAGGTAAAGCTAGAAGTGATGTTGTGTTAAGAGAACAATAGAGGACAATAAACGGGCAGGTAAAGCTAGAAGTGATGTTGTGTTAAGAAAACAATGGAGGACAATAAACCGATAGGTAAAGCTAGAAGTGATGTTGTGTTAAGAGAACAATGGAGGACAATAAACGGATAGGTAAAGCTAGAAGTGATTTTGTGTTAAGAGAACAATAGAGGACAATAAACGGATAGGTAAAGCTAGAAGTGATGTTGTGTTAAGGGAACAATGGAGGACAATAAACGGATAGGTAAAGCTAGAAGTGATGTTGTGTTAAGAGAACGATGGAGGACAATAAACGGATAGATAAAGCTAGAAGTGATGTTGTGTTAAGAGAACAATGGAGGACAATAAACGGATAGGTAATGGTAGAAGTGATGTTGTGTTAAGAGAACAATGGAGGACAATAAACGGATGGGTAAAGCTAGAAGTGATGTTGTGTTAAGAGAAGGATGGAGGACAATAAAGGGATAGGTAAAGCTAGAAGTGATGTTGTGTTAAGAGAACAATGGAGGACAATAAACGGATAGGTAAAGCTAGAAGTGATGTTGTGTTAAGAGAACGATGGAGGACAATAAACGGATAGATAAAGCTAGAAGTGATGTTGTGTTAAGAGAACAATGGAGGACAATAAACGGATAGGTAAAGGTAGAAGTGATGTTGTGTTAAGAGAACAATGGAGGACAATAAACGGATGGCTAAAGCTAGAAGTGATGTTGTGTTAAGAGAAGGATGGAGGACAATAAAGGGATAGGTAAAGCTAGAAGTGATGTTGTGTTAAGAGAACAATGGAGGACAATAAACGGATAGGTAAAGCTAGAAGTGATGTTGTGTTAAGAGAACAATGGAGGACAATAAACGGATAGGCAAAGCTAGAAGTGATGTTGTGTTAAGAGAACAATGGAGGACAATAAACGTATAGGTAAAGCTAGAAGTGATGTTGTGTTAAGAGAACAATAGAGGACAATAAACGGGCAGGTAAAGCTAGAAGTGATGTTGTGTTAAGAAAACAATGAAGGACAATAAACGGATAGGTAAAGCTAGAAGTGATGTTGTGTTAAGAGAACAATGGAGGACAATAAACGGATAGGTAAAGCTAGAAGTGATGTTGTGTTAAGAGAACAATATTAGAAACGGGATAATTAGAGATAGTGAGGATCAAGACGTTAATAAATTGTGAAGCATAAGAAACTATACAATGGGTTAAACTACCCGATGACTATCTGTTGTACCACCTTGTTTCTGATGCAGTCACCAGGACTGGTTGTGACGTTGCTACAGTTTCCTCGTGCCAACGTTTATTTCAGTCACTAAATGGAAACATCTGAATGTCGCCGATAACTGTATTAGACGCCCACAACAGTTCCACCCTCATTGCACGTAGCTCTGTGTCGGGGCCAGAGTCAATAAAAGATTTATAGCTTTCCTGTATCTTTGCCAACTTTTATTGTAGCATTTACATCGAGCCATTTAATTATGTAGACGATTCTATTAGATCTTCGACATTATTCTGTCTCTTAAGTGTGCTAGATTTCTTCGTCCAATAAAAAAACTGTATATTATATAAATTCAATTTAAAAATACTCCACTCATCGATACCTTTCTTTCTCATGTCGTCGCTATGTTTCAACTATTTTTAAATACAACAGATGTTACAGTAATAAGTATTGAAGAAGAATCAATGTAACACTGAACCGGAAATAGATTTACACAAACCGGAAACAGCATAATACTGAACAAGATTCAGTATAACAATGAACAGGAAAAATATATACTTACGATTTTATTGGACGTAAACATTATGCAAATAATGGGTATTTTAAAACAACTGTGTTTTGTTTAGTTAAGATTCGGTTTTGTCACTTTGAGGAAAAATACAGTATTTTTTGTAATGCCTGACAAAGTAGCGAAAAATACGTTCATAAAAGTAAAATCTAGGAACTAAGGGGCATCGGGAAACGTAGATTTAGGGGCTGACTTCATGCTTTGTTATAGGGATTTTTGTAGTGTTCCAGAAAAAATTATACACACACACACACACACACACATATACATACATACATATATATATATATATATATATATATATATATATATATATAAACAAATAACTGTAAATGAACTCGTAAAATATTACATGTCATCATCAATGACACATACAGTTGCATGTGTTAATTTGTAGTGGTGTCACTGATGATGATAACATGAGTCATTGAAATGTGTGTGATAATAAAGTATATAGTTTCGTAAGTTCCTTTGCAATTATATATTTGTTTATAATCTTATCTTACATGGCTAAGCTAAACTATTGTTTATATACTTAGACCTACATATCTATATATATATATATATATATATATATATATATATATATATATATATATATATATATGTATGTATGTATGTATGCATGTATTTGTATACAATAATGTGAATAAAGGACATTTACAAACGATATAAGTAGGTTATATATCATGGGAAAGCATCAGAAAGTGCTCAACAAAGCCGGGCCACGTATTGCTTAGCATAGGCGCTTACACTAAGGTGTTAAATGTAACGGGGGTGGGTTGTGGAAATAATGATGATGGATGAGCAGGGTGGCGAGGTGTCACACGAGAAGGGTTGTCACTTCACTTTTAAGCTCCTAAAACCTTCCCTTATACAAGTTGCCATGCATATATTCAACGATTTGATAACGCTACCTTTCCGAAAAAAAACGGAACTGTGAAATTTAATCGTTATATTTATACAGTTGTTAAGATTTCGTTCCTAATATTTATTGACAGTAAGTTATAACGTATAAGAGTATATATTATAAAGATATTACAATCATTAAAGGATATAAAAAACATAACAATGAATAACATGAAAATGATAATTTGTCGGTTCCGCTTAACACTGAATAAAACATTGATCGTTATAATTTTAAAATTACTTGTTAGTAATATTTCTGAGAATATAACCGAAGTAATATTCGCCTACCTTAGTTCAGAAAAAATATTTTTTGCATTTTGAAAGTTTCACAATAATTACAAAGGGTTTTAATGAATAAACACATATACATCTGCCGAAGGACGAACGCAGGATTGATTGTCGGGGGCTGTTCAACAGGAGAAGAAAATGTTGTTACCAACTCTAACCCTAATTTTGTAAATATATAACTACAAATTACTACATTTCTGAAAAAACTCACTACATATCTGTTTTAGATGACGCCCCAAATGAGAGACGCAGGGGCACACCCTAGGGATGCAGGGACACACCCCAGGGACGCAGGAAAGTGCTTATTTTGCCTTGCATGTCACTTCAGTTTGGAGGAGACAGGGAGAGTAGAGGTGCATGCCATTCCTACCGTAGTATCACTAACAAGATATTTGTAAACTAATATTTTTCCCTAACCGTTTAGCATAGAAATATAGAAATAGAGTTTTTGCAAGATCTATCGTGGCTTTTCTCCTGGCGAGGTTTCTTTCTTGTCCGGTTTTTTCATCTCTCTCTTAGCGAGACACTTACCGTATGTTTCATGTGATTATCTCATGATTCCCCATAGAAAGAGCTTATGAACTTGGTACAAGGGTAATTTATCAGATTTCTTCATGTGCGGTAGGCATACTAACCGCATGCACAGTGAGAAGAAGGTAGCTCGCAAGAGCAGAGGATGGGTTCCATGCAAGCAGGCAAAACATTTAGCTGATTTTTTCGTTTAAATCGTACATTTAACTTTCTACCTAATGTTTTAAAATAATTTTAGGTATTTACCTAAGTTATTAAAAATTAATTTCATTACGTAGCTTACTTTAAATTAACCCTTCCATAACTAACGGGCAAAAACAAAAGTTGATAAAAATTGCATTCAGGAAAATATTTTTTTCAAGCACCTACAGGTATTAGCTAACATCCTAAAATGGAATTCACAACAGTAAAATGTATTTATTGGCGAAATAAATAAAAAGTGATACAATAATGAAATTCGTAAACATTTTTGAAATATCTTGTATTGAACCGAAACACAAAACCGTTTCAAATCCGTTATTGTCTCCGTTTTTCAGGGACGCCCGCAACCCTCTTGACACCGATGCCTTTAGTCACGTTCTTTATTACTTTTCAACTTTTCCATAGCCTTTGCAAACATTACATTTGTATCGAGATAACTATATTTTCTATTTGTTTTGTCTGCATTGGATTTATCGAGACGGCACCAAACTTACCCTGGCCAATAAATATATATTGTAGAATAAGTATCGAGTTTGTATCTAAATGTTTGAAGTTGAGTTCGGCTTTTCCCTTAAAACGAGTATTTTAATTAATCATTTACTCCAACACTGCATCAAACAGAAGCCTAAGAGCGCTATTTACACTTTGATTATAACATATAATATAAACGACATTTAAATAAAAACGTTATTTCCTACTTATGTCAACAAAAAATCTTATTTGAATAACCTTTTATAAAATAATTACAATTATTATAAATATAGCAACATAACCTATGCATTTAAAACAGCTATTCTACCACAAAACCTATAACATAAAATCAGCTGTTTTCTGAAATCATATGTTATAACTTATTTTATCTAAATGAAACGGAATAACTATATTGCATAAATTGCCCCTCAAGTGTTTCTTCCATATAAAACAAAAGTTAATTCAATAAATTTAATTAATGAATTATTATTTTTTTGAAACAGTATTAACATCAAGTGTCATCCACTGCAAGTTTTAAAAATGTATTTGAACTCGAGTGGATGAATAAAAAAAATTTGATTAACGATTGAAAATTTGAACAAAATATGTATAAGGAGAGATGA